>CM060338.1:24284184-24301684 GCA_030674155.1 Stramonita haemastoma | reverse complement strand
AGAAGAAGAAGAAGAAGAAGAAGAAGAAGAACAAGAGGAAGAAGATGGAGTAGAAGATGGAGAAGAAAGAGAAGATGGAGAAGAATATGGATAGGAAGAATGTGAAGAATGTGAAGAGAAGAAGAAGAAGAAGAAGAAGAAGAAGAAGAAGAAGAAGAAGAAAGAAGAAGAAGAAGAAGGGAGGAAGGAGAAGATGGAGAAGAAAGAGAAATTGGAGAAGAATATGGATAAGAAGAAGAAGAAGAAGAAGAAGAAAGAAGAAGAAAGAAGAAAGAAGAAGAAGAAGAAGAAGAAGAAGACGACGACGACGACGACGACGACGACAGAGAGAAGAAGAAGAAGAAGAAGAAGAAGAAAAGAAGAAGAGAAAGAAGAAGAAGAAGAAGAAGAAGAGAGAAGAAGAAGATGGAGAAGAACAGGAACAACAACAACAAGAAAAAGAAGAAGAAAAAAAAAAAGAAAGGGTGATGAACAGCCAAGTGGTTAGATCATCGATTCCTGATCTACGCTAATGTCAGCACACAGGTTGGAATGGCCCTTGAGCTGTGCGAGGGTTCTTTTCTTTTCCTTCTAGGAGGAGTTGACATTGGCTCTAACTCTGACCTGCCTGAGGCAAGAGACTGTAAACCCAGGTCACCTCTGCTGTACAACTACAATGAAACCAGAGTTTCCTTTCCACACTTTCTTTGGGATTGTGCGTATGTCAAAGTATTTTGGACACAATGGTTGATGTGAACATGTCTGAGGTTTATTCTCCCCGTGAAACTATTATAGACAAAATGGTTGATGTTAACATGTTTTGAGGTTTTTCTCCCCTGAAACAAATTTTTATCTCCCCTGAAAACTATTTTGGACAAAATAGTTGATGTGAACATGTTTTGAGGTTTTTCTCCCCTGGAAACAGGTTTTTCTCCCCCTGAAAACAGGGTTTTCTCCCTGAAAACTATTTTGGACAAAATGGTTGATGTTAACATGTTGAGGTTTTTCTCCCTGAAACTATTTTGGACAAAATGGTTGATGTGAACATGCTGAGGTTTTTCTCCCCTGAAACAGGTTTTTCTCCCCTGAATCTATTTTGGACAAAATGGTTGATGTGAACATGTTTGAAGTTTTTCTCCCGTTCCTCACCTAGAGCTCTGAAGTTCGCTGACGCCAAGATTTTTGTGTGTGCGACCGTTTTTGCCCACCATTGCGGTAGCCGCACTCCGTCTTCGGGAACATAATTTAATACAAAACTGTCACAAAATTTTGTCATTTTTGGGAACAGATAAATATTTAAAAAACATGCGAATTTTTAAAATTGATAACAATGCCTGCTAAGCGGCATATCTGTACAAGCAAAAAGGAACGTAGGCCAAGTATTTCTCTTTAAGTAATATAGTTAGGTAAAAAAACAAATACAACTATACAGTATAATGCTATATTTGCAATGATAACTTAGAAAAACTTTAAAGAGAATAGTTCCTACATAGCTCAACAATTGTGGTACAAAACATCCCCTTTTTAGTAGGTGTTGTTGTAACATCAACACATCTGTACAAGCAAAAAAGAACGTAGGCCAAGTATTTCTCTTTAAGTAATATAGTTAGGTAAAAAACAAATACAACTATACAGTACACCAACATGTACACACGCGCGCGCGTGTGTGTGCTTTCTAATTTGCTAGAATTATTTATTGTCATTGGTTGTTTGTTGTGAGGGTCGAGTCCAAGCGCTTTGATTTGTTTTTACAAGATATAGCGCTATATAAATTCCATGTATTATTATTATTATTATTATTATTATTATTATTATTATTATTATTATTATTATTATTATTATTATCAATGTACATTTTCATATCGTAGGAGTCATAAATCCACTTTTTGTATAGAGTGGAGACTGACCATTCAATTTTGTAGCGTTTTCTTTTTTTTTATGAATGTTTTACTATTTGCTGCTTGGAGTTATCCAACAGAAAACTTGGAAACTTTTTTTGAAAACTTGACAACTTTGAATACTTGAAAACCTTTCTTGTTAATTCAAAGAGGGTAATAGAATAAGCAACAGTTGCTTTTTTTTTTTACATCCAGCTCTCTGGAAAGACCTCCCCCTAAACAAAACAAAACAAGCAACAACAGCCAAAACAAAATAAACAAAAAAACATACACAAGACAAGCACATGACCCACAAGATGCATCGGTGGTCTAGAGGTACACACCTGCCTAGAAAGCGAAAACTCCGGGCCGGGGTGTGCGCTGGTTCGAATCCCGTTTGAACCCAAAACTTTTCCTCTATCCATTAGACTATGAGTGGTGATTCTGGGTGCTATTCTTTCGGATGAGACGATAAACCGAGGTCGCGTGTGTTACGCATAATTATTTAGCGCATGTAAAAGAACGCAAGGCAACAAGAGGGTTGTCCCTGGCAAAATTCTGTAGAAAAAAGCCACTCTTACAGGGAAGCAAATAGAGTTGCAGACAGTAAAAATGAAAAAAAAGAGTGGCGGAGTGGCGCTGTACTTGTGGCGACGCGCTCTCTCTGGGGAGAACAACCCGAATTTCACACAGAGATATTTGCTGTGACATAAAGCGGTATAAAAAAAAAGTTCTGGACAGTTTGAAACTTTTTTTTAAAAACACCAAACGGATCCGTATCTTTTGCTACACGGACAGCACAGTACATGCAGTAAAGTATACTACTGCCAGGCAGCAAAAAACATGCACTGCGATGATTAAGTGTTTCTAAAAAAATACACAAAATTCCTTTCCTCAGCACTACTCTAAAATCAAAATGTCGGTGCCATCTCACCGTAGCTACTAAGAGCATGGGGTGGTTTCATTGGGGCTCAAAAAGGAAGCCTTAAAAGGAAGGCCTGTTTCTTCAGGACTGTTCGTAGCAACCCTTAAAGGAAGGCCTATTTCTTGAGTACACCGTTCGTATCAGTCCCTGTAAGGAGGGCCTGTTTCTTTAGTACACTTTTTTTTCTTTCCTATCAGCCCTTAAAATTGAGGGCCTATTTCTGTAGTACACCGTTCATGGGTTGGAGTTTATGGTTGTTGAAGCTGTTTAAGACGGGTTTCCAATTTAGGTCAAGAAGGCAGTCTTCGGGGCTGAAACTGCCCTCTGAATGAGCCATAAAGATGCGTGGATGGAGGAAGCTGTGCAGACGTTTATTGTCTGTACTGGAGTTAGTCGGCAGTTTTCGGCATGTTAGAGGGTTTATATCTCCGTGTGATAGAGAGAGACATACCGATTGAATTACGGGAACGAGGAGGGAGAGGGGGGAGGGAGGAGGGGGGAGGAGAGGGAGGAGAGAGAGGAGAGGAGGGAGGAGAGAGGAGGAGAGAGGAGAGAGAGAGGAGAGAGGAGGAGAGAGAGAGAGGAGAGAGAGAGAGAGAGAGAGAGGAGAGAGAGAGAGAGAGGAGAGAGGGAGGAGGAGAGAGGGAGGAGAGAGAGAGAGAGAGAGGAGAGAGAGGAGAGAGAGAGAGAGAGAGAGAGAGGAGAGAGAGAGAGAGAGAGAGAGAGAGAGAGAGAGAGAGAGAGAGAGAGAGAGAGAGAGAGAGAGAGAGAGAGAGAGAGAGAGAGAGAGAGGGAGGGGAGGGAGAGAGAGGGTTATTCGGTGATAGAGAGAGATCGATGAATTACGGGAACGAGAGGAGAGGGAGAGGGAGGAGAGAGAGAGAGAGAGAGAGAGAGAGAGAGAGAGAGAGAGAGAGAGAGAGAGAGAGAGAGAGAGAGAGAGAGAGAGACAGAAGACAGACAGACAGACAGACAGACAGACAGACAGACAGACAGACAGAAGACAGAGGGCGCAGAGAGACAGAGAGTAAGAGAAGGTTAATGCGAATGGCTTATTCAAAAGGCCGTGGCCAAATTTGTAAGGGAAACACACACAGCACACAATATGAAGCAACCAATACTCATATCGAGGATGAACTCACAGAGCAATTTGCAAAAAAGACAATAATATACAAAGAATGGATAAGAGTGTCCCGCAATTTAACTGCGAGAGACACACCCGAAGTCGAATGCGGGTACCTTCAGGATGGAGATAAACAGTCTCATGCACAAAATCTCACCGCGCGCGCGCGCGCGAATGAGATGAGAGTGAGATGAGATGAGTGTAGGAGGAGGTGAAAGGAGATGGAGTGGAGATGAAGAGGATGTGAGGAGAGTGTGTGTGTGTGTGTGTGTGTTTGTGTGCGTGTGTTTGTGTGCGCACGCGCATCAGTACGTCTATAGGTTCATGTAAGTGTTTGTGAGTGTGTATGTGTGTGCGTGCGCGCGCGTGTTATGTGTGCGTTGCATGTGTGTGTATGTGTGTCTGCGTGCGCGCCTGTGTCACATGAGTAGTCCAGCCACAAATACAAGAAGTCGCAAGACAAAAATACCTCCGAAACCACCATAATTGAGCTCCTTACAAAGATCAAAGCCCAATTGTAAAGCCATTTTCAGAGTAGGGCTAAGATTTGAAAATATAATATAAAAAAAAAACCACACACAGAGGCTGGAGGAATCTGTTGGGAAGATGAGATGAGGGGAAGAAACCTCAGCAGAGAAGTACCGAAGGAGAAGACTTTGAGAGAGGTAACAACAAAAAAAGGAGCAGAGGAATGGGGGAGATGGGGATGGTGGACAGTAGATGATGCTGACCAAGATGGCAATGATTGGTTGGTGGGGGTGCACGAATGGAAATGGGAAGAGAAAAGTAAATCTACAGAACCGTTGGTCCACTTGAAGTATATGTAAAATACACGTTTTGTCTAAGTGCCTGTCAGAGTTGTAACTGCTCTTCATGGGATGAACTAGAAAACAAATTTCACAAAACTGCACACACACGGGACTGGATGTAAAAAAACACAAGAGAGCTTATTCCATTGTCCTCGATATAAAGGAATAAATGAATAATAATAATAATAAAAAATACATAAAGTATTATTGGTGACTTGACTAGAATGTGGTATTTCTCGATATTTTTGCTAAGGATAGTGTGTTTTTGCTGTCATTTGATTCTTGATGTGTAATGATAAATTATAATACATCATACATACATACATCAAAATACATACATACATACTACATACATACATATATATATATATATATATATATATATATATATATATATATATATATATATATATATATTATATATATATACTATAATAATATATACGAAAACCTATGCTGCGTCCTTTTGAACAAAAACAAAACCACAACACATGTTTTTGTCTAATTGCAAAGACTAACATCTCCCCCCCCCCACAACCAACCATCCACCTAAGGGGAGGGAGGGAGGGAAAAGATAAAGCCTCCCCTCCCCTTATCATTCATGCATGATATCAATCTTGAACCAATTAGACTTTCGTATGCACGTAGCTAAGCAGCGAAACTATCATACAAAAAAATCAAAATGTATTCCAGAAAGAATGAAATTCACTGTCGGCTGAAACAATATGACTGTGTAAACAATATAAATAGTTCTATCTCACTCTAGTCCCTCTTCCTCCTCCCTCCGTTGCACTGGCGCAACAACAACAACAACAACAACAACACACACACACACAACCACACCATACACACACACACACACACACACACACACCACACCACACACACACACACACACACACACACACAAGAAAGTAGACGCGTAGATACAAAATAGCGTGTCGAAACAGCATTCAAAGCCAGCCATTAAAGTTTTCTACAAGAAAATACAATTTTCCAGAGAAACACACAAAAAATACCCTACCCCCTTAAAAACCTCTCACAATCACGCTCGTTACAAATTATCTACGTATTTTTCTTCTAGCCAAATGCGTCATTTTCGGACAAAGAGATCTCCGAAGGCCGTTATTAAGCTGGCAAATAAGATCAAAGCCTAATTATAAAGCCATTTCAAAGGAGGGCTTCGGGCCCGGTACAGCATAAAAAGAGGGGGAAAAAAGTCATCTTCATCGCTTTTGTTTTTGAGTTGTAGCTCGCTTTGGGACTGGGCAGGGATGATAGGAGACAGATGAGACATCGAGGTAAAACTGCATCCATAACAACGATCACAACAACGAATGACTCACTACAACAACAATCCTTGCAGCTTCACAATAATCATGACAATAACAATATCAATCATGACGCCCAACAATTCCATCAACAATCACAATAAGAACATCAATCTTTACGCCCAACAATAACATGAACAATCACAATAACAACATATATTATTGCGCCCAACAATCACATCAACAATAACAAATAACATCAATCTTTACGCCCAACAATAACATCAACAATCACAATAACAACATTTATCATTACGCCCAACAATAACATCAACAATCACAATAACCACATCAATCATTACACCGACAATCACATCAACAACCACAATAACAATCAATCACTACCCCAACAATCACAAAATAATCACAACAACCACATCAATCATTACACCGACATCACATCAACAACCACAATAACAACATCAATCACTACGCCCAACAATCACAAAAATAATAACCAGCACAAACGACAACAATCAACAACAACATCATCATTACAACCACCACCACCACCACCACCACAACACACATTAAAGACGACGGTAGCGATAGCTTTAACGGCTACACAGCACTTGAGCTGCTTCTTTAAGAGATGTGCTGCAGCTTTCTTTTTCCCCAAGAGATGTCAAAGCGCAGTATGGATACCCCCACTTTGCTACATCCCTTATGCCCCGTATGCGAACGCAGCACGCAGAACAACTTGTGCACACGTTAAATCCTGTTCCGCTTTTCGGAAGAGTAGGCCATTGTGTGCCGGTGGAACGGATGACGAAATGTATAAAGCTGCATACACACGGGGACTGGTTGTAAAAAAAAAAGCACATACGTGCTTATTCCATTATCCTCGAAATAAAGAATGCATGAATAAATAAGTGAATAATAATAAAATAAACGAATCATAAATAAATAAATAAATAAATAAATAAATAATAATAAATAATAAATAATAAATGCCAGGGGGTTGCATCTAGCACGACAGATTCTACAGCCGAGTGGTTAAGGCTTGAACTTCAATCCCGAGGGTCCACGAGGCCGTGGTTCGAATCTCGGTAGCGGCGTCTGGTGAATTAAGGGTGGGTATTTTTTTTTTTGCACGATCTCCCAGTTCAACTTAAAAAAACACAGCTGCCAGTGCCTTAGTTCCCTTCGTGTATATATACACATGGAGAAGATCAAAATTTATGCGCGTTAAAGATCCCGTTATATATGTCTGCGTTCGGTGGGTTACGTAAACACGAACATAGCCAGCATAACCTAATCAGAGAATTTTAGTTAAATGGACAAAGTGGAGCATGTTGTTTGGGGTATTCATACCAGGAACAGACTTCATTTAGTTTATTGCATAGAATTACATATATAGGTGTAAGAACTACACACAGAAACACGCGCGCGTGCAAACACACCACACACACACACACACACACACACACACACACACACACACACACACACACACACACACAACACACAACACACACACAACAACACACACACACACAAACACACCATATATTTTTTTTTCTCAAATGGAGACTTGATTCCAAATATTGCCAAGAACAACATTCTTTGCTGTCGTGGCTTCCTACATAAAATTTCTGAACAAAAAAATAATTTCAGATATCATCATACCCTTCCAAAGACTAGCACTCAGACCACTTATAAGCATATGCTGATGCAGTGTGAAGATACTAAAAGACATATCAGCGCAGCAGTATCAGCGATGACTCAGGTACGTATGATTCCCAGTGCACACCTGATCTTACGCAAATGGCTTCTCTCTCTTACTGTCCTCTGTATTGATTCATTCCCTCGCAACATGTGTGTTAGTAGCAAAGCAGATTTCTAAAATTTCCCTCGTCCAGATCAGATCAATACTTCAGCTGAAATGAAAGAAGAAGGGAAAAGAATAAGGAAAGGAAAAGAAAAGAAGAATTCAAAGAAGTCGGATTCACAGAAGAAGAAGAAGAAGAAGAAGAAGAAGAAGAAGAAGAAGAAGAAGAAGAAGAAGAGAGAAAAAGAAGAACAAGAACAAGACAAGAACAAGAAGAACAAGAAGAATTCCGAGGAAGAAAAATTCAGAAGAAGAAGAATTCCGAAAGAGATGGATTCGAAGAAAAGAAGAAGAAGAAGAAGAAGAAGAAGAAGAAGAAGAAGAAGATAAAGAAGAAGATAAAGAAGAAGATAAAGAAGAACAAGAAGAGCAACAGGAACAAAACTAAGAACAGAGAAGAATTGCAAGAGAAGAAGAATGCGAAGAAGAATTGCGAACAACTGTGAAGAAGATAAAGAATTGCACAGAATTGCAGAAGAACTGCAGACAGAGAAGAAGAAGAAGAAGAGAAAGAAGAAGAAGAGAAGAAGAAGAAGAAGAAGAAGAAGAAGAAGAAGAAGAAGAAGAAGACAGAGAAGAAGAAGAAGAATTGCGAAGACAGAAGAAGAAGAAGAACAAGAAGAGCAACAAGAACAAGAAGAAAAAGATCAAAGAGAAGAAGAGAAGAAGAGAGAGAGAGAGAGAGAGAGAGAGAGAGAGAGAGAGAGAGAGAGAGAGAGAGAGAGAGGAGAGAGAGAGAGAGAGAGAGAAGACAGACAGACAGACAGACAGACAGACAGAGAGCATGAACGCAAAAGGGAGGGGGAGGGGGACAAAGGGGGAGAATTGATGGTACTTCCTGTCCAACCCAAGGTGGACAGTGTAATGGGATCAGTCCCTTGTCGTTTAGTGTGTGTGTGTGTGTGCGTGTGTGTGTGTGTTGTGTGTGTGTGTGTGCGGTGTGTGTGTGCTGTGTGTGTGTGTGTGTGTGGTTGGTGTGTGTGTGTGGTGTGTGTGTGTGTGTGTGTTGTGTTGTGGTTGTGTGTGTGTGTGTTGTGTGTGTGTGTGTGTGTTGTGTGGTGGTGTGTGCTGTGTGTGTGTGCGGTGGGCGTTGTGTGTGTTGTGTGTGTGGGTGGGGTGGTGGTGTGTGTGGTGTGTGGTGTATGTGTGATGTGTGGTGTGTGTGTGCTGTGCGTGTGTGTGCGTGTGCGAGCGTGCGTGCGTGTGTCTGTGTATGTGTGTGTACGCGCGCCGCACGTGTGTGTTTGTGTGTGCGAGTCAGTGAGTGTATAAGTGTGTGTGTGTGTGCGTGTGTGTATGTCGTGAGTATGCCGTGTGTATGTGCGTGTGTATGTGTGTGTATCATAGGTATGTATGTGTGTGTGCACGCACGCCTATGTGTGCGTGCGTGTGTGTGTGTATAACCACACGCCCGCGATCACGACTGAAAGAGAGAGAGAGAGAGAGAGAGAGAGAGAGAGAGAGAGAGAGAGAGAGAGAGAGAGAGAGAGAGAGAGAGAGAGAGGAGAGAGAGAGAGAGAGAGAGAAGAGAAGAGAGAAGAGACAGAGACAGAGAGAGAAAGAGAGAAAGAGACGACGACAGACAGACAGACCGACAGAGAAAGACAGGGAAACATAAGAGACCGACACAGAGAAATAGAAAGAGAGAGTGTGAGAGAAACAAAGACACACACACACACACACACACACACACACACACACACACACACACACACACACACACACACACACACACACAACACCACACACACGAAGGTCATCACTTCTAACCATATAGAACCCTTCAAGCAACCATTTCTCATATGCATTGTCTGCACAGTCGTACAATCTCTCTCCCCCTATGCCATTTCCACTCTTTCAGAATGCATTCAATCAGAACACAAGCCACATCATCAGAGCTCACAAAGCATAATGAATTCTACCTATTCTATCATAGCCACTATACCCCATAGACTCGCTCCCTGGCCACCCAGGCTATATATATATATATATATGCATCCCCACTGAGTGACCATGCTGTACTGCAGTTGTACAAGTCATGGATTGAGAAAAGGTTTCTACCTGTCCTTCCTCACCCTGAACCCTGAACATCTTGCGCAGCACACGCTAAATCCTGTACCGCTTTTCGTAGGAGTAGGCCATTGTGTGCCAGTGGGAACAGATGACAAGATTTACAGACAAGATTACAAAACTGCATACACACGGGGGACTGGATGTAAAAAAAGCACATGAGTGCTTATTTCATTATCCTCGATATAAAAGAATAATAATAATTTAAAAAAATAACACTCTACCATTTGTGTTTACTTCGTGCGAACAAGACCTGATTCATATAATGCGCTTCTACTTTTTTAGGGAGACGGGATAGCTCAGTGGTCAGAGCGCTCACTTTCCCCCAGCCAATGTTAAGCAGCGTCGAGCGTGGTTGCCAATTGGATGGGTGACCCTTTGCGCGCCTTGGCTACAGTACAGTTCCCTCAGCTGTAAATGGGTACCTGCCCTCTTTAGGGTCAGGGAAGGTAAAGCAGCGAGGGAGAGGAGATGGGCGCCGCCCTCAAATGCTGGCCCCTAGAGAAGCTGAGGTTTCTGACGCCTCGCTCCCCTACGACCACACAGACCTTTACCTTACTTTTTTTGCTTTTTAAGAGACCCCCCCCCCCTACCACCTCACCAAAAGCTGACATCCTCCAAGTTGACAGTATTGGGATCGATGGTCATGACGGAAAGAGAGGCATTATCAGCCATCATGCCCCATTCTCCTTTTCGCTATTCGCGCAGTTTCACACTGACCTACTTTATAAACATTCATTTCAAAGGAGGAGGCTGCTGGATCCATCTAAGCTTTAATGTCCGCTGCTTCCTCGCTGCATGACAAGTTTTATGGTTTCAACTGTTCCTCCCTGCTTTCAAGCAATGGAGGAATTTACGTGCAGGGAAATGCATACAACTTGCTCCAAGTTTCTTTTTCTGTGGGTTAATGGCAGTTTGTGTGACAATCTTGATGGGATTGCGCACCATTGAGGTTTCAGGGTTCAATGAACGCGAGTCTTGTCTTTTACTTACACAGTGCACAAATCCAATACCACTCATTCAAGAGTGCTAAATTTAGCGCGCCCTTTCCTTTTACCTAGTCCAAGTGTGGTCAGTTTCTTGCTGTAAAGAGCACCAGCTAGTCCAAGCTGGACTGGGATGGGATGGGATGGATTAATTAGCAGTTGAGAGGAGCTGAAAGTGGGGGAAGCTGACTGCAGTGACTAATCCTGTGCAGCTTGCTGCTCACAACCTGGTTTGTGTGGACATAGTTCATCGACGAAGTCATCAAAGGATGTACCACCCTGCAGGGTATGTATGTTGTTTTCGTTTCCAGCGATGGGTAATGCAACTTGTCACAGTGATGGGAATTGTTTAATGATGTTGAATGCCTGATAGGGAAACCATATACATACTGACAGGAAAGAAACAAAAATAATGGGTGGCGTTGCTCTTGTGGCGACGTACTTTCCTCCAGGAAGAGCAGTGCGAATTTCACGCAGAGATATCTATCGTGACTGAAAGTGGTGTATTGGTTAAAGGATGTTTTGCAGGTGAGTTTTCATGCTGGTCTAGTGAGAAAAAAAAGGACGGGGTTTAAACAGAGTAACATACTGTTTGAAATGCGATGTAGAAAGGTCTTTAAAATGTCAGAAAACCAGCACGACTAAACAGAAATTAAAACGAAAGGAGACAGTGAGATGATGCCTAGGATTTAACTCTAGAAAAAAATGTTGACGTTTTTAAAAACTGTTTACTCATTTATTTTGTGAATGAAATATTTGGATTTTTAAGATGACAGCTCTTTTCAGCTCATGTGTCTTAAACAACCCTTCTAATATTTTATTCAATGACTTTGACCGTCTGCCTCTAGCAGAGAAGTTATCATTCATTAAAGATTATTTTGATGGTCAACACGCCTCCGTTGCAATTTCTCGATCGTCGCTTACAATATTTTGATATATGATATTCTATCAGTTTGAATTTTTTTCACGACAGAAACCAGTATTTCAACACGAGAAATTTCGTGCACATCAGTCTTTCTTTCTATGTCTATCTACTACCTCCTGCTTTTGGTTCTAGCATTTTCCTTCTATTCATCACTCTCTTATTCTTGCTTTTGTTTTACCTATTTTTGTGTCCATTTATTTATCCTATCACTTCACTTACAATTTTTTTTTAAAAATCCAGTTCATGTTCCATGTAGTTGTTGAGATAAAAAAAAGAAGTATAAGACATCCTTCCGAACCCATGATTGCACAATGAAATCACACTGTATAAGATGAGTTGAGATCCACCTGTACATCAGTCTTTTTTTCTCTTGTTTTTCTTTTGTTGTCTCTTCAGGTTTGGCACCTGTAATTTTTCCATAACCTATTTAAATGATTTTTTTAAAAATCAAGAATCAACCAAAGAATGAATCACAGGGATGTTTTGCTAAACCTAAAGTTCAAAAGCGCTGCATTTGTTGTTAGAAGTTTCGTCTGTTCTCATTCGCCAGACTCTATTTGTACCTGATCTTTTGTGCTAAATTTGCTCTCCCTTTTTTACGATGTCCTTTCCGTTCACACATTTCGTATTTGTTTTCAGAGTTCTTCATTTTCAACTCTCCTGTTAAGTTCTTTTTTTTTTTCTTTTTTGGGGCCGTTTAAAAATCATCAACAACACACAAAATCCATTCCAAGAGTGTCTTTCTTTTAATAAGAGTATCAAATTACAGCGAGTAAAGGTTTGTTTTGTTTTTAAAAGTTTCATGTTTCAAGCATTTTTTAAGTCCAGAAACAAGGCTACTTGAGTTCCCACATTGCAATTATTTTTATGCGGTAGCTTCTGATCTCTGGGGTTTACTGAATGCAGCTAACTTGAACTTTTCCTGATAAAACTGTGACTTGTGCATGAGAAAAGAAGTCCTTCACCTGGTGAATCACACATGGGGTCGGTGTTTTCACAACATGCTTTTAATCAAATGTGTATGGCAAAAAAAGACACCCGATGCTATTCTATATGCTTTTCTTTTTTACAGTACACTTTTAAGGCATAGAGCTTTTTTTTTTTTTTTTAAAAGAAGCTGTTGTTCATTTCGTGTGTGCGTGTGCGCACATGCACGCACCCCTCACCACACACACACACACACACACACAACACACCACACACACCACCACACACAAACACAAACACACACACACACACACACACACACACACACACACACACACACACACACACACACACACACACCACACTCTCACACTAGCGCGCGCACAAGACATATGTGTAAGAATAAAACGCCTCAACTGTGTTCTACTTTTCCTTTTTGGACCAAAGCGAAGTGTTGCGCGGAGAGGATATGGGTAATCCACAGCAAGACAGGGGGGGAACAGAAACAAGCCATGATGAATCCCCACCGAAAACAACAAACACCAAACACACCACAACAACCACAACACAAGCAAATTCTTCTTTTTCTTTGTAGAACGTTCACACAGCAACTATTTATTTATTTATTTATTTATTTATTTATTTATTTATTTTATTTATTTATACCCCTTTATGACAAAGCAGATTTCTCTGCGCGAAATTCGGGCTGCTCTCCCTGGGTAGAGCACATCGCCACAAGTGCAGCGCCATCCCATTTTTTTTTTCATGTCTGCAACTGTATTTGTTTCCCTATCAGAGTGGCTTCTTTTCTATTTAACTATTGCCTGTCATCGTGTAAGGCCCATTGATCCCACTTCGGAGTGGGAAAGAATTGTTATCTTTCAAGACTTTCTGGGAAGAAAAAGGGCAGGAGAACGGACCAAGAAAGCAGAAATAGTCATGAAGGAGATGACAGGAAGAAAAGGAACACGTTAAAAAAAAGAGAGGGATAGAAAAGAGGGCCATTCCTAGCACAGAGTTTCCAGAAGGTGAGGATGCCATTTATACTGACAGTTCCCGGCATCCTTACAGGCGAATCTAAGCAAACGAAACAGCCACACAGAGCAAATGAAAAATATTCCAAATATTTCCACAACTGAGATATATCTATTTTATGCAAACGCGTTTCTTTTCAGTAACAAAACACAAACAACAAAAATAAGAATAGAAAAACCCAAGATCTGGTGGAATTATATCCCTTTCTCGGTAGTAAATTATAAACATTCTTTCAAAAAGAGAACACTAAAATACAATGACCTTTCCCTACATATATATCATTAATTTTTCTGTTTTCAGATTTTTTTTCCAGTTTTATCTTTATGCAGTGATTTTATGCGCGCTGTCAACTGTGTGCTTTATTCTGTCCCCCCCCCCCCCCCCCCCCGATCTTCAACTAGAGCTCCAAGGTTCCCCAATGGTGAGATTTTTTTGCGTATACAACAACCGTTATTGTACACAATTACGGTATCCTTATTCCGACTTCGGGGATGATGTCTAAACACGACACCATTGTCCATGTGTTTTTAATCGTGTTTTTTTTGTCGTCCTTTCTTACTGGCACGAATGACCTGCTCTTCCGAAAGGCAGAACAGGTTTTAAAGTGTGTGTAAGATGTTCTGCGAGCGTGGGCACATGGGGGGTTCAGTTAATAGTCTCGTCGGAAGGACTTCGGGGGAGTGGAGTTAGTCCTTATGTAAAATCAAGGGGAAAAAACGACCGCCTAGGTTATGGGACACCTTTACCTTTTAAAGCTTAAATCTGTGTCAGGATATGGATAAGGCGGTTGGCTGGGTTAGTAGTAATGTCAGACTAGATCAGAAAATCCCCATAAACAGGCGTGTCAATGGTGGCTTGAACCCGGGCCGCAACAACACAAGCGCAACGCTCTAACCACAATGCTATCTCGCCCATTTTCAAAGAGTTGTCACGGGGAAAAGACATAGGCGATAAGCTACAAACCATCAGGAGGCTAGTATAGGTATTGTGGCATGCCATCCTGACTGGCTGTGGAGTAAATAAGGTAACGGTGAAAGGTAAAGGTGTCCTATAACCTATGTGGTCTAGGGGAGCGAGGCGTCAGACACCTCAGCTTCTCTAGGGGCCAGCATATTGAGGGCAGCGCCCATCTCCTCTCCCTCGCTGCGTTACCTTCCCTGACCCTAAGGAGGGCAGGTACCCATTTACAGCTGGGTGAACTGGGGGACTGTACTGAAGCCAAGGCGCGCAAACGGTCACCTATCCAACTGGTAACCACGCTCGACGCTGCTTAGCTTGACTGGGGGAAAGCGAGCGCTCTGACCACTTAGCAATCCCGGAGTAAATACAAAAACAAAAAACCCATGTATGTATTTTACAAAGACAAATTTTCCACCATCCACAAAAAAACTCACGAAGACACAAGCAAATACATCTGCAGGAATAATGTCTTTTGCTCGGCAGTGAATTATAAGCTTTCTTTTTTTTAACAAAGAACACTAAAAATATGGTGACCTTTCCCAACAGATATATATTTTGCCTTTTGCTCGTTTTCAGTTTTCCCTACTTTGTCTTCGTGTAAATTTGCAGCTTTTTCCGAACACTGCTGGTTGTTTATTTTGTTGTGATTTAAGGCCGGTTGGTGGTTTTGATGTAACGCATACACCTTGAAAGTAAGTGGTCAGTAGTTTTAATCCAACCCAAGTGTTGTCTGTTTGTTTGTTTGTTTTGATTTGTTGAATGTCCATTCACTTCTAGGTGATATAGACACACCCACATTAAAACCTTCAACTCTCTCTCTCATGTGCTTTTATTTTACATCCAGTCCCCGTGTGTATGCAGTTTTGTAACCTTTATCATCCGTTCACACCGGCACACAACGGCTTACTCTTTCGAGAGCAGAACAGGATTTAATGTGTGCGCAAGATGTTCTGCGTGCGTTCCTACATGGGGCCTCGATTTATAAGTCTCATTCCTACTACTACTACTACTACTACTACTACTACTACTACTACTACTACTACTACTACTACTACTACTACTACAACCGCTTCTACTACTACTTCTGTTCTTCAAGAGACACAAAGGCAGTCAGACAGACAGACAGACAGAGATGAAGAACTGAGAAGAGTCAGAAAGACAGCAATTGCAGTGGAAAAAATGAACTTATTTGAACTCCACGATTAAGTTCATTATCAAGACAAAGCTGGGTCATAAAGTTAATAACAAATGTACAGGAAACTCAGCACAGATCAGCGCTTTCGAGCTCATCATTTAAAAAAAACAACAAAACTCCTTTCTTTACCGAGAGAGAGAGACAAGGCAAGGCAAGGCAAGGCAAAATTCTTTTATTCGAGGATAATAGATAAGCACTCATGTGCTTTTTTACATCCAGTCCCCGCCCTTTTCAGGGATAACATCAAGATAAAAAGATAGCCTCAACTAAACAAGAACAATTATAATGATCCAATTACCAAGAGCAAAAAACCTTACCAAGTATCAAACAACAGGTAAGAAATAGACAGAGATACAATATTAAGGTGATCTTATAAAAAAAGGCGCTCATTCAGAAACGAAAAAAAAAGAAGTAAGAATCAATGATGATTTTGATTTGAATAAAACAAACAAACAAACAAACATTCAAAACAAAACAAAACAAAAACCAGCAAAAAACAAAACAAAACGAAACAAAACAAATGGGTACCTGCCCTCTTTAGGGTCAGGGAAGGTAAAGCAGTGAGGGAGAGGAGATGGGCGCCGCCCTCAATATACTGGCCCTAAGAGAGAGAGAGAGAGAGAGAGAGAGAGAGAGAGAGAGAGAGAGAGAGAGAGAGAGAGAGAGAGAGAGAGAGAGAGAGAGAGAGAGAGAGAGAGACAGAGACAGAGACAGAGAGACAGAGAGAGAGACAGAGACAGACAGAGACAGAGAGAGACAGACAGACAGAGACACAGACCGACAGACAGACAGACAGACAGACATACAGAGACAGACAGACAGACAGACATACAGAGACAGAGACAGAGAAGGGATGGTGGAAAGGGGAAAAGGAGATATCTAGTCTGATATTACTACTAACCCAGCCAACCGCCTCTGCCATATCCTGAGACAGATTTAGGCTTTAAAAGGTAAAGGTGTCCCATAACCTAGGCGGTCGTAGGGGAGCGAGGCGTCAGAGGCCTCAGCTTCTCTAGGGGCCAGCATATTGAGGGCGGCGTCCCATCTCCTCTCCCTCGCTGCTTTACCTTCCCTGACCTAAAGAGGGCAGGTACCCATTTACAGCTGGGTGAACTGGGGAGGGGGGGGGGGGGGAGACTGTACTGAAGCCAAGACGCGCAAACGGTCACCCAGATTTAAGGTTTAACAACAATAAACACAATACAAACCACATCATCTATTTTAAAATTAGAAAAAAAATCAAGAAGCAAGTTAAACATCACTGTTTACCCACAGTTAACCTCTTTCGCCCTGCAAAAGAAGACAATGTCTTATGTAGATTATGAACTAACTACTGGATCGGTGTAGCAGTGGATCGGTGGTCTAGAGGTTCGTGCCTGTCTAGAAAGCCAAAAGTCCGGGTCGGAGTGTGCGGTGATTCGAATCCCGTTTGGGCCCAAAACTTTCCCCCCATCCATTAGACATGAATGGTGGTCTGGGTGCTAGTCATTCGGATGAGACGATAAACCGAGGTCGCGTGTGTTACAC
>CM060338.1:24276684-24279184 GCA_030674155.1 Stramonita haemastoma | reverse complement strand
GTTCATCCAGCTGTAAATGGGTACCAGCCCTCCTTAGGTTCATGGATGGGAGGTACAACAGCGAGGAAGAGGTAATGGGCGCTGCCCTCAAGATGCTGGTCCCTGGAGAAGCCGAGGTCTCTGATACCTCGCTTCCCAACGACCGTGCAGACTATGGGAGCACCTTTACCTCCAAACTATATACTTTGATTATTATCAGCCCACTTTTGAAGGGGTTTCTTTCGGTCGCAAGAATGACCGGAGAAATCTTCTAAATAAAAAAGCAAACACTATCTCAAAATGTAGAGATCATTTACCACTGAACAAAAACAAGCTTTCGTATGATAGCTAATGACGATGACGTTTGATCCTCTGCACAACTTGATATCAACCGAAAATCACTTTCGTCTAGTACTTCATGGTGCTAACTATAGGTCTGTAGCAGAATAGTTCTTTCGGATGCCAGCTTAATACTTGCTCCCAGGGCTATTTTACCTTGTCCGCTTTTGGAAGCATTATTCTGAGAGAGCTGTATGATCTGCTACTGATATGGAAAAGGAAAATTGCCTCAGTAAATTAATAGGATAACTAATTAATTAAAGGGAGGGGAAGGAGGTGGGAGAGGGAGGGGGGAACTGGATATGTAAAATTGCACGTCAGTGCTTATTCCATTATCTTCGATATAGAAAAATATATAAACAAAAGGTTACACACTTTGGCAGGGTGGGTGGTGAGAATTTCAGGTGTTGAAGGCAGAGACATATAGCTGTTCTTTAACATGAAGAGGTTCATTTTCAGTGTCTCAAAAGGGTTCTTGTGTCCAGAATATATATATATATATATATATATATATATATATATATATATATATATATATATATATATATATATATATATATATATATATATATAAAAGTCATTCGGATGAGACTCGAAACCGAGGCCCCGTTTGCGAATGCACGCAAGAACATCTTGCGCGCAGAACATCTTGCGCACACGTTAAAACCCCGTTCCACCTTTCGGAAGAGTAGGCCATCGTGTGCCGGTAGGAGCAGATGACAAAATTATAACAAACCAGCATGCACACAGGTGTCGTGTTTAGACACCATCCCTGAGGAAAAATCGGGGAGTCGGAGTCCCAGAGCGGCTCGGGGCTGTAGGTATATGGCAACGTTCTGGTGGCTCCTGCGACGGTACTGGAACCATTCGTATCGGTCAATGCCCTTCCAATGGATCATTCCAGTGCCGTGGAGAGGGGGGGTCTGCTGCATGGGTAACAGCTTGCCCTCCATACATACTTGCCCAGGCTTTGCGCTCTAAACACTAGAGCGCAACTGCAATGTCTTCCGAGACTGATGAGTGCCTACTATATATATATATATATATATATATATATATATATATATATATATATATATATATATATATATAATATATATATATATATATATATATATATATTCGGATGAGACTATAAACCGAGGTCCCGTGTGCGAACGCACGCAGAACATCTTGCGCACACGTTAAAATCCCGTTCCGCCTTTCATAAGAGCAGGCCATCGTGTGCCGGTAGGAGCGGATGACAAAATTATATTTAAAAAACAAACCAGCATGCACACAGGTGTCGTGTTTAGACACCATCCCTGAGGGGAAACAAAAATAATGGGTAGGCGCTGCACTTGTGGCGACGCGCTCTCCCCGGGGAGAGTAGCCCGAATTTCACGCAGAGAAATCTGCTGTGACATAAAGTGGTATAAAATAAAAGAAAAAAGAAAAAAAAAATATTTTACGCTAAGTCACTTTTGCCACATTCTACAGAAAATTTGCAAAGTGACCACTGTCTACAAATGTTTGTACATGCATATGAACCTTGTTTACTTGTGTTCCGATTTGCAAACACGCTGTGTATGCTACTTTATGTCTATATTACTTCCCCTTCACAAGTTATCTTAGATAATGATTTCCCTTTTTATTGTTTGAAGTTGCTTAGTAGAGTAGATGAAATCTCCCATCTCATGGAAATGAAGCAATAATTTTTATATGAAATTGTAGATTGTGCTGTTTACCTGTCTGGAACAAGTTCAGGGTACCTGTAAATGATTACAGACATAGTTATATATATTTTTGGATAATTTCCAAGCTCATAATAAGGAAAACACCTTCAAAGTATAGAATTGCTACTTTGATAAGATGTCATAAAAATTAGATTAGAAGGCAACAACTTGAGCTGTGAGTTAGGAATTGCAGATTTCTATGGGGATCGCCCATTAACTTCTAATCCTCCAACCTTTGGAGGCGATGTGTTGTCTATCTTCCCGTGTTCGTGCCGTTTTCTTTTTGTTAATTTTTTTTTTAATCTAGAAGGGGAGGGAGGGGGATGGGTGAGAGGGAAGGGTGGGTGGAAGGGTGAGAGGGAAGGGTGGGTGGAAGGGTGGGGAGAGGGGGGAAGGGGGGGGGGGGAGGGATAGGGGTGAGAGAGGGTGGGGGTGAGAGAGAGTGGGGGTGAGAGAGAGTGGGGGTT
>CM060338.1:24269184-24271684 GCA_030674155.1 Stramonita haemastoma | reverse complement strand
TTCGCCATAGCTGCCTGTGACAACACTGACAGATTACAGCTGGGATCTCCTCTGGTTATCTGTCCCTGGACACTTCAGGACGCTAACCAATCACGAGCGTGCTCGATCACGTGGTCACTTCCCTTGGCATTAAGACCTTCCCCCTCCCCTCCTACCAACAACAAATTATATAACAGTACGTCAATGACGCCGTTCAACTTCCAATTTCTCGTGCAGTGAAAGTTCACATATTTACTTAAGATATACAACAACGTATACAATGCAGTTAAATCATCTGAAGAGTTGGTTTGGTACAGGTTGTAAATGTGTGAAATCTTTCGCATTTGCTTATAAATTACAAGTACGCAAGCATAGAGAGAGAAAAATACGGGTGGGAATGCTCTTATGGCAACACGCTGGAGAAAAGTCTGATTTTCTTAGGAAGAAATTTGTTGGTTGAAAGTGGTAAACAACACAATACAACACAACACAATACAATAAAACACAAAAGAATAAAACACAACACAATGTAATACAACACACTGTAATACAACAGAATACAACACAATACAATAAAAAAAAGAATACAACACAACACAATACAACACAACAGAGTAAAAAAAAAAAACCTACAGAACCAGCAAAACTGGTAAACAGCTCTTCAGTGCGCACAGGGGAACATCATTCTAACTTCTCAGAGAACTTCAGACACAAACACTGTGCGTGATATGACAGAACCATGTAAACTGCACGAAACAACAGTTTGTAGACCAGGTCACTGACCCAGTTCAATCTCTCATGGATGTAAATGACCGAATCTAACTTCTCCCTACTGTTGTTGTTGTTGTTGACAACATTTCCAACATCCTTTCCCAACCGTTCATCCATTCTAAGCAAACAAACCATCAAACAATACTAAAAGAAAACCTCGCCCCAACCTTCACTCACGCTAGACAAACAAACCAACAAACCCACCAACCAACCAAACAAACAAGGGCAGCTAGCTAAATATAGTAAAGAGCAGTGCGGATGTCAACGGATTGTTGTGGAGTTTTCCAGCGTTCCCAGAAGAGTGTCACCACGTGCGAAACGTTCCATCACACGACGCTGCTGCAAAATGTTTCGCAAGAATCCCATTTGGCCGAGGCTGTCCTCACCAGCCGCATAATCCTATGCACTCGTCAAACCCTCGGTGTATACTGGGCAGGCAATTCTGGCTGTATGTACAATACTCCTGAAACCCGGGTTAGGTGTGCCATCACCGGCACAAATGTTTACACTCTGTTAAATGGGAAAAAAACTTGGAATATAATTTCCCTTTCCACAAAAGAAGCCCCCCCCATCCCCTCTGCCAGGGGTCTTTTAGTATATATAGCATCCCCCACCTTCTGGCAATTCTGTGCAAGGAAATCCCTCTTTTCTATCCCTCTGTTTCTGCCTTGATTTCTTTTAGTTCAGTCACCGCTTTCTGGTCTAATTTCAACATTCAAGAGCCATTCTCCTTCCTTTTTGTCCTGAAAGACTTAAAAAAATAAGACTCTCCCCCACACACCGAAGTCGGATGCACTGGGCATGACTTGTCAGGCGCTTAACGGCAGCACAACGCATTTTCACTCATTGCTGTCTGTGTCTTCGACGAAGAAGAAGGAAAAAACATGCTTACATACATGAAGTATACATTTTCTCCTATACAGTGGTCAGATTTCTCCCTGGAAAGAAAAAAAATGGGGATACTACTAATGAGGTCAAATCTAAACCAACTTTAGGAGGGTTGAATGTATATCTATCTATCTATCTATCTATCTATCTATCTATCTATCTATCTATCTATCTATCTATCTATCTATCTATCTATCTATCTATCTATCTATCTATCTATCTATCTATCTATCTGGACCCTGCCCACCGCAACAAAACAGGAGACCCTTACACTTTCTCACTCCGAACACGAGCAATCAAACATTGTTTGTCCTACAGTGATTTTGTACAATCATTCCAGTAAGGAAACGGGAGATTAAGATATTGTTTAGGTGTTTTGAGTTTTGTGTGTGCTTCAGATAGGATACCATGCCACTGTCATACGCAAATAACAGCTAGGCTGTCCGCTTTCTCTGTCCATCTGAACAAAAATAGGTCCCTTTGCCAGAGTTTTCACAACCACAGCCTGTTGTTATTGTGTGAACAGACAACATCATCTTTCCATCACAGCGCCAACTGACATCATCTGACTCTGCACGCACAGGACAGGAACCACAACAGCCAGAGGCAGCTAGCTAGCTAGTTCCATTCTAGCAAAGTTTTCGTTATCTGATTAAACAGAGACTTTTTTGTAGTTTGCCAGCTATGGCTGCTAGCTGCGATGGATGGTATAAACATACTTAGCATGCGTCCTGCTACCAGGAGACAGGGGGTTCTACCAAGCTCAAGTAGTTAAAGACAATCCATGACAAAAATATGTAGATACTCAAGGACTCTGCAACCAATTAAGAGAGAAACAATGCCGCGTCTAGCCAAGTCAAAA
>CM060338.1:24251684-24254184 GCA_030674155.1 Stramonita haemastoma | reverse complement strand
ATTTTACTAATTGTAGGGCAGGAAGACACATACACAGCCACAGTTAAAGCATACCTAAGGCTTGTCACTAACGCAACAGGCACAATATGGCAGAAAAAAAATCAACAAAACCACAAATTAATATTTATAAACTATCCTGACTACTTAAGGATGTATGAGAGTCACGAGTAGAATAAGAAAGCATCCCTGCTGTGCAAAACCAATCTTCTTATTCCGTCAATTTTTTTTATTATTTTATTTATTCTTATTCGAGGATACAATAAGCAATATGTGCTTTTTTCATCGCCCCGTGTGTATGCAGTTTGTAAATATTGTCATCTGTTCAGGCCCGATGCTACTCTTACACTAATAGACTCAACAAGGGTCGCCCAAGAGCTAATTACACTCTTAAACAAAATTTTACAAAAGAATACAGGTCTACAGCACTAGACAAACTTTTTCTTTAGCACATGTATGAAAAACACCCCACCTTGTGGTGGCTGCGTGCATTATTATGCTAACTCCTCATCAAAGCGTAATGGAGTTACTGCGGGATCTTTCCTCCATCCAAAATCTCTTCCTGTATGTAAACTTGGCTCAATAAGTGTTTGCTGAAAAAAATTCGTACAACGATTTCAGCAATTAAAAACATAATTATGCTCCCAGAACACCATGTTTTATCAGGGTATAGAATCAGATACACAAGCAAAGAAAAGAAATTGACCGTAGCCTAGTTATCATTCCATCATTTAAATTTAAACCAAGTGTATACACATCTTCATCACTAGTGAGTCACATAAGATACAATAACACACTTTAAATCTGTGTCAAGCAAAAACCATAAAAAGCAGCAGTTGTCTGAAAATCGATCGCAGGAGCGTGCTCAACCGAATAAGTTATATATATATATATATATATAATTATATATATATATATATATATATATATATATATATATATATATATATATATATATATATATGACTTTCTTTTGATAACACAAAAAACAAAGTGACTGCTTTGCTAATGTGCTTACGTTGATGGCCGCACAAAACGAACACTTCAAAAATATGTAAAAAATATTTTTACGCAGCCTACATTTCTTGAAAATGATGTGCAGTGTTTCCTTGGATACAAATGGGGATAGAAGAAAGTGAGGTGGTTGTTTTTTAAGCAAATAAACATGGATGGATTTATAGTGGAGACTAGAGAAATGTGGGTCTTTTTGTATAAATGATGATGATGATGATGAATGATGATGATGATGATGATGATGATGATGATGATGATGATGATGTGTGTGTGTGTGTGTGTGTGTGTGTGTGTGTGTGTGTGTGTGTGTGTGTGTGTGTGTGTGTGTGTGTGGAGGTGAGGTAGAGAGATGAGAGAGAGAGAGAGAGAGAGAGAGAGAGAGAGAGAGAGAGGAGAGAGAGAGAGAGAGAGAGAGAGAGAGAGACGAGACAGACAGACAGACAGACAGACAGACAGACAGACAGACAGACGAGACAGACAGAGACACAGAGACACAGAGAGACAGAGAGAGAGAGATCCCTTTTTTATTTGTTGTTGCAATAATCTATTCATTTTTCTTTATGTAATTTTGTATTTACTTTTAAGCTTTTATACTATTTAATTTATTGACTTTTCTTTTCTAGACGTTCTTTCATCTGGTTTTTTTCTTTAGTTTATGGCATTTTCTCCTCCGCCTACACTTCTACAGCTATCCTTCTGTTTTATTAGTTCATGACATCTTTCAGTGCTTACAACATCTTTCTGTTTCAGCTGGTTATATTTTCTACTGCACTCGATTACAATTTACGTTTCTCTTGTTTTAGTTTGCCACAATTTTACATTATATATCTGTCTTTTTTCCCTCCTTCCTTTCCTTCTCTCTTCTGGTCCAAAAATTCCCTGCACTTCAGTCATCACTTTCTGTTTGCTCTGTTTGTAATTTCCTCTTATATGCATCGCATTTCTTTCCTTTTTTTGTCTAACAAATTTTCTTCCGTATTCCTTTCTTCAGTCCTCACTTTCTTCCTTTCCTCCTCCTCCTTCTTCTTTTTTAAGTATTGCCATATTTCATTCATCCCTTCCTGTTTGCTCTATTTTACTAGTCTACACATCGATTTTTCTTTTGGGTTTTATTTTGTTTCCTGTTGTTGTATTTTTTTTAAAGGTATGTTACACATCAACAACCTTCAAAACCGCTTGCTATCTAGCATGCATTCTTTTGCTTTCTCAGAACGTAGAGAAATGATAGGGTAGAAAAATGAACGGTGTAGATATTAACAAAACGCAGACCCAGATTTTTGGAGCGCAAAATGTTTGATATCTTCTCTCGGAGCCAGCGCAGACAGATGAAGCCAGACATCCCATATAACAGAGACAGGTCAGATACGATAGCAGGTAATTATTTTACCTTTCTGAGATAGCCACAGAGGCATGGAACCCCCATCTGTTTTACCTCGTTGTTAAATGATCCCCTTTTTCTGTTTTATCTTCTTCAGTTCACTTTATACTA
>CM060338.1:24236684-24244184 GCA_030674155.1 Stramonita haemastoma | reverse complement strand
GAATATATAATGTGAAGGGAGGTAAAAGTTTGTTTTGAAAGTGCTGGAAGTGAATCGATACAGGCTGTAGCAGACGGCTTTTTGGGGGGTCGCAACACGACACATGTGTACCAGTTCTCCTACCTCTCATCGTGGGGAATTCTCTTGACCGCATTTCGTCCACGGCATAGTTATAAAACTCCGCCTTCTCCATGTCGGCGCACACAGCTGTTAGGCTAGTCAACAGGGGAATCAGATAAGAAAGCAACAGCAAAAACAAGATGTTGCTTCACACGGTTACCAGCAACCAGCTAGAGCCATTTTGTGGTGTAGACATATGACCTGTCTGACCCTTGGCACTAACATAATTCCTCCGAATCGATCGAACAGATTTTTATTCATGCCATTAGGTTCTTAAAATTTGATTGAAGTATTTTAGATACGTATTTTCCTTTAATTGCGTTTCCTTGAAACGAGTTATCCGTTTGTCTACGCTGCGCGAGGCGCACGAATATCCGAGTCTCTCGCAGAGCGAGGCGCAGGGATTTCGATCCAGAGAGCGGTTGTGCGTCACGCTCGTTCATATTCTCAAACTCGCACGCGGTGTTGCATTAGCAAATCCATCCTTTGACTCGCTAGTGTGTACGCGCCTGCCTTCTAATTTTTGCCCAGATATAACCCTTTGCTAGCTACCCAGGTATGTGTTCTACACTTTTTGTCTCTTTACCTACCCTGCCTAACAGTGTTTTGTTTTTTTTTCTTTCTTTTCTTGGTTGTGATTTATCGTTTTCCTTTCCTTGTGTCAGTGTTGTCTGCTTGTGTGTGTGTGCGTTTATCCTGATGCTTTCAGTGCTGCTGAAGGAAAGCGACTGGGGACCAATCCCATGTGTATGCATCTTGTGTGTTCTCATGATTATCATGGCTTTATCCGAAGAAAATACGCCTAGCATATGCAAAAATCTCAGCTCCCATCGCCTGTCTATGTACATTTGTAGATGCATGCTTCAGAGTAGTAGTTTTTCATTCCTTTTATTTTTCCAACTTAGAACTAGGAGTTTCCCCCATTTCTTTTTTTTTTTTTTTTTTTTCAAACGTGGCTTTCAGTTTCTTTTGCTTATTTTCTTTAAGAGAAAAAAAAAAAACGAAACCCAACAACAACCCAAACCTGTTAACATGTGAATGTTGTTGTTTTTTTTCTCTTTCCTGTATTTTATTTGGTAGACTGGATAGAATTATTGATAAAAGAGATTGTGATGATTCTTTGGAATCCGGTTTGTAATTTTCTTACAGGTGCAAAATGAGCACCAACCTGTCAAGCTGTCATTCACATTACGGTTTTATTTTTCCTTTTCTAGATATCGACTGTGTTCAGTAAAAAAACAAAACAAAAAAAAAACCGAAATCAAGGTTATTATTATTATTTTTATTACTTTTTATTTTATTAATATTATCCTTATTTTCATCATCATCATCATCATCATCATCATCATCATCATCATCATTGTTATTCGAAAAAACAATGTCATTATCATTATCATCACGAACGTCATCACCACCATTATCATCATTATCATTACTATCCTCATTAGTGATTTATTTATTCCATTATTTTCCTTATTCTACCAAACTGCTACTTTTTTCTCTCCGCTGTTTGTGCCACATTCCTTTCAATCTCACCACTTCCCAGGATCGTATGAGAGAAAAAAAAAACCACCCAAAAAAAAACCCAACCCAACAAACCCACCTTAAGTAAAAGCCACTAGTATCCATGCTGCCTCTCCCCCCTCTCTCTCTCTCTCCCTTACACCCCCCATCTCTCTCCACACCCCACCCTACCCCACCCCACCCCACCCCATCCCTTCTGCTGATACATATATTATTATATACCTACCTACCCATATCCGATCACTGACACGCCCCCCCTTCTTGCGTACGCTCGTTTTTCTCTTCCTCTCCCTCCCCTCTTCCAAATTCCGCCATATTTATCGAAGTTTGCCATCTCTCTCTTGCACAACTTGCCGTGCACCCATATTCACATCCCCCCCACCCTCCCACCACACCCGTTTCCCTTCCTCCTCCGCCCCCATCTCTCTCTCTCTCCCCCCCTTTTTTGTCTCTTTTTCTTGCCTCCTTTAAAAAAAAAAAAAAAAAAAAAAGCAAGAAAAGTTCGACCCTTAGCGTGGTTGTTGATGATGCACTTTCACCGACACCTTTCCTCATTACCCCCCAACTCTCTCCTCTCCCACCCCCACCCCGTCTTCCACCCACCTCTCCCCATCTCCCTCCCTCCCACCCATCCTTGCCATCATACCTGGCTTAACCACAAACCAAAACGCCCCCCCACTCCCCCCACCCCACCCCTTTATCCATCCCTTCTCCCCCATCACCTTCCTCTTGTCGCCTACTGATCTTCCAATGTATTCCAAGTTACGTGCGTGTCGCCGGAAATAGCCAAACCAAAAAAAAAAGGAAAAAAAAGAAGTATAGACAAAGGAGGATTGTGGATAAATAAAAAAAGAAAAGTGCTGTGATTTCATCTATACCACGTGCCGAAATGGAGTATGGATTCTGTTTTTCGTGAAGTGCCCGGAATTTTGCCACAAGCCCCTCCCGCGAAAGTCTCGACAACCTACCGTGGAGAGAGAACGTTCGACGAGCGTTTTGTGTGTGTATGCGTGTTTGTGGTTTTCTTCTTTTGGTTTTTGATGCAATACAAACAACAACAAAAGAGAGAGAGAGAGAGAAAAAAAAAATTGCAGGAGAACGGTGATTGAGAATTTGTCTCTGGTGTGTGTGTGTGTGTGCGTGTGTGTGTGTGTGTGTGTGTGCGTGCGTGCGTGCGTGTGTGTGTGTGTGTGTGTGTGTGTGCGTGCGTGTGTGTGTGTGTGTGTGTGCGTGCGTGCGTGTGTGTGTGTGAGAGGAGGAGAGAGAGAGAGAGAGAGGAGAGAGAGAGAGAGAGAGAGAGCGCAAGCATGCATACACTATGTGCGGCAGGTTTGTGTGTATGCATGCCGTTCGGGCCTTTGTTGTGGTTGGGAGGCCCCCTCCCACGCTTGTGTCCCTATCTTTCCATATGTTTCACTCTCACACGTGCATGTGCGCGTGCGGGCGCAAACATGTCAGTAAGAGTGTGTGTTTGTGTGTGTGTCTGCGTGTGTAACGTGCATGCACACGTGTGTGTGTGTGTGTGTGTGTGTGTGTGTGTGTGTGTGTGTGTGTGTGTGTGTGTGTGTGTTCAAATTCATTTAACGTCTTCACAAGTTGATATTAGACGGGTGTGTTTGTGTGTATGTGTGTGTGCGCGTGTGTATGTATGTATGTGGTTGTGTGTGTGTGTGAGCGCACGCGTCAGTGAGTCAGCGAGTGTGTGCGTGCGTGTATGTGTGTGTATGTGTGCGCGCGCACCCGCACGCGCCTATGTGCACATAAACATATGAACAGATGGACAATGCGTGTGCACTCAATATGTTTGCTATATTGCACAAACAATCGAAGAAGTCGATGTTTCATCATGTTGGCTGTTTTTTTTCCCTATCATTTTGGCTATTGTTTTCTTTTTTCCGTTTTTTTTTTTATTCCAATCACACAGGAGATGCGGAGACTGACCTTGCCTTTGCACCTGCAAGTGTAAAGTGATGCAAGGTAGGCAGGCCCATATGGCATGTCGGTTTGTGCTGTTTATCAGTTCTTTCTTGTGGTTTACCTGCGAACGGAAAAGTTTGTTTTTGGTGATTGTCAGTGCAGTGCTGTCAGCTCTTTTCTTTGGTTTGGATTAATGTCCATTTACTAGGTGATTGATTATACATCCACACACTAAATGTAATCAATAAAAAAAAAAAGGGGGAGGAGGGTAAGAGAGGGGGGGGACTGAAGGGTGAGGGATGGAATGGATGCTAACAAGGGTGAGAGAGGAATTGGACAGTAATGTTGTCTGACCGTCTCTGGTGGTTTTCTCAACTGATACTAGCTAGGACATGCGGCCGGGAATCAAATAGAACGCTTTGAACAGTTCTGTCTGCTATCCCTTCACGTGTGGTTGCGTTTGCCGACTGGAGGAAACAAAAGAAATACAAAGTTTACTTTTTTCTGTTATTCTTTTATATTGAGAATAATGGAATGAGCACTCAGGTGCTTTTTTTTTTTTTTTTTTTTTTTACATCCAGTCCCCGTGTGTATGCAGTTTTGAACATTTTGTCATCTGTTCCCACCGGCACACGATGGCCTACTCTTCCGAAAAGCGGAACAGGATTTAACGTGTGCGCAAGATGTTCTGCGATGTGAGCAAGATGTTCTTTCGTGTGTGTGTATATGTGTGTGTGTGTGCGTGCGTGTGTGTGTGTGTGTATGTGTGTGTGTGTGTGTGTGTGTGTGTGTGTGTGTGTGTGTGTGGTGCGTTCATTACATTGTCATTTATTAGTATTGCCTCTGTAGGCATACCTATTCCACGAGGTTAATTTAACGGTAAGAGCTAATGCTTACAGGTGTTTGTGCGGAGCTGCAGGTGTCACTATGCCAAGACATGTGCTCTGCTACCTGATGTCTACGACCTCACTATTTTCACCTGTAGGAGATCCCTCCAAGTTAATGGTTAGCGGTATCACGTCCTTGCTGCTACATTTGCACCTGGAAAATAAGTGTTGAGCATTAACCATACATGCTACTGGATATGTCTGTTCTCTCTGCCTGTGCAAGCGTAATATTGCCTCAAGTGTGCTGAATGTTCGTTTATGGTATCCATTATTTTATATCCTGTAAGCATTGCAAATAAAGATTTCAACCAGGTATGTGTACTGGATATATATATATATTTATATATATATATGAATATATATGTATATGAATATATATGTATATGAATATATATATATATATCTGTGTGTGTGTGTGTGTGTGTGTGTGTGTGTGTGGTGAGAGAGAGAGAGAGAGAGAGAGAGAGAGAGAGAGAGAGAGAGAGAGAGAGAGAGAGAGAGAGAGGAGAGAGAGAGAATCTCTGCATATGCGAGTGAAAACAGTGTGTCAAATAAACATGTGAAACACTGGTTAGCATTATCTTTTTTTATCTGCCATATTCATGCCTACAAGTGATAAAATGTTCCATCAGATATCTAATTACCAGTTAATGATGTCATTTAAGACTGCTTGTACTGTTTGCACACGCAGGTAAAATTATGTCAACCGGTTTCAGTTGTCGATTCGTGGTTTGTACTTAGCATCCTGTTTTACGCCTGTGGGTAAAGAAATTCCATGAGGTGTGTCGAATATCAGTGGACACTTTTACCTATGTTCATGCAAACACATGCAGACAGACCACCAGGCATGGTTAAGGATTAGCATTCTCTCTTACAGTTCTTGTTTCCACGTGCAAGTGTACGATACCTCGGGCAGGTGTGTGGAATATCGGTCAGTGGATTCTCTTACCTTTGATAATGCAAACAGATGAAGGTAGTTGGCTGATGCGGTGCAGGATTAATGCTATCTCTTGCCTCTCTTGTAGCCCACCTGCGGTGAAGATCTTTCTCCAGGTCTGTTTGAGAGTGGGCACTGTCCTGATAATACCTGTTGTGATCGTTCCTACAGGTGATGATCCAATCCAATCCAATCACATTGTTTTATAGCCCCGCCGACCACAGAGGCCATATCTGGGCTAGCTGTCACTTTGTTAGTTAAAGAAGAATTTTTAGAGCATGCTAAGATATTCAGTTAAACCTTTTGAATACTGGCGAGAGGCTTCTGTAGTGTTGAGATGTCCAGAATATTGGACACAAGCATTTTAATGCAGACTACCTAAACATCCTTTTTTGGGACACCATTTTTTAACTTCCTGAGAGAATCGGGCTGTTTCCATCAGATACGTGTGTAACGTGTTATAGTCAGTCACTAAGAACAAGGTTGTTCTATAAGGAATCTGGTTTGGGTTTTATTCTCATTTTAAGTGTGGTTGATATGGTTTTTCCACAACGCAGTGCCCGCCCTGGGCTAACCCTTATGGTTAAACAGGGCGTTGATACAAGGAAGGACAGTAGAACTGGTTTTATACCCCGTTTTAATCTGTATATATATTTGCACAGTTTTATTCTGAGATTTAAAATTTTTGCGAGGCGGACAGCCCCAATATGGCCTTGTGCGGTTGGTTGGGCTATAAACAACATGATTGGATTGGGGTGGGTTGATTGGCATCACTCATGTGTACACCTGAAGGCTAGTATTCTGGGCAGGTATGGCTGACTTTACTGATTTCCTCCTTAACTCCTGAAGGTCATGGTTGGGTTACTACATGATTTTTTTCAGGCTTTGGTATCTTGGGCAAGTTGACCTGGTGGATTATCCTTCTCCAGTAGAAGGTATGGTTAGGGGGTTGTATGATCTTTTACCTGAAAGTTAGGGATTTGTATTATCTTTTACCTGAATGTATGGTTAGGGGGTTGTATCATCTTTTACCTGAAGGTATGGTAGGGGGGCTGTATTATCTTTTACCTGAAGGTATGGTCAGGGGTTGTATATCTTTTACCTGAAGGTATGGTCAGGGGTTTGTGTTATCTTTTACCTGAAGGTATGTTAGGGATTTGTTTATCTTTTACCTGTCTGTTTTGCACCTGCACATTCATGAGTTCTAGGTATTTTGGACTACGGAATATATAGTAGACTAGTTTACACCAGACAAAGGGAAGACATACTAGCCTGTAAAGCGCTGCTTTTTGCTGCTCAGTGCTATCACTCCACCTTGGTGTTTTGGAATAGAGACTGTGCTAGGCTAGTTTGCTCCGAGAGAGAAGACATATGGCATGTTTACGCTGCTTGTTGTTAGCATCATCACTTAACCATGGGTATTTCTGTCAAGGATACATTCAGACAGCCCACACCACACCACTGTGGACAAGATCACTGCATGCAGTACTTCAGCGACTCCTGAAAAAAGTTAATAAAAAGAGAAGTCAAGAGAAGTCAAATTAAGGACTCGCCATTGTGGGGGCACCTGCAAGGGTAAAACTACTCCACAAAGTACTTTTTAATGGCGGCTGCTGTCACTGAAGGTAGCAGGTAAAGATCGCCTAGTGTCAGGGACAGGGCGAAGGTCTATAGCACAATGCTTGTTTTGCACCTGCACGCGTGTAGACTGCTTTAACTCTCTCCCGACTCGTTTTATTGTTGGTTAATGATACCGCGAGTGCCTTGCATTCGCAACTAAACAGGTGTGGATGCTCCACCCGAAATGTTTCATTGCTGGATGATATGGTTTAAGTAACAACGGTGTTTTTAGCAAAGCGTACAGGTAAAAAAAAGTTCGTTCATAATGATTCTGTAGGGAAAATTGAAAGTGGGAAGGGGGGGGGGGGAGAATTCTACAAGGTGTGGTTAAAATTTGGACTAGATGTGAAAAAAAGCACATCATGCTTCTTCCATTATCCTCGATATTAAAGAATAATAAATATAAAAGAATAAATAATAGTTGCAGTTTCTGTCACTATTCTGTCAGTTTTAGCACACGTTGGTGAAAAATATCCCTTCAGGTGATAATGAATG
>CM060338.1:24224184-24231684 GCA_030674155.1 Stramonita haemastoma | reverse complement strand
ATGCACGCACACCACACACGCGCGCGCACGCATACACACACACGCGCGCGCACATATATTCACACACACAAACACACACATATACATACACACACATACACACACACACACACACACACACACACACACACACACACACACACACACAACACACACACACACCACTTCACCTTCTAGTCTCGAGTTGTTAGTAAAATTATTAACTTCGAACAGAGAAACGTGTAGGAAATGTCCTCCCTGCTTGTATTCTGTTACTTTGACAGCTCCATACACTCCAACATCAATATAAATCAATAGGATGCAGTTCATGACGGCTGATTTTTCTTTCTTTTTATCACAAGTGTGCGGTAGGTAGAGAGATGAAAATTAAAAACAAACATGGAAGGTAGATTAGAGTTGGAGGTATTCGGGATGGTGGAGGGATTTGATTTGATTTATCCTTTTATATCGAGGATAATGGAATAAGCACTCTTGTGCTTTTTTACATCCTGTCCCCGTGTGTATGCAGTTTTGTAAATGTCATCTGTTCCCACCGGCACACGATGGCCTACTCTTACGAAAAGCGGAACAGGATTTAACGTGTGCGCAAGATGTTCTGCGTGTGTTCGCGGAGGGAGGGTGGTGGAGAGGGGGATGTGAGAGCAGCCACCTGACTCTAGGAATATACAATATTATGGATTGAATACAGAAAGATGGAGAGAAGAGAGAGAGCGAAAACGACCAACCGACCATACTTCAAAAACCTGGTCGGCGGGGCTCTATAAACAACATGATTGGATTGGACTTTAAATAAAACCTTATGTGTAGGAATCGTAAAAGGAAAATATAGAAATGTACGAGCCAATGTTAGCTCCAGCAAAAAAGAAACCTAAAGAACATCTTTCTCTCCTCCTGTACTCTTTGTTATGCTTCTCTATTCTCCGCTGTGACAATTCCGCTTAGTCCTCAGTTGTTAGCTGTGACTGGTGATGGATGAGGCTTCTGTTGCCCGTTTGCAGTGGAGGGGGCGGGGGGGGGATAGCTCAATGGTCATCAGAGCCCTCGCTTTCCCCTAGTCAAGTTGATTTAAGCAGCATCGAGAGTGGTTACCACTTTGGATGGGTGACCGTTTGCTCGCGTTAGCTTGGCTTCAGTACAGTCCCCTCAGTTCACCCAGCTGTAAATGGGTACCTGTCCTTTTTAGGGTCTGCAACTGTATTTGTTTCCCTATCAAAGTGGCTTTTTTCCTACAGAAATTTGCCAAGGACAACGCTCTTGTTGCTGTGGGTTTTTAAATTTTTTTTTTTTTCTTGCGCTAAATAATGATGTGTAACACACGGAACTACGGTATGTCATCTCATCTGGAAGACTAGCACCCAGACCACCACTTATGGTCTAATGGATAGGGGAAAAGTTTCGGGCCCAAATGGTGTGTGTGTGTGTGTGTGTGTGTGTGTGTGTGTGTGTGTGTGTGTGTGTGTGTGTGTGTGAGAGAGAGAGAGAGAGAGAGGAGAGAGAGAGAGAGAGAGAGAGAGAGAGAGAGAGAGAGAGAGAGAGAGAGCAAATTCAAATATACTATTACTTTTTTGTAAATAGTTGCACGTGTATGAACGATTAGAATGCGAACGCTTTGGTTTTTCACAAGATGCAGCGCGATAACAATTCCATATATCATTGTTATTGTTGTGTCGTTATTATTATTATTATTATTATTATCATCATTATTGTTCTTGTTATTATTATTATTACTACTACTATTATTATCATTATTATTATCATCATTATTGTTCTTGTTGTTGTTATCATCGTAATATCTAAAAGAATTGCAGGGGGAATGGAATTGGATTAAATATCAATTTCACAGAGAGAGAGAGACAGAGACAGAGAGAGACAGACAGACAGACAGACAGACAGAGAGAGAGAGACAGACAGACAGACAGACACACACACACACACACACACACACACACACACACACATACACACACACACACACACACACACACACACACACACACACACACACACACACACACACACACAAGGAACCACATTTTCTCCTCTCTCTAGTCTCGTATGCTTTTCTCTGTTTTCTACTCGGGACAGTTTTGTTCTGGTTTTGATTGATGTTGTGGCCGATGATCGATGATTCCTTTTCCAAACATTGGATATGGGCATTAGAGGGGGAGGAGGGGGCCGCCAGAAACTATATAAAAATAAACCAAAACAAATATATCGAAGATGTATGAGGTGACCATACCTTTGAGTTAGGGAGGAAGGCGGTGGGGTGGGGGTGGGGTGGGGATGTGAGAGCAGGTACGTGAGTGACCCTAGCTATGTACAATGTGGGTGGAATATAATGATAAAGAAATTTATGGGGGCGGGGGGAGGGGGGGGGGAGGGGTGAAGAAAAGGATCTAGGTTTGTGTAGTCTCATCTGAAGGATTTGGAGGAGGAGGAGGAGAAGGGAGTCGGAACCATTTTCAGTGCAGAGAGGGAAATGAATACTAACATTTTTTTTGTTTCTATTCGAATCGTGTGTGTGTGTAGTGTGTGTGTGCTGTGTGTGTGTGTGTGTGTGTGTGTGTGTGTGTGTGTTGTGTGTGTGTGTACGTGTGTGTGTACGTGTGTGTGTACGTGTGTGTGTGTGTGTGTATGTGTGTACGTGTGTGTATGTGTGATTATATTATTTTATTCTTTTATATCGAGGATAATGGAATAAGCATTCATGTGCTTTTTTACATCCAGTACCCCGTGAGTATAAGGTTTTGTAATTCTTGTCATCTTTTCCCTGTGTGTGTGTGTGTGTGTGTGTGTGTGTGTGTGTGTGTGTGTGTGTGTGTGTGGTGTACATACGCGCGCGGTGTGTGTGTGTCTGTATGTGTGTTCTCGGCTTAAGCAGTTATGTTCTGTCATTGATTTTTTTTTTTGCTGTTTCCGTGTGATCGAAAATTCTTTTTTCTCTGAATGCTGGCAGTGGAGAAGTGGAAACTAAAAAAAAAACAATCAACAACCAAAAATCGAAGGTGTGTTGGGTTGCAAGGGTTTGAGTTATGGGCAGATGGGAGCTAAGAGTCAGGTAGGTAGGTAAGCACCTGGCACTTGGAATGTACAGTATGGATTGAATACACGAAGAAATGGAAAGAAAAAAATAATAAGCAGTGAAAGGGGGAAAAAAAGGACGTTGACTTGTAGTGTGATCTGAAGGGTATGCAGGTTTATTTATTTATTTATTTATTTTATTTAATTTTGCAATGGATCATTCCAGTGGTGTGGAGAGGGGGGGTATGCTGCATGGGTAACAGCTTGCCCTCCGTACTTACTTACCCAGGCTTTGCGGTCTAAGGACTAGAGCGCAACTCCATTGTCTTCCGAGACTGATGGGTGCCTACTACTACTATTTATTTAATCATTTATTCTTTTATATCGAGGATAATGGAATAAGCGCTCATGTGCTTTTTTTTTTTTTTACATCCAGTCCCCGTGTGTATGCAGTTTTGTCAATGTCATCTGTTCCCACCGGCACACAATGGCCTACTGTTACGAAAAAGCGGAACAGGATTTAACGTAAAAAGCGGAACAGGATTTAACGTGTTGATGTTGATGGGAACAGAACCAGTGTAACTGCAGACAGAGAGGCTCAAGGCAAAAACTGTCTTTCCTCTAATCTTTCATGATGTTATCTCTCTTCTGTGACAGTGTCATTCTGCCATGTCGATCTTTTTTCTTTTGTAGCTGGTAATCAATGAATTTATTTACTTGTTTATTCTTTTATTTCGAGGATAATGGATTAAGCACTCATGTACTTTTTTGTATTCAGTCCCAGTGTGTATGATGTTTAGTCAATTTTGTCATCCATTCCCACCGGCATACAATGGCCTACTCTTTCTTGTGTCTTCCGTGTCTCTTTCAGAATCTCTCTCTCTGTCTCTGTCTGTCTCTCTGTCTCCCTGTCTCTGTCTGTCTCTGTCTGTCTCTGTCTGTCCTGTCTGTCTGTCTGTCTGTCTGTCTGTCTCTTCTCTCTCTCTCTCTCTCTCTCTCTCTCTCTCTCTCTCTCTCTCTCTCTCTCTCTCTCTCTCTCTCCTCTCTCTCTCTCTCTCTCTCTCTCTCTTTTGCCCTCTTCCTCCCTCACTCCCTCCCTCTCTCTCCCTCCCCCCTCTCTCTGTCTCTGTCTCTGTATCTGTGTGTGTATGTGTGTGTGCGTGTGTCAGAGAGAGAGAGAGAGAGAGATAGACAGAGACAGGCAGACAGAGAGACAGACAGATAGACAGACAGACAGACAGAGATGCTAGCTGGTCATGCAGATCTGTACTGTCGGTGCAAACTAAAAAAAAAAAAGAAAAAAAATGGAAAGGAGGTGGATCGAGGATGGTAATGCCGTTGTGATTTATAGGGCAACGTGAGAGCAGGTACCTGACCCTAGTTCCTGTACAGTGTATGCACCTGATTACACCAGGACACGGAGGAATCATCGGCAAACGACCTGCCTAGTGTTTTATTAAGTCTCCTTCTGATGACTTGCGTGGGAAAGGAGTCAGAAAGTGTGTTGGCTTCAGAGAAAGACAGAAAGAAAAATGGTACTATATATATTTTTCCCCCACTGGTTTGACAGTCCTGTTCTGTCATCTATTTTTGTTGTGAGTGTTCGATCGATGCGGTTTTTGGGGTTTTTTTTTTTTGGGGGGGGGGGGGATTTAAAAAAAATCTGTTTTGGATGGGTGTGAGGAGTGGAGAGGGGAAGTAGAAATTAACTGAACAATCGAATGTGTAGTGGATGGATGGCAAAGCTTTGAGTTACGGGGAGATGGCGGGAGTGTGTGTGTGTGTGTGTGTGTGTGTGTGTGTGTGTGTGTGTGTGTGTGTGTGTGTGTGTGTGTGTGTGTGTGCGTGTGTGTGAGTGGGAGGGGGGGGGGGTGAGGCGGGGGTCTGCAGGTACCTGAGCCTTGGAATCTGTAATATGGATTGACTGCATAAATAATCTGGAAAATAGGGAGTGAAGGTCATGGACAGTCGAGTCTTAACCACAATGAAGGTCAGTTTAGTCTTATTCACAGTGAAGGTCAGTTTACAGTCTTATTCACAGTGAAGGTCAGTTTAGTCTTATTCACAGTGAAGGTCAGTTTAGTCTTATTCACAGTGAAGGTCAGTTTAGTCTTATTCACAGTGAAGGTCAGTTTACAGTCTTATTCACAGTGAAGGTCAGTTTACAGTCTTATTCACAGTGAAGGTCAGTTTACAGTCTTATTCACAGTGAAGGTCAGTTTACAGTCTTATTCACAGTGAAGGTCAGTTTACAGTCTTATTCACAGTGAAGGTCAGTTTACAGTCTTATTCACAGTGAAGGTCAGTTTACAGTCTTATTCACAGTGAAGGTCAGTTTACAGTCTTATTCACAGTGAAGGTCAGTTTACAGTCTTATTCACAGTGAAGGTCAGTTTACAGTCTTATTCACAGTGAAGGTCAGTTTACAGTCTTATTCACAGTGAAGGTCAGTTTACAGTCTTATTCACAGTGAAGGTCAGTTTACAGTCTTATTCACAGTGAAGGTCAGTTTACAGTCTTATTCACAGTGAAGGTCAGTTTACAGTCTTATTCACAGTGAAGGTCAGTTTACAGTCTTATTCACAGTGAAGGTCAGTTTACAGTCTTATTCACAGTGAAGGTCAGTTTACAGTGGATACCACAGTGAAGGTCAGTTTACAGTCTTATCCACAGTGAAAGTCAGTTTACAGTCTTATCCACAGTGAAAGTCAGTTTACAGCGGATACCACTGTGAAGGTCAGTTTACAGTGGATACCACAGTAAATGTCAGTTTGCAGTCTTATTCACAGTGAAGGTCAGTTTACAGCGGATACCACAGTAAAGGTCAGTTTATAGCGGATACCACAGTGGACTTCAGTTACAACCCCCTCCAAAAGACTTGCATTGAAGTCAAGTCAGAGCCTGTATCAAGTCCAGAGAGAGAAACAGAAGAAGAAAAAAAAAGTATTTTCGTATTTTATCTTCATTTTGCTGTTTGTTCTGCTTTGACAGTTCAATTCTGCTGTCAGCTTTTTTTTTGGGTTTAGAACAGCTTGTGATTGATGATTTCTTTTTTCTTCATGTTATTAGAGAAAGTCTAGACAGAAATGACCAAAATCAAAGATGCATGAGGGAAAATGGCTGAAAGCTATGGATGGATGGATGGGAAAACGGGATCCTGCTTCTACGAGTGTACATTATCGATTTTTTTTTCTTGTTTTCTCGGCTACAGCTCTAAATTTTACCAGTGGTGAGATTTTGCGTATGCGACTTTTTTCCGCCTACCATGAAGGTAGCCGCCTTCCAACATCGGGAATGGTGTCTTAACACAACACCAGTGTGTAATGTTTTTTTCCCCCTCAATTTTGTTCCTATTGGCACATAATGGTCTCTACTCTTCCAAAAGTCAGAACAGATGACAAGAATTACACAACTGCATACACACGGGGACTGGATGTAAGAACATATTATGAGTGCTTATTCCATTATCCTTGATATAATAGAATAAAATAAATGAAGAAATAAAGTCGGAACGGGTTTTAATGTGTGTGCAGAAATGTTTTTGCGAGCGTTTGCAGACGGGACCAAGGTTTCTAATCTCATCTGAAGGACTTTCAGGTGACGTGGAGTTGGTATTGGTGTTAACTCCAGGAGAAAAAAAAACCCTCTCAAATGGGCGCTTTGGTGGGATTTGAACCCGAGTCGTCAGATCACGAGCACAGAGCTCTAACCACTAGGCTAATCCACCCCTTACACCTGGGATTGAACACAAACAGAAAATTAAATAGTTAAGATAGGGAGAGCGAGAAGGAAAACCCGAGGTATTTTCAGATCTGAAATAAAAAAATTTTAAAAACCCTTACAGGAGAAAAGAATCCGAATCCTTTTTCTTTCTTGTTATTTTTTTTTTAGTCCAAAAAGAAAACCTGAAGAAACAGCTAGTAATCTTTGAAGCTTTCTTCTTCTTCTTCTTCTTCTTCTTCTTCTTCTTCTTCTTCTTCTTCTTCTTCTTCTTCATCTTCTTCTTCTTCTTCTTTCTCTTCTTCTTCTTTCTCTTCATCTTCTTCTTCTTCTTCTTCTTCTTCTTCTTCTTCTTCTTCTTCTTCTTCTTCTTCTTCTCATCCGTTCTGTCATTCAGTTTTTTTTGGGTTGTAGCCAGTAGTGATCAATGGAGGTTTTTTTGTGTGTGTGTGTGTGTGTGTTTCCTCTAGCTAGCTGAATGTAGGCAGTGAAGGAGAGGGAAACTGAAAAATCGAATTGTAAGGTATGGTAAGGATGTGAGTTATAGGGGGATGTGAGGGCCATGTACCTGACCCTAGGAATGTACGATATGGGATTGAATGCAGGAGAAGAAGAGCTGAGGCAGAATGGGGAGTGGGAGGAGTGGGGAAGAAGAAGAAGAGAACGTTAGTTTATAGCCTGAATTTGCTGGGGGGGGGGGGGGGGAGTTTTTTTCTTCTTTTTTTTCTTTTTTTTTTTTTTTTTATTTTTTGTTGTTTG
>CM060338.1:24209184-24219184 GCA_030674155.1 Stramonita haemastoma | reverse complement strand
AGGCTGCAACAACCAGAATGCTTCCTCTGTCTGGGGAGATAATGGCTGTGCCTTTTTTTTCGCTTCAGTCTTGTTGGAAACATGGATCAGAAAATGGATCGGTGGTCTAGAGGTAACGCGCCTGCCTAGAAAGCGAAAAGTCCGGGTCGAAGTGTGCGGTGGTTCGAATCCCATTTGGGCCCTAAACTTTTCCCCCATCCACTAGACTATGAATTGTGGTTTGGGTGTTAGTCTTTCGGATGAGACGATAAACTGAGGTCCCGTGTGTTACACATCACTATTCAGCGCACGTAAAAAGAACCCACGGCAACAAGGGGGTTGTCCCTGGCAAAATTCTGTAGAAGAAAGCCACTCTGATAGTGAAACAAATACAGTTAAAGGCAGGAAAAAGAAAAAAAAATAATAGGTAGGCACTGCACTTGTGGCGACGCGCTCTCCCCGGGGAGAGCAGCCCGAATTTCACGCAGAGAAATCTGCTGTGACGTAAAGGTGTTCCATAACCTGTGTGGTCGTAGGGGAGCAAGGTGTCGGAGACCTCAGCTTCTCTAGGGGCCAGCATGTTGAGGGTGGTGCCCATCTCCTCTCCCTCGCTGCTTTACCTTCCCTGACCCTAAAGAGGGCAGGTACCCATTTACTGCTGGGTGAACTTGGGGGAACTGTACTGAAGCCAAGGCGCGCAAACCTGCTGGATTGTTTTTAAGGGTTTTAAAGTCCAGTGTTCTACTTCGGACGTTTTGTTCTGTTTCAGCTGTGATGTGGCTCCAACTGTAAGCATTGGTTTGAATCATAGGGATAATGAACATTATCTTCATTGTCGTTGTCATCACCGTCATCATCGTTGTCGTCATTATCGTCGTCGTCGTCGTCGTCATGATCATCATTGTCGTCGTCTTCATCATCATCGTAGTCGTCATCATCGTCATCATCATCGTTATCATCATCCGTCGTCATCATACATCAGCTATTGACATATCAGACAAAAACGACCAGCAGAGAGAAATGAGTAGTGTAGAGAGTGTAAGTGCCCAGAGACACTCAATGGGATTTATATATATATATATATATATATATATATAATATATATATATATATATATATATATATAATATATATATATATATATTAAAATTTGCACAGTTTTAATCTGAGTTTTAAATTTGACGAGGTGACAGCCCAGATATGGCCTGTGTGGTCGGCGGGGCTACAAGCATAGGATTTTCGAAGCTTGCACAAAAAATAACCATGTGTCAGCTTGATTCGATTTTGTTACTAGTTTTAAAACTGCATGCATTCCAAGTTATCCTAGCATTCTTGACAATTTTTTTGGTCTTTTTTATTTTTGGTAAACGATATTTGTAAGTAATAACAAAAACTTACAGAGCGGGCAATCATGGATCAGATAAATTTTATAGAAATATGTCAGTGTGTATTAAAAAAAAAAACAACCTTCAAGGTTCAAGATATTGTACGTTTTTTGAAAAGTTTTCCTGAAAAAGATCACATCGATCCCCAGCGATGAAAAAAAATGGAGAGAAAGTTTGTTGAGAGTTTACCTTTACTGGCAGCTAGAAAAAAAAAGTTGCTCACAATCATCGTATGCAAAAAAGTGTCATTTCCTTGTAATGAAGTTAGATCTAAACATACCTGCAGGCACAGAAAAAAATCAAATTAATTATCATCACGATGATAATAATAATAATACATGGAATTTATATAGTGCTATATCTTGCAGAAACGAACCAAAGCGCTCGCATTCGACCTATACAACACACAAGCAGCCAATAACAATCAATGGCTTTAGCAAATTCGAATGTACACAAATAAAATAACCAATCTCTCCTATGGCGATGCCAGTCGGTAGCTTTGTGATTATAAATAGTATCACCACCTTTAACAAAAAAATTATCTGCTATTTTCCTTTTTTTTCTAACATTCCATTTTTTTCTTTGTCTTTTTGCTATCTCTTTGGCACGAATTTCTTCTCTTTGCATTCCCAGGCCTTAACTCTTTTACGCCCACAGCTAAAGACGTTTTATACGCGGGTGTTTTATTCGGCAGTCAGGTCGTGACAATTATGGTAAACACTGCTGATGGCCACAAAATATCCATTCTGAAATATGATTTGCCTAATAGCCTTTCTCTATGCAAGTTTAACTTAAAATTTTTTTGTCTATAAAATGTAGCCATTTTTTTTTCCAGAAATAAAAGTGAGATGATAACATTAGGCGGAAAAAGCTTTTTTGAAAAAAAACAAAACAAAACAACAAACATTAAGCGGAAAAGCTGACCTTAATATAATGTGCTCCATCTCTTTCTGTCTGTCTGTCTGTCTGTCTGTCTGTCTGTCTGTCTTGTCCTCTCTCTCTCTCTCTCTCTCTCTCTCTCTCTCTCTCTCTCTCTCTCTCTCTCTCTCTCTCTCTCTCTCTCTCTCTCTCTCTCTCTCCTTTTCTCTCCTTTTTTTAAAATGAAAAAAAGTATATTTCAATAGCTTAAGGTGATAGAGATGTCACAAATTATTATCCCTGACTGGTGTGGGACAAGGTATGGTGAACATTTGACGAAGTGGGTGTTTCCCTTTAAAGGATTTGCTGTTCTTCTCTGTCTGTCTGTCTGTCTGTCTGTCTGTCTGTCTGTCTGTCTGTCTGTCTCTGTCTGTCTGTCTGTCTGTCTCTCTCTCTCTCTCCTCTCTCTCTCTCTCTCTCTCTCTCTCTCTCCTCTCTCTCTCTCTCCTCTCTCTCTCTCTCCTCTCTCTCTCTCTCTCTCTCAGAAACTCTTTGAGGAGATTTTATTGGGGGTGGATTGGGGTGAGGGGTGGGGGGAGCTGGAGCCTTACATTTCTTCCTTAACTGTTTTAAGATCTGTTGAGAGCACTGCGATGAATTCATTTTAATTTTTTTTTTTTAATTCTTTTATGTCGAGGATAATGGAATAAGCACTCGTGTGCTGTTTTACATCCAGTCCCCATGTGTATGCAGTTTTTTGTAAATCTTGTCATCTGTTCCCACCGGCACAGAATGACCTACTCTTACGAAAAGCGGTACAGGGTTTAACGCGTGCGCAAGATGTTCTGCGTGCGTTCGCACACGGTACGGGGCCTCGGTTTACAGTCTCATCCGGAGGACTTGTGGGGAGAGTGGAGTCCGCACTGATTTTAACTCCAGGGGAAAAATCCCCTCAAACGGGAATCGAACACGGGTCGTCAAGGGCCTTATATACTGCGCTGAATGTTTGAGTCGGTGTGCCTTGGGCAAGATCGACTTGGCGGAGCCCATCTTTCTGCCTGTGACAGCCTGCATGCTGAACATGTTCAACCATACCACCGGCCACAGAATTATGTGCTATGAAAAAACACACCCATAAGAATGAATGTCAGCAGTCGATGAGGGGGGGGGGGGACACAGAGAGAGAGTCACACAGAGATGGAGAGAGACAGAGAGAAAGACACACAACACGCACAGAGCTTTTGCTGTCCGTGCAGACTGATCTATTGGCAACAGACAAACATTGATATCAGTAATAACTCAACAAACTTGCCATCCACCAATCATCCATCCACCAGAATAACCAACCACACAACCACCTATCTGTCCATGCATCAGAATAACCAACCACACATCTTCCTATCCATCCATCAGAATAACCAACTACACATCTTCCTATCCATCCATCAGAATAACCAACCACACTCTTCCTATCCATCCATCAGAATAACCAACTACACATCTTCCTATCCATCCATCAGAATAACCAACCACACATCTTCCTATCCATCCATCAGAATAACCAACTACACATCTTCCTATCCATCCATCAGAATAACCAACCACACATCTTCCTATCCATCCATCAGAATAACCACACATCACCTATCCATCCATCAGAATAACCACACATCTTCCTATCCATCCATCAGAATAACCAACCACACATCTTCCTATCCATGCATCAGAATAACCAACCACACATCTTCCTATCCATGCATCAGAATAACCAACCACACATCTTCCTATCCAATCATCAGAATAACCACACATCTACCTATCCATGCATCAGAATAACCAACCACACATCTTCCTATCCATCCATCAGAATAACCACACATCTTCCTATCCATCCATCAGAATAACCAACCACACATCTTCCTATCCATCCATCAGAATAACCAACCACATCTACCTATCCATGCATCAGAATAACCAACCACACATCTCCCTATCCATGCATCAGAATAACCACACAGTCACCTATCCATCCATCAGAATAACCAACCACACAGTCACCTATCCATCCATCAGAATAACCAACCACATCTACCTATCCATGCATCAGAATAACCAACCACACATCTCCCTATCCATCCATCAGAATAACCAACCACACATCTTCCTATCCAATCATCAGAATAACCACACATCCACCTATTCAACCAGCCATCCAGCAAACCTACCAACCAACCATGTAGTCTATCACAGAATCAATGAAATGATTAACCAACTACGGTTAATAGTGTTTAGCTGGCTAAATCACAAACACTATAAGCCATGTAGCCAACGATCGGTCGAACCTTCCAACCAACCAAACCAACCAACCAACCAGCCAACCAACCAACCAACCACCAACTGCAAGTCTTGAGAAAAGATTGAAATCTGTAACAGTTTTGTTCCACACTCTATGAAAGATGCCTTTATAGGAACCAGCCAGTAAAAGAAAACTTACAAACCAACCAACCAGCCAGCTAGCCGGTCAAGCAGCTAGCCAATCAACCGATTAATCAACCAACTCAATAGCCAATAAACAACCATTCAAGCAGCCAGCCAATCAACCAATATACCAACCAACTCGATAGCCAATAAACAACCATTCAAGCAGCCAGTCGGTCTGCCAGCAAGCCAGTCCTAGGACCAAGCAACAGATCAACTGCTGCTGTTGTCGTTGTGATTATATTTACGTCCCAGTGGAGATTTCCAATCAAACGAATTAACCGACCCGCACAAAATTATGAATCATGCGGGCGTCCCATGAGGATTTTGCACGATAGTGCGTTGGTTAGAGTGTAAAGGAGCAAGCAAGAAAACGAAGCAACAAGCGAACAGTCCTTCCATTCAAGCCAGCCAGTGAACGTGTAAGCAGGCAAGCACTAGCACAGCTGCCAAGGATTACATTCTGACATGAAGAGTGACAGCAAGCCAGTTTGTAGACATATATTTACTATCATAGTGAACAACAGTAGCGTGGGAAACAATGAATGTGTGCCCCCTGGGAGATATGGCAAACAATGAACTCCTAGAAATGAGCAATTTTGATATCTGAAGTCCTGATAAATACACGGATAACTACCTATCCCTATCTGACAACACTTTGACGAACCACGTCCGATTCCAGTATGAGGGGATTTTCCCCCTGGAGTTAACATTAGTGCTGAATCCACTCCCACAAAAAGTCCTTCGGATGAGGCAATAAACCGAGGCCCCCTTGCGAACGCACGCAGAACATCTTGCGCACACGTTAAATCCTGTTCCGCTTTTCGTAAGAGTAGACGATTGTGTGCCGGTGGGAACAGATGACAAGATTTACAGAACTGTATACGCAAAATATTGGATGTAAAAAAAGCGCATGAGTGCTTATTCCATTATCCTCGATATAAAACAATACACAAATAAATAAATAAATATCCCCCCCCCTCCACCTACCAACCCCCCTCCTTATTTGGTCTCGATTTGTTGCCGGTATTTTTGTCTCCCATGAAGTTTCTGGCCTTATGTAAGCCTTAAGGATGTGTAGTTTCCATTTAGGTAACAACAACAACAGTAAAAATACTGATTTTATTGGTGTCATGAACATTGCTATCATCAGTATCATAATGACGATGATAATGATAATATCAATAATAATGATAATAATAATAATGATAAAGATTGATAATAATAATAATAATAGAAGAAAAAGTAAGAAATATTTGATGATGATAATAAAATGATGACACACGTAAATAGAACTGTAGTAAGTATAACTACGTGATGATAACGAACGGATATAATTGGTCTTTGGCGATACTTTTTAGTGTTGTTGTATTGCTAGCCATATTACAAATAAAGCACACAAAAAACCTAGCGAGCTAGTACAACGACAAAGAACTTCGTTTATCTTGACAGTATCGTTCAGCTTTGTTTTGCTCAATCATCATCATCATCATCATCATCATCATCATCATCATTATCATCAACAACAACAACACCACCAACAACAGTAACACTACCACTAGTACAAATACTACAAAACATACGAGCAAACGAAGCAAACTAGGTAATAGCTAGTCATTAAGATGACAGATGACCAGGTCTGCCGTGGTATCATTGTTCAGAGTTGCTATACGAATGATAAAACATAGTGATGGTGACATTACGTTTTTTACATTTTACACCAGATAAGTTCACGGCAGATTTCTCTGCGTGAAACTCGGGCTGCTGTCTCCCCGGGGAAAGCGCGTCGCCACAAATGCAGTGCCACCCATTATTTTTTTTTTCTTTTTCCTGTCTGCAACTGTATTTGTTTTCCTATCAGAGTGGCTTTTTTCTACAGAATTTTGCCAGGGACAAGTCTGTTGTTGCCGTGGGTTCTTTTACGTGCAATAAATAATTATGTGTAACACAAGGAACCTCGGTTTTTCTTCTCATTCAAAACACTAGCACCTAGACCACCACTTATGGTCTAATGGATGGGGGAAAAGTTTGGGGCCTAAACGGGAATCGACTATGCCACTACTACTACTACTACTACTACTACTACTACTACTACTACTACTACTACTACTACTACTACTACTACTGCTTACTACTACTACTGCTGCTGCTGCTGCTGCTGCTGCTGCTAGTACTACTTCTACTACTACCACCACCACCACTACCTACTACTACTACTACTACTACTACTACTACTACTACTATACTACTACTACTACTACACTACTACTACTACCACTACTGCGGCTGCTGCTGCACTACTACTACTACAAACAAATCATCATCATAATGATAACAATGATAAAACAAGCCCGACCAAATACAACGACAGTTATATGAACTTCGTGATAATGATGCATGCAAAGAATAAATTCTCTGTGGCAGTAATGTGCAGCTGTTTTGTTCTTGAGATTGTGTGTGTGTGTGTGTGTGCGCGCACGTGCGTGCGTGCGCGTGTGTGTGTAAATGTGTGTGTGTGTGAATGTGTGTTTTGTGTATGTCATTTTTTTCTAACTTTCAGATGGTACATTGAATAAGCAGTGCAAATTGCTTTTTTTCATCAAGCCATCCATCTAAGGAAAAAAAGTCATATATATGCATATATGAGAATGAAAACTTAAAGAAAATAAAGCGTGTAAATGAACAATAGTCATTTAAGATACACACACCAAAGAAGGAAACCACACGCACACACACACACCACACAACAACCGTACACACACACACACACACACACACACACACACACACACACACACACACACACACACGCAGGAAACTAATGAATAGTTTCCTTTAGAATCGTTTAAGACACTTATTTCCCCTGTGTGCATGTGTGTGCACGTGCGTGCTTGCGTGCGTGTGTGTATGTGTTTTACAAAAAGGGATGTATGCAATGACAAACCTTTCAATACATATAGACCATAATACAAAGAAGGCAAGCAAACTATTTAGCTTGCTAGCTGACTGGAAGCGTCATTCGGATGAGACTATAAGCTGAGGCCCCGTGTGCGAACGCACGCAGAACACATCTTGCGCACCCGTTAAATTCTGTTCCGCTTTTCGGAAGAGTAGGCCGGTGGGAACAGATGACAACATTTTCAAAACTGTATACACACGGTTTGCGGACTGGATGTAAAAAAACAAAAAGCACATGAATGCTTATTCCAGAATATCTTGCGCACACGTTAAATCCTGTTCCGCTTTTCCAAAGAGTAGGCCATTGTGTGCCACACGGTGACGTGGGAACAGATGACAAAATTGATAAAACTGCATACACAGGGTATATGGGACTGGATGTAACAAAGAAAAGCACACGAGTGCTTATTCCATTATACTCGATGTAAAAGAATAAATGAATAAATAGATAAATAAAAATGAATCAATAGGGATGTAAAATAAAAACAAAAGCACATGAGTGCTTATTCCATTATCCTCGATGTAAAAGAATAAATGAATAAATAGATAAATACAATGAATCAATTCGGATGTAAAAAAACAAACAAAAGCACATGAGTGCTTATTCCATTATCTTCGATATGAAAGAATAAATAAATGACTAAAAAAGAAAAGAATTAATTCGGATGTAAAAAAAAAACAAAAGCACATGAGTGCTTACTCCATTATCCTCGATGTAAAAGAATAAATAAATAAAAATCAATTCGGATGTAAAAAAAGCAAAAAAAAAGCACACGAGTGCTTATTCCATTATCCTCGATATGAAAGGATAAATGAATGAATAGCTAAATAAAATGAATCAACTCTGATGTAAAAAAAAAACAACCAAAGCACATGAGTGCTTATTCCATTATCTTCGACATGAAAGAATAAATAAATGAATGAAAATATATATATAAAAAAAAGAATCAATTCGGATGTAAAAAACAAAAACAAAAGCACACGAGTACTTATTCCATTATCCTCGATATAAAAGAATAAATGAAAGAATAAATAAATAAATGAATCAATTCGTATGTAAAAAAAAAAACCCACACATGAGTGCTTATTCCATAACTTCGATATAAAAGAATAAAGGAATAAATAGATAAATGAAATGAATCAATTCGGATGTAAAAAACAAAAAAAAGCACACAAGTGCTTATTCCATTATCCTCCATGTAGACGAATAAATAGATAAAAATTAATTCGGATGTAAAAAAAAAAAAAAAAAGCACATGAGTGCTTATTCCATTATCCTCGATATGAAAGAATAAATGAACGAATAAACAAATAAATGAATGAATCAATAAATCAAGCAAATAAATCGATAAATAAATAAACAAAGAAATGAGCAGTGAGTGACTGGAGCTGACAAGAGGCAGGCATGGCAGATTAAAGAGACAGCTACAGAGCTAGGCCGGTCTCTGTGTGTGTGTGAGTGGGTGTGGTGTGCGCGTGCGTGCGTGCGTGCGTGTGTGTGCGCGTGCGGTGTGTGTCTGTGTGTCTGTGTGTGTGTGTCTGTGTGTGGTGTGTGTGTGTGTGTGTGTGTGGTGCGTGCGCTGTGGTGGCATCGTGGCATCATTGTTCAGTCTGTGATACACAGCAGGAGGAGTGACCGCAGGTCTTGTGCGCGTTTCCATGGTGACAGGATTACGGGAGGTTTACACACGACAGTGATGTACTGACCTCCGTGCTGTCTCTTGTCTGTCTGTCTGTCTGTCTGTACGTTAGTCAGTCAGTTAGTGTGTGTGTTGTTGTGTGTGTGTGTGTGTGTGTGTGTGTGTGTGTGTGTTGTGGTGTGTGTGTGTGTGTGTGTGTGTGTGTGTGTGTGTGTAGTGGTGTGTATGTTCAAATTCATTTAACGTCTTTTCACAAATTGCGATATTAGACGGTGTGTGTGTGTGCTGTGTGTGTGCGTGTGTGTGTGTGTGTGTGTGTGTGTGTGTGTGTGTGGGTGTGTGTGTGTGTTCCTGTATGTGTATGTTTGTGTGTGTCTGTGTCTGTATCTTTGCATGTGTCTGTCTGTATGTATGTATATGTGTGTGCAAGCACGCACACGTGTGTATGTGTGTAGGCGCACGCACGCGCGCGCGCGTGTGTGCGTGCGTGCGTATGTTTTGCTTGTTGATAATCAGCACCCTCTCTATCTTGTCAGCGTATCTTCTCTCATCTTTCGTTGTGCGTGTCTGTCGTCTGCTGTTTATTTCGTCATAGATAATTATCACTTTCTTGTTCGCCGCCCTATAACGTAGCTCTCGACTGTCATCAACGGTGTACGTCAGTTTAGCTGGGGTATCTAGAATAGGGGGGGGGGGGGGGGG
>CM060338.1:24200725-24203225 GCA_030674155.1 Stramonita haemastoma | reverse complement strand
GAACTTTCTAGACAAATGCGGTATCTCTAAACCACTGATCTACCGTCTTCTTTTTTCTTCCCTTTCTTTCTCTTCTCCCTCTTTTTTTGTTTTGCATTTTAGCATCCTTTTATAATATATAGAGAAAGTTAGGAGCACGCTTTGAGCAAAGGTTATTGTTCACACAGATGTGTGATATTGTATTTGCATTTTTATAGAGAAGTACGGGTTTGCTTTAGCCAGAACATTCTCTCTGTCTCTTGTCTCTGTCTTGTCTGCTCTGTCTGTCTGTCTGTCTGTCTGTCTGTCTGTCTGTTCTGTCTCTCTTCTCTCTCTCTCTCTCTCTCTGTCTCTCTCTTCCTGTCTTTTCTTCTCTGCTCTCTTCTCTGTCTCTTTTTGTGTGTCGTGTCGTGTTGTTGTTGTTGTGTGTGTTGTGTGTGTGTGTGTTGTCTGTGCTGTTGCGCGCGCGCCCCCCGATACGAGTGGTTTACATGTTGCGTTTTATATGCATAGTTCGTGAATGTTGTGCTTGCTTGTTCTGTGTCGTGTTGTTGTAGTATTTCGAGGTGGACTTTTTTCGCCTTGTGATCTGACTTTTTGTTGTTTTGTGTGTGTTGTTGATGACTCCTTAAGTGATGTTGTTTTATTCGATGTTGTATAAGTCAATCTTTTGTTCTTCAGTTGTTGATGTGTGTGTTATGTAGGTGGTAAGGTGTTCCAGACGGGGCACGGGAGCGGCGTCAGAGACTAGTTTATAGCCAATATTGAAGCTACCATTTTCTCTCCACTGCATTTTACTTCGACTATACTACCCATTCAGAGTGCATTGCATACGCTACTGAATCCAGGTTGCGCAATTCATCCATAAATTCGTATACCTACCTCGATGCATTTTTTCACATTGTACGAATACCTAGCCATTCAAATATTTATTCGTTTTTGTGGTGTATGATTACTGACCTCCTTTAATGTGGAATATTTTGATTTTATTGCAAAACGTCGAATAAACAGTACAAATCTTTTTGTTTGCTTCTAAGTTCTTTGATGTGAAAACATGCATATGACTAGGTTTAAAAAAGGATTATGTAGGTTTGTCCCATAACCTGTGTGGTCGTAGGGGACTAGGCGTCAGAGACCTCAGCTTCTCTAGGGGCCAGCATATTGAGGGCGGCGCCATCTCCTCTCCCTCGCTGCTTTACCTTCCCTGACCCTAAAGAGGGCAGTACCCATTTACAGCTAGCTGGGTGAAACTGGGGGATTGTATTGAAGCCAAGGTGCGCAAACAGTCACCCATCCAATTGTAACCACGCTCGATGCTGCTTAACTGACTGGGGGAAAGCGAATACTCTGCATAAATCCCACCCCCACTAATCCGTTCTTACCGGCATGAAATGGCCTACTCTTTCGAAAGGCAGAAAACGAGGTCTTTAACGAGCAACAAAGATGCTCTACGTGTATTCGCACACCAAGCGTCAGTTTATAGTCTCAACCAAAGAAACTTTCACATTCAGTTCGGTTTTCTCGTTCATCTAGGAAGAAAGGGCAAAGCTGGGAATCGAACCCAGACATCAAGGTTTGCTTGTAGGCTATAGCAGGTAAACGTTCGCAACCGTCCTGCCCCACCTTTCTTCTTTGTTTAGTCAGATTTTTTTTCACGAAAAGTGTCACACAAATACAAAATTTAATACACCTTGACCTTTCTTCTTGATCTCCAGTATGATTTATCCGGGTGCTACTATTGCCTGTTGCCACTGCTGTTGCTACAATTCAGTACTGATAGGGGGGGACAGGATAGCCTAGTGGTCAGAACATTGCGCTCGCAATTTGACGATCCGGGTTCGATTCCCGTTTCGAGGGGAACTTTTTCCCTGGGTTAGCATCAGTGCCGAATCCATTCTCCCCAAAAGTCCTTCGGATGAGACTATAAACCGAGTTCCCCGTGTGCGAACGCACGCAGAACATCTTGCGCACACGTTAAATCTGTTCCGCTTTTCGTAAGAGTAGGCCATTGTGTCCGGTGGGAACAGATGAAAAGATTGACAAAACTGCATACACACGAGGACGGATGTAAAAAAACAAAAGCACACTAGTGCTTTTTCCATTATCTCGATATAAAAGAATAAATGAATAAATAAATGAATAAATACATACATACTGATACTGCCACGTCTACTGCTGCTGTCTTTACTACCGCTGTTGTGCTGTTGCTGCTATTACTACTGCCGTGACCTATACTCCTTTTTGTTACCATTACTACTACTGCCACTACTACTGCTGCCAAGCTAATACTGCACTGCTTCAACTACTACCGTTCTCATATTCTTCTGTTTGGTTTAAATAGGGTTTATTCATTTTTTTTTTTTTAAAAGCACGGAACAAAATTATTTAACATGAAGAAACATAATCAACATAGCAACACCAAAAGTAAGCTTATAATTTATTGTGCTAAAGCGCAACATCAATATTAACATGAAATTTAACATGAAGAACATCATCACCATAGCAACCACAGCAAGCTTAT
>CM060338.1:24188225-24193225 GCA_030674155.1 Stramonita haemastoma | reverse complement strand
CCCTGGCCCATCCCTACCCTTCTACCCTCTGAACCCCCCCCCTCCCTCCCTTCTCCTCCTCCCTGTTCCTCATGCTTCCATTACTTCCCACACTGGCTCCTATATAATGGCCAGAAGAAGTAAACGCAGACACATGCCTCGACATCGCATTAACAGCAAAGTACACATCTATACATCCTGGGTCGTTTAGGTTTGAAAGGGGGTGGGGGGGGTGGGGGAGGGGAGGAGAGGCTGGATTGGAAGGAAGGAAGGAAACGATTCGAGAAGAAGAAGAAGAAGTGAGTAAGTGGAATAAAAGAGGAAGGCCAAGGAGAAAGAGGTGGGAGGAGGAGGAGGAGAATGAGAAGAATGATGAGGAGAAGAAGGAAGAAGAGGAAGAGAAGTGAAACGAAAAGAAGAGAGGTAAAAGAAGAGGAGAAAGAAGATGGAAGAAGAAGAGGAAGAGAGAAAAGAGAAGAAGGAGGAGAAGAGAGAAAAGAAGAGAAGAGAGAAGAAGAAGGGAGGAGGAGAAAAGAGGAGAGAAGAAGAAGGAGAGGAGGAGAAAGAAATAGAAGGAAGAGAAGAAGATAAGAAGAGAAGAGGAGAAAGAAGATGAGAGAAGAAGAAGGAAGAGAGAGAGAAAGAAAAGAAGAAGAAAGAAAGAGAAGAAAGAGAAGAAGAGGAGAAGAAGAGGAGAAAAGAAGAATGAAATAAAGAAGAAAGATGGAGAAGGAGGTTAGAAAAGGAAACCATGGTGAGATTCTTTTATGATGATAATGGTGGTGGTGGTGGTAGAACCCAATAACGCAGACCCCCCCCCCCCCGAACCCCCCCCACCCCCCCCCGCTCCCGCCGCTCTCATCACTTGGCTTCCATCTTACCAGTTCATAAAAAGCAATACCTCATGCTGTCAATCTAAAACTACCTTTTGGACAATGGATTGGTGGTCTAGAGGTTACGCGCCTGGCTTGAAAGCAAAAAGTTCGGTTTGAAGAAGACGGTGGTTCGATCCTCGTTTGGGCCCAAAACCCCCCCCCTCCCCTCCCCCCTCCATCCATTAGACCATGAGTGGTGGTCTGGGTGTTAGTCTTTCGGATGAGTCGATAAACCGAGGTCCCGTGTGTTATACATAATTATTTAGCGCACGTAAAAAAAAAAAAAACCCACGGTTACAAGGGAATTGTCCCTGGAAAAAATAAATAGAAAAAAAGCCACTCTATTAGGGAAAAAAACACATTTGCAAACAGGAAAAAAAATAACGGGTGGCGCTTCTCTTTGTGTGGCGACGCGCTCTCCCCCGGGCAGGGGGAGAGCAGCCTGACTTTCACGCAGAGAAATCTGCCGTGACTTAAAGTGGTACGAAAATGAAAATGAAAAAACCTTCGGATGCAATATCTAGCCACAAGTTATAATAATGGCAAAAAATAAATCAATAACCGTCCTCTTGTAGTTAGTAGCAAAAGCCTGGGCTTGAAATATTTCACTAAGTCATCTGTTTGGTTCTACTTTCCCCTATTAAACTTTAAAAAAAAATCTCCATTTCCTCTTCGAATAAGCTGCTTCCCAACATTTGACATTTTGTGACATACATCGTTTCATAATCCATTTCTGACCATGACATTAACTTTAGGACTGTTGGAGGTGACAGGCCCTGATATGGCCCCCGTGGTCGGCTAGGCTATAAAGAAGATTAAGGAGATTGGACACACATACAGAAAAGACAACTCAAAAGTAGTACTTTAGGATATTAGGTTATGAGAGCTAACCTTTGATATGCTGCATAATTCAAATAGGTTGTTTAGATGAAGATTCGATTTGCTGTGCTGAAAAGTGCCGCGGATACACACACAACCACGCACACACGCACACATACGCGCGCGCGCGCACACACACACACACACATACAACACACACACCACTACACATACACACACACTACACACATACACACACTACACAACATACACACACACACGCACTGCACTACACTAAACGTACACACACATACACACACACACACACACACACACACACACGCGCGCGCACTACACTACACTACACTACACTACACTACACTACTACACTACACTACACTACACTACACTACACTACACTACACTACACTACACACACACACATACACTACACACACACACACACTACACTACACACAGACACACACACACACACACACACACACACGCGCGCGCGCGCGCGCCACACACACACAACACACTACACTACACTACACACACACACACACACACACACACACACACACACACACACACACACACACACACACACACACACACACACACACACTACACACACACACACACACACACACACACACACACACCACACACCTCTCTCTCTCTCCTCTCTCTCTCTCTCTCTCTCTCTCTCTCTCTCCCCCCTTTCTCTGTCTGTCTGTCTCGTCTGTCTGTCTGTCTGTCTCTCTCTCTCTCTCTCTCTCTCTCTCTCTCTCTTACCCCCCCCCCCCCTCTCTCCCCGTATCTTTACAGTAAAATCGTTTTCCAAGGAGATGCTGAAAATCAATGGCAAAAGAGAAGGGCACCAAGCATATCAGTTTGTTCTGTTTCACAATGAACCCTCCCCCCTCGCCCCCCCCCCCTTCCCGCCTCCTTCCCCCCCCCCCCCCCGCACCCCCCTTCCCCGCCTGTGGGAATGCCAGGGGTCTGTCAGTACAAACAGCATTTCCCTATCTTCTGAAAATGATGTGCTAGGAATTTCCTCTTTTCTATCCTCTCTTTTGTTTCTGCCTTGTTTCTTTTCTTCCTGTCACCGACTTCTTCTCTATGCTCGTGATCCATTCTGCTGTTTTTCTTTGTTTTTTGTTTTTTTTATTTCCAGAAAGACTTAAACCATAACAATTCTTTTCCACGCCGAAGTCGGATATGCTGGGCCTGACTTGTCAGGCGCTTAACGGCAGCACAACGCATTTTCGTTCATATGACAGACAACAATGGTTGTGTCTGAGCGTTCGACGACGACGACGACGACGACGAAGAAGAAGACGAAGAAGAATTAAGACGAAGACGAAGACGAAGAATGAAGAAGAAGAAGACGAAGAAGAATACGACAACGAGAAGACGCAGAAGCAGAAGAAGAAGAAGAAGAAGAAGAAGAAGAAGAAGAAGAAAAAGAAGAATTGCAAATAATAAGAAGAAGAATTGCAAAAGAAGAAGAGAAGAAGAAGAAGAAGAAGGAGAAGAAGAAGAAGAAGAAGAATTGCGAAGAAGAAGATGCGAAGAATGCGAAGAAGAAGAAGGAAGAATGACGAAGAAGAAGAGAAGAATGCGAAGAAGAAGAAGAAGAAGAAAGAAGAAGAAGAAGAAGAAGAAAAGAAGAAGAAAAGAAAAAATAGAGAGAAGAATGAACCTGCACAAACAATTCTTTTACAGTCCATTCTGTGCTGGCCATATGTCTTTCACTTGAATTGACTTCTTCAGAAACTTCTCTAGAAGTCCTCAGGGTATTGGTATAGCTTTGAGCTTTCCAGAAAATGCACTTTGGAAAAGCGGAACCTAACGGGGGACAGGATAGCCTAGTGGTTAGAGCGTTGTGCTCCATATCTTCCAGCCCAGGTTCGAGCCACCACCGAAACACTCGTTCGAGGAGATTTTACCACCCTAGAGCTAACACAAGTGCCCAATCCACACCCTCCCCCCCCCCCCCCCCCGAAAGTATTTCGGCTATAAACCGAAGTCCGTTTGTAAACACACGCAGAACATTTTGCGAACATTTAAAACCCGTCCTGCTTTGTGAAAGAGTAGGCCATTTGCGTGCGCTGCCGATGGGAACGGGCGACAAAATGTACTAAAAAACCCCCAACTCACATGACACTGGTGTCGTGTTTAGACATCACCTACAAAGTCGGAGTGCAGTTACCTTCATGGTGGGTAAAAACGGTCGGATACGCAGAATCGCACCATGAGTGAACCTCAGAGCTCTAGCCGAGGAGGAGGTTGGTGGTGTCCCATAATCTGTGTGGTCGTAGGCATCAGAGACATCAGCTTCTCTAGGGGCCAGCATATTGAGGTGTCCCATAACCTATGTGGTGTAGGGGAGCGAGGCGTCAGAGACCTCAGTTTCTCTAGGGGCCAGCATATTGAGGTGTCCCATAACCTGTGTGGTCGTCGGGGAGCGAGGCGTCAGAGACCTCAGCTTCTCTAGGGGCCAGCATATTGAAGTGTCCCATAACCTGTGTGGTCGTAGGGGAGCGAGGCGTCAGAGACCTCAGCTTCTCTAGGGGCCAGCATGTTGAGGGTGGCGCCCATCTCCTCCTCTCCCTCGCTGCTTTACCTTCCCTGACCCTAAAGATGGCAGGTACCCATTTACAGCTGGAGGAACTGGGGGAACTGTACTTTAGCCAAGGCGCACAAACGGTCGGTCACCCATCCAATTGGCAACCACGCTCGACGCTGCTTAACTTGACCTGAGGGGAAAGCGAGTGCTCTGACCACTGAGCTATCCCTTCCCGAGGGACGGGGAAAAAAGTTGAACCTCGAACAAAAGCATTTACAAACTAACAAACAACGCAACAAACAAATACCTCCCCCCCCCCCCCAAAGAATGGGATGAGGGTGGGATGGGGGTGGAGTAGGGGGGGGAGGGATAAGCAAGTGACAAGTACAAATGCATTCATCCAAGTTTTATCGAGCGAAGCACACGTTCTGTCAATATTTGGTCCAAGTGAATGATAGGGAAAACTACAACTATTCAACAGAAGAACTCGTAAAACATTCAACGATTGAAAAAACTTTCATGCTTTGACTACGTGAAACACCATGACAGTAAGGAATCCATCATTTTTTGACTGCAGACTTTCTGTTTTTTCCTGTTCCTTGTCCAGATTTCTAAAGTTCAGCGATGGTGAGATTTTGAGTATGCGACGAAGAAGAAGAAGAAGACGACGACGACGAAGAAGAAGACGACGAGAAGAAGGAGACGAAGACGACGACGACGACGACGACGAAGAAGAAGAAGAAGAAGAA
>CM060338.1:24163225-24183225 GCA_030674155.1 Stramonita haemastoma | reverse complement strand
CATAAAAGTATACTGTCAGTCAGTGAGTCCTTTCCAGGCTGGTTAAAGGTACAATATTGAACATGTCCACAATTTTTAGAGAACTGGAGTCTGGCGAGACTGGTCAAGATTATGAAATGTCACAACGCATTTTGGAGCTCTTTAGATCTGGTTATCTAAAAGTCCTTCGGGTGAGACTATAAACCGAGGCCCCGTGTGCAAACACACGCAGAACATCTGCGCACACGTTAAATCCTGTTCCACTTTTCGTAAGAGTAGACTATTGTGTGCCAGTACAGTGGGAACAGATGACAAGATTTACAAAACTGCATGCACATGGGGACTGGATGTAAAAAAAAAAAGCACATGAGTGCTTATTCCATTATTCTCGATACAAAAGAATAAATAAATAAATAAATAAATTGTCACAAGTGCATTGGAGCTCTTGAGATCTGGTTACCCAGTCCCTTCAAATAATTATACCCCATAGCTTTGTGATCGTTCTGCCGATGATTCGAAGATTGACCTACAGGTTCCAGTTTTCATTTCAAAACAACTTGTCCAAGACGATCCTGTTTGGCTTTGGTTGTTCTCTTCTGAGTGTTGTTTTGCTCGCTTTTGTTTCGTTTTTTTTTTGTTTTGGCTTCGTTTTCAGTCGATGTATTTTCTTTTTTCTTTTTATCGCTTGGTGTCTTTTATCTTAAGCCAGCTTCCTTATTCCCTTTGACATTCCAAATCACTATCATCCTTTGAAATCTCTGAGCAACAAAAAAACAACAACAACCCTCTCCCCAACAAACAAACAAACAAACAAAACAAAGAAAAACCCCACTACGCCTTTTCACTGTCTGGACATTTTTGTCTGAGATTTGTTTTTCTTTCTTTTCTTGTTTGTGTGTGTGTGTCTCTCTCTACCCCCCTTCCCCCTCATGTTTTCTTCTGTTCTTTTCTCAGTCATAATCTATCTCTCTTTGTCTGTGTCTGTTCGCCTGTGTCTGTCTTCTGTCTTTGTCGTTCTGTGTTTCTGTTTCTGTTTCTGTTTCTGTCTGTCTCTTCGACCGTCCGTCCGTCCGTCCGTATGTCAGTCGGTCTGTGTCTCTGTCTCTCTCTGTGTGTCTCTCTGTGTGTCTCTCTGTGTGTCTCTCTGTGTGTCTCTTCTGTCTGTCTGTCTGTCTCTCTCTCTGTCTCTCTGTTTCTGTCTGTCTGTGTTCTGTCTGTCTGTCTGTATGTCTCTGTCTTCTCTCTCTGTCTCTTATCTCTCTCTGTCTCTCTCTCTCTCTTCTCTCTCTCTCTTCTCGTCTCTCTTTCTCTCTCTCTCCTCTCTTCTCTCCGTGACGCTTTCAGAGCCCTGGCGTTCTCACTTCTCAAGCCTCTCAGTTCATTTAAGGCAGGTTATGTGGCGGCCTCTTCACGGTCACAAGTTAGCAGGGAGCTAGCTCATCCATCGATTCTTAGGTCGCCATGGGACCCCCCTCCCAGAAAGGCCCAGTCTGTCCTGCTGCTGGCTGGGTCACTGGCTATGTCCAGTGCAGCTGGTCACCAACTGGTCGGAGCCAGCCAACACCTATAGGGAGCTATTTATTTTTTTTTATTTATTCATATATTTCATTTATTTATCTATTTATGTTATTTTTTTTTATTTTAGTATTTGACCATATTGCAAGGCACTGTCCATGGAGGAGGAAGGAAAAAAAGAGGCAGACCAAGGAAAGATGGGAGGACAACTATCAATCAGCAATGGACAGACAGGCCAGGCCTAGAACTCAACTCAATTTTGAGGAAAGGCAGAACAGAGAGAGAGAGAAGAGAGAGAGAGAGAGAGAGAGAGAGAGAGAGAAGAGGAAGGAAGAGAGACAGAGAGAGAGAGAGAGAGGGAATGGAGGGGAACTGGTTGTCAAGTCTTCAGGGGTACGCGCCCCCACGGTCACCTGACTAAGGGAAAGATAGAGATATAGATACGGAGCTAACACCTATTAAGCGCTTTGATTTGTGTGCTCTACAAGATTCAGCGCTATATAAATTCCATATATTATTAAGCGTCTTACAGGTGACAATGATAGCTCAGTCGAGGAGCCAGACTGAGTGAGACATTCACCTGAGGCAGCAACCATACAATTACCACCACACCACCACCACCACCACCACCACATTCTCTCATGGGGCCTCCTAGCTTCAAGGCTTTGGCATTAGCTCATTTCAGGTAAAGAACTCTCAGAGTGAAGTGCTCGTGATCTGCTGACCCGGGTTCGAATCTCGCGAGAGAGGATTTTTCCTCTGGAGTGAACATCAGTGCCGACTCCACTCCCCACACAAGTCCTTCGAATGAGACTATAAACCGAGGTCCCGTTTGAGAACGCACACAGAACATCTTGCGCACATATCAAAAACCCGTTCTGCTTTAGGAGAGAGGCTATTGTGTGCCGGTGGGAACAGATGACAAAATTACAAACTGCACACAACGGGGACTGGACTTCATTAACACTCGGGGGATAGTGTTTTGAGCAGTGTTGTGATAGAAATAGGCTGTACAGCTGTGGACTTCATAAACACTCAAGGGAGGTGTGTTTGAAGCAGTGTTGTGATAGACATGGGCTGTATACACTGTGGTCTTCCTAAACAGTTAACAGATAATTAGTTGGCACACCCAGCCTAATAATAATCACAAACATCCTGGGTGGTTGTGGTGATAAAGAGAAAACCCAGCAAAGAAGAAAATGAGCATCGCAAAATTACAAACAGATTACTTCAACACATATACAGGTGTGCCTCTCTCCCCATCCAAACTGTGCACTCCTCTCTCTGCCTGCATTTACAAGAACAGACTGTGAGACAAGGCTTGGCCTAAATCTGCTTCATTGCAAAGAAAAAGATGATTCATTCATGAATTAATTTTTTTTCTGTTTAACTGACAAACCCACCCACTCAAACATCGCATTCCCCTCCCCCCACCACCCAAAAAAAAGAGGGTTAATGGGGTTTAATATGAAGCTATAGGTTGTAATTCCATCCTCTTCTGAACTATCTCGCCATCTGAAATGTATACAGACAATGATCTTTTCTAGTACTCGTTCTAAGGAAACAAAAACTAAGAAACAAAAACCACGGTAGCAGAAAGTTTGAGTCGAGTAAACGTTTGCATTCTGGATCATCTTGCAGTCTGTTTTACAGTCATTGAGTGAGAATGTAGGCTCCGCATTAATTCTATATTCCCTTGCGTTTATGAGGTGCAGGCAACACAAGCACTTCAAACCATCACCTAAGGAAACAAAACTCGCACAATTCGCTGGTGTGTTCCAATATAGAAACACGGCGCTGCAACAGGTCTCTGATAGCATGGGAGGTAATCTAATTACCGCCCTGTAACAATTACAATACGAAGCAATACAATACAATACAGTACAATGGAATGCAGTGCAGTAGAATACAGTATAGTACAACACAATACAATGAACTACAAAGTAGTACACTACAATACAATGTAGTACAAAAAACTCCAATAGGATGCAATAGGATGCAGTAGAGTGCAATAGAATGTAGTGCAATACAGTGCAATGCAATGGAATGCAGTGCATAACAATACAATGCAAAACATTTTTTTTTTATTTCCGAGGATAATGGAATAAGCACTCGTGTGCTTTTTAAAATTTCCAGTCCCCTTGTGTGTGTAGTTTTTTTTTATACACTGGAATGATGTGCATTACAAAACGACACAGTACAATGCAGCCAATGGAATGCAATACATCACAATACAGTGTAGCACAACACGGGGTTCAATACAGAACATTAACCATTCAACACGGTAAAATGGAATGCAGTACATAATAAAACCACACATACAGTAACATGCAGTACAATAAAATAGGCATGCAATACGGTAGAGCTACGGTATTCCGCAACACGTTAAATCCAGTTTCAGCTTTCGTGAGAAGAGCCATTGTGTGCGGGTAAACAGATGACAAATTTACATAACTGCATGCACACGGGACTGGATGTAAAAAAGCACATGATGCTTATTCATTACCTCGATATAAAAGTATAGTACAATTGATCACAATGCAGTACAAAGCATAGCAAAGCATCGCACTAAATACCATCAGTACAACAAGGCACAAAAACGATAATATACAATACAATGCAAAATAACTGGCAAAGACAATTATGGTTATAACATATCAAGTATTCGCACTCTCAAATAATTATAAGTGGGGAAGAAAAAGTTTTGTATCATTTGAGAATTTTGGACTGCATTTTTTCTTTATAGTTTCATTATTATTGTCTTGTTTACTTAAATTGTCTTCTCACCCACTGAAAACAATGCATCATTGTCTAAGTTCACAATTAGAGAAATCAAATGTTTAATGTATTTTGTTGTTTTTTTTTTTAGCTTTTTTTAAAATCAGAAAGCACACAGGAAAATATATCAGGGAAGAGCATTCCACGAAAACGGAGCAGGAAAAGAGAAGCTGAATTAACCGCTGTCATGCTGTAACAGAAGACATATTCTGAAACTAGATGTATCAAATGATGAGCGCAGCTGCTAAGGAGGTGCATTGAAAGATCAGAAGGAATCAGGTTATTCATTAATTTGTAGTATCACAAGAGAGAGAGAGAGAGAGAGAGAGAGAGAGAGAGAGAGAGAGAGAGACAGACGAAGAGACAGACAGACGAGAGAGAAGACAGACAGAAGAGAGAGAGGAGGAAGAGAGGATGAAGATAGAGAGAGAGAGAGGATGATAATTGAGAGAGAGAGAGAGAGAGAGAGAGAGAGAGAGAGAGAGAGAGAGAGAGAGAAGACAGAGACAGAGCACTCAGCATGATACACCCCCCCCCGAAAAAAACAACAACAACAACAAAAACACAAAAAACCCGAAAGAGCAAAATAAGGGTCGAAGGAATGTAAGACCAAACGAGAAAACAATTATAGAAGGAAGGAGGAAGAGGGTTTATCAGGGTATTAATATTGCTGTCAAATGACTCATGAGATTGAAACGACGAACGAAATTGCCTGGTTTGCAATGCAGTCAAGCTACTTCTTGTTGTTTTCAACATCTTGTCCGTTTTCAGACTCACCAAACGTCAACTATAACTGAAGCAAACACGCGCAGGCACGCGCGCATGTACACACCACACACGCACACACACACACGCACACACACACACACACAACCACACACACACCACACACACACACACACACACACACACACACACACGCACGCACGTGCGCGCGCGCACATACACACACACTTGTATAGAACAAAAATTAATTACGAATTAAGGCAACTTCGCCCTTAAACACATCAACATCTCCCGCCCCCCCCCCCCACCCCCACCCAACACACTCACAGACACACAGACACACAGACACACACACACCACAACACACAACACACACACACACACACACACCACACACACACCCAAACACACACACTTCCTCCCCCCCCCTTCTCCCCCCACACTTCCTCCTCCCTCTCCCCCCCCTCCCCTCCCCCCCCCCCCCAACAACAAAAAAAGGTAAATAGCATACTGACACAATCGACTTTCCATTTACGAAGAAGACAAAGACACCTCGTTTACCTAGCTAGACATTGCAACGATCACAATAACTATCCACTCTCTCTCTCTTTTTTTTTTTTACAGCCTCGCTTTAAAAGAGCCTTCAATCTTTCCACAATAAAAAAACCCAACAAAAAAAAAACAAAACAAAAACAAAACAAAAACCCAATTGTGTAGAGCGTGTAGTGCAACGGTGTTTTAGTTCATCGTTATTTTTATTTTATTAATTTTTTTTTTATTTAAGGGGCAGTGCCCCGTTAGTGTGAGAGATGTTTTTTGTTTCATCACTAACATAAACCAGTTCTGACGATGATAACTGATTCTTGTCTAATATTACTAGAAGTGAACAGACGGGAAATTGAAGATGACGACAACAACAACGATGATACTGATCTTTTAAAACAGAGAATGATGACAAGTCCAGTTATTGGGGCCCTGTTTTTTGTTAACACTCTCATTTTCTCTGTCTATATGAGTCTCAATTTCTTTTTATGAGTGTGAAGGAATAATAATTCATAAAGAGATAAAAAAAAATGTGATCCACTAGAGAGATATTGAGGTCAAGTGTGTTTTTGAAGTGAAGGTGTTGGATGTAGAACGACAAGGAAAAAGAGAGGGAGGGAGAGAGGAGAGAGAGAGAGAGAGAGAGAGAGAGAGGAGAGAGAGAGAGAGAGAGAGAGAGAGAGAGAGAGAGAGAAGAGAGAGAGAGAGGAGAGAGAGAGAGAGAAGAGTTTGTGTGTTGTGTTCAATTTTACGTCTGTTCACTTAATGTGATATTAGACGGGGAGAGTGGGGGGAGGGGGGGTGTGTGAGATGAGAGACGAGGGCTACAAGGTAAAGAGGTGCGTGTTGTACTAGGGAAAGAAAGTAGAAGATACGATGTCAAACAATACAAAAAAAACAAACAAAAACAAGGCAAAGAAACACAAAAAGAACAAACATCAGACAACAACAAAAAAAACTATGCTAAAGGCAAACTGAACATTTGCGAATATTTGATTTCAATAAATGTAACAGACGCATTTTCATATTTTACATTCGTGTGTGTGTGTGTGATGTGTGTTATATGTGGTGTGTGTGTGTGTGTGCGGCGCGCGGGTGCGTGTGTGTGTGTGTGATGTTGTGTTGTGTGTGTGTGTTTTCGGCACGCGTGTGATGTGCACGCGTGTGTGTTATGTACTTATGTTAATGAAATATTGATAGCAGCCCATCCTGTCAAAATCACCTGCTACAAGAGGAAAAAACAACCACCAAACAACAACCAATCAAGAAGGCTATCAACGAAAATGGGAGATGGAAAAGATGCTGTCTCCGATCTGAATGGCTGGAAACGAGTACAAACTATTAAGTAATGAACGGTAAGAGGCCTTCTGAGATCACTCTTTGCTGTCCAGTTCTCTCTCTAACAGGATAGCTTTGTTAGTCAGCAGAGCGCTCGCTTTCCCCCACCAGAGTTATGCAGCATCGAGCGTGGTTACCAATTGGATGGGTGTCTGTCTGTTTGTGCGTCTTGGCGTCAGTACAGTCACCCAGTCCACCCAGCTGTCAATGGGTACCTTTCCATTTTTAGGGTCAGGGAAGGTAAAGCAGCGAGGGAGAGGAGATGGGCGCCACCGCCCTCAACATGTTGGCCCCTAGAGAAGCTGAAGTCTCTGACGCCTCGCTCCCCTACGACCACATAGGTTATGGGACACCTTTATCTGTTTACCTCTCTAACGCTTTCAGTATTTGTTGTTGGTGGTAATCTGTGTGTTAGTTAGAATCACAGATAGTCACGATGAATATTCCAATAAATAGTAAAAAAAAAAAAAAAAAAAGATAGTGAGATCAGGCAATATGTAGATATTGAAAAAAGAATAGTTAAGTTTTTTTTTCTTTTTCAATCACACAGGCTTGGTGCTGGTGAAGGGTGTGGTGTGTGTGTGTGTGTGTGTGTGTGTGTGTGTGTGTGTGTGTGTGTGTGTGTGTGTGTGTGTGCGTGCGTGCGTGTTTGTGTGTGTGTGTGTGTGTGTGTATGTGTGTGTGTGTGTGTGTGTGTTTGTGTGTGTGTCTGTGTCTGTGTGCGTGTGTGTTTGTGTGTGTGTGTGTGTGTGTGTGTGTGTGTGTATGTGTGTTAGGGGGGATACATAATCACAAATAACGATACAAGTATTGTCATTGCTTTGGCTGATGTACATGTGCTTTGTTGTTTACATTTGAGTTTAAAATACTTAAATCATTCCATGTAGGCAAGTTATAAGATCAGAGTGCAACACTGAAAGACACACACACTCACTCACACACACACACAACACACACACACACACACACACACACACACACACACACACACACACACACCACACACACACACACACACACACATACACACACACACACACACATACACACACATACACACACACACACACCAGCCAAGACCATCAACTAGGACAAGTGATCTATTTATTTCCTTCGTCTCCTGTTTTGCGTTTAAATGAAAATTAATGTGTGATATCAATTACTATCAATGAAATGTATAATTATACACTACTAACTAATTTTAACTAAACTAATTAAAGCGGAGTGTTTAAAAATATTCATTTGCTGCTTGGACAAAACAAAATTGACAAAGGTGTATTTAAATTTCATTACACTTAACTCAGTTTTTCCAAGGCTGGTGATCATTTTAATTTTGGGTATAAACACCTCGGGTCTCTGTTTCTCTGTGTCTCTGTCTCTCTCTCTATGTCTGTCTCACTCTCTCTGTGTCTCTCCCTGTCTCTGTCTGTCTGTCTGTCTGTCTGTGTCTCTGTCTCTGTCTCTCTCTCTGTCTCTGTCTGTCTGTCTGTCTGTCTGTCTGTCTCCTTTGTCTCTCTCTCTCTGTGTCTCTCCTGTCTCTGTCTGTCTGTCTGCTCTCTCTCTCTCTCTCTCTCTCTCTCTCTCTCTCTCTCTCTCTCTCTCTCTCTCTCTCTCTCTCTCTCTCTCTCTCTCTCTCTCTCTTAGTTTATCCTCGTATTTGGAAAAGGAGAGGGGAAAAAAGATACGTTACATTAAAAAAGAAAAGAAAGATACACCACAGTGCACAAACCTCTGTACTAAACACAAGTGCATTGTATGACTTCAACAAAAAAAAAGGTTGGGAATGATCAAAGAGATTATTTTTCTTTTGAAACATGTAGTCAAAAGAACTAGACCAAAAGTACAGTATTGTTAAGGGGCAAAGTCGAACTGCTATTTCTAAGAAACAAGTATAGATGTAGTCTGTTGTTTTTGTGTCTTCTATAGCCTGTGGGTAAGATGGGTATGATCTGATCAGCCTTCAGTAAACTAAGCGTGTGAGTGTCTTTTTTCATGGTGTTGTTGTTGTTCTTGTTGTTGTTTAAGTTTAATTTAAAGTCTATTCCCACTTGGTGATATTAGACTAAACAAACAAACAAAAAACCTACCATGAACTATTTACAGAAGACCTAGGGTTATTACCCTAGCAACATCAGTAATTAACAGTTTTCTCGAAACTATGTTCAATGGTTCCCTTTGAATTTCAACCCCATTTTGTTTGTAAAACTGAATTTAAAACAGAACATTGAAAAAAAAAAGAATATGTTCACAAGATAATGGCTCAGAACAGGAGCAAGTTACATTACGAGAATATTTTGGTCTTCTAAGAATTCAATCGCAACTTATAAACGATGTTAGTAATATGTCTTGGACAGCCTAATATTTCTAATTTCCCCATGGAAGTTATTCATGGGGTTACAACGATGCCATTAACCGACCATCGAGTCTCTGTTACGGTCGTTGACAGTGCGCTGTCTCTATGATAAAGCGATATCCTGGCCGTTTATTCCTTCATCATAATGTCCCTCTCTGCTAGAAAACGACACCTTGGCTGTTTATTGCTCCAAGATAATGTCCATCTCTTGTTAGAAAGCGACACCTTGGCTGTTTATTGCTCTATGATAATGTCTGTCTCTGTTATAAAGCGTTTCTTTGGCTGGTTATTGATCTATGATAATGTCTGTCTCTGTTATAAAGCGTTTCTTTGCTGTTTATTGCTCTATGTAATGTCTGTCTCTGTTATAAGCGTTTCTTGCTGTTTATTGATCTATGATATGTCTGTCTCTGTTATAAAGCGTTTCCTCTGGCTGTTTATTGCTCCATGTAATGTCTGTCTCTGTTATAAAGCGTTTCTCTGGCTGTGTATTGCTCCATAATATGTCCATCTCTGATATAAAGCGTTACCCTGGCTGTTTATTGCTCCATAATAATGTCTGTCTCTGTTATAATGCATTTCTCTGGCTGTTTATTGCTCCATAATAATGTCTGTCTCGGTTAGAAAGAGTTTCTTTGGCTGTTTACTGCTCCATAATATTGTCAGTTTCTGTTATAAAGCAGTTCTCTGGCTGTTTATTGCTCCATAATAATGTCTGTCTCTGTTATAATGCATTTCTCTGGCTGTTTATTGCTCCATGAAAATGTTTGTCTCTGTTTTAAATCGATTTTTTTCTCTGTTTATTGCTCCATAATAATGTCCGTCTCTGTTATAAAGCATTTCTCTGGCTGTTTATTGCTCTAAAATAATGTGCATCTCTGTTATAAAGCGTTTCTTTGGCTGTTTATTGCTCCATAATAATGTCCATTCTGTTATAAAGCATTTCTCTGGCTGTTTATTGATCCATGATAATGTCTGTCTCTGTTATAAAGCGACACTCTGGCTGTTTATTGCTCCATGGTAATGTCTGTTCTGGAATTAAAGCGTCACTTCGGCTGTTTGTTGTTCCCCGATAATGTTCATCTATGGCTGTTTATTGCTCAAAATAATGTTCATCTCTGTTATAAAGCGTTTCTCTTGGCTGTTTAATGCCATAGGTAATGTCTTGTCTCTGGAATAAAGCTTTCTTTGGCTGTTTATTGCTCCATAATAATGTCTATCTCTGTGATAAAGCATTACACTCTAGCTGTTTTTTCATGATAACGTCTATCTCTAATGTAAAGCATTTTTCTGGCTGTTTATTGCTTCATGCAATGTCCATCTTGGCTGTTTATTGATCCATGGAAATTGTCCCTGTCTGTGATAAAGATTTCTCCTCACTGTTCTTCATGATAAAGCCCATCTCTTGCAATAAAGCGTTACGTTACTCTGGTTGTTTATTGCTTCATGACAAAGCCCATCTCTATTAAGCATTACTAGCTGTTTATTCTTCATGAAAAGCTTCTCTAATAAAGCTTTTGGCTGTTTATTGCTTCATGACAAGCCCATCTCTCATAATACAGCGTTACTATGGCTGTTTATTGCTTCATGATAAAGCCCATCTCTTGTCAATAACAGCGCGTTACTCTGGAGTTTATTGCTTCATAAAAGCCCTCTCTATATACAGCGTTACTATGGCTGTTCATTGCTTCATGATAAAGCCCATCTCCCATAATACAGCGTTACTCTCATGAATACAGCGTTATATTGGCTTCATATAAAGCCCATCTCTAATACAGCGTTACTCTGACTTGTTGACAGCTTCAGTAAAGCCGGTCTCTCATAATACAGCGTTACTATGGCTGTTTATTGCTTCATGATAAAGCCCTATCATAATACAGCGTTACTATGGCTGTTTATTGCTTCATGATAATGTCCAAAGTGACGCTGAAAGCTGCTGCTGCTGCTGCTCTGATGCTACAGTAATGTGATGATGACTTTGTTGCATTGACTGTGCTGCTGCTGCTAATGCTCTGATCTTCCTGTGATGATGGCTTTGTTGCATTGACTCTGCTTTCATTCTATCATCCTCTCTTTTCATCTGTCTGCATGTCCATAGCTATTGATAGCTTTTTCCTTTTATCTCTCAGGATATCATTTTTTGTTGTCCATTGGTTGTTTTATTGTTTTATTTTCTTGGTGGGAAATGCGTACATCCAATCTTAAGTGTTAGGGTATTTCACTGTAAAGCAGTTACGAGTTCCATTTCTCTACTTTTTTTTTCTTTTCTAACAGTTCTGTAAAATGACTGTACCTAAGGTCTTAAAGAAGTATCATAGTTTTGTGTTCTCTCTCTCTCTCTCTCTCTCCTCTCTCTCTCTCTCTCTCTCCTCTCTCTCTCTCTCTCTCTCTCTCTCTCTCTCTCTCTCTCCTCTCTCCTCTCTCTCTCTCTCTCTCTCTCTCTCTCTCATCCTCTCTCATTCTCTCTCTCTCCCCACACACACACACGCAGTGTGAAGGAATGGGCATTAAAGTATGGAACAAAGTTGTACAAAGTTTGGTTTTCTGTGGTAGTAATAGTTTACCAATGGAACTCGCTACACTTACAGTGCTCACAAACGTCAGACAGTGCTTCTGAAAGAGAACCATTTTGTGACACATCAAGTAACCATTCACTTTGTAACAGTTCTCTTCTCACTTCTTACGTAGATTCCCCCCCCCCACCCAGACCCCCAGTTCTCTATTGATAGGAATAAGGGAGGGGGGGGGGGGGACAAGAGAATCTAGAGCTTGAAAAAAAAGTGAGATATAGATTTCTGATCTTTTTTTTTTAATTTTTTTTTTTTTTTTTTTTTTTTTTTTACTTTTCTCTGTCAGAATAATTATCTTGTTTGTCAGTGAGTGTCCGTAACAGTGACATATAGATTTCTGATTTATTTATTTAATATTTATTTATTTATTTTTATATACTTTTCTGTGTCAGAATAATTATCTTGTTTGTCAGTGAGTGTTGGTAACAGTGACAGTGTCAGTGTCAGTGTCAGTGACAGTGTGTGTGTCATCGATCTTCCATGACAAGTCAGCAGCGAGTCGGGGCAGAGTGTCCTTTTATGACGTGCCAGAGAGGGTGGATAGCCATTGGGTGTCCTTAATGCTGGTTTACAGCGCACTATGGCGATAACAAAGCGTGTCTCTCTGTGTTTATGGAACAGCGCTATTGTTCAGGAGGATGCTGGATATTGTAGATGATGTTGACATCTTACATACAGGGATGTATGTATGGTCTTGCTGCACTGCAGTTCTTTTTGCTTTGATTCTGCTGTCTGTTTATTTGTGTGTGTGTGTGTGTGTGTGTGTGTGTTGTGTGTGTGTGTGTGTGTGTGTGTGTGTGTGTGTGTGTGTGTGTGTTGTGTGTGTGTGTGTGTGGTGTGTGTGTGTGTGTGTGTGTGTGTGTGTATGTGGTGTGTGTCGTGTGTGTGTGTATGTGTGTGTGTGTGTATGTGTGTGTGTGTGTGATATTTTTTTTCTGTTGAGAGTCTCTACTTTTTTTTTCTGTCAGTGTGAATGTTTGTAAATTTCTGTTAGTTTGGAAACATTTCTTTCTAAATCATATCGAAATCGAATTCAAGTTTTTTTCACAGAAAAAAACCGGTAATAGCACTCATGTTCCTACTTTTTATGAGAATTTAAGACCCCCTCCCCTCACCCCCCCCCCGAATCCCTCAAAAATTACATCAAAAAGAGGTGATTGTGATGGTTGCTAACAGTTTCCTTCTTACAGTCTGAATTATTCATAACACAGACACACATTGAACAATCGGTAATCAAAGCCGACTTGTCTGGCAATATCAGCGTCAATGGAGTTCATTATGCTTATATTGTTCTCCTAAATCACATCGTGCTTCTAGAACCAAGTCATTCTGTGGCAAAGTGACGGCTGTTTTAAATACATCGTTCTCAGTTCATTATTACAAGTCATTTTCTCAATTCTGCTTTCACTAGAAGAAAAGCCATGGAAAAAAAAAAAAAAAGAAGAGAAGGGATGAAAGAAAAAGAAGGGGCCGACGTCATTGAAAAGAACAAGATTATTGACATCTGTCTTACTGTACTGGAGCCTGTCAGTGTCAGTGTATGGCGTTCGGTCTTTAATGAACTGACCAGCAAGACTTTGTGTAACGACTTGACAGACAACCATCCTGATAATGATGACAACCACACCGTTTTTTTTCTATGGTCGCTGTCAAGCCTACTGTCTTTCCCCCACGGGGATGCTGGAGGCCTGTCAGTAGTCATAGCATCCCCACACCTTCTGCTTGGAATTCCCTCTTTTCTATCCCTCTCTTTGTTTCTGCCTTGTTCCTTTTTTCCCCTGTCATATCCTTCTTGTCTAATTTCTGCGTTCTTGGTCTATTTTCTTGCCTTTTATTTTCCAGAAAGACCTAAAAGATAATAATTCTCTTTCCACGCTGAAGTAGCGTTCGCTGGGCCTGACTTGTCATGCGCTATATCTGCAGCATATCGCATTTTCGCTCACGTGACAGGCTATAACAATAGTTGCTGTCTGAGCGTTCGATGAAGAAGAAGCCTTCCTTCTGTCTATCTCTATGATAATTACATTATTGGTCATGATGGCGTTTGTTACTGGATGCTAATGTCCGCGCTAATGCTGACCAGTGTCCATTGTTTTTTCTGGTCTGAAAAGAGATGCTTGTGTTACTGTTTTTTTTTGCGTTTGCTCTGATTCTCTTGATAATTATCTGTCTGGGTGTTTGTCAAACTTTCCATATTTTTCTCTCTCTTTTGTTTCATATGTGTGGTTTTTGTATGGAGATGAAGCACTTAAAAAACACATCCTCTAAGGAGGATATAGAAAAAAGCAGGTTTTACTTCTAAGAAAACATAGGGAAACAAACACACTTGCATGCAGGAAAAAGAAAAAGAAAATGGGCAGGCGCTGCACATGTGGCGACGCGCTCTCCCTGGGGAGAGCAGCCCGAATTTCACGCAGAGAAATCTGCTGTGACATAAAGTGGTACAAAATACAAAATACAAAACAAATAACACAACATAGAAAACAACAGCAGCAACAACAACAACAACAACAAAAAGAAATCCCCAAGCAAACAAACCAAAACAGTATCAATTGTATACTCTTTCTAGCGGTGGAAAACAACTCTTGACCTGGCCCAACAACTTGCCATCTCCCTTTTTTTTACAGAGTTAAAAATCAGACTATGAAGGAACCGAAAAACAGAATGAATTAATGACTTTGTTTTCCCCGAGTACAGACAAATCTATGTTGTGTCTGACTCTCTCTCGCTTTTGTCTATTTTCAGAGCTGCAAACCTCTTTCAAAGACAAGGATATATCTCAGTTGATCAAATTACGGAAACTTTCTCTAACATCCATAAGAACAAGATCTTGCACTGAACAATTCAAACAGATATTCATTCATCAGAAAAAAAAGGACACACATATAATAATAATAGGATACAGAGAGAGAAAAAAATAAGGGAGCTGATTAAATATAATGTAAACATTTATTCTCGCTGCTTTGTGTGGCTGATAAGTATATATGATCGATTTTGTGATAACAGGCCAGCGGGAGTTCCTTTAGAACATGACAAAGATTGCCATGACTATTCAGTTTCTATCATGAAACGTTGACAGCAAGCAGTGTGTTGTTAGGACCAAAGCGTTTCTCTCTGTGGGCCTTTCTCGCTAGATGCTGGAGGATGCTGACGTTCGAGTTGATGATGAACACCGTTAATGATGCGCTGACGTTAGACAGAGATATAATAATTATTATTATTATGGTCTTGTTACTTTGCAGCGAAATGCTAGCTTTTTAGCTCTCTCTGTCTCTGTGTGTCTTTGTTGTGTGTCTCTGTCCTGTCTGTATGTCTTGTCTGTCTGTCTGTCTCTGCTCTGTCTTCTCTGTCTCTGTCCTCTTCTCTCTGTGTGTTTTAACTCTTCCCTCTCATTTTTCGGATTGTCTCTGTTTTTGTTGGTGGTCATGAAACCATGCAAAAAAAAAAAACCCCAACAAAGCGAAGCAAGTCTTTGTCATGTTTCATTTACAAAATATTGTACTCTACTTTTGTTTTTTGGCAGCTTAAGAAAGTCAACAGGTTTAAAGTACAGAGGCTGTTGCTGCTGCTTGTTTTCCTTCTTCCAAGCAGAGAAAGAGATCCAGAATTAAACATCACTGACTCACAGTGGGGACGGATGGGTGACCGTTTGCGCGCCTTGGCTTCAGTACAGTCCCCCCCAGTTCACCCAGCTGTCAATGGGTACCTGCCATCCTTAGGGTCAGGGAAGGTAAAGTATGCAGCAAGGGAGAGGAGATGGACACCGCCCTCAATAATATGCTGCCCCCCTAGAGAAGTTGAGTCTGTGATGCCTTGCTCCCCACGGACCACATAGGTTATGGGACACCTTTACCTTTACACATCACACAGTATTGTCAACCCAGGAGTTTATGATGCTCACACCCATTGTTGTACACCATGTCAACCCATGGAGCACATTATTCTATTCTATGTGAGTGTTTGTGACATTTTTATTTGAAGTTATCATATAATGTCTGAACATAATAAATATGGAATGTATTTCGTGTCGTTGATTATGATTTCGTATCAATATGCCTGTCAGTATTGTAATTGACCTTCAGGGATGATTAAAGTGTTTTTGACTTAACTTGACTTGACTTGACTAACCTCGTTGTTTGACAGTAATCTTTCTGTAGACTGGCTGACTGACAGTACAGTACAGCACAGTACAGCACAGTACAGTACATTCGGTACAGTACAGCACAGTACAGCACAGTACAGTACAGTACAGTACAGTACAAGATAGCAGCTACAGTACATACAACATACAGCAACAACAACAACAACAGCCATCGCTTTCTCTTATAGACGACGTACAACGATGTGATCCTCGTTGGTGACAGTGTACAATACAGTACAGTACAGTAAGTACGTACAGTACAGTACAGTACAGTACAGCACAGCACAGACAGCACAGCACAGCACAAGTACAGTACAGTACAGACAGACAGTACAGTACAGTACAGTACAGTACAGTACAGTACAGTACAGCACGTACAGCAGCAGCAGCAGTGTGTGGGTGTGTGACTATGATACAGAACAGACTGGCTGTCCCGGGGCGGCTGGATTATTGCTGGCTGCTGTTAATGGCCAAGCTGACACAGTATAGTATAGCATTGATTGTTTTCTAATCTCAGCGAAGAAGATGATGGTCCTTCTATTCTGTATTGACTTGGCTTTGAGATTCTTCTCTGTCTGTCTGTGTGTCTGTCTATCTGTTTGTCTGTCTGTCTCTGTGCCTCTGTGTCTTGTCTCTGTCTCTCTCTCTTGGGGACTGGATGTAAAAAGCACATGGCCGCTTATTTATTATCTTCGAAATAAAACTTTGATTTCGATTAGATTTGATCTCTCTCTCCTCTCTCTCTCTCCTCTCTCTCTCTCTCTCTCTCTCTCTCTCTCTCTCCTCTCTCTCTCTCTCTCTCTCTCTCTCTCTCTCTCTCTCTCTCTCTCTCTCTCTCCCTCTCTCTCCCTCCCTCCCTCCCTCCTCTCTCCCTCCTCCCCTCTCTCTCTCTCCCCTCCCCTCTCCCTCTCTCTCCCCCCCCTCTCCCCCCCTCTCCTCCCCTCCCTCCCCCCCCTCCTCTCTCTTTCTCTGGTATGTGGATATCTATCTGTCAGTCATCGGTATGTTCTTGGTATGGCTGTGACAGCTGACACTCTCTTTCATTTCTTTGGTTCTTCCTTATGATGATGGGAATATTCTTTACAAAAAAACACCAGCAAGTATCAGTGAAAGGACATTTGTACACACTAACAAAATAACAAAGGATGCATTTTTTACGCTTCGTCAAAGTTTAGGAACCTGTACAACTGTGACAGAATGGGGTAGTTAGTGGTGATTGCTTTTCGGACAGGTCGAAAATTGCTATAAAAAAAAGAAGAAAAGAAAAATGGAACCGTTTGGTAATGCAAAGTCACTCTGTTAGTGTTATCATACCTTAATACACGCACGCACGCGCACGCACGCCGACACCCAACGCCCACCGCACGCACACACACTAACACACCACACACATTCTGGGGCCAATCAGTGACAAAGCAAGAGTATCAACAAAGAAGGTAGCAAGAAAAGGGTTTGTTTTTTACACACACACACACACACACACACACACACACACACACACACACACACACACACACACACACACACCACACACACACACACACACAACACAACACACACACAACACACACACACACAAAACAACACACAACACACAACACACACATTCTGGGGCCAATCAGTGACAAAGCAAGTGTACCAACAAACAAGGTAGCAAGAATATTGTATTTTTTTTTTTTACGGCATTACAACACACTAATAGTGATCCCCATTTAGTCCATTTTACGACTGCCGAAAAGCGCACTGTCTTGACGAGAACGGATTTTGGCATAACGTTATTTCACTGTGATAATTAATTCCTTTCCGCTCTGACGCAAATACTGCTGATGACGCTGTGACGGAAAAAGCCATGGTCCATGCTGGATTTTTTTGCTGTTTTTTTTTTAGGTTTTGCTGATTCCCCCTCTTATTTTCACTTTCTGTAATTTCACCTCCCTCTCTTCTGTCCCTCTCTCCCCCCACTTCTGTTTATGTGTACATCTGTGTTTTGTTGCTGCATCTTCTCTTTTCTCTCTCTCCCCTCTCTTCTCTCTCTCTCTCTCTCTCTCTCTCTCTCTCTCCTCTCTCCTCTCTCTCTCTCTCTCTCTCTCTCTCTCTCTCTCTTCTCATATCATTTTCAACTGATGGACTAAAAACACCAAAAAAAAGGCATGGGATGTTCCTTTATTATTTACAGCCTAATGAATCTTATTTTCTGCTCCCCCTTTTTTAATTATTTTTTAGAAGCTACAAAAAGGAGGAAAACCATCTCTGAAATGTTTGGTTGTTTTGTTCTCTAAGGGTTGAAAAATGAGTGACAGAAATAGAGCAGCCACCGTTTTTTGTCACGTTTGTTTTGGGTTATGTTGTTGTTCTTCATAAATTATGATTCTATGAACATCATTCAGAGCGCATCATCAGGTATAGTAATGAAAGATACAGAAACTACCATCGTAAACACACACGACCTTCTTTGTGAGTCTTTATACGTTTATTGTCAGATGTCATATTTAAGCTGACTCAGACTGTTGTTTTTCTTCAGTGATAAATGATGAAGGCGGGAAAAGCCTAGTGGTTACAGCCTTGCGCTCGTAATCGTAGTCCTCCGGATGAGACTATAAACCGAGGCCCCGTGTGTGAACGCACGCAGAACATCTTCCGCACACGTTAAATCCTGTTCCGCTTTTCATAAGAGTAGGCCGTGTTGTGCCGGTGGGAAGAGATGACAAAATTTACAAACTGCATAATATACATGGGGTCTGGTTGTAAAAAAAAAGCATATGGATGCCTAATCCATTATCCTCGATATAAAAGAATAAATGGATAGATAAAATAAATAAATAAAAAAAATAAAAAAATAAAATAAAGGAAATCTGATGATCCAAGAACCAGCCCCCACGAGTACATCCGTGTTAGAGGATTTTTTCCCTGGAAAAATATCAGTATCGACTCCACCCCCCCCCCCCACCTTTAGATGAGAGTATAAACCGAGCTCCTGTGAGCGAACGAAACCAAAGAAAGAAGGCCACATGCACTCAACGTCGGAATGTGGCTACCTTAATGGTGGAAAAAACGGACGCATACGCAACATATATAGAATGCCCCATACAAAAAACAACAACCAACCAACACACAATATAAATCTATTTCAGGACTTCTAAGATTTTTGCCAAAAAATATGTCTGTCTGATATGACTACATATATTCTTAAAGTTAGGGGCAAAAACTGTAGACATAGATCAGGGGTGGTTTCGATTCTGCTTTGTCAAAGTCCTAAACGTCTGGAAGACGTCTAAAAAAAAGATTGGTGCTTGGTATTTTGAATGCTCTTTCATTTCTTTTTTTTTTCTAGAACTTTTTTTGTTGTTTCTTAACAAATTGAACTTGTTTACGTGTCATTCAGTCTGCTGGTCTGCCTGTATCGTTTTCGATGTTTTGCACGTCATTGTACATTGTATTGTATATATACCACTTTATGTCACGGCAGATTTCTCTGCTTGAAATTCTAGCTGCTTTCCCAGAGAAGAGCACGTCGCCACAAGATCAACGCCACCCATTTTTTTTCTTTACCTGTCTGCAGCTGTATTATGTTTCCCTATCAGAGTGACTTTTTAAAAACAGAATATTGCTCGGGAAAAAGGGCTTGTTGCCGTGGGTTCTTATACGTGCGCTAAATAATTCTTGTTTAACACACGGTACCTCAGTTTAATGTCTCACCCGAAAGACTACCACACAGACCACCACTCACGGTCTAGTAGATGGGGGGAAAACTTTTTGGCCTAAACGGGGATTAAACCATCACACACTCCAAACCTGGACATTTCACTTTCTAGGCAAGTGCGTAACCACTAGACCACCGAGTGTTGTCTCATCAGACCTGCTGTTATAGCGTTTCCACTGCCCGTCTTTGTCATCCTGGAGTTGTACGTTCGATTCTGGGGAGCAAATTGCGGTTTAATGGTGGTGGACTTGACGACCTTCCAGTGTCAACTTAGGTGCATGCCTGACAGTGCCTTCATCTCTTGTGTCTGCAGAAAATTTAATGCATGCATGACAAGACAAACAAACAAACAAACAA
>CM060338.1:24153225-24158225 GCA_030674155.1 Stramonita haemastoma | reverse complement strand
GATCCCAGCTATCGGCTTTGGCGTTGTGCCCTTGGAAAAGGCACTTTACGGCTATTTTCTCACCCCACCCAGGTGTAAAAGGGGTACCAACCTTGTGTTGGGGGTTAACCCTGCGATAGACTGGCGTCCTATCCAGGGGGGGAGTCTATGACTCTCAGTCGCTTAACGCCACAGAAACCGGGATAAGCACCGGCCTGATCAGCCTTAGGCTCGGAACAGACTTTATAACTTTTCACATAAGAATCAAACCCGAGATTTCCCACCTTCTGAACAGAGTGGGTTAGCTAACTCTAAACCACTGATCTATTCAGACAACCAAGGTGTCATGACATTACGAATCTGTGGGTATGGCTGTGGCGGGGGAGAGATTGAAACGAGCGGCATGGGAACAGCAGGGACAGGAACATCACAGAAGATGAGGCATCCAAAAAAAAAAAGATGCCATGTTCATGAGAAAGTTAAAAAAAAAAAGCATCGCTTCCAAATGGATTCCAGTCATGTAGCACTTGCATTCTGGATGAATGGGTTCCCCCTGGGGATTAGAGTGTGATCTGGTAAACACTGGCATAGATACTGGCTGCTGTCCATTCCTCGACACAGAGAGAGAAGGGGAGAGAGAGACGGAGGGGGGAGAGAGAGAGAGAGGGTGGGGAGAGGGAGAGGGAGAGGGAGAGAGAGAGAGAGAGAGAGAGAGAGAGAGAGAGAGAGAGAGAAAGGGAGAGGGAGGGGAGAGAGAGAGAGGGAGAGAGAGGGGGGGGGAGAGAGAGAGAGAGAGAGAGAGAGAGAGAGAGAGAGAGAGAGAGAGAGAGAGAGAGAGAGAGATGGAGAGAGAGGGAGAGACAGAGACAGAGACAGAGACAGAGAGAGACAGAGAGAGAGGGACAGACAGACAGACAGACAAGGCAAGGCAAGGCAAATTCTTTTATTTCGAGGATAATGAATAAGCACTCGTGTGCTTTTTTGCATCCAGTCCCCGGAGAGAGAGAGAATGAGAGAGAGAGAAAGAGAGAGAGAGAGAGAGAGAGAGAGAGAGAGAGAGAGAGAGAGAGAGAGAGAGAGAGAGAGAGAGACAGACAGACAGACAGACAGACAGACAGACAGACAGACAGAGAGAGACAGAGAGACAGAGAGACAGAGACAGAGAGAGACAGAGAGAGACAGAGAGAGAGATTGATTTGATTTGATTTATTCTTTTATATCGAGGATAATGGGATCCACCACATCCATTTACATCTAGTCCCCGGAGAGAGACAATGACAATGACAATGACAATGACAATTATTTTAATGTGTAAGCTTTACAGCCCATTCACATCGGGAAGGAAATCAAATAAAACAATCAAAATCGAACCATAAACAATTCACATCAAATCATCGCGATTGGAAACCATATCTCGGAAATGTTCAATAGTTGTATTATCATCGTCACACCCACACGGAAACAGTACTGAACACTGTCATTGTGATCACTCCTGATCTATTATTATCTGTGTGGCAGAGATGTGTGCTGTGCCATGGATTTGTCAACACTATTTTCGCTCTCAACTGTTTTGCCGAAATGTCAATCTTTTTTCTTCACTCTTGAACTGTCACTGACTCTGCCTATGTTCCGATTTAACTGTTCCAAACGTTCCTGGAATTTCCTGAAATATTCATCTGACGGAAGGGCGGCTTGGGATCGTTCGGTAGATGAAGTTACGCCGACTTCTTTTTCAGTGCTCCAGTCCTCTGTCCCGTCTGCTTCTGTGTTGTCATACGTCAGTGTTACACACGATGTGGCAGGTTTGTCATCGCATTCCTCAGAACCGCTGTCATCCCTTTCACCACCATCGCTGTGTTCGTAACACTCCGAAGTCTGTCCATCCAGCGCAGTCTGTCCATCCAGCGTCAATTCACTGTAGGGCACTGTCACAGACTGGGGGTTGACGTCAGCCAGTGTTGTCAGAAATGGGTGGGCAGAACGCACTGCACGTGCAGTCTGGCCTTCACGGCAAGGACTGTCAACAGGCTTGGCCAACATGTCGGGGCTAGTGTCATTTTCTTGTTTATAAATTATAGTGGGAGGGGTAGGGAGAAACAGGCCAGATGGCGATGAAACATTTACCTCTTGTCTTTGTTCTCGAGAGGCATTGTAAGTCTCTGTTCGTCTTTTGTCCCTGGCCACATGTGCTGCACTTTTCTTCCTGTACACAACACTGTCGTTTTGAACAGGCTGACTGTGTGTGACTGGCGGTTGACATGTTGTTGTTGACAGGCGCAGAACTACCACCGTTTGTCTCTCCCTACCGTCAATTTTAAATGATGACAGGCTCATATCTTGCAGGAGGGCATTCAGAATATGTTCCAGACGAGAAGGCAAACCTATCACTGGCATACTGTCCACTGTTTTGTACAAACTCCGTAAGTTAATGAACGCAGTGTTGAAATTCCGTCCTGCTGGTAGCCAAGCAAGGGAAGTCACCTCCCCGGAGAGAGAGAGAGAGAGAGAGAGAGAGAGAGAGAGAGAGAGAGAGAGAGAGAGAGAGAGAGAGAGAGAGAGAGAGAGAGAGAGAGAGAGAGACAGACAGACAGACAGACAGACAGACAGACAGACAGACAGACAGACAGACAGACAGACAGACAGACAGAGAGAGAGAGAGAGAGAGAGAGAGAGAGAGAGAGAGAGAGAGAGAGAGAGAGAGAGAGAGAGAGATTATATGTCTAGCTTTTCTTTGATTTAAGCAGTCGATATCTGAAGGAACAGATGGATGTAGGCATTTGTTTTGTTAATGTCGCACTGCTATGAATTGTCATCCTCCTTGTCAAAAAGCTTTTATTGGTAATGACAATGGTTTGCAGGTGGGTTCTCTCTCTCTGTCTCTCTGTGTTTGTCTTTCTCTCTGTCTCTCTGTATCCGTTTTCGTCTTTGCCTCTCTCTGTCTCTGTCTTTGTCTCTGTCTTTCTGTATCTGTTTTGACTCTGTCTCTCTCTGTATCTGTCTTTGTATCTGTCTCTGTCTCTCTGTATCTCTGTCTGTATGTATCCGTCTCTCTGTTTCTTTGTATCTGTCTTTGTCTCTGTCTATCTCTGTCTCTCTGTTTCTCTCTGTATCTGTGTCTGTCTCTGCCTCTCTCTGTATTTGTCTTTGTCTCGGTGTTTCTGTCTGTCTGTCTGTGTCTGTCCGTGTCTGTCTGTGTCTGTCTGTCTGTCTGTCTCTGTCTCTCTCTCTCTCAAATGCACACAGAACATCTTGCGCATATGCGCCCGCTTTTCGGAAGAGTAGGTCAATGTGTGCCGATGGGAACGGATGACAAACTTGATATAACCGCATACACACGGGGACTGGGTGTAAAACTCCCCCACATAAGTGTCTATTCAATCATCCTCAAAAAAGAGAACATATGAATAAATAAATAAGTAAATGAACAAATAAAGAAATAAATAGGTAAATAAACAAACAACAAATGAATCAAAATAGCTAAGATTATTTTTCTACGCACTACGTACTGTTCTAAATAAGCTTTTAAGCTAAACAAGCGCTTTGATTTGTGTACTTTACAATATTCAGCGCTATATAAATCCCATGTATTATTATCATTGTTTTATTATTATTATTATTATTATTATTATTATTATTATTATTATTATTATTATTATTATTATTATTATTATTATTATTATTATTATTATTACTATTGTTATTATTATTACTACTACTACTATTATTATTATCATCATCATCATTATCATTATTATTATTATTATTATTATTATTATTATTATTATTATTATTATTATTATTATCATTATTATCATTATGATGATGATGATGATGATGATGATGATGATGATGATGATGATGATTATCATTCTTCTTCTTCTTCTTCTTCTTCTTCTTCTTCTTCTCTTCTTCTTCTTCTTCTTCTCTTCTTCTTCTTCTTCTTCTTCTTCTTAATGTCCGATCGGTTAATTGATTGGTTGACTGATTGCTCATTTGCTTACTTTTCTTTCGTTTCGGTGTTTGTTTTCTTCTTGTGTGTCTTTGATTTTACGTCTGTACACTTAAAGTGATATTAGACGAGGGATGAGGTTGGGGTGGGGTGTGGGGGGTGGGGGGGGGGGGGCAATAAAGAGATAAGGGTTTTTTAAAAAGTGCGTTGGTAACTGTGTACATAAGAAGACTGATTACAAAAATATATAACAAGAATGTTGCAAAAGATGGCATAAGAAATGCAAATAATAACAAAAACAATCGAACAATAGAGAACTTTAAAATCTGAAACTGTAAGATGAACAATTGCAAACTACATGTAAAGGCTGCCATGAATAAAGCAAAAAGTACATTGCCACAGTAGGGTGTTATAATTTCACAATCTTCACATTAGTACTTTATAAAAAAGAGAATACTGGGGATCGCATCAGAGACAATGCTATCTCACACAGTAACTTTGGATTGATTAACACTTCTTGCAGTGACTTATCTTGAAATGGTGGTAGGAACTTTTTTAAACCTTGACAATGATACAAAACATGAACATTGGAAAGTTTTTCACCGCATATACATTTTACATTTTTGGCAAATTTTGCTCGAAATGCATTTAATTTCAATCTGTGGATTAGAGAAACAATATTTCTAGTACTGGATTTTTGAAAGCCATACTGAGTACAAAGGATGTTCTCAATATCAAGAACTGAACAAGTATGCTGGGAATAGCCAGCCTCTTCATGTTTCTTTTTTACATGTTTCCAGCAAACACTTTGAAGCAAAGCATAACCCTCATGAAGAGAAAGAGGAATGTCTAAAACATTTGAACAGCTAGAATGTTTTGCTGCCTTTTTGGCTGCTTTGTCAACCTTTTCATTGAAATAAAGACCACAGTGAGATGGAACCCAGCAGAAAGTGATATTCGAACCCCTCAGAATGAGAAAATGTATCAAAAAATTAATTTCAGTAATGAGATTCTGCCTAACCATTGATGTAGAGTTATTAAGACAGTGTAATGCAGATTTAGAATCAACGCA
>CM060338.1:24120212-24145625 GCA_030674155.1 Stramonita haemastoma | reverse complement strand
TGGTAATCAACAGGAATTCTTTTAAAAACATTTTTTCGCCATAAGGCTACCGACCAAAACCAACCCAAGAACTGGCCTTACTTTTTGGGTTATGTAATTATATGTAATATTATAAAATATACTTTATTTGTATATTTTACATTTATATGTATATATTAATTTATTCATATATATAATATATATTTATATATTTTTATTATAATGTTGGACAAAAACCTACGCAAGTTACCCCCTTTTGTACCTCTGTGACTGATTGGTACTGGAGTCCCTATTTGTGACTTTGTAGAAAGGATTTTTATACAATAAGGGTGATACTAAATACCTTGCACCCAAAAAACAAGAAATCAAAAGTAGCCACAGCAACAGTGAGGGGATAAGCACTTAATTTTACCCATGCTTTTTTAGGAAGATTTATCAGACATTTATAGTCTCAAAAGGGAGTAGGGCATAGTTGTAAAGACCTTTACCAGTCTGTAGGAAGCTGGTTGCAAAATCTTCAGGGGTGCTCCAAGGTCCCCGGATTACGGGACAGGTGATAGGTAAAGGTGCTTCCCAAACTGCAATCGGCATAGTTATGCATGCACGTGATACAAATTTGCATTTTAAAACCAACAGCTACAAAAGCTGTCTCTAAGTATCGCAGTATTTTTTTTAGTTTTTTTTTTTTTTTTTTATTTCAAAAATAAAGGAACAAGCACTCGTGTGCTTTTGTAACCCAGTCCCCGGTGTATGCACTTTTGTCGGTTTTATCATCCGTTCCCATTGGCACACTATGTCCTACTCTTGACGTTTATGTATGTGTGTTGTATATATGTTGTTTTGTATGTATTTATTATGTATGTATATGTATGTATGTATGTATGTATTATGTATTATAAAATGTATGTATGTAGTATGTATGCATGCATGTTGTATGTATGTATGTATGCATGAATGTATGCATGCATGCATGTCTGCGTGTATGTTGTATGTATGTATGTATGTATGTATGTATGTATGTATGTATGTATGTATGTTGTATGTATTATGTATGTATGTATGTATGCATGCAGAAAGTATGCATGATGTATTATGTAGTTTGTATGTATGTATGTATGTTTTTATGCGGGCTTTAGTATTTCTAGCTAACCTACTGATAAACTGCTTGTACGAGAGTAAGAACCGGTAAAAAAAAGATCATGATAATGACCATAGTCACTGAACGGATGGAATCCGAATGGTGACAATCAATACTCTTACCCCTACATAAAAAAAAGATGGCTAATAAAATATCAAATTCTCTCTCCTTTTTTGGACAGGGGAAGAGGGTATTGTTTTTTTTTTCATTCTTCTATCCCCTGATCCTTTTTTTTCATCCCTTCCTGACTTTTCTCTTTCCCCGATTTCAGCCATCTTGGCCGTTGTACAGCTGGCTGTTGGGAAAGCGGTAATTGAGCTCCGGCACGTGATTTCCAGCGCCTGTGTTGTTTGAAGAGACAGCATCAAAAGAGAGGTGTGCAGGGGAGAGAGAGAGATAGGGTGACAGGGGAGGGAAGCTGTGTGTTTTACAGGGCAGCCTATCTAGGGCGCTATCAATGTTCTTTCATTCATTCAGTAGAAAGTAAATAATTAGGTGTGCTGGTTAAAAAAAATTCTCTATGTTTATCTTTTCTCTGTCCTTTGTTTTTCTTCCGTCTGTCTGCCTGTTTTTTTCTCTCTCTCTCCCCTCTTTTCTCTCTCTCTCTCTCTCCTCCTCTCTCTCCTCTCTCCTCTTTCTCTCTCTCTCTCTCTGTCTCTGTCTGGTGTGTCTCTTCTCACTCCCAACTCTCTCTCTTGTCTGTTTCTCTCTCTCTGTCTGTCTCTCTGTCTCCCGTCTCTGCCTCTGCTTGTCTCTCTTCTCTTTCTCCCTCTCCTCTTCTCCTCCCTTCTCTCTCTCTCTCTCCTCTCTCTCTCTCCCTCTATATATAAATTATATATATATAAAGTAATATATATGTCTGTTATCTATCTCTCTGTGTTTACTACATACATACATACATACATTACATACATACATAACATACATACAACATACATAAAAATACATACACACAATTATATATTATTTTATGTGTGTGTGTGTGTGTGTAGTGTGTGTGTTGTGTGTGTTTGTATAAAAGTTGTACATAGATAATAGATTTTATCTGTATGCCACAAGGGTGTCGGGGGGGGTGGCGGCATAGCCTAATGGTTAGAGCGTTGCATCACAAAAATTTTATGGGCCCGTTTGGCTGCCACAGAAAAAAACCCCTTCTAAGGGGCTTTTCCTCCGGAGTGTAGCATTAGTACTGACTCCCTCCCTCAAAGTTCTTCGGGTGAGCTATAAACCGAGGCCCGTGGAGAGAGAGAGAGAGAGAGAGAGAGAGAGAGAGAGAGAGGAGAGAGAGAGAGAGGAGGGAGAGAAGAGAGAGAGAGAGAGAGAGCGAGAGAAAAGACAGACAGACAGCAGACAGAAGGAGAAAAGTACAGAGAGAAGAGAGAAAGAGGCATAAGTACAGAGACAGAGTACGATAAAGAGGCAGAAAACAGACAAATTGGAGCCGACAGACCAGCAGACAGACAGAAGACAGACAGGCAAACAGTCAAGGTTTTCAAGCCTTCCTGCTTACACTGGAAGTTCATAACACCAAAATTGGGGGAAATTTTTTTCGCCCCCCCATCTGTGGAGGTTAAACGGTAGTTTTAGCCAGCGATCGATCGATAGATAGGGCCCAAAGGGGACAAAAAAAAAAACCGGGGTTGGGGAGGGGGGGGGGGGGGGGCCCAAAAGGGAGCCAGGGGCAGGGTGTCAAAAGCATTAGTGGCCACTGCAAAGTGTCTGATTTGAAATCCCTTCTCTGCTGCAGTCACTGAGCGGCGGTAGGTGGTTGGTGACTGCTGTGACCTACTTTGCTAGCAGCCCAGAAGTGATGCTGCATGCTAAATTATCATAGTCTGCAGTACTCTCTCTGTCGCTGTCTCTGTCTGTCTGTCTCTCTCTCTGTTCTGTCTTCTCTGTCGTCTCTGTCTGTCTGTCGGTCTGTCTGTCCTCTCTCTCTCTCTCTCTCTTCCTCTCTCTTCTCTCCTCTCTCTCTCTCTCTCTTCTCTCTCTCTCTCTCGTCTCTCTGTCTCTCTGTCTCTCTGTCTCTCTGTCTTCTCTGTCTGTCTTCTGTCTCTCTCTCTCCTCTCTCTCTCTCTCTCTCTCTCTCTCTCCTCTCTCTCTCTCTCCTCTCTCTCTCTCTCTTCTCTCTTCTCTCTCTCTCTCTCTCTCTCTCCTCTCTCTCTCTCTCTCTTCTCTCTTCTCTCTCTCTCTCTCTCTCTCAATCTATATCTCTCTCTGTCTCTCTCTCTCTCTCTCTCTCTCTCTCTCTCTCTCTCTCTCTCTCTCTCTCTCTCTCTCTCTTCTGTCTTCCCTCTCTCTCTCTCTCTCCTCTCTCTTCTCTCTCTCTCTCTCTCTCTCTCTCTCTTCTCTCTTCTCTCTCTCTTCTCTCTCTCTCTCTCTCTCTCTCTCTCTCCTCTCTCTCTCTCTCTCTCTCTCTCTCTTCTCTCTCTCTCCTCTCTCTCTCTCTCTCTCTCTCTCTCTCTCTCTCTCTCTCTCTCCGTGTTATATGGGGTGTGGGGGGAGAGGGGAAGGAATTTTCCTAGACAGTCTTTTGATGTTGGACAGAAAGTTTGAAAAAAAGGAAAGTAGGTAGAAAGTGTCTGAGGATATAAAGCTTTGGATATTTTTTTTAGTAGTTTTCATTTTCCCACCCATCCCTCCCTGTTTTTTCTTTTTTTTTTTACAGTAAAATATACGGGGTGTGGTGTAATCTCTTTTTCTTTTGATATCTTTGGGAAAAACTGGTTTCCCCTTGACTTTTTTTTTAGCAACAGTGAGCTGAAAATATATTTAACTTTTTCCTGATCCTTTACTAAATTTGTTTATGTCAGTACTAGGCTCTGTATTTGTGTGTGTGTGTGTGTGTGTGTGTGTTGTGTGTGTGTGTGTGTGTGTGTGTGGTGTGTGTGTGTGTGTGTGTGTGTGTGTGTGTGGTGTGTGCAGGATCCTCCCCCCTTCCAACACACTCACATGCTCATAGAAAGCGAAAGAGAGAGAGAGAGAGAGAGAGAGAGAGAGAGAGAGAGAGAAGAGAGAGAGAGAGAGAGAGAGTTGCCATGAAATAGCTAAGATTAGATTGTCTACATTTGTTTTCATTTTGTTCATCAAACAGACTGGCATTGCTTTCAGCACCACAGTTTGAAATATAGACTGACGCCAGTTGCTAATAATGCTTCGAAAAGGTTTCACATTAGCGTTAAAAATAATCATTAAAAAGAAAGTTATGATTGGGAACGGAAATGTGATAAAATTGAAGCAACAAAATATACCAAACAAAAGGCTGTAGACAATACATGATAAAATATTCCAAACAAGAAGCTATAGACAAGGAGAACTATACGCAATGTAAACAAAATCAAGAAACAACTTTGCTTACATGGAAAAAAAAGCAAAGAAAATAGAGAAAGAGTTGGGTATCATGAGCAAGACAGAAAACTGAACTGTTTTACATAGAAAATAAGTAAAGAAAATAGAGAAAGAACTAGGTGTCATGAGCAGGAAAGAATCTGAGCTGTTTTACAAGGGAAAAGAAGTGTTAAAGAAAACAGAGAAACAATTAGGTAGCATGAGCAGGGAAAGAAACTGAGCTATTTTGGACAGAAGCAATGAGGAAAATAGGGGAAAGTGTGCAGATAGGAAGATAAAGATAACAGGGAAGAAAGCAAAAGCAGTAAGTACTGAAATACAGTACTAGTTAAAACTGATATTGGGATAAACAATGCACTGTGGCGTTTTTTTTTCCAGATCATTGAACATCTTAACTAAGACATCAAAAATAAAAACAAAACAGAAAAGTCCAGTCTTTGAATGTTTAAAACATTGAATGTCCATCACAGTTGGGTTTTTTTTTTATATCAATACTTATTAACCTACTGACTGCCTAAATCATCAATGACAAAATAATAAAATCTTAGGATGGCAAGAGTAAGATGTCTCGTTTTTTTTTCTTTGTTTATTCATTCATTCTTTTATTTATTTATTTATTTATTTATTTATTTATTCTTTTATTTATTTATCTATTTATTCTTTTAGTCTCTCAGGCAGACAAGCAGACAAAAAGATACTTGATGCAGATAATTGCTCAAATTGGCTGATAGTGACTCAGCGTCTACGGTATCCAATTCTCTGTCAGTAAGCTTCTCACCAGCCACTCACACTGATTCCTTCAGTCTTCGTCAACAGTCTGTGAAGTGTTCGTCAAAATGTCTACCTTCACCATGCGGAGTAAGGATAAGAAGAAGCAATGCTTGTTGTCTTCTACTTGCATCTGTAGAAATAGATATATTCATCTGTCATATAGAAAAGAGATGTGGGGAGGGGAAAGTTGACACTTAGGGGCTTAACGAGAATTCTCAGGGGAGGGGGGGTGGGTATCTTTTTTTCTCTATTGTAGACTTGACATCAGATGACATAAGCACTTCTGAGATCAGACATTTCCACTTCATGAAAAAGAGAAAACGGGAGAGAAAAGGCAGAAGAAACAACAACAGAACAAACTATGCTAGTTAAAGAAGCCGATGGGGAAGGAAAAGAACAAAGATATGCGAAATTTGGTTTCTTGAAAAATGACAGAAGAACCTTATAATTGTAAAGAATGACAGGCAAACAAAGGGAGGAAAACAGCAACGATGAACAAAGTATGTAACGTTGAAGTGAGATATAGAAAGAGTAGGTAGGAGTTTGGACCAAAAAAAAAGAAAACAGGAAAAACAATGCAAGGTAGAAAAAGAAATGATTAACAAAAAGACGCTTTTGAATCAGAATCTAAAAGGACAGTAAAATGCGTCAGGACATTTACTGATTTTTGCATGAATGAATGTCTGCATCATTTATGTAAGAAAAGAGACACAAAAGATGTCAAAATGCGTATAGTTAAAGGTAAAGCCAAAGGTGTTCACATAACCTATGCAGTCATAATTATGGGAGCGAGGTGTCAGAGACCTCAGCTTCAAATTGAGGGTGGCGCCCATCTCCTCTCCCTCGCTGTTTTACATTCCCTGTCCCTGCAGATGGCAGGTACCCATTTACACATGGGTGAAGTGGAGGACTGTACTGAAACTAAGGCGCGCAAACGGTCATCCATCCAACTGGTAACCACACTAAATGCTATTTAACATTAGCTAGGGGAAAGCGGGTGCTCTGACCACTGAGCTATCTTGTCCATAACACCCAAAACAACGTTAATTTAAAGCTGACTTACTGACAAAAAATCTCAAAGAAGTTGTCTGAAGTAAGTAAGCAAATCAACCAACCAATCAATCAGGAAAAGAACGACATTCAGACAGAGGAAAACGCTACTCTGTAACTGGCCGGAAACCCAGTAGCACTTCCAATGATCAGTGGTCTAGAGGAAACGCGCCTGCGTAGAAAGCGAAAAGTCCGGGTCGGAGTGTTGGGTGGTTCGAATCCCGTTTGGGCCAAAAAAATTTCCCCCCATCCATTAGTCCATGAGTGGTGGTATGTGTGCTAGTCTTTCGGATGAGACGATAAACCGAGGTCCCGTGTGTTACACATCATTATTTAGCGCACGTAAAAGAACCCACGGCAACAAGGGGGGTGTCCCTGGCAAAATTCTGTAGAAAAAAGCCACTCTGATAGGGAAACAAATAAAGCCGCAGACAGGAAAAAGAAAAAAAAAAAAAAGAGGGTGGCACTGCACTAGTGGCGACGCGCTCTCCCTGGGGAAAGGAGCCTGAATTTCACGCAAAGAAACCTGCTATGACATAAAGTGGTATAAAATAAAAGTAAAATAAAATAAAATGCCAAAAGCCGGTATGACTGAGGGGCCAGTCACACGCACGCAGCAAGCTGTATTTGCATTCCCTGCATGTCTGCCATCATTGAGCTGGTTTGTCCATGCCTCCAGGCTTGTTAGCTTCAGATAAAGAGCAACAAAATAAACTCTCTTGTTGCCGGCGTGTACTTTTTCTCTTGTCGAAAGCATGTATTCGTGTACAGATAAAAAAGACAACAGGATGGAGAAAGGGAGTTGACATCGCTTAATTAAAAGCAGATTCGGTCTTGTTTCTCTTTCTTCCGTACGATAGAATGACACTGGGTGGCTAAGTGGCTTGACATATTCATTTCACGAATACAAAAGAAAACTAGCAAAGCAAAGAACAAGAAGGGAGGAAAAGACAAAATCGATATCACATGACGCTACATGAAGAAAGTCGTGAAAAAGAAACACAGGGGACATTTTTTTAAAGCAGAAAATCAGATTGCAAAAACGATTGAAGAAGAAGAGAACAGGAATGAATTTTTGAAGAATACTTAGAAACAGGAGAAAAACTGAACGCCTTTGGTAAGACAAGAAGATGAAGAAAGGGGAGAGATAAGGCAAAAACAAAAAAAGAAAAAGAGAACAGTAGACAATTTTATGTTTTAATTTTTTTTTTAAGCTCTGTAAGTGCAAGTGCACAGAGTGCGTTGTTTCTGCTTTGTTTATAGATCGTTAAACACCAAACCATGGTTACAGAATAAAAGAGAAAGCAAACACCTCAGAGAGAAAGTCAATCTGTACATGTTGGCAGGGCAGTATGCACTTAAGATACTCATTTGATAACAATGCTGCGGTATAGACCCTGTGTTGAAATTATTCATTTATTCATTATTAAATAGCTGATGGGTTTGCTAGTTTGCCTTTTGACAAACTGATTTACTGAATGAATTAATTGTTCAGTTATTGACAAACTGATAAACATGCTGATTCGATTGAGTTTTCTACTCTATCAACTAATTTGTCATTTTCTTGGGTGGTTAATGAATTGATTGATCGACTAGATGTTGAACCAACTCATTGATTAAATCATCTCAGAGCACGCCATCTTAGTGTGTGATGCAATGAATCTGCTTCAAACAGGGAGAGACATGCAGAGAGACGAGCAGAAACAGGTCATCAAGGAAAGGCACTGTTACTGGCTAGGTATAATATGGCATTTACAATGTCCAAATTAATCATTCAAATCTTCCGATTCTGAACTGTACACTGTGATTCGTCCGGTCTTTATATCAAAAGCATTTGAGATACTTTGACAACGTGTCACACTGATCCATTTTAGGATTGAAGTAAAAAAAAAAATAATAATAATAATAAATAAATAAAATAAAATAAATTTTAAAAAAGTTATATATATATATATGTATGTGTATATATATATATATATATATATATATAGAGAGAGAGAGAGAGAGAGAGAGAGAGAGAGAGTGACAATGACAAAGGTTTATTGTGTAAGCGAGATGCCCATTCACAAGGGGACAGTGGGAGGGGGACAGGGCACAAAACACATATGCTGAGAACTTAATACATTATAGCCCAAAAAGTCATCATGGCATGGATTCCACAACATGGTTACATAGTATACTTATTAGATCCTATTTTTCAAAATCTTTGGTCGGCCCTTACAAAACGAGCTTGTTAAGGGGGGAGGAATTTCCACAACACTGTACGAATCCAGAGTCAGCATCTTACAACAAACAAACAAAAGAGAGAGAGAGAGAGAGAGAGAGAGAGAGAGAGAGAGAGAGAGAGAGAGAGAGAGAGAGAGAGAGAGAGAGAGAGAGAGAGCTGTTAAATAAAAAATAAAGATAAAGATAATTGAGGGTACTGCTGACATCGATCGATTACAAGCAGTGTTGTTGTTGGGTGTTGGGTTTTTTTTATCTGTATCAGTTTTCTATATTTAAAAATGACTGACATATCTCTTCTGCGTGCCTGAGAAGGAAGAGAACAATAGGTAAGAAACAGAAGACAAAACATAACAAGCAAAAAATACTAGACGGGAAAAACCAGTTTGGGAGGTGAGGAAAAAGAAAAGGGCATTATTTTTTTTAAGTGACAAAAACGTTAATTGTATTACGACAAAAAAAGATAGACAAAAAGATAACTCAAATGGATCAGATTACAAAGAAACAGAGACTGTATTGATAGTTGGATAGGTGGATTAGACAAAGAAAATAAGGAACAGGAAATGAAAGAGGGTGAAAGCTAAACAGAAAACGAAAGTTGCAAGAAAATAGCTCTTTGAGCAAAATGAAGCAGAACTGCGTGATGCACACTGCTTCTTTGTTTCAAAACCATTGCCAACCAGATTAAGATAGCAATGAAGAGAAGAAGAGAAATGGCCAGACTTTGAACAATAAAATGATATGTTATATATCAAATTATTTATCCATAATGTGTACAAATTAACCCATTCATAACTTTGATTCACTGACAGACTTATCCAAGTACACAAGGGCTTTGATTTGTTGCTTTACAAGATTCAGCACTATATGAATTCCATACATTATTATTGTTATTCCACATGGAGTTGAATTCATTTCAGACCAAAAAAAACAGACGGACAGACAGACAAACAGGCAGACAGACGTATCATTCATCTAAGATGAAAAAGTGAGGTGTTTGCCCTCTAGCATGACAAGGCATCAACGACGATGTCAAAGCGTCAGCGATTGGTTTGTCACGATCTGCCCTCAGAGGTTCATCCAGTCCACATCCACAATCTTTAAACCGGTGTGTTGACATGTTGGGCTTTTCCATTAGCAAGAAAAGCCGGCCAAATGGAATTAATTGCTGTCAAAGTCTACTTCAGTTTGTCTCTAAAACACATGCACTGGCTGTCGGGTGAAAGCGGATACCCCGAGGACAGGATTGGCATCGATTGGTTAAAAGTAGAATGTCTTTTTTTTGTTTTTGATTCCCCCCTCCCTTTTTTTTATACTTTTTGTAAAGAAGCTAACATCACAAGACAAAATCTATTTCCAGCTTTGATGTTAAATTCTGATTTTGCTTTTCAATGATGAAACTGGACAACGAACTCGAAACAGACAGAATTGTTTGAATAGGAAGTGGTGGAGGAGATAAGGAACCAAAAACTGATGTAAAACCAAAAAAAACAGAAAAAAAAGTAAAAACAAGTAGGAGAATTAAGCGGAAGAAGGAGGAAAAACGAAGAGAGAAACGTGTAGAAAAGATCAGCCACAAAGAAAAGTAGTTATACCTTTTTTTGAAAATTTTATTTGCTGGCCCTGTTTTACAAGTTTTCCATTATGAAAACAGAAACAGTTCTTCATGAAATGTCTTTCCCTGTCCCTCTCGATGCCGTTTGTTTTGAAACATAAAAACTTTGTAGCCAAGGAAATCTCCAAAAATTGAGTTGTTGTTGTTGGGGGGTTTGTTTGTTTGTTTGTTTGTTTAATGTGTGCATCTTTATTCAATGGGCGTTCGCACTTGTTTTTCCGTGCGGCTAAATTGTGTGTGTGTGTGTGTGTGTGTGTGTGTGTGTGTGTGTGTGTGTGTGTGTGTGTGTGTGTGTGTGTGTGTGTGTGTGTGTGGTGTGTGAGAGAGAGAGAGAGAGAGAGAGAGAAAGACAGAGTGTGTGTGTGTGTGTGAGTGTGTGTGTTAGTGTGTGTGTGTGTGTTTGTGTGTGTGTGTGTGTGTTTGTCTGTGTGTGTGTGTGCGCGCGCGCTAGTTGTGCAGAGAAGAGGATAAATCTGTAATACAAAGATGACATTTGTTTTGGGATATTAACATGATATTTCACTTTTTATTGGAATTTCCCGCTGTTTGTGTCAGCAGCATTAGATGGGGATTCTGAATGCCCTCTTATCTATCACTATTCATGGAAATGACCGACAGCATTCTTAGGCACACTTTTTATTTGACATGGTTTAATCAAACAGTGATAAACGAAACAAGGAAGTCTCGTGTACATAAGTAAAACACCATCAACCATACTACAACCATGTTGTATTTGTGATTTTTAACAACCCCTACACTAAACTTAATTCAAACAAGTTAAACAGTAAAGTACAGGACTTAGGTAAATGTATCCCATAACCTATGCGGTCGTGTGGCAGCAAGATGTCAGAGACCTCAACTTCTCTAGACGCCAGTATAAAGAGTGCGGCACCCATCTCCTCTCTCTCGCTGCTTTACCTTCCCTGGCCCTACAGAGGGCAGGTACCCGCTTACTGCTGGGTGAACTGGAAACTGTGCTGAAACCAAGGCGCGCAAAACGGTCAGTAGTCCACTTTGTAACCATGCTCAATGCTGCTTAACCTTACCATGTGGAAAGTTAGGTAGGTTAACAATGGAGAAAGATGGACGAGAAAATAAAAAGTAAGAGCAAATAGGAAAAATGATAGCAAAAACGGTAGAAAAAACATAAAGGGAAGATAAAGGAGAGAGAAAAACTATTGATTACAAAGAAAAGAAAAGGCGGGCAGAAATAAAAACGGCAAAGACAGAAAAAAAAAAAAGAAAGAAAGAAAGAAGGGAACATAAAAAGAAAACGATTCGAAAAACAACAGCACAAACAATACAGAAATTGCCCTGATTTGAGCAAATAATAAAAATCGGTAACCCACACGGTCAAAAATGCTATATACTTTCAATCTTGCAAACAGATTGACCAGGTTGGGGAGGACATTGGCCCCAAACCCCCTCACGTGAAAATGTCCTCCAGCTTGTGTGGGTTTGATTGCCGCACAGTACAGTGTGGACCTACAGGCTGGGCAATAAGTCCCCTGATAATAAATAACAAGGAGCTAAGCAGGCAGCCCTGGCTTAATCCCTTTTCCCTGTCTGAACGAGTATTAGCGCCCAGCGGGGTAATGGAACACATGGGGCGCCTGATATAGTGAACCTTTCCCCCTTTCCCCGCGTCAACAGCTTTCACTCTCTTCTTTTTATTCTCCTCTCTCTGTCTCTGTCTCTCTCTGTCTCTCTGTCTCTGTCTCTGTCTCTCTCTGTCTCTCTCTCCTCTCTCTCTCTCTCTCTCTCTCTCTCTCTCTCTCTCTCTCTCTCTCTCTCTCTCTCTCTCTCTCTCTCTCTGAGTGTGTGTGTATGTGTGTGTGTGTGTGTGTGTGTGTGTTTGTGTGTATATATGTGTGTGAGAGTGTGTCTGTGTGTGTGTGTGAGTGTGTGTGTGGTGAGTGTGAGAGTGTGAGTGTGAGTGTATATTTGTGTGTGTATGTGTGTGTATGTGTGTGAGAGTGTGTTTGTGTGTCTGTGTGTGTGTGTCTGTATGTGTGTATCTGTGTGTCTGTGTGTGTGTCTGTGCGTGAGTGAGTGTGAGTGTGTGCAAAACATTATCCGATTGAAAATAATGATATATTTTTTGAAACATCTAGGATGTTTTATGTGTTTTTTTTCTTTTTTTTTATATTATAACTTTATTGGTAGTATGTCTTCCCCCCCCCCCTCCAGTAAGGATGCTGGTTTAAAAAAAAATAATTCCCCTTTTATCCAAATGCATGATTTATATTACATGTACAATTTTTGATAGATAGTGGTGGATTGATGTTTCGGTTGTTTATTTCATTTTGTTCTCTTGTTTGCTCCTTATCTACTAACGCTTTTCTTTCTTTCCATAATCAAAATTTTTTATTGTGACTTCTGATTTTTGTCTTCTGAAAGAGTGCATTTTATTACCTTATCATATATAGTGTCCTTTATTCTTGTGTGTTGTTTGGTACTGCGTAAAGTCTTATTGTTTAGTATATTTTTTTAACTTGATGTATCCCTGAAAAGGGCGGGGACTGGATGTAAAAAAGCACATGAGTGCTTATCTATTATCCTCGAATAAAAGACTTTGCCTTGCCTTGCCTTGCCTTGCCTTGTCTCTCTCTCTCTCTCTCTCTCTCTCTCTCTCTCTCTCTCTCTCTCTCTCTTCTCTCTCTCTCTCTCTCTCTCACTCTCTCTCTCTCTCTCTCCCTCTCCCTCCCCGCCTTCTTTCACATTTTCCTTCACATACTCTTTCCCCCCCCACACACACACACAAAGATGTAAGTTTGTATCCATAAACACAAGCATATATGTGCATGTACATGCACACATGCACTTGCACGTAGACTCACACGCACACACGTGCTGTTCTTTGAGAGAGACACACAGAGACAGACAGACAGAGAAAGAAAGTCAGAGGACAGAGAAAGAGAGAGACAGAGAAAAAGAGACAAGGAGAGAGTGGATGAGGTCACCATGGTAAGAGAGATAGACAGAGAAAGAGACAGAGAGAAAGACAGAGACAGACAGAGAAAGAGAGAGAGACAGAGTAAGAGAGACAGAGAGAGTGAGTGGCTGAGGTCACCATGGTAACAGAGAAAGAGGGGGAACCACCTCCATACATGTGGTAATAGTTATTATCGACCTTTGCTAGAACAGTTTTTATTATACATGCACTACCTATGCACCCATGTGTTTGTGGGCATTCATTTTCGTACGCAGGAACGAAAGCATAGAGACACTGTATGTGTGCAAGCACTGATGTATATGAATGTGCGTACGTACTCTTCTGTGTACATGCGTGCACACATGCATAATTATGCACACACACTCACACACGCACGCGCGCACGCATGCAGACACACACATACACACATTCACTCACGCACACACACACACTCACTCACGCACGCACGCACACACACGCACGCACGCACACACATACATACGTATGCACGCATGCACATGCACACACATACTTTCTCTCCCTATCTGTCTATCTGTTTGTCTGTCTGTCCGTCCATCAATCTATCTGTCTTTCTGTCTATCTACATATCTATCTATCTATCTATCTATCTATCTATCTATCTATCTATCTATCTATCTATCTATCTGTCTGTCTATCTATCCATCTATCTATCCATCTATCTATCTATCTGCCTGTCTATCTATCTATCTGCCTGTCTGTCTGTCTGTCTGTCTGTCTGTCTCTCTCTCTCTCTCTCTCTCTCTCTCTCTCTCTCTCCCTCTCTCTCTCTCTCTCTCTCTCTCTCTCTCTCTCTTTTCTCTCTCTCTCTCTCACTCTCTCTGTGTCTGTCTGTCTGTCTGTCTATCTATCGACGAACAACTCTCTTTTTAAAAAACAATTATTCAAATTTTGCATATAAACACAGTACAAGTATCCATTAAACACCAAAATTATCATTTCATTTTTATCCTTGTCCCCACCATTTGTAACGCATTAAATTCTCTCTCTTTATCGAAACACAAGAAGACAGACAAACACACACACACACACATACACACACACACACACACACACACACACACACACACACACACACACACACACACACACACACACACACACACACACACAGACTGGGCAGGCAGACAGACAGACAGACTGGGTAAACAAACACACCCTCATTGCACACCTTCGCATAAAAAGTGGAACTATTCTTGTTGTTAAATCTTTATCCCATTATTGCTGGGCAGTAGGGAAAAAGAGCAGGGCAGAATAGATGAGATAGATGAAAAGGCTGTGGTTTGTTTCTGTTATTAGAAAATAATCTCGTGGGTCTAAGATTAACACAAGAATAAACTACGGAAGATGAAAATATCTTTGATTCTTTTAGTTATGATGCACTTATAGATGATTAAAGACAAAGATATAACAGTGCTTGAATAATTTCAGGTAATGTGACATGGAAGAATACACAGTAAAATGATGTAGAACCCCCCCCCCCCCCCCCCCCCGAAAAAGAAAATCATCTATTCTTTAGCATTATAATTATCATGGGCTTATCATAAGGCATCAAAGTTAAACACAAAAATGAAATCAACAAGGTATTGCAGTATTACAACCTTTATTATTTTTACGAAGTAGCAGGGCTAATGAAAACCCTGAGAAATATTTAATCAGCAATTTTAGGGAAAATGCAAGAGGTGGTGTATTTTTGAAACACAAAAGATTTATGCCACCAGAATTAGGTAGAAATCTACAATTACCAATATTTTTTTAAAGGCTTGCAAAAAAAACCCTACGTTTTTGAAAGCTAGTTCGTCCATGAAAATAGCTTCATTTCAAAATAGCTGTAAAGAATGCAAAAGTTCACAACAGCATAGTTTATAATATTATACTCAAGGAAAAAGAAAGAAATCAGTTTCATAGTTTAGGGAGAAAACATGAAACAAGATAATTATTGTGATGAAATGGACAGTGGCTATCCCAGAATATCCATATATACATATACATGTGTGTGTGTTTATATATATGTATATATATATATATATATATATATATATATATATATATATATATATATATATATATATATATATATATATATCGAACTATAAGATACTACGCTGCATAGTTAAAATGGAGAGAGAGAGAGAGAGAGAGAGAGAGAGAGAGAGAGAGAGAGAGAGAGAGAGAGAGAGAGAGAGAGAGAGAGAGAGAGAGAGATTTTATACCTTTACTCTTTAGTTCTTTCACCCAGTTTTTAGCACCTTTCTATCCACATAAAAAACCCAGTCTTCAAAGTTGGGTCATATAACCAGAGGACAGTACTTTACAGGAAGGGTAAACTCAGCAGCCTCATTTCAGGCCTCTTAGCAAAGTAGGCCACATCAGTCACCACACACACACACACACACACACACACACACACACACACACACACACACACACACACACACACATACACACACACACGCACACACACACACACACACACACACACACACACACACACACACACACACACACACACACACACACACACTGCACTGACCAGAGAAAAGGGATTGGATATCAGAAACATTGCAGTAGCTACTAATGTTATTGACACCCCTCCCCCACTCCACCCACCCACTCACCTCCCACCACCCCGCGTTGCTGAACTTTGGTTACGTATGGCTTGCTATATAAAACAAATTTGGGCCCTAAACTTTCCCCCCATCCATTAGATCATGAGTGGTGGTCTGGGTGCTTGTCTTTCGGATAAGACGATAAACCGAGGTCCCGTGTGTTACACATTATTTAGCGCACGTAAAAGAACCCACGGCAACAAGAGGGTTGTTCCTGGCAAACTTCTGTAGAAAAAAAGCTACTCTGATAGGGAAACACACGATTGCAGACAGAAAAAGAAAGAAAAAATGGATAGGCGCTGCACTTGTGGTGACGCGCTCTCCCCGGGGAGAGCAGCCCGAATTTCCTGCAGAGAAATCTGCTGTGACATAAAGTGGTATAAAATAAAGAAAGAAATAACAGCTATTACCTGCGTGAATAGGGAAGGAAGACATTGCCAGTTTAGGCGGTACCAGCTTCTAGTGTGAGGAGGATGCATGCCATGCATGTCTTTTAGGCCAGTCTGTAGGCTAACTATGTCTGTCTTGCTCTTTGTTTGCCTTCTCTGTCTGTCTGATGCCTGTTCTCTGTTCTTTCTTTCTTTCTCTGGATGTGTGTGTGTGTGTGTGTGTGTGTGTGTGTGTGTGTGTGTGTGTGTGTGTGTGTGTGTGTGTGTGTGTGTGTGTGTCCGTTTCTCTCTCCCTGTCTGTATCTCTCTTACTCTTTCACACAGTGACACACATACAGACACACACACACGCACGCATGCATGCATGCACGCACGCACGCACTCTCTCAATCTCTATCTCTCTGTGTCTCTCTGTGTCTCTCTGTCTCTGTCTCTGTTTCTCTGTCTCTCTGTCTCTGTCTCTGTCTGTCTGTCTGTCTGTCTGTCTGTCTGTCTGTCTCTCTCTCTCTCTCTCTCTCTCTCTCTCTCTCTCTCTCTCTCTCTCTCTCTCTCTCCTCTCTCTCTCTCTCTCTCTCTCGTGTTTGTCTTTGTGTTTGTTGGGGAATAAGTGAACAAGAGTCGTGTGTTTGTGTTTTGTGTGTGTGTGTGTGTGTGTGTGTGTGTTTACATGTGTGTATATACATGTGTGTGCGCCCGCGCGCGTGTGTATGTGTGTGCGTGTGTAGCTCACATATGTGTAAAGAGCTACAGAAAAAGAACTTCTATCTGGGTCTGTTTATATAAGTCTGTACTCAAAATGATGGCGAAAACTCGTGGGAAGTTCACAAAAACCATCCCTTGATAGTCCGCCATAAAACCATGGCAATTTTCTTCCCTAGACTTTCCCTCCTGTCACCTCTCTTTTGATGCTGTCTCTTCAAACAGCACAGGCGCTGGTATCACGTGCCGGAGTCCAATTACGATTTTCACGCTAGTCTGTGGAACATGCCAAAGTGGCGTGAAATTGGAGAATTGAGAGGTGAGGAGGGAAAGAAGCAAAACAGGGATAAATGATAAAAAAAGAAAATACAGCGAAGATAGAAAAAAGAATGAATATGAAAAATCATGAAAGCATATATTTTTTCTGCCATATACAGTGGTGTAGTAGCTATGTGTAACTGTTCTGTAACCTCTTTCTGTAACTGTCTGTGACTAATGATCAATGTAGTTTTTCTCAATCTTACACACCCCTTACTTAATTTAAGTGGATTGTGGCTGTATGCTCAGTGCAAAAAAGTTTTTATCTACTACTGTCCACTTTATAAAGGTGACCAAGTTATTACTTGAATTGCCAGCCATGCCTGCAAGTTTTCGAAAATATCAAACATAGTTGATGCTACCACATTAACCTAGAAGCAGTGCAAACCCCATTGCAGTATATCAGTGGTAAAGATAAGAACAACAGATATGAAATTGTTCTTATTGCTTTCTCATGATAATATATATATACAGGAACTTAGATACAGACAAAAATAGGCCACAGAGGATGGAAGTGTTTAAATTGTCGTCGTTGATATAAGACATTAAAAGTGAAAACAGAAAAAGAACATCGCAAAAGGGTTTAGATCATTTTCAGATCATATGAAACAAGAGTATAGTGTAAAAGCTACTATGCAAAAACCTTGAATGCAGCTAAGGAGATCAAAGAATTGTCAGCATTTTACTTACTGTAAGATAATCATAAACCATCCACACTGAACACAAGAATATAAAGTTTTTCAGTTGTGCAAGTGTCCGTTTCTATTTTAATAGAATCACAGATGAAAAAAAAAAACCATCTCGAGAACAGCTTTAGTGGAATAAAGTGAGATTAATTTTTATTATGCTTATAGAAAACTGTAGTTTTGTTTTCATTTTAATGCTACAAATTTCAAAGGAAAATTTTACAACTTCAAGTAAGAAATATGTAGACGGTCTTTGTCCTTGAACAATGCTCTCTTGGAATTGCTGATACACCTCAAATAACACCCCCATAATGATATATAAAACATTTGTGCTATATCTAATATATACATTGCCACAACTTGATAGATAAAAAACAAATGAAATAGGTATTTCCAAAAACACTTCAAAAGACGCAAAGAAAGATTTAAAGCATACTTGCAAAAATGGACGGAAATTTCAGAAGGAATCACGAGACAAAGTAATGAACCATACATATTACACCTTGTAGTAACAAAAAAAGGGGGGGGGGCTGAAAATAAAGTGGAGGGAGGATGGTGACTTTCTTTCTGTCTGTATTAACTTTCCATAGTAACTTTCCATTTACATCTAAAAGATTGTCTACAAAGTTCCCTTTTCTGAACAGACAGCCAGCACAATACTATATAGACTATGACGAATCGAGCAAGTTGACTTATCTAGACTGACTGTCCTAAAGTAGGTCACACCAGTTGCCATCACTTCTCCGGGACAAGGGGGAAAGGGATTTTCAAATCAGGCACGTTGTAGTGGCAAATAATGCCCCCCCCCCCCCCCCCCCCCCCCCCCCCCCCCCCCCCCCGGATCCTTTTTTCACCTTAGTGGTGAAAACTTGGCTGAGCTACAGTCACGTCTGTGCTGGCGGCAGGGAAGAGAAGAGAACCCTGATACAGACGATATGAACTTCCAGAGTGAGGCAAGACTACTTTTGGCCGTTTTTTTCCCTCCATCTTTTTTTCTTCCCGCTGTCTGTCTGTCTGTCCGTCTGTCTGTCTGTCTCTGTCTCTGTCTGTTTCCTTCTCTCTCTCTCTGTCTCTGTCTGTCTCTCCCTCTCTCTCTCTCCTTCCCCCCTCCGACATACACACATACATACATACATACATACATACATACATACATACATACATACATACATACATACATACATACATACATACATACATACACATATACATATATATATATATATATATATATATATATATATATATATATATATATATATATATATATATATATGTTTGTGTGTGTATGTATGTATGTATGTATGTATGTATGTATGTATGTATGTATGTATGTATACATACATACATACATACATACATACATACATACATACATACATACATACATACATACATACACACACACACACATATATATATATATATATAATATATATATATATATATATATATATATATATATATATACATACATACATACATACATACATACATACATACATACATACATACATACATACATACATACACATATACATATATATATATATATATGTTTGTGTATGTATGTATGTATGTATGTATGTATGTATGTATGTATGTATGTATGTATGTATGTATGTATGTATGTGTGTATGTCGGAGGGGGGAAGGAGAGAGAGTGTGTATCTGTGTTGCCTGTGTGTGTGTGTGTCTGTCAGTCTGTGGTTGAGAGAGAGAGACAGACAGAAACAGTGAAGCAAAGAGAGAGACAGAGAAGTACAGATGAAGGGTTATTTGACGACATATATGGAGAGACAGTCAAGGCACAAATCGATAGAGAGACATACAAACAGAGAGGCAGAGAGAGACACACACACAAACAGAGAGGCACAGAGAGACAGACAGACAGACAGACAGAAAGTCTCCTGTGCGCTCATTCCTGTAATTTTGGACAGACTGTGACAAAACGCGTGGGAAGTGCCGGGTAGCAGCACCCTTTGATAGCCATGAAACCACATCCATCTTCTCTCTGTCCTCGCTCTTTTGAGGCTGTCTGCACACAGCAGAGGCAGGCACTGTACTGGTATCACGTGCCGAACTCCTGCTTCAGTTTTCGCGGCTGTCTGTGGAACAAGCAAAGGTGGCATGAAGCCATGGACATGAGAGGTCAGGGGGGGGGGAGAAGAAAGGAGAATGGAGTGAATGATAAAAATGAAGTAAAAAAGAAACTCAGAAAGTATGCACTAGAGGAAAAACAAGACTGCTGTAGATTTGAACAAAACAGAATAAATGATAACAATGAAGTAATGAAGTAATGAAGGAATGAAAAGATAAAGAAACAAGTACTTTAATAGACATAATTATTCCAAAGAACAAGAACAAAAAATGCCAGACAAACAAAAAAGGTTATAGGCGGGGGGGAAAATAATGGAAGATAAGAAAAAAAAATGTTGTTATATATTTCAGATCAATGTAGCACTCTCTCAATCAAAAAAACACGATAGAGAAAAACTACAAGTCTACATAAGAAGTACAAGGCGCTAGACTATGCCAGCAACACAGTAGCATCTACATTGTCAAACCCATTCTTATTGGCCAGTCACAAACAGCCAGCCACAATTCGTCCAATCCATGTCAACCGTCATTAACGTGGTTTGTGGATGTGCCAGACTCGCCTGCTTCGGATGAAAAGCAACCAAATTAACCCTTGTCATCACACACACATGCCCCATGTGAAAAGAGACGGTAGGAGCAGACAGTCGACATTGATTTATTTAAAAGCATATCCTTTCTTCTTGGTTTCCATGATTTTTTTTTTTTATACTCCAGATTGAATGCCACGGCGGCTTGGAGAAATCACTTGGTGTACCCAGTTCACAAGAAGAACAAAGAAGTAATAGAGGAACAAGAATAAGGAAAAGGACAAACATAAAAAGTACACCAGACAAGAAGGAAGATGAAACAGAAGAAAAAAGGACAAAGATCATGAAGATGAAACAGAAGAAAAAAAAGGAGAAAGATTATGTTTCAAACAAGGAAAGATATTGAAGGAAGAAGAAGAAAGAACATCAGAACAATAACAATCAATGTAATCATCTGTAGTAACACGATCAATTCAAGAAGAGAAGGGAATGAGAGGTGACAAAAGAAAGGGGAAGGGGGGGGGGGGTTGGGAAGGGGAGAGAAAAATATACAGGAAAGGACAGAAATAAACACACGTAGAAAGTAGGGGGGGTTTTGTTGTTGTTTTTTTAAAAAGGATGGGGTTATACAGTGCTCTGTGTCCTTTGATTTGCCAGAAAAATGAAATTGCAAAACAAAAACGAAAAGGAACGGGGAAAAAAACTGAAAAACCCAATCTTTACATAACTGCATGAAACCTTCTTTAAAGTGTTTGAAAGATAATACAACCTGCCCACTGATTCTCTGATTCAGGTATTCGCTGACTGAGAGTGATTAATTGATTGATGGGCTAATAAATTAATCCCTTTACTAATTCAGTTTTGGCTGACTTATGAAGGAAAGAGGCAACGAAGGAAGGAAGGAAGAACAAATGAATGAATTAATGAATTAACTAATTAATTAATTAATTATGAACGAACGAATGAATAAATGAAGTAAGAAAGGACGGAAGGAAGGAAGGAAGGTAGGTAGGAACGACGTGAAGGACATGTCCCTTTTTGTACATAAGAAAAACAGTAAACAAAGGACAAAGAGAAGCAGGAAAGCAGACAGGCAAAAACGAGTCATGATGGAAGTGTGCAGCATTGAGGTAGGTGGTAGTGACACAGCAAGCATCTACAGCACCCTAGTGATCAGCCCATCCTGAACTGTACACCGTGATTCACCCAGTCCATTCTCAACTCATTTGTCGATATGTCAGACTAGTCCACTTTGGATTAAAAAACAAAAAAGCAAAAATCAATTGTCAGCGTCTCTGGTCTTCTTTTGTTTTTTCTTATGTGGAACAGGGGGAAAAAATTAGCTGTCAAATGAAGAAGAGGGTTGAAGGAGAGTGTTGACGCTGATTGGCTTAAAGCAGGGTTCTCTTTTTTTTCTTTTTCTTTTTTTTTTTTGGCTCTTGATCTCTTTCTTTCTTTTAGACAGACTGTCGTTGACTGACTTGTTACTTCTGAAATTAGAATGTTGTAGTGCGCAAAAAAAAAAGAAAACGAAAAACTGGAAACTTGAGACAAACGTACAAAGTAGAAAAAGCACTGGAGGAAAAAGTACAATGTTAACAGAGGAAGAAGACAACAAGGAAAAGAAAAAGATTTTAATGGGAAAAAGAAGTATATTTGATATAAAGGAGAAAAGGTTATATGACCGAAATAAAGTCTGGACAAGGCAGCAAAATGAAAAAGGAAGAAAAAATAGACGGGAAAGGATGAAGGAAGCAAGCAAGTAACAAAGGAAAAACAGTCGCAAGAAATTTTCTTTTTTTAATAGAATAGATTGGGTCTAGAAAACGCGCCATGTTCCTTTGCTACAAAACTGAAAAGCAGAAGTTTAATATATATATATATATATATATATATATATATATATATATATATAATATATATATATATATATATATAAAATAGAGAAAAGTTGTAAGTGATGAAAGCTTACTATTTTATCAGACTTGGTTAGAAATTCTGACAGACTAACAAACTGATATCGTGATGTGTTACTACTGACAGTCACTTGCCTCAAGACGCCAGGACAAACAGCACATTGTACACAGACAGACAGACAGACAGACAGACAGACAGACAGACAGACAGACAAACACAATTCATCACAAAAGAAAAACACCCTCCCACCACCCAGTCCGACAAAGCCTTGATGATGCCAAACCCCCAATGTCCGGCTTATCCCACTCTGTGATTTGTTCAATCCATAAAAAAACAGGTTTTTGAGTGGTTTGTCGATCTGCCAGCATGTCCATTTGCATGAAAAAGCCGACACAAATTAAATTACTTGTCAGCCATTACTTTCTCCTCTGAAAAAGATGCACTGGGCTGTTGTCACGTGGAAATGGACACCCTGAGCTAGGGACACAACAGGTATCGATTGCTTAGAAGCAAATGTTGTCTACTAGATTCTGGGGTTTTTCTGCCTTTTTCCCCTCTTTTCATTGTAACTAATTTGCTTTTACTAATTTGGATGGTTATAGAAATCTGGAAGTAAAAAAGCAATTGTCATGTTTATACTTTCACCTTCTGAAGACATTTTTTATCAATCAATTAACCAATCACTTTTTTTACAGACGGATTAATGAAATGGGATGCAATCACTTTCAAACTTTGACATAATATTTGATTTTGATTTTTGGATATTGGAAACCCCACATGACCCGATCGAGTATAAACATGTGAAACGAATATGTGAGAAGAAAGGAGAAATAGAAGTCAAAGATACTGAAAAAGAGAATTTTAAAGAAAGCAAGGGTTCTAAAATCAACAGATAGAAAAAAACACTTTAAGGAAACACTGAACCGTAAGAAAATTAAGACAAAAAAGACATAAAAACTAATGTAGTTTTTTTCCCAGAAAAATAATGTTTTATAGGGATTTTTTTCCGTTCCAACAACATCTACAAAAGACATCAACCATCCACACAGTATACAACACTGATGCTTATCAAACAGCTTTTTTTTTAATAACAACCAATTACACTGAAGTTGTACTCTTTTCTTCTCGGGAACATCAAATCAGAGAGGCTACCTTTTTTTTTTTTAATCGTCTTTATTATTATCATCTTCATTCTGTGGGCAGAAATAGAGACGCAATAAATGGAACACTAAGGAAAGAACCAAAGAAAGAAAATATAAATGAATCAACAAATAGGAAACTAAGCAAGCAAGGGAAGGAAGGAAGGAAGGAGATAAAGGAAGGGAACAATCAATAAAGAAAGAAATGGGGAAAGCAGCATGGAAAGAGGCAGGCCAGGAGACCTGAAAGACGCGTGCTTTGATTGGCTGCAGGACAGCATCTGCGGCATCAGAGGTTTGATGATGGATGCTCCGCACGTTACAATTTGTTCAGTGAACATCATCAATATTTCAGCAGTGCATTGATGTGTCCAACACACCCATTCTGATGGAAAATGGAAAAACAACTGTCATCACCTTCTTTTTTCCTGGATAACAGACGTATCTTATTATCGTATGAAAAAAACAGAAAAACAAAAAAAGGCAGCTGATTTATTGAAAATGGAATGAAGCCATCGTAATTTCTTCAAGATCAAGTGGGTTTTTTTGTTAATTTACAATAATAATAAAACTAACAAATAGAAAAACAAGAAGGAAGAAGTACAGAGTCTAAAACGCGTGGGCATATTGGTGCGCACACGAATGTTTGTATACAACTGGCTGAGGTATTGCTGACTTGTGGGTGCTCTTTATACTGTGGTGGGTGCGTGCTGATGTTCAGAACCTGTATTGTGCTATATTGATGTTATTTTTTACGTGGGGTTTTTGTGGTCTTATATATATGGCTTGCAACCCACTGGAATTTCTCTGTTTTAGAGATAATAAAGTATTTTGAATTTGAATTGAAAACAGACGTTATATAAATAGTATGGTTGAAAGAATGATGTGGCAAACATGAAGAAATCTCGGGAAAACACATTGTGTCTTAACACAACCGTCAGATGAAGGAAAAACCTCTACCGCAGTTGTCAGGCTTTTGCTAGCTTTTCTCTTGGTTACACCAGTCAATTTAGAAACCATTCAGTAATACCAAAGTGACAGAAATGCCAGCATCCACAAATTATCCATGACATCTGTGGAGAAATATTGCAAATAGTCTAGATATAAAGTCGTTGCGGAGGGGAAAAAAAAACCTGCAAAAAGCATGACCAGTTAAGCACATAAATGTAGAGAAAATTAAGGACGGCATTGGAATTTATGAGCGGCAGTGCATCTCTAAACAGAGATACAGGAAATTAGCTCCTAAACACGCTCAGCAAAAGCGAGGGCACGAAATGAAGGATGCATGAATTGATTATGAAACTACCAGATAAATGTGAATCAAGCCACACTGAGACAGGCCGAAAACTGTGCATGAAACTAGCAACAAACGACCAAGCCACACTAATTTAGGCTCAAAACTGTGCATAAAACTAGCAAAAAACCGATCAATCCACACTGAAACAGGCTCAAAACTATACATGAAGTTAGCAACAAACTAACCTCTTCATTCGTTAAAACAAAATTTTATTCTATCAAAACAACGCAGTACTAATACATGAAAGAGCACAAGTATGCAAATTAATACAGTTGCATACATACAGGAAAAAGAAAAAAATGGGTAGGTGCTACACTTGTGGCGACGCGCTCTCCCCAGGGAGAGCAGTCCAAGTTTCACGCAGAGGAATCTGCTGTGACATAAAGTGGTACAAAATACAAAATGCAAAAAAAAGTATGGTCTTCATTCGGGAACGGTGGAATTTTAAAAACTGTTTTGTTGTCTAGAGCTCTGGGCTTCTCCAATGGTGAGATTTTGCATATGTAGCCGTTTTTACCCATCATCGGGGGGGGGGGGGGGGGGGGATTAAGTCGCGAAGACATATCTAAAAGAAGAAAAAAAACAATTCTCAATGGAAAAAAATCAAAGCTGCCAAGTATTTGCAGCATTGTGTG
>CM060338.1:24095212-24107712 GCA_030674155.1 Stramonita haemastoma | reverse complement strand
GTGTGTGTGTGTGTGTGTGGTGTGTGTGTGTGGTGTGTGTGTGTGTGAAGAGAGAGAGAGAGAACACTATCCGAGCATGTAGGTGTGTGTTTCTGCATATATGCTCTGTCTGTCTGTCTGTCTGTCTGTCTGTCTGTCTGTCTGTCTGTCTGTCTGTCTTCTCTCTCTCCTCTCTCTCTCTCTCTCTCTCTCTCTCTCTCTCTCTCTCTCTCTCCTCTCTCTCTCACTCACATCACTCACTCACTCACCCATCACTCACACACACACACACTTTCCTAACTGTTAACAAGCACAATCAATGTACATATAACTTCGTAAAACTCAAATCTGTAAAATTAAGAATCGACTGAAATAGAGTAAAGGGGTAGGTAGGGAGGTTGAACATGGCAAGAAGCAGGGAGTAGGAGTATAACAGAAATCGTTAATAGGCAGGGAGAGGAGGAGAGGGAGAGAGGGAGGGGGGGGGTAAGGGAGGGGGTGTAAGGGAGAAGGAGGGAAGTAGGAGAGGGAATGATGTGTTCATTGGAGGGAGGGAATGGGAGGGAAGGAAGGGGTAAGGGGAACCAGAGGGATGGAGGGGGGGGGCGGTGGGCAAAGCCGTTGTTGACACGTTATCTGTGGATGTTTCCAGAATCCATCCATTCACTGTTCCTGACTATCGCTCTCTTGTGTTATTTAGTTTTTTTAATGTAAAAGCAATGTATCTGTTTTAGAGGAGGTGGATCACCTGCCTCGTCTCTGTCTGTCTGTCTCTGTTTATCGATATTCTGTCTTCGTCTGTCTCTTCTGTCTCTGTCTCTGTTCTCTGTCACTGTTCTGTCTGTCTCTTTCTGTCTCTCTCTCCTCTGTTTCTTCTCTCGTCACTCTTCTGTCTCGTCTTCTGTCTGTCTGTCTGTCTGTCTCGTCTCTTCTCTCTTCTCGTCTCTCTCTCTCTCTCTCTCTCTCTCTCTCTCTCTCTCTCTCTCTCTCTCCTCTCTCTCTCTCTCTCTCTTCATAATTGTTATCTTTTTATACTTTATTACCGGGGTTTTTGATGTTGCTTTATCCTGATTCATCTACTTATTTCTTGATGTCGATTTCTTTGAAACTCTACTTGATGAAAGAAAGAAGGTGTGTTCTTTTTCCTGCAAAATGTTTGCAGACCCAGGGAAAAGTTTGTATCACTGTTGATCCTGTCTGCTATACAATAGGAAAAGTTGTATCACGTGATCCTGTTCTACAATAGAAAAAGTTAATATCATTGTTGATCCTGTCTGCTATACAATAGGGAAAAGTTTGTATCAAGGTTGATCGTGTCGGCTATACAGTTCCCAAGGAAAAATTGTATCAATGAGAGCGTGTCCACTTTACAATACAATAGGGAAAAGTGTGTATCACTGCTAAGCCCTTCACTATCCAATAGGGAAAAGTTTGTATCACTGCTAAGCCCTCCACTATACAATAGGAATAAGTTTGTATAAATGAGAGCCTGTCCACTTTATACTACCCAGGGAAAAGTTTGTATCAATGAGAGCCTGTCCAATACATAGGAAAATTGTACACGTTGACCTGTCCAATACAATAGGGAAAAGTTTGTATCACTGTTGATCCTGTCTGCTATACAATAGGGAAAAGTTTGTATCACTGTTAAGCCCATCCACTTTACAATCTGAGGTACAAGTTTGTATTACTCTTGAGCCTGTCAACTTTACAATGATGATACCTACAGCAGCCGCTCATAGTTTCCCCGTGTTCTTCTTTTGGTCATTGTACCTGGATCATTTGCTACCTGTGAATGTTGCTGTTGTACTTGGAGCACACTATGACCTACTTACTTTTTTTTGCTACTGCTGGTTAATATGTTTATCCAATCCAGTCTTGGTTTTATAGCCCATGCCACCACACAGGCCATTTCGGAACTGTCACCTGGTAAAAGGATTACATCCACCAGGTTATGCTTGTTCCGAGCTTATCAACTTATAAACCATATTTTCACCGATTGTAGGATAAAAAAAAGACAAGTGGAGCAGTAGGAGTGTGTGTGTTGGTGGGGGGGGGGGGGGTATGGCAGAAGAGCAGTAGAGAGAAGATTAAGCATTGAATAGGGAGGGAGGGATAAGGGAGTGAGGGGGAAAGGGCGACCGGTATGGCTGGTCCCTTGTTGACACTCGATCTAAAGGCATTTTCAAAATCCATCCATTCAATATTCATGATGTATGGCTCTTTTCAAAAAGATGGATTTTTCTATTTGGCTTTGATAGGAAAAAAATGTTTGTTTTGGGTAAGGTGGCTACTTTGTGGTGTGTGTGTGTGTGTGTGTGTGTGTGTGTGTGTGTGTGTGTGTGTGCGTGTGGTGTGTGTGTTGTGGGGTGTGTGCGTGTGGGCGTGTGTGCGTAGTGTGTGTGAGTGGAGTGTGTGTGTGTGTGTGTGTGTGTGGTGTGTGTGTGTTGATTAATAATGTTTAGTTTTTTTTAAGTAATCATGCTTTGAATGTCGTAGATTCCGAAAAGCCTTTTCCTGAAGAGAAATGTCGCTTGCTAGTCATTCGTACAAACACTTCACAATAGGAATGGATGGGTTACCTAGACAACAGTAGTATGGGTGTAAAAGGTCAAAAGCTAAAAAGGTAAAGGTGTCCCATAACCTAGGCGGTCGTAGGGGAGCGAGGCGTCAGAGACCTCAGCTTCTCTAGGGGCCAGCACATTGAGGGCGGCGCCCATCTCCTCTCCCTCGCTGCTTTACCTTCCTGACCCTAAAGAGGGCAGGTACCCATTTTACAGCTGGGTGAACTAGGGGGACTGTACTGAAGCCAAGGCGCGCAAACGGTCACCCATCCAACTGGTAACCACGCTCGACGCTGCTTAACTTGACTTGGGGAAAGCGAGCGCTCTGACCACTGAGCTATCCCGCCCCCGTGTGGGTGTAGTTATTAGAAATAAACACAAAAAACCCCGAAGAAATAAGTGGTGTTTTTCCCTGGAAGAGATTGTTTGTACTCTTGTGGTCAGACATGAAAATAGAGACGTGTTCTTTCAACGCTCAGCAAGTTGGGTTAGTTTGACGTACCGTCACCAGTGATATTCACTTTTTTTTCTCGTCCACAAAAAATAGGTAACCCATGCCCTTGTCCCCACACTGAAAATTGTGGACGGATGGGGACCTCTAGAGAAAATGGGGACAGGATAACCTAGTGGTCAGAACATTGCGCTCGCAATTTGACGACCCGGTGGGATCCCGTTCGAGGGGATTTTCCCCTGGAGTTAATAATGATAAATAATAATAAGATAATAATAATAATAATAATAATAATAATAATAAAATAATAATAATAGATGATGATGATAGATGATGATGATGATATGATAATAATATATGGAATTTATATAGCGCTTAATCTTGTAAAGCAAACAAATCGAAGCGCTTGCATTCAAATCAGTCACACGCATGCAACCATTCACAAATGAATTAACAAGTTATAATTATTTACGCAAACGCAAACACACACACACACACACACACACACACACACACACACACACACACACACACACACACACACACACACACACAACACACACAACACACACAGAGTGCTGACTCCATCCTCCCCAAATGCCCTTCGGATGAGACTATAAACCGAGGCTCCGTGTGCGAACGCACGCAGAACATCTTGCGCACACGTTAAATCCTGTTCCGATTTTCGTAAGAGTCGACCATTGTGTGCCAGTGGGAACAGATGACATTTACAAAATGCATACACACGGGACTGGACGTAAAAAAGCACAAGAGTGCTTATTCCATTATCCTCGATATAAAAAAATGATAAATAAATAAATGTGAATATTGCCGGTGACGTCAAACCTAATCTGACTTAGAGGGGTGATTGAACATATAGCATGAAAGGAAAGAGAGCGAAGATAGACAACGTTGTATGTAGTTTTTCTTTTCTTATCCTTTCTAGTGGAAACCTGCGGTTTGTTTGGTTTTTTTTCTATTGGTCTGTTTTGTTTGGGTTTTTTGTTTGGGGTTTCTGTCTTTCTTTTTTTTGTTTTTGGAAGGGGGATCGCTCATGCTCATACGTCGTTTGTGTCGAGAAATGGCAGCAGTTTAAGCATCATGATACTTTAATCATCATTTTTTTTTTTGGGGGGTGTAATAGAAGCTTTTAAAACCCGACTCTATGATCAATAAAAAGGGTTAGGTTTCGCTTTGTTCAACTTCCCCCACAAACACACTGCCTAAAACAATGTCTGTGCAGTGCCCTGCATGATGACTCTTGAAGGAGTGCAGTGCCCCAGTTACTCCTATAGGTGTGCAGTGCCCCAATTATTCCTCTAGGATGCAGTGCCCAATTACTCCTCTAGGAGTGCAGTGCCCCAATTACTCCTCTAGGAGTGCAGTGCCCAGTTACTCCTCTAGGAGTGCAGTGCCCCAATTACCCCTCTAAGAAGTGCATTGCACAATTACTCCTCTAGAATTGCAGTGCCCAATTATTCCTATAGGAGTGCAGTACCCCAATTACTCCTCTAGGAGTGCAGTGCCCAGTTACTCCTCTAGGAATGTATTGCCCAATTACTCCTCTAGGAGTGCAGTGCCCAATTACTCCTCTAGAAATGCATTGCACAATTACTCCTCTAGAATTGCAGTGCCCAATTATTCCTATAGGAGTGCAGTGCCCAATTACTCCTCTAGGAGTGCAGTGCCCCAATTATTCCTCTACGGTTGCAGTGCCCAATTACTCCTCTACGAGTGCAGTGCCCAATTTTTCCTCTACGAGTGCAGTGCCCAATTTTCCTCTAGGATGCGGTGCCCAATTACTCCTCTAGGATTACTTTGCGAAATTACTCCTCTAAGAGTGCATAGCACAATTACTCCTCTAGGAGTGCATTGCCCAATTGCTCCTGTAGGAGTGCATTGCCCGATTACTCCTCTAGAAGTGCATTGCACAGTTACTCCTATAGGAGTGCAGTGCCCAATGATTCCTCTAGAAGTGCATTGCCCAATTACTCCTCCAGGTGTGCATTGCACAATTACTCCTCCAGGAGTGCATTGCCCAATTATTCCTCTAGTAGGGAAGTGCCCAGTGACTCCTCTGGAAGTTAAGAAAGAACAGTAGTTTATAATTAGCTAATCGATTCGTTACATGGACTTTAAAGCATTGGGGGGTTCTTTATACAAAAAATATGATATTTTCCATCATGCATCTGCTTTGTTTCGAAGTAGTATATTTTTTCCTGCCTCTTGAGTTGTTAGATTCTTCCTTTCTTTTTTTTAGCAGATTTTGTTATGTGCTGACGAGAGTGTACAAATAAACGCGGTTTTTTTTTTATATCTTGGTTTCCTCTCTAAAAATGTTTGTTTGTCCTTTCACATATTTATTTTGTAGGTTAAAAATCTGCGTGTGAAAGTGTTGCAAGACTTTTCCTTGCTTCTTTGTCTTATCCATGATAGATTCAACGCTTATTTTGCGAATTTTCGAGGGGTGGTAGCGGGGGGGGGGGGGGGGTTCTTGTCTTAGTTGACGAGTTTGCTGATCTGTTTTTTTTTGTGTATAATCACTTTTTCTTTGATGTATCATAAATATCTCTAATGTGGTTGTTTTTTGCTTATTCCCTTTAACTGTTTTAATTATTATATTCCGTCTGACATTTCATATTTCAGAGTAGGGTTGTTCGGGGTTTTTTGTAGGAGTAATTTGCGGGTTTGTTTGTTGTTTTTTGTTGTTGGTTTTTGTGGGGGGGTGTTGTTGCTGTTGTTGGAGGAGGGGGGGGGGATGTTTCAAGCGCAAGGGAGTATTGGATCTTTATCAATATTCTTTTTACTTTTTTTTTGTTCAATGCAGTTTGTGGGACAGGGGTGGGGGGTGTAGTGCGCCTTTTGGGAGGTAAGCAGCTTTGCGTGCTTTTAAGCGTGCCTTTGCAGAGAAAGAGCTTTTAGAGTTGAGCAGGTATGACCTGAATTATTAATATGTTATTGTACTGGGCAAAACGTGGCCGAGGCTTCTTATGTTCGGGTTTTACTGATGGAAAGAAAGAGGAAGGAAGGAAGAAGAGAATGAATGACCTGTCTAGTGAACGATCGCCTGACTGACTGACTGACTGACTAAATGACATGAATGAATGAATGAATGAATGAATGAATGAATGAATGAATGAATGAATGAATGAGTGAATGTATGAATAAATGAATGAATGAATGAATGAATGAATGAATTGAATGAATGAATGAACGATCGAACGAACGAACGAACGAGCGAGCGAGCGAATTAGTTTTAATGTGCATTAACACCTCCATACCCATAGGCGTGAGCAGAACACCAGAGGGGAAAGAACCTGAACAGAATATCAGGAGGCAACAGGAATAAAACCACTTGAGCTGTGAACAGTCACACGCACGCGCGCGCGCACTTACACACACACATATGTCCAGGCGCGCAAGCACGTAAGCACACACACACACGCGCGTGCGCACACACACACACACGCACGCACGCACGCACGCACCCCACGCACACACACACACACACACACACACACACACACACACACACACACACACACATCCCACTGAGATTAAGAGTTTCATGTTAGAACATATAGATGAATCAGCTTAATCTCTTCGCAAGTGTGTGTGTGTGTGTGTGTCTTTGTCTCTGTGTAAGCGTGCGTGTCTACAAAAGTGTGTGTGTGCGTGTGTCTGTGTCTGTGTGACTGTGTGCGCGCGTGCGTGCGTGTGCTCTTCCTCGCGGCTTTATCTTCCCTCTCCCTAAAGAGGGCAGGTACCCATTTTCAACTGGATGAACTGGGGGACTGTATACTGAAGCCAAGGTGTACGAACGGTCACCCATCCAAGAGGTAACCACGCTCAAACACTGCTTAATTAAACCTCAGCTTGGGAAGAGAGCGTGTGCTCTGACCACTGAGCTATAGATCCGATACAATAGAATTGACGATGGCAAAATTTGTGTTGAAGAAAAAGCCTTTGCCATAGCGAAACAACTACACTCAGAGAGTCAGGAGCTTTTTCTTCTTCTTCTTCTAATGGACGGCGTGGCACTTGTGACAACGTGCTGTCCTTTGGGAGAACGCTCCAAATTTCACGCGGAGAAATCTGTGGTAACTGAAACTAGGATGTAACACAATTTTCGACAGCTCAATATAGCTTTTTTTGCGCAATTGCATGCACACGCACGCGCGCGCGCGCGCACACACACACATACGCATACACGAACGCACGCACGCACACACTCACACACACACACACGCACGCACGCGCACACATACACACACACGCACGCATGCAAACACACACACGCATACACACACACACACAGATGACGAGATGTAAATGGCAAACAATCCTATCGTTTGTTTGGGGCTAAAAGCTTGGACAACGCAGTGCAGCATAGGAACCGATCAATATTAACTATTCAGAAATTTCGTCACAAAACAGGGGGGAAAAAACAGTAATAGGAAAGACAGAGACAGAGATAGGCACAGAGAGACAGAGGAACAGAAAGACTGACAGACTGTGGGTTGTACTTTATTGCTGGTTTGGGGTTTTTTTTGTTTGTCGGTCTGTCTCTGAGATAGATACATAGAGAGACTGACTGACAGACAGACAGACAGAAAGGTGGGTGGGGTGGGAGTGTGGATGGATGGATGGATGGATGGATGGATGGATGGATGGATGGATGGATAAATACATGCATACATACATACTACGTACGTACGTACGTACGTACGTACGTACGTACGTACGTACGTACTACGTACGTACGTACGTAGAGAAAGGTAGGTAGATTGACTTGATTTGATTTGATTTATTCTTTTATATTGAGGATAATGGAATAAGCACTCTTGTGCTTTTTTACATCCAGTCAGAGAGATAGGTAGGGAAGATAGGTAGGTAGGTAGATAGATAGATAGATAGATAGATAGATAGATAGATAGATAGATAGATAGATAGATAGATAAGATAGATAGATAGTGTGTGTCTGTGTGTGTTTAATGCCTAAATGCAGTCATGTTTGTGCTACTGCATAAAGAAGAGCAATCACTAGTATCAAAGACAGTAGACCCAAAATTATTTACAGTATGCTCTCTCTCTCTCTCTCTCTCTCTCTCTCTCTCTTCTCCTCTCTCTCTCTCTCTCTCTCTCTCTCTCTCTCTCTCTCTCTCTCTCTCTCTCTCTCTCCCTCTCTCCCTCCTCCACCCCCCTCCCAACGTTGACATGTTTCACACCACACACACACACACCACACAAACACTCCACCCACACACACACACACACACACACACACACCCACACACGCCATACACACCTAGAATTCTCGCAGCCAATCCCCGAGACTTAAGTTCTAAATCCTTTCCCTCACAACGCGCCGTTACAATCAGAATCTCTTCATGTCTTGTTGTTTAACCGTCAGTGACCACTTACTGGTGTTGGACAATACACATCCAAACACGAGCCACGGATCTGCTGTCCTAACGGGCATGGCGTAAACTGGTCACGCACACGACTGAAATCAGCGCTACTTCAAAACCCCCGATCTGAAATCCGTGTAGAAGGCAGTGCCGTACATTGGCTAAAAACGTGTTCGGCTTAAAAAGCCCCCCCCCCACCCCCCCACCTGCTCTTCTCTCCTCACTCTACTCCTCGTCTCATCAAGATCTCAATCAAATCCTCTCTCTCCTCTCCTCTCTTCTCTCTTCGGATGAGACTTTAAACCGAGGCCCCGTGTGCGAACGCATGCAGAACATCTTGCGCACACGTTAAATCCTGTTCCGCTTTTCGTAAGAATAGGCCATCGTGTGCCGGTGGGAACAGATGACATTTACAAAACTGCATACACACGGGACTGGATGTAAAAAAGCACAAGAGTGCTTATCCCATTATCCTCGATATAAAAGAATAAATCAAATCAAATCTCCTCTCTCTCTCTCTCTCTCTCTCTCTCTCTCTCTCTCTCTCTCTCTCTCTCTCTCTCTCTCTCTCTCTCTCGACCTTGAGATCGTATATCTCTCTCGACCTTGTAATCGCGTATCTACTCTCGACCTTCAAATCGCAAGATAAACGATTCCAAATCGGACTATTCCCAGTATTTCTGTGAATGTGCGAATCAGTCAAATTGAACACTTTTTTTTGGGTAGAGTTTAGGATTTTTTTCATGTTCTTAGTCTCGACTGAGTTTGTATTTCATTAATACCTTTTCATTGCCGTTATTTTGGAGTCTTTCTTTTTTACATCAGTGTTGATTTTAATAGAAAATTTGCCAAGCTGTTTTAAAAAATTCTGCTTGTTTTTAAGGATCAGATTTGCGGAGTTCAAGATGTTGCATCAGTTAACGACAAGAGACCACTTAAAGACACAACAGGGTTCCCCCTCCCCCCCCTCCCCCCCTTGCCACGCACCCCCCCCCCCCCCCCCCTTTCCCCGTCGTTTCTAATCTCCCGCCGTTTGCTCTTTGCCGGTGACCGGGCTATTTTGTGCCACCGTCCTTAATGCACACCCTGGAGAATTTTCTTCTAGACGGGTCGCTGTCTGGGACAATTCTTTCGGGACGTTTCGTTTTCGGGTAATTTTTTTTTTTTTTTTTGTCGAGCTTGCGTCTAGAAATTCGTTTTCTGGATAAATCACGTTAAGAAGAAAGTTTCCTTCTGGACAATTTGGTTTCAGGATAAATTGTTTTTGGATAGTTTAAATTTTGAAAAAAAAATGCTTTGTAGAAGATCGTTTCTGAATAGTTTGCTGTGAACAAAGTCTTTCGGTACAAGTTCATTAATCTGTCATTTGGGTTACTGGAACATTCCTGAGCTTAGGATCTGCACTTGTGAATTCTGGATGTATTTAAGCTCTTCACTTGAGGATTTTGAGTATTCTGAATGTATAACATATCCTTTGGGTTGTTTTTTTTTTTAATAAATTCGTCCCGGACAGGATACTGTTAGGATCATTTCTCCATAAAGTTTCTGTTTTATAATAATTTTCTGGAGATTTCATTTTTAACCTTTTAACATAGAATTAATGCTATTCTTGCTGTTGTTTAGAGAGAGAGAGAGAGAGAGAGAGAGAGAGAGAGAGAGAGAGAGAGAGAGAGAGAGAGAGAGAATTGTATTAGTCAAAGTCAAATTTTTATTTCCAGATGGTACATTGAGTAAGCAATAAATGTACTTTTTCAGCTGTGTGTTGTTGTTTTGTCTTCAATTTTACGTCTTTTCACTTCTAGTGATATTATACAAAAAAAAAACAAGAAAAAAAATTCTTATTCAAAAACATGTGTCAAAAACCACCCACAAAGAAACTTGGTAATGCAATAGGTATAACCAAAACATAAAAACAACTTATTAACGTTAATGCAACTATAACAAATTAATGTCCTATGGGACTATAGACAGGATCTTTCACAATTTCAAATGCCAGTTTTAAATTACTGAATAATAGCTGGTGACGGAGTTTTCATAAAGATGGGGCATGAAAGACTTTTCACTCTGTGTTTGTGTGTGTGTTTGTGTTGTGTGTGTGTGTGTGTGTGTGTGTGTGTGTGTGTGTGTGTGTGTGTGTGTTGTGTATCTGAGTGTGTCTGTGTGTGTGTGTTGTATGTTGTTCATATCCAATAATTATCGTTTTTCCCTGCTCACTACCTATCCCACCATCTTTTTAGAGTCGTTTTTGTTTTCTTCCTCAGTGTTTCAGTCACGGCTTTGGGGTGGATGGGGGATTTATTGCACTGTACAAATCAGATTCATTCATTCACTCCATAAGGAACCTTTTCCTCTGGAGTTAACATAGAGCCGACTCTTCTTCCCCTCCCCCCCCCCCACCCCTCCCACCCCCCAAAAAAGTTTTCAGATGAGACTTTAAACAGAGGCTCTGTATACGAATGCACGGTTTTGTAAACTTGGTCACCTGTTCCCATCTGCACACAATGGCTTACTCTTTCAAACTGTGGAATAGGTTTTAACGTGTGTACGTTAAAACCTGTTCCGCAGTTTGAAAGAGTAGGCCATAGTGTGTCGGTGGGAACCGGTAACCAAATTTACAAAACCGTATTATGCACCTGATGCAATTTTTCTTATGCACACGAGTGCTTATTCTATTATCGTCGATATGAAAGAATAAATGAAGATAAGATCAAATAAATGAAAAAATAAGTACACACAAAAGAACTGCTGATTGTTGGCTTCGTTTTTTTTCTTTTCTTTTTATTAACTTTTCTTTTTGTTTGCTGGGCACAATAAGCAGAGGATAGTGCTGAATTCCCTTCTGCCCTGGACCGGCTTTAGGATCGATTGATGTGCTCATTATAACTTAGTGTGCTGCCTTTGTTTTCTTTTTGTTTTTCTTCTTGTTTTTCTTCTTCTTCTTGTTTTTCTTCTCGTCGTCGTCTCTTTTCCTCTTCTTCTTCTTCTTCCTTCTCTCTTCTTTTCTTCTTCTTTGCTTCTTCTTCTTCTTCTTTGCATTCTTCTTCTTGCATTCTTCCTTTGCATTCTCTTCTTTTTGCATTCCTTCTTTCTTCTCTTACTTCATTTGTCTTCTTCTTTCATTCTTCTTCATCTTTTGCATTCTTCTCCTTGCATTCTTCTTTGCATTCGTTTTCTTGTTTGTTTCACTTTTTCTTTTTATTTCTTCTCTTTTTATTGTTTTCTTCTCTTCTTCTTCTTTCTTCTTCTTTCTCTCTTCTTCTTCTTCTTCATTCTTTCTTTCTTCTTCTTCTTTGCTTTCTTCTTCTTGCTTCTTCTTTTTTCTTCTTCTTCTTCTTCTTCTTCTTTCTTCTTTCTTCTTCTTCCTTCTTTCTTGCATTTCTTTCTTCTTCTTCTTCTTCTCCTTCTTCTTGAGCTGGTTTGTTTTATTCTTGTGTTTTGTTGTTCATCTTTCTTTCTCTTTTTCTTTTTCTTATTGTTTTATTTCTTTTTTCTTTTCTTCTTTTTTTTTGTTTTTTGTTGTTGTTGTTGTTCTTCTTCTTCTCTTTCTTTTCTTCTTCTTCTTCTTCTTCTTCTCTTCTTCTTCTTCTTCTTCGTTTGTCTTCTTTTTCTTCTTTCTTCTTTCTTCTTTCTTTCTTTCTTTTTCTTTCTTCTTTTTCTTCTTCTTTGCATTCTTCTTTCTTTCTTCTTTTGCTTCTCTCTTCTTCTTCTCATCTTTCTTTCTTTCCTTCATGTTTTCTTTCTTTCTCTTCTTTTCGTTCCTCTCTCTCCCTCCTCCCTCTCTCCTCCTCCTCCTCTCTCTCTCTTCATCACTCACTCACTCTCCCCCCCCTCTCTCCCTCTCTCTCTACCTCCTTTCACAACCAGAAATAATTATTACCAACAGTGCAAGCGCAACAGAGGACGTGGTGAACAATAAAACGTGCCAGGGGCAGTTTTGGTGCAGGAGGGGGGAAAGCATTTTTACCCTGCTTTTCACACAACAGTGGCAAGGGAGATTGAAGTAGAATCCAATGAGACAAGAGGGATTAGAGGGAAAAGGCAGGTTGAACTTGCCTCCCTCTGTTGAGTTTGGTTTCGATTATCGTTTGGGGGATG
>CM060338.1:24085212-24090212 GCA_030674155.1 Stramonita haemastoma | reverse complement strand
GGATTTTCATGGCTTGTCTGTTTGCCTGTTTGTTTGTCCTTCTGTCTGTCTGTTTGTCTGTCTGCCTGCCTGCCTGCCTGCCTGTCTGTCTGTTTGTCTGTCTGTCTGTCTGTCTGTCTGTCTCTCTCTCTCTCTCTCTCTCTCTCTCTCTCTCTCTCCTCTCTCTCTCTCTCCTCTCTCTCTCTCTCTCTCCTCTCTCCTCTCTCTCTCACTGTCTAATGCACACGTTAAATCCTGTTCCGCTTTTCGTAAGAGAAGGCCATTGTGTGCCGGTGGGAACATATGACAAGATTTACAAAACTGCATGCATACGGGGACAGGATGTAAAATAATAATAATACATGGAATTTGTATAGCGCTATCTCTTGTAAAAACAAATCAAAGCGCTTTCATTCGACCTACGCAACACACAATCAACAACTATTTACAGTTTTAAACAAATTCAAATATACACACACACAACACGCACGCACGCATGCACGCAGCACGCCCGCGCGCACACACACCTACAAACGTAAAAAAGCACATGAGTGCTTATTCCATTATCCTTGATATATAAGAATAAATCTCTCTCTCCCTCTCCCCTCTCTCTCTCCTCTCTCTCTCTCTCCTCTCCTCTCTCTCTCCTCTCTCCTCTCTCTCTCTCTCCTCTCTCTCTCTCTCTCTCTCATTTCTATCTATTATCTATCTCTCCCCCTCTCTCCCTCTCCGTCTCTCTCCCCCTCCCCCTCTCTTCGTGTCTGTGTCTGTCTATGTCTCCTTGTTTGTCTGTCTGTCTGTCTGTCTATCTGTCTGTATGTCTGTAATTAGGTGTTTAAAGACCGTTTCGGGTTTTTGTAAACATGCATAACAGCGTGTCAATAGATTAGTTTAAAATGTAATGTGCATCAGATTTACTTTTGTCATCTGCCCTGATAATTTACAATGTTTCTGCACTTCTTATTTTCTCAATCATCACTGAAAGAAGAGGAGGGGATAACAGTGTGTGTGTGTGTGTGTGGTGTGTGTGTGTGTGTGTGTGTGTGTGTGTGTGTGTAGGTGTGTGTGTGTAGGTGTGTGTGTGTGTGTGTGTGTGTGTGTGTGTTAGGTGTGTGTGTGTGTGTGTGTGTGTGTGTGTGTGTGTGTAGGTGTGTGTGTGTGTGTAGGTGTAGGTGTGTGGGTGTGGGTGGGTGGGTGTGGTGCATGTATGCGTGGGGGGGGGGGAGGTTGTGTTTGCGTCTGTGTGTGTGCCTGTGTGTGTGTCAGTGTGTGTGTCAGTGTGTGTATGTGTGTCTGTGTCTGTCTGTGTGTTTATGTATGTGTGTTGTGTGTGTGTACGTGTACATGTACTTGTGTGTGTAGGGGGGGGGTAGTAGTCAATGATTGAGTTCCAGACGATGTTTCTTTTCCCTGTTCACAGACTTTGGAAATGAGTCTGGTATTGATCTGAATGGTGTGTCATTGTCAGGACGTGTGTGTGTGTGTGTGTGTGACCTGGATTGAGAGATAGAGAGATAATGGCCTTCATCCCTTTGTCTGTTCTGGTCTGTTCTGTTTGTTGCTATCTATCTCAAGCTGTCTATGTCTATGTCTGTGTCTGTCTTTTCCTTTTTTGTCTTTAGTCGCCGATGTATGTTCACAGAGGGTGCTTACATGGTATATGACATTCCCGTTTCGTTTTATCTGTCTGTGTCTTTGTGTGTGTGTGTGTGTGTGTGTGTGTGTGTGTGTGTGTGTGTGTGGTGGTGGTGTTGTGTGTGTGTATGCGTGTATGCGTGTATGCGTGTGTATGTGTGTGTTAAAATTATTACACAAAAGTGTCTGCTTTCTGTATCTTGCGTATAAAAGCTACTTTTAAACGTGACCGATGACACCTCCTGATATAATTCAGATTACTTTTTTTTTTTAAAGACGCACGTGATGCCAGAAAAGCCTTGACCTTAAGTGACTAAAGACTAAGGAACTAGCCACATCCGTCATAGTTGCACAGGAAAAAATACAGGCAGCTGACACGAAAACATAAACATTAAAAACATGTAGGTAGGTATCCCATAACCTGCAGGGGGCGAGTCGTCAGAGACCTCAGCTTCTCTAGGGGCCAGCATGTTGAGGGCGGCGCCCATCTCCTCTCCCTCGCTGCTTTACCTTCCCTGACTCTAAAGAGGGCAGGCACCCATTTACAGCTGGTTGAACTGGAGGAACTGTACCGTAGCCAAGGCACGCAAACGGTTACACACACACACACACACACACACACACACACACACACACACACACACACACACACACACACACACACATACACACAACTGTGCCAGCACAATCGCACTTAAAAAAACAACAACTTCTTTTTAAAGAGCCGAGGCACCGTACTTTTTTTTTTACACCGGAAGTTCAGCAGACCCATCATGCATTGCCGTGTCTCACAGAAAATCCGCTGCCTCGTGTCGACGACATTCATTGGCGGCAAAATAGATATTTTCATGTCTGTGTGCTTACTGCCTCCAATAAAAGACAGCGGCAGCCATGTCATCTCTGTTGTGTTGCGTGTGTGTGTGTTTTTTTTAGCTGCGGCTTGGTGCTGTTGTGTTCATAAGAAGTCGCTGTTTTCTCTTTCTTCTTATTTTATTTCATTTTTATTTAATTCATACCACTTTATTTCACAGCAGATTTCTCTGCGTAAAATTCGGGCTGCTCTCCCTTGGAAGAGTGTGTCGCCACAAGTGCAGCGCCATCCAATTTTTGTTTTCTTGTTCCTGTCTGCAACTGTATTTGTTTCCCTATCAGAGTGGCTTTTTCCTACATAATTTTGCCAGGGACATCTCTCTTGTTGCCGTGGGTTCTTTTACATACGCTAAATAATGATGTGTAACACTGGGGACCTCGGTTTATCGTCTCATCAGAAAAACTAGCACCCAGACCACCACTCATGGTCTAATGGATGGGGGGGCGGCAAATTAGGGGCCCAAACGGGATTCGAACCACCGCACACTTTGACCCGTACTTTTCGCTTCTTGGCAGGTGCGTTACCTCTAGACCACCAGAAGACCTGTCAGCAAAGTGGTATCAGTTCACTCCCCATGATCTTTTCTTTTCTTGTTATTCTTTTATATCGAGGATAATAGAATAAGCATCATGTGCTTTTCTTACATCCAGTCCCCGTGCGTATGCAGTTTTGTCATCTTGTCATCATTCTGTTCCCACTGGCTCACAATGGCCTACTCTTACGAAAAGCGAAACAGGATTTAACGTGTGGCAAGATGTTCTGCGTGCGTTCGCACACGGGGCCTCGGTTTATATAGTCTCATCCGAAGGACTTTTAGGGGAGTGGAGTCAGCACTGATGTAAACTCCAGAGGAAAAACCCTCTCGAACGGGAATCGAACCCGGGTCGTCAAATTACAAGCGCAATGTTCTGACCACTAGGCTTCCCCGTTCCCCCCGTGTGCTGGTGGGAATGGATGACAACATTTACAAAACTGCATACACACGGGGACTGGATGTAAAAGGCATATGAGTGTTTATTCCATTACCCTCAAAATAAAACATTTTGTTTTAATTTTTTTTAAATCTTAGGTTATTGCACCACCTCCCCCCCCCCCCCCCCCCATCCCCCGCTTTCAGCGTTTATATCTTTCTTCCCAAATTCATATATAATTATTTTCCCCTGTTCTCAGTTCGCTAATGGCCCTTTGCGGTCGGCTAGGTTGAAAGCGAAAGGCATGATTAAAATAACTATTGTAAGAATAATACCCTCCAAAAAAACGTGTTTTCTTTTCTTCCCCTTGGGCCTGCTTGTTGGTTTTTGGTTGTGTTTTTTTTCTTTTTTTTCTTTTCTTTTCTTTTCTTCCTTTCTTTCTTCTCGTTAAGGGCTGGATGAGGATCAATACTCAAGCTTTAATCTCTTACTGCGAGAAAACAATTTATTCGTTCGTTTGTCTGTTCCTTTGTGCTTTTTCCCCCCTCCTTTCTGGGTTTTTTTTTTCATGACAGTTTTCTTCCTCTCTGTCTCTCCCCTCCCCCCCTTTACCCCCACCCCCTGGTCTTTTTTCTGACATTTCTTACCTCCCCCCCCCCTCCCTCCGTTCTTTTTTTAAAATTTTATTTGTGTTTTTTTGTTTTTGACATTTTTTTTATATATTTTGTTTTACTGGGTCTTTAAAAAATTCCATTTTTCTTCTTCTTTTTTTTTATCTGTCGTGTGTTTTGCTTTTTGCTTTGTTTGGTTTTGTTTGATTTTAGTGTGTGTGTGTGTGTGTGTGTGTGTCTGTCTGTCTGTCTGTCTGTCTGTCTGTCTATCTGACTGTCTGTCTGTCTGTGTATGTGCGCACGTGTGCGCGCGCAACAAGGCTTCATCTTTCTTCTTCTCTTACTTCTTTCTTCCTTTCATTTTTTTCCTTTCTTTCCACTTCTTCCTTCCTTTTTTTTGTTTAGGGCTGAATAAGGAACAATGATCAGTTTTTTAGTCTCTTTCCTTTAAGGGAAAACAGTTTATTTTTTTGTTCGTTTGTCTGTTCCTTTCGTTTTATTCTTTCTTCTTTTTTTCCCTTTTTCTTCCAAGATGTATTTTTCTGTCTTTTTTTCTTACACTTTTGAACATCACTTTGGGGTTTTTTTTCGTTTTTTTTTCTAATGGATGCCTGCTTTCTCTCTTGTTTGTCGTGGCCTTCTTTTATTATTTTACTTTCTTTTTTTCATTCTGTCTTGCTTTGTTTTATTTCTAGTTCTTGTTTTATTTTGTTTTGTTTTGTTCTGCTTTGTGTTATTTTATTTTGGTTTTTTTGGTCATGTGTGTATATGAGCATGCAAGTGTGTGTGTGTGTGCGTGTGCGTGTGTGTGTGTGTGTTGTGTGTGTGTGTGTGTGTGTGTGTGTGTGTGTTGTGTCTGTGTCTGTATGTGATTGTGTGTGTGCGTGTTTGTGTGTGTGTGTGTGTGTGTGTGTGTGTGTGTGTGTGTGTGTTGTGTGTGTGTGTGTGTGTGTGTGTGTGTGTGTGTGTGTGTGTGTGTGACGTGTGCGTATT
>CM060338.1:24055212-24067712 GCA_030674155.1 Stramonita haemastoma | reverse complement strand
CTTTCATAGGGAAGACGGAACTTTTAGAACTGTTCGATTTTGTATGACAGGAAGGATTTTTCTGTGCTTGTTGCTTTTTGTGTATGTTTGTGTGTGCGCGTGTACATGTGCATGCACACACAAACACACACGCGCACCCAAGCACACACCCCACACACACACACACACCACACACACACACACACACACACACACACACACACACACTGTGTGCAGAAAAGAAAAGCATGGCTAAAAGGGGGGGGTCTTTTATCTTCTTCTGCAAGCTTATTTCACTTTTCTTGGGAAAGGAATTTTTCGGTGATTGGTCTATTACTTTTTCAAATATTTTGATTGTTTGAAACCTGCATATTTTCTCAGAGTGACAGTGGCTTCTCGCTTGCAGTTGAGCGGATCTGGGCTGCTGTGATATGACATTAACAATTGTTTATGTGGAACATTCAAGAAGCATGTCCCCGTTTGCACTGAATTAATTGTGTAGATAAAAACTTGAAAAGTAATGACATGAGTCTAAGTTCTTCTTTCATTCACATCTGAACTTCTCCAACTTGAAAATCTCTTTCTTCTTCTCTCGTTTGTTGTTACACCGTCAGATAAGTCTGGGGGAAAAATAATGGCGGCATGTCCTTTCCAGCTCCTCTTGCGGACTGTGTACTTGAATATCAAAGTATCGAAGTTCAAATTCAAATTCATTTAACGTCTTTTCACAAGTTGTTCAAGGTATGATGATATAGTGTTTCATTCCTTTCTGTTTTGTAAACATCGCTGTTGTTATTCTTTCTTCTCTTAAACAATCATGGTCATCCTTGTCAGTGCTATCACCTTATTTTTATTACTGTTTTTATTTTTCCACTATCACTTCCTTAAACACTCGACAAACTCTCCATAACAAAGACAAAAATTCTGTTCCCCTCCTCTTACACTGTCCTCGATCGGCTAGCACCTTACTAGACAACCCATCAGCATGTATGTTTGCACGTGCTGGTCAGGGACTAGATGGAACTCTGCATGCCCCCTGTTTGCCTTGTCAATAGTTCGCGTCACTCACAGGGTTGTCTCGTGTCAGCATCGTTGTCCCTGATTTTGTTTTAGGTCTGTGCTATACTAAGGGATGAATAATATTATTGAGAGCTCCACGCACTTTCTGGGTCTGCACATGAAGTCATAACACAGGTTTATAGCGCGATTTCAGATGTGATGTTGATGTAGATAAGTGTAGAACTATGTTTAGTTGTACCATTTTGGAATTTCAAAAGTTGTAGTAAAGGGTTTAATGCATAAGCTGCCAATGTGAAAGGAGGAAAGTAAGGAAGCAAATATAAAATAAATGAATTAAGAGTGACCGTCATTAGAGTGGGGTTTACATGTGTATATGATAATAAAGATTATGCTAAGGATAATAACAATAATCTTAATAAAGCTTAATCTCATGAATACATACAAAACTTCTAGGCGTGTACATATGTATGCACCAGTTATATGGATTTCTGTGCATATGTGGTTTTAATGACTACATAGCATCAGCATTGATTCTTGTTGTTTGTTGTTGCCATTGTTGTGTGTTCCCCAGCTTAAAACTCTGGGGGTCACCCAGAATATGCACTCTAGCTCACTAATACCATCTGGGAACCTTTGTGAGATTGAAATTGCACACTGAATGAGAAGTTTGCGTGCATGTCTGTTTTCAAGTACCTCGCCATCTAGGCAGCCATACTCCAACTTAAGAGGATATCAGCATTGATTGATATCTTGGGAACACCAAAAAAAATGAACGTGAAAACTTCAGCCATTTGTCACGTCATTGCCAGCGCACTCTGTTATCACTGCTGCCACTGTCTGTCGCTCCGACCCTCGACAAACTCTCCATGACAGACACTCTCCTCCTAGAATGGTTCTGACTGCTGACACCTCGCCAGTACCCTCATCAGCATGTATGTATGCAGGCGCTGGTGAGAGGATAAATGCAATCTTGCCCCCTGTTTTCATTGTCCAGAGCTTATCTCTCTCACACGCTCACATCCTGTCAGAATCATAGTCCCCGATTTTTAGGTTTGCGCTGTATCGATTGATGAATAATATTATTGTGAGGATAACATAATAATGACATTGCATCAAAACAGATTGATAGCAGCGTGTGAAAAATGTTGTTGATCTTAGTTCATATAGAAGTACATTTTTGTTCCTTCATATTTCTGAAGTCGATGTTCTACAAAGCCTACTCTAACTGGATGGTTGTATTTGTTATTTATAAAGCGCATATAAACTCTGCACTCAAAGCTGGGATAACAGCACTGGCGAGATAGCAAGCGAATAAGGTGAAAGACTTCTGATTTTTATTGTTCTAAAGTATCCAGCGATGGGGTTAAACTGTGGTGCCATCTGTAAAAGTAATTGAAGTAATTTCATTATCTGTTTGGTCAAATTATATTCTCACTTGACATTGCCTAGCTGCCATTGAAGTAATTTCCATTATCTGTTTGGTCAAATTATATTCTCACTTGACATTGCCGAGCCTGCCTTTCTTCTTACATGAATGGACAAGATAAATAATGTATTTTAGACACTGTATAATTCATTTCAGTTTTCAGTGCTTTGTAAAAACACAACAGTACCTAGTATGCATAGTTTATTCCGCTACTTCGTATTTTGCAGAAACATGAAAATATCCAGCATGAAAAATAGGCTGTACACACGCACAAGGTTATACAATTAGTCTTCCATCATTGTAAGCTTCTAAAAACATGCAGTGTAACAAATGTAGACTTTTAGCAGTCGGCTGACTGACACCTTGGAGAAACAGAAACTAAATCTGAAAAGCACTACCAAACACTGTCATTATCCATTGCTTTTTCATTGGATGCTGTCACTTGATCAAACCCTCGACAAGCTCTCTGTGACAGACACAGGCTTTTTGTTCTCTTAGAATGGTCTTGACTTCTGACACCTCGCCAGTCAAGTAATCAGCATGTATGTATGCACGCACTGGTCAGAGGATAAATGCAATCTTTCCCCCCTGTTTTCACTGTCGGTAGCTTGCATCTCTCACACATTCATATCCTGTCAGCATCATAGTCCCTCGATTTTTAGGTGCGTGCTGTATTGATTGATGAATAAATATTATTGTGAACATAATCTATCTTACAGTGTATCAACGCGGATTAATAGAAGCATTAATAGAAAGAAGCATGTTCAGAATGTTGTTGATCTAAGTTAATAAATATGAAAAAAAAACCACTAGTTTTATAATTGCAGACTTCTACAGTCATGATTCTAACAGAGCAAAAAGTGAATCAGTGAATGAAAATTTATTTATAAAGCACAAAAAAACCTCCACACACAAAGGAATGGTGGCAGTGCATACAAGATGGCTGAGTGGATTTGGCAAAAGACTTCAAATTCTTGTAGTTTGGAAGTGGCAAGTCGTGGGTTCAAACTTTGGCGTTGTAGAAAAATGGTAGGAATTGTTTATGATCTCGTACGTCAAATCGTATGCACAACTTTGTGGCGTTATGGACATATGAAGAATGCCCTTTAAAAAGTCTATCTCCTTCATTTCAGTATTCAACACTCTGCCGAAACATGAAAAATACCCCGTATGTAACTGAGACTCCACAAGCGCAGATGATTACACGCTTAATCTATCATCTTCAATCCAATCCAATCCAATCATGTTCTTTACAGCCCTGCCAACCACACAGGCCATATCGGGGCTGTCACCTCACCCAATTTAAAACTCAGTCTATCATCTTCTTTTAGGATTCTAAATACATACAGTGAGTGTGATGACTGCAGAATGCCTTTAGTGGCTCGCACTCTGGAAAAGGATCACCTAAATCTGAAAAGCCACTGCCGTGGCTCATTGGTGCTTCTCTGGCCCCTCCTGTTTGATCAGACCCTCGATCAACTCTCCATAACAGAAAAGCTCCCCCTCACAGAATGGTCTTGACTGCTGACACCTCCCAGTCAACTAATCAGCATGTATGTATGCACGTGCTGTTCAGGGACAAAATGCAATCTTGCCCCCTGTTTTCCTGTCAACAGCTTGCGTCTCTCTCACAGGCGGGCTGGGGTCGTGTCGGTTGTGTTGTGCTTGAAGATGGGTCTGTGCCTGTGTTGATGGTTGAATGATGAGTGTAGTGTAGTGTAGTGTAGTGTAGTGTGTAGTGTAGTGTAGTGTAGTGTAGGGTAGGGTTAGGGTAGGGTAGTGTAGTGTAGTGTAGTGTAGTGTGGTGTGGTGTGGTGTGGTGTGTGTGTGTGTTCTGCACACACACACACACACACACACACACACACACACACACACACACACACAACACACACACACACACACACACATCAACCAGTTGTAGAATTTTTGTAACCTTTATTATTTGCTCTTAGCTCTCAAATACTTTGCCTGTCACCCGTATTCCATGCCTACTTCTATCAGTATGCATGTATGCATCCTTTGGTCGATGTAAAAAGCTATCACCCTCTCTGTTTTCCTTGTCGATAGATTGATTGCATCACTCACAAGCCGGTTTCATGTGTTGGTACTTCGTCCCTAAATTCAGGTCTTTGCTGTACTAACAGAAAGTATCTATAGCAACATTTGCAAGTAAAAAGAAGGAAAGATGAAAGGGAACAGAGGTATTTGTAATCATCCTCTGTTGATGTATTTGAATCATCGTCTGTTGATTTATTTGAATCATCGCCTGTTGATTTATTTGAAAACAGTAGCATATGAGCTGGGGAAGTGGTAAAAATATTCTCCCCTTCTCATAGTATTTATGGGATTTTTTTTTTTACTTTGTCACTGTTACACTCTAAACAAACAGAACTTTCCATTCTTAAACTTGTCTTCCATATTTTTCCCTTAAGACATATCTAATGTTGTTTTGTCTTTTTCTGGAAATTAGAGCTGTTTATACTGTCGTAGTTATATTTGCTACGAATGCTACCTTTCATTTTTTCCTCCATATTTCCCTATAAACTTTGATATGCTGTTCTGTCTTCTGTATGTAGTACTCAGAACTCCAACACAGACTGGCACTATGGGTGGATGGATGGGTGTGGGTGTGGGTGACCATTCCAGTTTTGTATATATTTCTGGCACTTGACAGTACAATGCAGCCAAACAAAAGTTTGCAGTCTGGCTTGTTAATTATAAGGTCAGGACATTTTGTTTTTAAATTTCCGCCTATCGATATCATTTTGCTTCAGAGTACATTATGTAATCATTGCCTCTTTGGAAAAATCCAATTGCTAGAAAAATTTAGCTTGCACTTGTGTTTAAACACTTTAAGATTTCTTTGCAGTTAGTTAGATCATTGTTTAGCTTTTGATCTGATAGTAACATCATTCTCACATTCATTCATTCTACTAAATTGGTAACTTTATGTCAGTAAGAGGCTACAGATAGAGAAAAGCAACGTTATACATTCATCCTTTCCAGCCTATTTTTTGCCATTCACTACCACCCACTCTGCCTCCACCACTGTCCTTCACACCAACTCTCATCGCTGTCTCAGCTACAGCCAGCTTTTCCCTAGGTCAGGCCCTAGGCCCTCGGCGTACTCTCCACGTCAGATGCAGAAGGTGGTCCTTTCACTAACACCTCCTCCACTGATCATCTGTATGCATGTTATGCTCTCATTATGCGCACGCTGGGCTGAGGAACTGTTCTCTGTGGTTGTTGTTTTTTCAATGTTGACAGTTCGTGCTTTATATTATGCACTGTGTTACTCGCATGCAGTGTGTCTGAAATCATATTCAATCAGCGTTGTGTAATGAAGGAGTCTACTTGGTTTAGTAAGGCAGTCATAGATTTGCTAGATGGTGCATGCTTAATGAGCTTATAAGGAAAAAAATCACCAAATAATTGTTTGTTGCGGGATGAATTTCGTGTGTAAATGTTTATTGGTAAAGCGCGCGCGCGCGCGCACGCACACACACACACACACACACACACACACACACACACACACACACACACACAACACACACACACATACACACACACACAATATTATATATATATAATATATATATATATATATATATATATATATATATATTATTTATATCCGTGGAAATGCACATGTGTGTCAATGCATTTGAACACACAATATACGTGGATAAGTCCTCTGTAATAAACTCTCTCCCCTTCCTTCTCTTCAGATCCTTGACAAGCTGTGACATGCACACAATTCATTCATTCAGTCTCTCTCTCCTCTTGCAGGGCTCTAGCCTATAGATAGCAGTCAAGGTATCAGCATGTCTGTAGCCTGCCTGCCTCCTGGCTGCTCATGAAGACAAAAAAGGCAGGATCATTCCCTGGTTTTCAATAGCTGGCACCACTCACACGCCCATTTGGTGTCAGCATTATTGCTTGTGGGATTAGGTATGTGCTGTATTGATTGGGGGTGTCATATTGGACCGTTCCCCTGTTATGTATTTTTGTTCTATTGCGTCGTGTTATACTGTGTTGCGGTCTTTTTGTTGTGTGTGTGTGTTGGTGTGTGGTTAGGGGGGGGGGGGGGGTTATTGTATTGTATGGTGTTGCATTGCGTAGTAGTATATTAAGGAGCATGTAAAATCACAGTATCCATCTCTGTTTAAGAGTTTGGCGTATTATGATAGTACCCTGATTGTTGAGAGCTGTGATAGAACAGATAGTGTGTGGGATGAGGGGGACGGGGTGGAACAGTGCCCTCACTACCCTCCTGCGATTTGTCTTTACCTAGAAAATAGCTTTTGTGCCAGCTTAGTTGTACTTGAGTCAAGCCTTATTTTTTTCTCCATTTTCTTCACTTCTCATCCTTTCCTTACAACTTTTGTGCTGTTCTCTCCTCACCATGTCATATCTAAATCACAAGCACACAAAAAAGCAATAATGTCCGATAATCGAAATTGTACAAGACTGAAATAGGGCTTACTCGTATGCCATTCTGTTTTTTCTTTCAGCAAAGCAGTTTGTTATTAAGGTTTTTTGTGAAATTAAGGTTATTTGTGCGACTTTGGCCAGAATATGTGTTCAAGCTTTCATTATGTTTGGCAGTGATATTATAGTGCTAGGTTTATCTTTTAATCTGGTTATGGTAGGCCTAGAACCCAACAAAACTTTGAGAAAGGCGGAACAGAGAGAGGAATGGAGGGAGCTGGTTGTCAAGTCTTCAGGGGTCCCCCCACAGTTGCCAGACTAAGGGATAGATATATCTATACAGAGATAGATAGATGGTATAATGGCTATTAGAATCAAACACTGTCAGTGTAAAATCTTTAAAAAGTTGGTTTTATGCATGGAAACAGCCTATTGGTTTGACTTGTCCAACTTTTAAATTTTATCCTCCATTTCTACTTTCTCTCTCTGTATCTCTGTCTGTCTCTGTCCTATCTGTCTGTATATCTGTATCTCTCTCTCTCTCTCTCTCTCTCTCTCTCTCTCTCTCTCTCTCTCTCTCTCTCTCTCTCTCTCTCTCTCTCTCTCTCTCTCTCCCACACACACACACACACACACACACACACACACACACACACACACACACACACACACACCAACACCACACACACTCACACACACAGCCATCAGCTTGCATTCAGTCAGACCCTCCACACACTCTCCACGTCAGACACAGAACCCCTTCTGTTTGTCCTCCTCTCACTAACACCTCGTCCTACCCTCCATCAGTATGTATGTTATGCACAGGCTGAACAGGCTACTCTCTTCACCCTCTCCCGTTTATGTCTCTTATTCCTGACAAGTTGTGCCTCACATGTATTTTTGTATCGTTACTATTGGTATATTTTTCTGAGGTCGTGTTCATGGTGTGAATACTAGAGGAATTGTGAAGGGACATATTTCACTTTATGCTATAAACCTGATCAGAAAAAAATTGGAGTTATCATTTTGATATTTATCAAGAGTCTTTGAAAAGAGAAAAAAATCAGTGAATAGTAGTAGTGTTTAGGTTTTTGTTAGACAAGGCAGTGTATAAAAAAAATGCATTTTTTCAGAAAACACAAAAGCATTTTCTTTATCATTGTTATTTGTGGAAGTCGTTAATCATCAAACAGTTTATAGTTCTATACATGCATAATACCAGTACTGCATCTATATATAGACAGATAGACAGACAGACAGACAGACAGACAGACAGACAGACAGACATACACACATACATACATACATACATACATACATACATACATACATACATACATACATACATACATACATACATACATACATACATACATACATAAACTATAGATAGATAGATAGATAGATAGATAGACAGACAGACAGACAGACAGACAGACAGACAGACAGACAGACAGACAGACAGACAGACAGACAGACAGACAGACAGACAGATAGATAGACAGACAGACAGACAGACAGACAGCATGTGTATATATATATATATTTTTATATATATATATATATATATATATACACGCAGTCTGTCTGGAGATATAGATAGATATAGATATATATATAGATATATATATATAATATATATATATATATGTATATACACACCATCAAAGTGTGTAGCCCTCAAAGGTTTGTTTTTTTCCCTTTCAGTCTCCCATTCTTTAAATGCGTTTGCAACAAAATCATTGAACCACAGAATGTGTTTTTATCAGGTTCTCTTATAGAGATTTTTGTCAGAGGTACGTGTCAAGCAGTTGTGTCAAGTGAGGGGGGCTGGGGCGGTAAAAGCAAAGCTGCCTTTGTGACATTAACATGTCCTGTGAAAGAACATGATCACGGGAGACAGCAATATCAACAGAGGGAAGCATACACTGCTAGCACGTGATTGTAGAATGGGGTTTTTTTTTGTTATTGTTTACTTTTCTTTGTTGTTGTTGTTCTTTCTCTGGTTTTGTTCGGTTTGTTTGTTTGTTTTGGATGGTGGGGGTTGTAGTGGATTTGGGAGCAGAGGTATTTTGGGGTTTTGTTTGTTTTGATTTGGGATAGGGGTGATTTTTTTGCTTATATTCTGCCTTTCCTATGACTGCTAGTTTCACTTTGTTTGCAAGGGCTCAGGCTGCTTGTAGATCTATCACAAGATGAATGGGATAAACCTCTTGCTTGAACCCTCTCTCTCTCTCTCTGTCTGTCTTCTCTCTCTCTCTCTCTCTCCTCTCTCTCTCTCTCTCTCCTCTCCTCTCTCTCTCTCTCTCTCTCTCTCTCTCTCTCTCTCTCTCTCTCTCTCCTCTTCTCCCTCTCTCTCTCTCTCTCTCTCCCTCTCTCTCTCTCTCTCTCTCCCTCTGTCTGTCTGTCTGTCTCACATGTTAAATCCTGTTCCGCTTTTTGGCCATTGTGTGCCAGTGGGAGCAAATAACAATATTTACATAACTGCATACACACGGGGACTGGGTGTAAAAAAGCATGAATGCTTATTCCTCTATCCTCGATATAAAAGAATCTCTCTCTCTGTCTCTGTGTCTCTGTCTCTATCTCTCTCTGTCTCTCTGTTTCTCTCTCTCTCTCTCTCTCTCTCTCTCTCTCCTCTCTCTCTCTCTCTCTCTCTCTCTCTCTCTCTCTCTCTCTCTCTCTCTCTCCAGGCATCAGCTTGCATTCAGTCAGACCCTCCACACACTCTCCACGTCAGACACAGAACCCCCTCTGTTTGTCCTCCTCTCACTAACACCTCGTCCTACCCTCCATCAGTATGTATGTTATGCACAGGCTGGACAGGGTACCCTCTTCACCCTGCTTTGATCGTTTTACAATTCATGCCTCACATGTGTTTGTGTTAGCATTGTTATTGGCCTGTCTCTGAAAATATGCTCATTGTATATATGTTTGATAGACACTGCAGTAGGAATAGTGAGGAAGAGTTATGTCACGATGTTGGTTTTTTTGATATATTTAATAATAATTTAATACATGGAATTTGTATAGCGCTATCTCTTGTAAAGACAAATCAAAGCGCTTGCATTTGACCTACAGAGCCACAGATCATGCTGCCACCAGGCGCAAAGATCCCCAACTCCAACTCCCCGATTTTTCTTCAGGGATGGTGTCTAAACACGACACCTGTGTGCATGCTGGTTTGTTATAATTTTGTCATCCGCTCCTACCGGCACACGATGGCCTACTCTTCCGAAAGGTGGAACGGGGTTTTAACGTGTGCGCAAGATGTTCTGCGTGCATTCGCACACTGGGCCTCGGTTTCGAGTCTCATCCGAATGACTTCTCATCCGAATATTTCACAAACCATTGTCTGAAAATATTCTGTTGTTATAGACTTGTTGGGTTTGTTTTTTTAATGCATTGGAATAATCTTTCTAGGGAAAAAAATATGAGTAGTTGTGCAATCAAGTTATCTTGGAATGGTTAAATATAAAAACAAATGATCATTTGGTTATCATTCTTAGTTTTATTTTATACATATATATGCATACTTATACAACTACAGATAAATATTTCGATGTGTGAACCAGCAACATTTTCAGTGTCAAAGCACGTACCTCAGATAGTGCAGGAAAACAAAATTATGACCTTGAAATGCACTCAGGCTTAGACAAGCTTTGTTCATAATTATCATATAAACTTACAGCCCTTGAGTGGTGCGTGTGATTCACACTAGGTTCATTGCAAGTAAAGTCAGATGACACTTAGCTCTCTTTTGTGCCTGCATCAAAATTTGTTTGTTTTTTTCCTTCAGTGATTTCCCAGTGTAGATGCAATGAAGTCATTGACCTACAGAATGCATTGCCATCCTGTTCTGTGATACAGATAGGTGTAGGAGGTAGCGTGGGATTGTGCCAATGTCATGCCAGGGAGGCTGGTCAAAGCAAAACTGTCTGTGTGACATCTACACCTCATGTGCCAAGTCCATAACCATCAGAGGCAGCTATGTTAAAGAGTGAAACACACACAGATTTCATGTGGTGATATGATAGGGGGGGGTCTTGTTATTCTGCAGTTTTCTCCTTGTTTTACTTTGTTTTTGTCCTCCTTTGGCTGTAGTCTGTGGTGGATTTTGGGGATGGTAGTATTTTTGTTTGGTTTATTTTGGGACAGGGTTGGCTGTTTTGCTTGTGTTGGACCTTTTTTTGTAGCTGCCAGTTTCTCCTTTGATTTCTGAGGCTCAGACCATGTATTACTGAATGAACAGGGTTAACTCTCTCTCTCTCTCTTCTCTCTCTCTCTCTCTCTCTCTCTCTCTCTCTCTCTCTCTCTCTCTCTCTCTCTCTCCTCTCACTCTCTCTCTCTCTCTCTCTCTCCTTCTCTCTCTCTCTCTCTCTCTCTCTCTCTCTCACACACAAAATAAAAAGTGTTCAAAAGTGTTCACACACACACATACACACACACACACACACACACACACACACACACACACACACACACACACACACACACACACACACACACACACACACACACACACACATTGCTGCCACGGCCATCAGCTTCCATTCAGTCAGACCCTCCACACACTCTCCACGTCAGACACAGAACCCCTTCTGTTTGTCCTCCTCTCACTAACACCTCGTCCTACCCTCCATCAGTATGTATGTTATGCACAGGCTGGACAGGGTACCCTCTTCACCCCCTATATCTTTTCTTTCACTGTTTGGCAATTTGTTTCTCGTATGTGTTTGTGTTATTGTTGTTGGATCTCTAAAACTATGATCTTCTTTCTCGTCATCATCAAACACTGAGCAAATATCGTTGCCTGTCATATGTCAAGTCAAGTCAAGTCAAAGTCAAAGTCAAAAACACTTTAATCATCCCTGAAGGGCAATTACAATACTGACAGGCATATTGATACAAATCATAATCGAACACACGAAGGAGCTACATTTCTTATTTGTTCAAACATTATATAACTTCAAATAAAATGTCACAAACACTCACACTCTACGTGCGCGCGCTTGCACACACGCAAACACACGCATACACACACACCAATGTTTAAATACAATGTTCTTAAAAACCATTGACTAGAAAAGACATATGATCACCATTATTTACACATTATACGCACGCGTTCACACCCGCATATATACATGCATGCACGCACACGCACACACACGCACACACACACACACACACACACACACACACACACACACACACACACACACACACACACACACACACACACACACGCTCCCCCCTCCCCATACAATCCACACCCACCCGCCCCCACACTCACACATACACACACATTGCTAAAATGCAATGCATTGCCTTTGAGTATCTCATATGTCAGGACCAGTGTTTTGACCTTGGTGTGGAAGAAAGTTGTTGTCTTTTAAGTTGTTTTTTTTCTAGAAAAAAGGCAGAGGAATGGACCAAGAAATCAGACAATAGACAAGAAGGAAAAGGGAAGAAAAGGAACAAGGAAAAAACAAACATTATAGGAAAAAGGGAGTTCCTAGCACTGAATTTCCAGAAAGTGGGGAGTCTGTTTATATTGACACGCCCCTGCTGGCATCCCCACGAGGAAAAATTACATTTATTGTGTGTTTGTTGTTTGGCATTACTAATAGAATGA
>CM060338.1:24030212-24035212 GCA_030674155.1 Stramonita haemastoma | reverse complement strand
GAGAGACAGTACAATACATGTGACACCTCTCTTAAGACGGACCACAAAGACAGTACGCACAATACAATGTAACAACACCTAGGACAGGATACAAAAGACAGTACTTACAATTTATTACACCACACTTAGGACACAACACAAAAAAAAATACATACAATTTATTACACCACATTTAAGACAAAAGACAGTAACAATACATGTGACACAGCGCTGTAGGACATGAGAGACAGATACAACACAGCACATTTGACTATAGTGGTGGTGGCATTACCTGAAAAATAACAGGCTTAGCCAGATAGAAATCAATAAGGTCATTACCTGGGGCACAGATTGCTGTCTGTGGCTTGGCTAGGATAGGGTAGGGTAGGATAGGATAGGGTAGGGAGAAAGAAAGTGGCACTGGAGAAATGAGGGGTTGATTTAATGTTCATTGGGGTCAGGTCGATTAAGCTTAAAGAGTCAGAAGGTTTTTTCATGTGCTTTTTCGTGTGTGGCTTGGTCATTTTTCTTCGTAAGTGCTTAGGATGTGTGTGGGGTGGAGGGGGGTGCAGAGAGGGGAGATGAGTACAGCCTTTTCGGGAGGGGGTGGGGAGAGAGAGGGGGAGGGAGGGAGGGAGGGAGAGAGAGAGAGAGAGAGAGAGAGAGAGAGAAGAGAGAGAGAGAAGAGAGAGAGAGAGAGAGAGAGAGAGAGAGAAAAGCAAAGGCTTTCAGTGAGGAGGTGGGGAGAGATGGAGAGAGAGAGAAAGAGAGAGAGAAGGAGAAGAGGGAGAGGGAGGGACAGACAGACAGAGAAAGAGAGGGGGAGGGAAAGGAGGGGGGGGGCAGCGAAAGCTTTTTTTGGAGAGAGGGGGGTAAGTAAGGGGATATAGAGCAAGAGTGGAGAGGGGTCCATTTGATAGGCTGGCCTCAATCTCTGGTCTCTTTCTGTGGCTCTCTTTGTGTCCGTGTATGGGTCAATTGGTTTAGGCTGAATGATGTAGAGACATGCAATGTTGTGCTTTGGCGTAGGTAGAACGTGAGGATGCGCGGTCAGATTGTCGTGTTGTTGTGTAGCGCTGTGTACACTGCTTTGTGTGTGGCTTGATTCTGTTGTGGATGATGACAGTGTATGGTTGTCAACTGTTTTTTGTGTGCTGTAGTATTCAAGCGAGCGAGCGCGCGCGCGCGGCGCGTGTGTGTGTGTGTAAGTGTGTGTGTAAGTGTGTGTGTGTATGTGTGTAAGTGTGTGTGTGTGTGTAAACATGTTCAAATAAGAATCTGCTACTTTTCTTTACATTTTACATCCAGTTTCAAACATGACACTTTCTCTAAACACTTTTGTTCTCTACTTTTCTTTACATTTTACATCCAGTTTCAAACATGATACTTTCTCTAAACACTTTTGTTCTCTACTTTTCTTTACATTTTACATCCAGTTTCAAACATGATACTTTCTCTAAACACTGTTGTTCTCTGTACCACTTAAACTATACTCTCAGCATTGCATTCTGGGGTTAAAACTGTCAAAAACAAAATTAGAAGAATGAAAATGCGCTTGTAAAATCAAATACCTTTAGTAACAGGAAAAAAAAACGAAAACGATACACGCACTCACGGGTGGGTGGGCGGGCGTGAATTTTACTGGGCTACTTTTGTTCTTTAATGGGAATTAAAGTAGGGGCTAATATCATTTCAAACATCTTCAATGATAAGCAATATTGTCCGCGCAATTATTTACTTGCAGTGATTTTTTGAAGGGTAATCATTACTAACATAAATGAATGTCTGTGGCGTGGGGAGAGCTATTTCCAGCCTGTGGAATTGAGATTTTCCACAGTGACAGCGCCGACAGAAACAGTCACCTACCTGCAAGAACGAACCCGTTTTTTCCGCAGGTCGTCATTTAACAAATGATCGTGTCTGAGTAGGTTTAGTATGGAGTTGAGGGAAAATTGCATTGGTAGGGGAAAAGGGAAAGAAGAGAGAGAGAGAGAGAGAGAGAGAGAGAGAGAGAGAGAGAGAGAGAGAGAGAGAGAGAGAGAGAGAGAGAGAGAGAGAGAGAGAGAGAGAGAGAGAAAGAGGTGGAGAGGGGGGAAGAGAGAGAGAGAGAGAGAGAGGTGGAGAGGGGGGGGGAAGGGAGAGAGAGAGAGAGAGAGAGAGAGAGGAGAGAGAGAGAGAGAGAGAGAGAGGAGAATGAGGGAGAGAGACAGAGACAGAGAGAGACACATAGAGACAGAGAGAGAGAGCCAGTTATGGCGGGAGAAAGTGTTCGATGGGGGGAGAAAAGACCTGTGGAAAGAAAGCCCTAGGCTGTGTGATTTAAGACAAGATGAAATAAAAGGCAGAGACAAGAAGGGGAAAGAGGTTAGAACTAGAGGGAGAGAGGTGGCTGAATGAAAGATGAAGAAGATGAGAAAGAGAGGGTGAGAGGGAGGGAGACGGGAGTGGATAGGAAGGTTTGACACGGAAAAGGAATTTCATTTTCTGTGCTGCATGGACGAAAGGGGATTGAACAAAACTTTTCTCTTGTTGTTTCAAGAAAATCAAAAATGGGAGGTGAATGTGTGTGTGAGTATATATATATATTATATATATATATATATATATATATATATATATATATATATATATATATATATATATAAAATGTATGTATGTATGTATGTATGTATGTATGTATGTATGTATGTATACATATATGTATAGTCATAAATATATATATGCGTGTGTGTGTATGAGTGTATGTGTGTGTGTGTGTGTGTGCGTGTGTATCCAATCGTGCATCAATACAAAAAAAAAAAATCTGATTAAACATAAAATGTGTATGTGGTTTGGTGACAAAAAAGAGGGCGTGAATGAGAAAAAGAAATATCAAAGAACGGAAATAAAGATTGTTTCTTTTTTTTTTTCTTTTTTCTTTTTTTTAAACAATCTTTATTTCCGTTCTTTGATATTTCTTTTTCTCATTCACGCCCTCTTTTTGTCACCAAACCACATACACATTTTATGTTTAATCAGATTTTTTTTTTTTGTATTGATGCACGATTGGATACACACGCACACACACACACACACACACACATACACTCATACACACACACGCATATATATATTTATGACTATACATATATACTTATAGTTTCATATACTTTGTTTCTTTTTTTTTTTCTTTTTTCTTTTTTTTAAACAAAGTATATGAAACTATAAGTAGACAACATGAGATCTGCAAGCCTCGTAGATAAAATTAAAGCAAAAATAAACAAAGCTGAATTAAACCAAATCAAATCAGACGAAAAATTTATTTTTGAAAGAATTCTATAGTGCATTTTTATTATCGCTTTGTTTGTATTGCACGTCAAAGATAACGTTTGCAAACAAACATTGGTCCTGCTTTGTCATATTTTTTTTTAGAAATGCCTAAAAAAATTAACACTAGACACATAATAATTATCGTTGCTGTGTAACACTGTTTATACTGTGAGGGTGAAAACAGATGAACTGGCATGAGACACTGCCTTTCTTCATTTCTCTGGCTGTGTCCTAATATTACAGCAATAAAGCTAAAGGTGTTCCCATAACCCAAGCGGTCGTTTGGGAGCGAGATGTTAGAGACCTCAGCTTCTCTAGGGGCCAGCATATTGAGGGTGGCGCCCATCTCCTCTTCTACACTCTTTACCTTCCCTGACCCTAAAACGGGCAGGTACCCATTTACAGCTGGGTGAACTGGGGGAACTGTACTGTAGCCAAGGCACGCAAACGGCCACCCATCCACTTGGTAACCACGCTCAACGCTGCTTAACCTTAGCTTGGGGCAAAACGAGTACTCTGAGGTAATAGCAGTAAATTACTGTAAACGTGCTAAGGCTTATTTTGTACCAGAACGTAACATTCTGGATACAATGTTGATACTTGTTGGTGTAGGTACGTTAGATTTAAACCTGCCGGTCAGTTTAATTTGTTGGTATACATAAGCCAGCAGATGACTGGGCAGATGCATTACTGTCTTTTGCTTGACAAGACCCATCAGATATACTGCAATCCATATCAGTGGATGGAACATGGCAGATACAAACCTAGCTTATTGACATCACAATACATTACCTGAAATAACTACCAGGTATAGAAATCAATATTGTCATTAATCGGACACATATTGATGTCTGTATTTGGAAGGGGGGAGAGGGGTTAATTTAATTGCCATAGGGTGAGCTTTATAAGTCTACAAGATTTAACTGCCTTAGTTTGGCATCTGTTTTTCTCTGGGTTATGGGAGGGGGGGTTCTGCTTGCTAGGGGTGGGGGTTGGGGGCTTTTGTTTTATGTTGAAAGGTGGGGAGGGATTTGTTTTTATCATTGGTTTGGGGGTTTTTTAGGTGCGGTAAGGAAAAGGAGAGTATTATATAAACAATGGGTATGCAAGGAATGGATCAGGGTCGAAGAAGTCCACATGACGCGCGTGCTGGGTTTGTTTTCACCCTTTGTCCTCATTGTTGTCTGGGTCTCTTTGATTCTGTGTGGGGGCTGATTGGATGAAGCAGAATGACGTGCACACATGCAATGAGATCATAGGCAAGTGGGCTAGGATGCAGTATTGATAATGTGCTGTGCTACGCAATATAAATCATATTGTACTGTGCCGTGCTTTTTTCAGATACGGGTATCAGTATAGAATGCTGAATTATAATCTTGTATATTGTGGTATAAATTTGTGTGGTGGGTAAAACTGGATGTGATTTGGGTACTTAAAAATGGTATAATTATTACCCCCTCGGATGTTCTGAACATGTCATATCGTTTAACAGTCATTCGTATATTAATACAAATACTTATTTAAAAAATACGAATTTTGGTGGGTCAGAACAAAAAATGATGACAACACATATAAAAACAATAAAACCGTACATAAACCAGATGTCTTCAACGTTTTATATGTATATAAAACAGTACTAAGCAACGCATACCAGTCGTTTGACGGAACACACCCGTTACAGAGCACTGGTATTTAGCGCAATAGCATTATCC
>CM060338.1:24024887-24030112 GCA_030674155.1 Stramonita haemastoma | reverse complement strand
TTTTTTTTTTTTGGCGGGGAGGTGGGGGGTTTGGGATGTTGTTTTTGTTTGTTTTTAGGGTAAGGGAGGGGGCGGGGGTGGTGAGGGAGAGTGAGTATCAGGTAAACAAAGGGTACACAGAAACTGGATCAGGGTTGAGGAGGTCGGCATGACGTGCTGGCTTTGCTGCAATCCCTGCCCTCGTTGCATAGGGCTCTTTGATTTCTGTGTGTGGGTTAATTGGCTGATGCAGGATGATGGATTCACATGCAAGGAGATTGGGGCAGTGGGCTGATAGGGTCATACACACACACGCACGCAAGCACGCACGTGCGCGCACACACACACACACACACACACAGATATGTACAGATATATATATATGTATACATACACACGCACACATACATACACACATACATACATATATATATATATATATATATATATATATATATATATATATATCACAGCTATCCTCTCAGCTGCTAATTATTCCATCCCATCCCAGTTCAGATGGGACCAGCTGGTGCTAATTATAGCAGAAACTGACCACACTTGGACAAGGTAAAAGGAAGAGGCATACTAAATTTAGCATATATATATATATTATATATATATATAATATATATATATATATATATATATATATATATATATATATATAAGTGTGTTTTGTGTGTTGTTCAATGGTTTATGATGCACTGTTATGTTGTGCTAGGCAATAATACTGCACTTAGCTATACTTTGCGGTTATGGGAAGTATTATACAATGTTTTACTACAGTTTTGTGTAGCGTAAAATATTTTCGTATGATACAATTATAAAACAGATTTGTGCTGTTGTTTTTGTAGAGTAGTATGCTACGTATATTGGTATCTATAGTATATCCAGTCTCAAAGCAGGTTTGATATACAAAAAAAATTACACAAACCTCATTGTGTCAACATTAAGAATCTTGCTGGGTAAACAAAACAACATGATAACAACGCTTTTTTTTTTAATCATTAAAAACGTACATACCTCAAATCTCTAACATGTATAAAGGCACATTTAGCTATCCATACCAGTGGTTTAAGGGGGCACAACAGAAACGAAGTGCTAGCGATTTTTTGATGTACTGGCATTACCTGAAATAACAGACTACAGGGAGAGAAATCAGTAACGTCATCACTGGGACACAGATTGTTGTCTGCCCTTGGAGGCAGGAAGAGTTGCTTTCTTTGCCATCAGGCGAGGTATAGTAGTCTCGGAGGTTCAGTGGGCTTTCTGTAAAACCAGGGGGGGGGGGTTGTTGTTGTTTGGGTTTGTTGTTTGATGGGTAACCGTTTGCGCGCCTTGGCTTCAGTACAGTCCCCCCGATTCACCCAGCTGTAAGTGGGTGCCTGCCCTCTTTAGGGTCAGGGAAGGTAAAGCAGCGAGGGAGAGGAGTTGGGCGCCGCCCTCAACATGCTGGCCCCCTAGAGAAGCTGAGGTCTCTAACCCCTTGCTCCCCAACGACCACACAGGTTGTGGGACACCTTTACCTTACCCACCTTTGGTTATTGGTTTTTATTTGCTTTGGGGGGAGGGGATTAGTGAGGTGAAGGGTATAGCAGATAAACAAATCTCTCGTTCGCTTTACACTGTCAGATGTGTCTGGGAAAAATAATGGCATGTCCTTTCCAGCTCCTCTCGTGGGCCGTACAGCTTGGTCTGTAGAGTTATCTCCGTCAGCCACACTTTCTTCCTCAGGTTGCTGAATCATACACAAAGATACACATTTAAAAAAAATTATTTATTCTTATTTTGTAGCTGTTGTAAAATGGAAAATAACATAGCAAATATTGTACAGATAGTACCCATTGAAAGCTAGTATCAATCATACAATGATTCAGTCCTTGCAGTAATTCACGTGGTTGTGAATTATACACAATGATACACTTTTTAAATTCTTATTTTGTAGCTGTTCTAAAATGGAATATAACATAGCAAATATTGTACCAACAATACCCACCGAAAGCTAGTATCAATCATACAATGATTCAGTCCTTGCAGTAACTCTCGTGGTCTGACCAAGCACAAACCACGAATGAATGACTGGGGCGTAGTTTTCGCTTTTACCATTGATTATGTCTTGATTTGTCTGAAACGGGAAAGCGATTTCCATTCAATTTGATTGGATTTGTTTTGATTGGCCGTGAGACTTCAACTGGCCAGAATTTCTACCCTTAGCATTTACATGCAGGAACCCAGCTTCACGAAACCATCGTTCAATAAAAACGTCTGGGTAAGGAAAGAGGGGAGGTACCCCCCCAAAAAAAAAAAAAATGGCGACGGGAGAGAAGAACCAATTATAGATGGGGGGAAAAGTGGTTGAGGCGCAGAAAGGCATTTTTGGAAAGAAAACTTTATGCTTTGTAACTCTGGGGTGGAAAGGTGGGTGAAGATTAAATGAAATGAAGGGACGGGAAGGAAAAGAAAAAGAAATGGAGGAACAGACAGAAAGAGACAGACAGAAGACACGACAGGCAGACAGACAGACAGAGCAGAGAGACAGACAGGAAGGAGAGGGGAGGAGAAGGACAGAAAGAGAGACAGGAAAGTTCACACAAGAAGAATTGTGTGCGTGTGTGTGGTGTTGTGTTGTGTGTTTGGTGTGTTGTGTGGGTGTGTGTGTGTGTGTGTGTGTGTGTGTGTTGTTGTGTGTGTGTGTGTGTGTGTGTGTGTGTGTGTGTGTGTGGGTGTGTGTTGTGTGTGTGTGTGTGTGTGTGGGTGTGGTGTGTGTGTGTGTGTGTGTGTGGATTGTGTGATGTGTGTGTGTTGTTGTGTGAAGTTTGAGCGACTTTTCTGTTGTTTGTGAAAGTGGATTTTGTTGTTAGATTTTCTCGTTTGAAAAAAAGTTGAAACGAATTTTTTTGTATAAAATTTATTCGATAAAAGAAAGTAAACAAAAGATAAAAAAAAAAAAAAAAGAAATAAACAAATAGATAAATAAAAAGCAAAAAAGGAAAGGTGCCGATGGCTTCGAAAGCTGATCATGGCATTGACCATTGAAAAGGAAAAACGTGGGAACAAGAACAGCACAGGTGAAACAGGCAAGCCGGCAACAAACAACAAGCAAACAAAAACTAAACAAAAATTCCGTACAGACTTGGTAGATAAGAGCAATATTGATACAGAATACAACATGAAATGAAGACGAAATCCAATGAGAAGAGAAGAAACATTGCTACATGAAGACACATATTTATTTTATCATTTATTTGTTTATCTATTTATTTATTCATTCGTATTTATCGACGATAATGGAATAAGAAATCATATAGTTTTAGATCTAGTCCCCGTGTGTATGCAGTTTTGTAAATCTTGTCATCTGCTCCCACTGGCACAGAATGGCCTACTCTTACGAAAAGCGGAACAGGATTTAACGTGTGCGCGAGATGTTCTGCGTGCGTTCGCACACGGGGCCTCGGTTTATAATCTCATCCGAAGACTTTTGAGGAGAGAGGAGTCAGCACTGATGTTAACTCTAGGGGGAAAATTCCTCGAACAGGAATGGAACCCGAGTCGTCAAATTGTAAGCGCAATATTCTGACCACTAGGCCATCCCGTCCCATACATGTAAGGTGTATGATTGTGTAGGGAAAGCAGCATGCACGCTGCAGGACAGTACTGACATTTGGAGGTTCACAAGTCCACAACTTTCCTACATGTAACTTGCAGATATGCTTTTTAAAAGAAAAAGGTTTTAAGCAAGACTGAGATGAATCTTCGACAACAAAGAAAGAAGAAACGGTCTCTCTGTCCCAATATATGATTACCTGAGCTTGTTTTACTGTACTACTCTTTGTCATTTCTATATGTATATATAACTTCTTTTTGTACAGACAGAGAGAGATGCCCTTCGTGTATGAATGTGTGTGGTGTGTGTGTGTGTGGTGTGTGTGTGTGTGTGTGTGTGTGTGTGTGTGTGTGTGTGTGTGTGTGCGTGCGTGCGTGCGTGCGTGTGTGTGTCTATAAGAATTACACTGCTGTGTTTGGAATGTGAGCTTCTACTGTTCTGTATTGATTCATGCCCACAGAAATCTCTTTAAGAATTACACTGCAGTGTTTGGAATGCAAGCTTCTACTTTTCTATGGGTTTTTTTGGATTTAACTCTCTGAATTACTTAAATTCAATGTTTTAGAAGGATCTTCTGTATAAGGTATGTGACAATCGACTTTTCTGTGTTGATTGATGCCCAGAGAACGAGCTTCTACTTTTCTGTGTTGCTTGATGCCCAGATAAATCTCTTTTAGCATTGCTTTTCTTGTGTAAAATCCCTGAACGAATCTGTCCTTCAAAATCACACACACACAGACATGTTGTGTATCGTTACAGCTTGTAAGGTTAATCATTCAGGCCTTAAACCAGAACACAGTCACAGACAGACAGACAGACTTTCACACGAAATACATGCTCTGTGCCCAATAGAGAAAAATTAGACATGTTTACTTTGTTGAAAGAAAACAAAAAGAAGGGTACACAAATAAAAGCGAAAAGGCCTTGCCGCATTACAAAAGAAAGTATTGATAAATAAACAAAACGTGCCTGTGGCTTTGTAAGATGATCGAGGCATTGATCAGGAGAAGAGAGAGGGGGGGGAGAAAAGAGAGGGGGGGGGGAGAAAGAGAGAGAGGGGGGGGGGGAAAGAGAGAGAGACAGAGACAGAGAGACAGAGAGAGAGAGAGAGGCGCGAAGAACAACACACGTGAAACGTGCTATAGGCAGCGAAAGATTTCTGTGTGCATGTAGACAACATTATAAAGATGCAGAATAAAATCCAGAAGACTAAAAGTAGAAGAAACAGGAAAGTGGTGTTATTGTGCACAACTGGCACGCGGCTTAAAGTAGCGGGAGGTGCTTGCTAACAGTTGCAAACATTGTGCATACAGTGCATACATGGCACAGGGAAAGCAGCGTGGAGGGGGGGCGGGTGCTATGCTAACAGTTGCAAACAAAGAAATATCTTTTTCCATCAGCAGCAGATATTGTTTCCTTGCAAAATTGAAAAACAGCCTAAAAATGGGGGGGGGGGGTAACACTCCTAGTATAGATACCGAGATAGACAAAGAGACAGACAGACAGAGAGATAGATAGATAGATAGATAGATAGATAGATAGATAGATAGATAGATAGATAGATAGATAGATAGATAGATAGATAGATAGATAGATAGATAGATAGATAGATAAATAGATAGGTAGGTAGGTAGGTAGGTAG
>CM060338.1:24002387-24022387 GCA_030674155.1 Stramonita haemastoma | reverse complement strand
TTTTACACCCAGTCTCCACTCTTATCACGCATAACATAATATAGAAAACAACCTCTATTTTTTAAACTTGAAAAAACATACAAACAACAACATGAAGACAATATTAAGAGGAGAAAAAACATCATGAAGACAATCATAAAATAGCAGAAATCACACACACACACACACACACACACACACACACCAAATGACTGGCGTAGACTGGAACCATCCTACACAGGGATCGAAAAAGCTGAAGCTGTTTTCGACTGGAGTGAATCTGAAGTTTTCTTTCTTTAATTGAATAAATAAATAAATAATAGAGCCAATGTTTGCAGACCAATTTCATCTGCTCCTCCGCTAAAACTCCGAAGTTCACCAATGGTGAGAGTTTTGCTAATGCAACCGGTTTTGCCCACCGTTAAGGTAGCCGTATTCCAGCTACGGGGCTGATGTCGAAACACGACACCTGTGTGCATGTTGTGCATATATATACATATATATATATATGTAACAGAGTGCAGATATTTGATCTGCCACGACTCTGTACAACTTCTCGGCGACGACAGCACGGTCAGACAGTGGGAATGTGGCCTCTAAAAAGAGGCTGCATAAATACTACATTTTACCGCTGTGGGCAAAGTGCATGCAGAGGACGGCTTTCGACCACCCCCCAACGATACAGAACGTTGCACAATTCACAGGTGTGGATCCAAACGTTACACCCACGACGCTGCAATTGGCAGTTCCGATCGCAAGGGAAGTAATCTAATTACCGCCCTGCCACATCCACCACCGCTGACTTTGTGCCGCGTCCCGAGGCACAGTGGGTACTGACCAGCGTATTTGACGCTCAGATCAGTAGCCCTAAGTTCTTTCCATCCTGTCGGCGACGCCACTTTGTAACAGAGTGCAGATATTTGATCTGCCGCGACTCTGTACAACTTCTCGGCGACGACAGCACGGCCAGACAGTGGGAATATGACCTCTAAAATGAGGCTGCATAAATACTACATTTTACCGCTACGGGCAAAGTGCATGCAGAGGACGGCTTTCGACCACCCCCCAACGATACAGAACGTCGCACAATTCACAGGTGTGGATCCAAACGTTTTACCCACGTTCGCTGCGATTGGCAGTTCCGATCGCAAGGGAAGTAATCTAATTACCGCCCTGCCACATCCACCACCGCTGACTTTGTGCCGCGTCCCGAGGCACAGTGGGTACTGACCAGCGTATTTGACGCTCAGATCAGTAACCCTAAGTTCTTTCCATCCTGTCGGCGACGCCACTTTGTAACAGAGTGCAGATATTTGATCTGCCGCTACTCTGTACAACTTCTCGGCGACGACAGCACGGCCAGACAGTGGGAATATGACCTCTAAAATGAGGCTGCATAAATACTACATTTTACCGCTACGGGCAAAGTGCATGCAGAGGACGGCTTTCGACCACCCCCCAACGATACAGAACGTCGCACAATTCACAGGTGTGGATCCAAACGTTTTACCCACGTTCGCTGCGATTGGCAGTTCCGATCGCAAGGGAAGTAATCTAATTACCGCCCTGCCACATATATATATATATATATATATATATATATATACATATATATATATGTATATATATATATATGTATGTATGTATGTATGTATGTATGTATGTATGTATGTATATCTTATGTGTCATCCGTCAAGAATGGCCTAGTCTTCCGAAAGACAAAACAGGTTTTGACGTGCGCTTAAAATGTTCTGCGTGCGTTCACACACGGGACGTCGGTTTATAGTCTCACCCGAAGACCTTTTTGGGGAGTGCAGTTGGCACTGATGTTCAGTCCAGGGAAATACTTATAATCCCCTTGGACGGCGTCTTGGGGGTGGCTTAAACCTGGGCTCAAACCCGGGTCATTAAATCGAGAGTGCATGCTCCAACCGCTAGACTATCCCGTCCCCGAAAGATAGAAATAAATCAGACCACTAAATACAAAAAACGATTTATTTATTTTTGATTTGTTCTTATAGTTTGAGGATAATTGAATAAGCACTCTTGTGCTTTTTTTTACATCCAGTCCCCGTGTGTATATGCAGTTTTGTCAATTTTGTCATCTGTTCCCACAGGCACACAATGGTCTACGACAGGAAAGAAACATGCTTGGTCAAAACGAAGACGAAAAACGACGTAGACAAGATGTAGAAAAAAAGTGAATAAAATAAAACTAGATGAAACAAACCAAACCAAAAGATATATATAGAATTAAACTACTTTTTTTTACAAGAAAGGACAGAATTGAGAACATTTGATAAAGAACACAAAAAGGAAATAAATGAGGTCAAAGGAATACAAAAGCAAAACAAACAAACAACAACAACAACAGCAAAATAACTGAAGCAAACCAGATGGAAAAGATCACAGATATAGAACAAATTACATGACCAAAAAAAACAACAACCAAGAAACAAAAAAAAATATTTGATCAAAGAAAACTAAAACAAAGAAAACCACTTAGATCAAAAGAAAGACCCCAAAAATATACATCAAATTAGAATGAAAGAAAAGCATAAAAGACAGAACAAAAATCGAACTGGAAAATAAATCAATGAAATTAGATTGAAACAAAAAAAAGTAGTCTTTTTTCATCTCAAAGCTAGTTCATGTTATTGCCAGTCATGCTTATATTCCTAATCAACAAATAAATAAACAAATTATTCAGCAAACAAACAAGAGAAAAAAGCAAACCTCAGTCTCTCTAGAGTACAGAAGCATGTTTCATTTTTCTCTTCCTCCCCCCCCCCCCCCGAAAAAAAAAAAAAGCCCAGGTAAATGTAGGAAGAAAACTTAAATTTGATCAGCACAACGACGGAAATTCACAGACAGGATCAGGAAATGGACAAAGAGCAGGAAGGATGGATGGATGGATGGATGGATGGATGGATGGATGGATGAAATGAAGGAAGAAAAGAAGGAAGAAAGAAAAGAAGGAGGGGAAAAAAGAAGGAGGGAAAAAAGAAGGAAGGGGGAAAGGAAGGAAAGAAAGAAAGAAAGAAAAGAAGGAAGGGAGGGAGGAAGGAAGAAAAGAAGGAAGGAAAGAAAGAAAGAAAAGAAGGAAGGGAAAAAGAAGGAAAGAGGGAAGAAATGAAGAAAGAAAGACAGTCAGAAAGAAAGAAAAAACGAAAGAAAAGCAGAAAGGAAAGAAGGAAGGAGGAAGAAAAGAAGGAAAGAAGAAAGGAAGGAAGAAAGAAAGAAAGGAAGGAAGAAAGAAAGAAAGGGAGGAAGGAAGAAAAGAAGGAAGGAAGGAAAAGAAGGAAGGAAGGAAGAAAAGAAGGATGGAAGGAAAAGAAGGAAGGAAGGAAGAAAAGAAGGAAGGAAGGAAAAGAAGGATGGAAGTAAGGGGTCCATTTGGCTTGTCTGCTTTGGCTCCTTGCTATTTGTTTGTTTGTTTGTGTGCTTGTTTGTCTGTTTATTTGCTTGTTGGTCTGTTTGTTTATTTCATGTTTGAGGAAGTTGAGGTTCGGCGGTGAGGAGTTTAGTTTGTTTAGGGGTTGTTGTTTTTTGTTCAGGAGACGGGAGTTTGTTTATTCTTGTTTGACTGTTTTATTTATAAAGGGACAGTGTGCTTTGGGGCAGTGTGCCCTCATATTTATTTGTGTTTGTTCATTTTGCTGTTGTGTTGAGCATGAGACTAGGAAGAACATAATCGGCACAGCAACAACAAGGTAGTTGCTTCTACTGTGCTCAGATGCAACATCAGCAGTCACATGTTGGCAGATTTTCCCCTCCCGCTTTTCGTAAGAGTAGGACCATATTTACAAAAACTGCATACACACGAGGACTGGACGTAAAAAAGCACATGAGTGCTCATTCCATTATCTCGATATAAAAGAATAAATATAATAAAGAAAGAAATAGATAAAAGACGAAGACGGGGGTAAAAAGAGTGAGCAGAATGATAACAGCATTAAGTGCGCATTTTTTTTTGTTTCTGTATGTGTGTACGTGCGTGTGCATGCATTCATGCGTGCACATGTGACTGTTAGAGATAGAAGAAAGAATTTGAAGGAAAAAACCCCAGGTTTTGCCAAAGTGTGTTTTTGCTTTATCTATATTTGATGATATATATATATTATATATATTATACATATATATATATAATAAAAGTGTGTGTGTGTATGTAGAGAGAGAGAGAGAGTGGTGGGGTGGGGGGGAGAGAGAGAGAGAGAGAGAGAGAGGAGAGAGAGGAGGAGAGAGAGAGAGAGAGAGAGAGAGAGAGGAGAGAGAACAATAACAATAGTTTATTGTGATTTTTAAGCTTTTCAGCCCATTCACAAAGGGGACAGTGGGAAGGGGATTAGGGCACAATACAAAAAATTATATTGAACAAGAAGATAAAGAAAGAAAGAGAGAGATGGGCAGCAACAGACAGACGCAGACAGAGACAGAGAAAAGGGGGAGAGAGGAAGGCGCAGACAGACAGACAGAGACAGACAGACAGACAGACAGACAGAGAAAAGGGGAGAGAGGTTAAGAGCCAGACAGACAGGCAAACCTACCAACAGATAGACAGAGAACAAGATTGATGGCAGAGAATAAAAATGGGAGGAGGAGTGTACATCAGTCAGCAGGAGAAATTGTCCCGGCAGAATGACAAGAATTATGAGAAAGAAACCTTTACTTGAGAAAGAAACCTTTATACTTGCTTTGTTGTTTTTTAAGCACCTTTGATACAAGAAAAATTGGCAGGAGAAGAAGAAGGAGAAGAAACTTAGAGATCCGCTGAGTGAGGAATGTATTTAGCCCTGGGTTGAATGAAATGAGGTACGTCCTTTTTGTTTCTGTTTTCTTTTTGTTTATATTTATCGAGGGGGTGTTTGGCGGGTTGTGAGATTCGTTGTCTTTGTGTCTGTCTGCTGTTAGTTTCTGTTTCTTATGTGAGGATAGATTAAGAGAACTATGAGACTGCTCCAATTTACTTTTCTTTCCTCTCCCTCTTTCTTCTTCTTCTTCTGCTTCTTGTTCTTCTTTGTCTTAGTCGTCTTTTTCTTCTTCTGTGCTTCTGCTTCTGCTTCTTCTTTCTTCTTCCTTTTTCTTCTTCTTTCTCTTCTTCTTCGCAATTCTTCTTCTCTTCGCAATTCTTCTTCTTCTTCGCAATTTTTCTTCTCTCCTCTCATCCGATTTTTCATCCTTTTTCCTGTTCCTCGTCTTGTCCATCTGTTATACGGGTTCTCTTCTTGTTGATATTTACTTGTTTGCAATACATATAGAATACTTTTCTCCCGTATTATTATACTACTCTCTTCTTGTTAACGTTTTTACGAACACAACTTCAAATACTTTGTTATGTCAAACTAGAAAAATTCACGAAGCTTGCGATTAACCGATTTTTTTTAAACCAAGATAATAAATCACAAACATGTCATCACATAACTCATTGCACGATAAGGAAATTCTCTGAATATTCTCTGGTGGTATGTGCAGACTAGTCTCGGTTGTGTCTCTGTTGTTTCAAGTAATAAATCAAAGACGCACAGTTGGTGCCTTCACTCTCCTGTCTAAAGCAATAGCAAACAGGAAACCTTCCCAGAAACTGGTGCTGCTGTCTTATTCAGCACTGCAAGGGCAGGAAGTTCTTTTTGACATGCCAGGAAGCAGTTTTTTAAAAGCAAGGAGGAGGAGGGGACAAAGGCGGACAAAAGGCCATTTCTGTTCAACCCGGAAAAGCGTTTTCAACTATTCCATGGTGATAGTCTTTGTGCAAGACGAGAAGTTCCTTTCGATTGTAAGAAGTTGTTTAGTGTGGGGTTTAGGAGGGTTTTTTTTTGTATATGTGTGAGGTTATTCTCTCCAAGTGACACGACAAGCTTCAAGTCTAGTTGAACTTCTGAAAGGTTAACACGCTCTCTCATCTTTTTTTTTAGTTGTCTTACTGATGACAGAAAATTAACAATGGTTTTGTTCACGAGTTCTATGATTTTATTATTTTGTGATTGAAAGTTAAGTCCACATAGAGGTGTCTGAAGGATATCTGAGATATCGGCGTATACAAGATTAAATAGCTGATACAAAATTGACGTAAAATTTGTTAATCAGAAAAAGGTCATGGTAAAGGTGTTCCCATAACCTATGTGATTGTTGGAGAGCGAGGCGTCAGAGATCTCAGCTTCTGCAGGGGCCAGCATATTGAGGGCGACACCCTCTCTCCTTTTCTCTCTCCTCTGTCTCTTGTCTCTGTCTCTGTCTCTCTCTCTCTCTCTCTCTCTCTCTCTCTCCTCTCTCTCTCTCTCTCTCTCTCTCTCTCTCTCTCTCTCTCGCTGCTTTACCTTTCCTGTCCCTGAAGAGGGCAGGTACCCATTTACAGCTGGGTGAGACTGGGGGAACTGTACTAAAGCTAAGGCGCGCCAAACGGTCACCCATCCACACCTGGTAACCACGCTCAAATCTGCTTAACTAACCTTAACTTGGGCAAAGCGAGTGCTCTGACCACTGAGCTATCCCATGCCTAACCAGACCAGAAAAAAAGATGTAAAATAATTCTGATTACTTCTTGTTTTTCAGGCTCCCTTCCACAGCCCCCCTGTTTGAACATATGATAGTCTCCTATATATGCCAGTGTATGCCAAGTCCAAACAAACACACACACAAAAGGAAGGGGGGATAGCCTAGTGGTCAGAACATTGCGCTCGCAATTTGACGACCCAGGTTCTGTTCCCGTCGAGGGGCTTTTCCCCTGGAGTTGAAATCAGTGCTGACTGCACTCTCCCCAAAAGTCTTCGGATGAGACTTAAACCGAGACCCCGTGTGCGAACGCACGCAGAATATCTTGCGCACACGTTAAATCCTGTTCCGCTTTTCGTAAGAGTAGGCCATCTTGTGCCGGTGGGAACAGATGACAAGATTTACAAAACTGCATACACACGGGACTAGATGTAAAAAAAAAAAAGCACACGAGTCCTTATTTCATTGTCATCGATATAAAATAGAATAAATGAATAAATAAAATAAATAAATAAATAAAGATGTCAGCCTCAGAGCACAGACCTGTACATGTTCCGCTTTTCATCACGATTGATTTCCGCAGCACAGAGACAGAAGAATAGAAGAGCAGAAAAGAACAGAACAGAAAGGGTCGGCGCTTGTAGCTTTTAATATCTTTACCAGTGCTTCGGGGGGGCAAGAGGTGCCGTGGTGAGCGGAGGGGAGGGGAGGGGGGGTACAGTAAACAAACCAAAGGTTTTTTAGAAAAGTAAACAAAATATCGGAAAATGGCAGACGGTAGCAGGAAGAAGTGGAAAAGGTCAAAAGGGAAGGAGAAACTTACAAATAAAAAGAATGGCTTCGAAAAGGCAGGAAGAGGAAATGAATGCAAGTATGTAACAGGGTCATAGATGGAGCGTTCAGGGCCAGAGGTTAAGTATCTATCCAGGACAAAAGGTGTGTGATCTGAGCATAAAATTTATGTCTTCTATGTAAGAGCTGTTGTAGCTCAGAAATGTATGTATGTATGTACCTTGCAATATGTGGGGATGGAGCGTCTGTCTCATGCCATGTGTCTGCTGATGTTCATATCATATGTATGTTTGTGTTGTTCAAAGTATTATGTTTTTTCACTCCCCTCGCGAGAATGCCAGGGGTCCTGTCAGTATAAACAGTATCCCCGTCTTTTGGAAGCTGTATGCTATTCTTTCTTTTTATCCCTCTCTTTATTTGGTTTTGCCTTGTTCGTTTTCTCCCGTCGCTCCCTTATTGTCTATTTTCTGCCTTCTTGGTCCATTTTCCTGCTTTTTTTTGGTTTCAAGAAAAACTGAAAAAAAATTCCTTCCTGCACTGAAGTGTGATGCGTTGAGTCAGGCGCTTAACGGCAGTGAAACGCATTTTCGCGCATATGACTGACGACAATAGTTGCTGTCTGAGCGTTCGACGTAGAAGAGGATATCTTTGACTTCATATTCTGTTTTTGGTACTTAATAAAATTGTGTAAGAAGAAAGAAATCATAAAGTGCAGTGTTTATCAAGATAGGTAAAAAAAAAAAAAAACATTTTAAACGGTAAAAGTGTCCCGTAATCTAGGCGGTCGTAGGGGAGCGAGGCATCACAGACCTCAGCTTCTCTAGGGGCCAGTATATTGAGGGCGGCGCCCATCTCCTCTCCCTCGCTGCTTTACCTTCCCTGACCCTAAAGATACGGTTGATATAAAAAAACAGACCCACATGTAGTATCATTGTAGGATGTTACTGCCAGACCATTAGAATGCGCAGACTATGTACTGAGGCATTGCTTTCAGAACTGCCATCAACCTTATTAAAGAAACTTGAGTGAGATTTGTAACGTGTACACAAGCTGTGATATGTTTGGGGGATTTTCATGTTGGACTTTTTTTGGCGGGGAGTGGGGGGGTGGTTGTTTCCCAGCTAGAGCTCTGAAGTTCACTAATATATTTTTCGTATGCTACCCAGCAGTCGGAATCCCCGAAGATGGAATGCAGCTACCTTAATGAAAACCATTCAGGTAGCCACATTCCGACTTCGGGTATATATGTATGTCTGAGCAGAAGGCTGCGATTATCAGCTCACTTGAAGAACTGGCAAGGAAGAAAACAGAAAAATTAAGCCCTGGAAAAAATCTCCTTCAAGTGAATGTTTTATTGGTGAGTCCAGTTTGGAATTGTAGATTATACAATCAGAAGTGTTCCCCGTCTGAGCTGTTTATTATTTATTTATTATTTATTTATTTATTTATCTATTATTTTATATAGAGGATAATGAATAACACCGTGTGCTTTTTCATCAGTCCCGTGTGTATGCAGTTTTGTAAATATGTTATCTGTTCCCACCGGCACCGATGGCCTACACTTACGAAGCGAACAGGATTTAACGTGTGCGCAAGATGTTCTGCGTGTGTTCGCACACAGGGCTCGGTTACAGTTCATCGAAAGACTTTTGGGAGAGTGGAGATGTTAAGGCCACGAATTAATCAGGATACATTTCCGACAAAAAAGGAAGGAAATGATTACGAAGTACAAAGGGGGGAAAAGACAGACATGAAACACGCTAGCCAAGAAGAGACCGTCAAACAAAACAATGCAGAAAGAAAAAGACAGGCATGAAAACGGACTCGCTCAGAAGGAAGACAAAACCAAAACAGACAAGATCAAGACCAAACAAAAAAAAACCAATGAAACAAAAACTAAATGAAACAAACTAAATCAAAAGACAAACAGAAATCTAAAAAGAAAATAAGAGTTGATTTTAAAAAAAAGGACAGTATTTAGAAAAAACAAACTGTATCTTAAAAAAAAAAACGAAATTAAAATAAACCAGGTCAAAAGCAGAGCAGACCGGAGAAATAACGGCAAAAATGAACAAAACAATGGAGATTATAAAAAAAGAAAATGCTTTTTGTTCTAAATACAGAAATGAAACAAGCTTGATCAAAGGAGACAAAAAGAAAACTGACTAGGCAAAAATAGAAAAATAAAAAATGAAAGAAAAAATGTCTTAAAGGGGAACAAAATGAAGCAAACTATGCTGAAAAGGGACAGAACTTTCTTTTTTGGTTCCTCATCTCGAGTTTCCGAGGTTTACCAATGGTGTGATTTGTGTATGAGACTGTTTACCTACCATTGAGGTCGCCCAATTCTGACTTTGGGGTTAAGGACATAAAACAAAAACATAGACTGAAAAAGACAGAAAGGTATGACAGGTGACAGTGAAACAGAAGGTAGTCTTTCTTTACAGCAGCCCACCAATCCATGTCATGCTTTATATATATATATATATATATATATATATATATATATATATATATATATATATATATATATATATAAACACCTTATCAACAAAATAAAGAGATAAATGATGAATAGATTTGTAGATCAATTAATATGTAAATAAATTAATGAATAAAGAAGGAGCATTGCAAAAAGAATTAAGAAGAATTAAAAAGAAGAATAGAAGAAGAAGAAAAGAAACAAGAAGAAGAAAAGAACAAGATCAAGAAGAACAAAAACAAAAAGAACAAGAACGTAAAAGAAATCATGCTGAAAGAATCTGCCTGCCTGAAGTCTAGAACATACCATTTTCATTTTTCCCCTCACCCCACCACCACCCCACCTCCCAAAACAAAACAAACAAAAAAAGGTTTACAGGCGAACATGTTTAAAAAAAAAAAAAAAACACACCAACCCCAAACTTGATCAGACACAACATGGAATGCCTGTACTGTGCCAGCGTTTGGAGGGCGAGCAGGAAGAAGAGACACTAAGGAGATTCCATTCCATATCAACACAACGACGGAAATTCACAGACAGGGCCAGGAAATGGACAGATAGCAGGAAGGAAGGAAGGAAGGAGGGAGGGATGGGGCCCATCTGGCTTGTCTGCTTTGGCTCCTTGCTATTGGTTTGTTTGTTTGCTTGTTTGTTGTTGTTTCTTTGTTGTTTTGTTGTTTTTTGGTTTCTTTGTTTTCGTTTCGTTGTTTGTGTAACGATGCTTATGGTTTTTGTTTTTGGCGAAAAAGGGCAGGTTAGAAGGTAATTGTTTATAAGGAGGGAGTTGTCTTTCTTTTGACATTGTGTGTTGTTGTTGTTGTTTGGGGGGGTGTTTCTGTTCATATGTTTCCCTTTTTTTAGCTAGGTTTTTTTTTGTTTGTTTTGTTTTGCTTGTGTTTCTTGCTTGTGTATTTTCTTTTGTTTTTCCTTGTTCGGTATTTCATTTAACCACCCAAAAAATCGCCAGCTGCAAGAACAGGCAATTTTTTTTTTTGATAACTCAAGTAGAGGGAACAGTAGATATTTCAGCTTTGTACTGTAAGCGGTTTGTTAAAGGGAGCCTGCGATAACAGATGATTCATAGGTAAAAGTAAAGGTGTCCCATAACCTAGACAGTCGTAGGGGAGCGAGGCGTCAGAGACCTCAGCTTCTCTAGGGACCAGCATATTGAGGGCGGCGCCCATCTCCTCTCCCTCGTTGCCTTACCTTCCCTGACCCTAAAGAGGGCAGGTGCCCATTTACAGCTGGGTGAACTGGGGGACTGTACTGAAGCCAAGGCGCACAAACGGTCACCCATCCAACTGGTGACCACGCTCGACGTCAGATGCTCCATACTGCTTTGAAAAAGAGGTGGTGGTGTTTTAGTGTCCCTGAGGTGGGGTGTGTTTCAGTGTCCCTGAGGTGGGGTGTTTCAGTGTCCCTGAGTGTGGGGTGGTGTTTCAGTGTCCCTGAGGTGGGGTGGGGTTTCAGTGTCCCCGAGGTGGGGTGGGGTTTCAGTGTCCCTGAGGTGGGTGGTGTTTCAGTGTCCCCTGAGGTGGGGTGGTGTTTCAGTGTCCCTGAGGTGGGTGTTTCAGTGTCCGTGGGTGGTGTTTCAGTGTCCCTGAGGTGGGGTGTTTCAGTGTCCCTGAGGTGGGGTGGTGTTTTCGGTGTCCCCGAGGTGGGGTGTGTTTCAGTGTCCCTGAGGTGGGGTGTTTCAGTGTCCCTGAGGTGGGGTGGTGTTTCAGTGTCCCTGAGGTGGGGTGTGTTGCAGTGTCCCTGAGGTGGGGTGTTGCAGTGTCCCTGGGGGTGGGGTGTTGCAGTGTCCCTGAGGTGGGGTGGGGTGTTTGCAGTGTCCCTGAGGTGGGGGTGTTGCAGTGTCCCTGAGGTGGGGTGTTGCAGTGTAGTGTCCCTTCCTGACGGAGAGTTTGGGTGACTGCGTGTGTTACCTTCCATCTGCGCTACTGCTCCACGTCACAAATTGTTCGGCTTCGTATGATTTAAGACTTTTTTAAAGAAGAGTCAGGATTATTTATTATTCAGGGTTATTTAAAACAGCTTTTCCTATAGTGTGTGAACACTTCTGTCTTCTTGGCAACCATAGAAACGAGAGAGAGAGAGAGGAGAGAGAGAGAGGAGAGAGAGAGAGAGAGAGAGAGAGGAGAGGAGGAGGGGGAAGAGAGAAGTGGAGTAGTGTGTATGTGTGTGTGTGACAAAGAGAGAGACAGACATACAGAGCAAGTCACAAATATATTCGAACACACACGCACGCACGCGTGCACACACATACACACGCGCGCGCGCGCGCGCAGAGGTGTTGCTATCCACGTTAAAAAGAGGTAGGTAGTGCTTAAGTATTGTGATCTGGGAGGGGGGAATCTTTCTGCAGGAGCAAGTGAACGAGCCAGAGAGACAGAGAGAGAGAGAGAGATAAGAGAGAGAGAGAGATACTCAGAGAGATACAGGAGGGGAGACATACAGAGATTATATATATATATACAAAGAGAGAGAGATACAGAGAGAGAGAGACATACAGAGAGAGAGAGAGACATACAGAGAGAGAGAGACTACAGAGAGAGAGATACAAAGAGAGAGAGAATACAAGAGAGAGAGTACAAGACAGAGAGATACCACAGAGAGAGATACACAAGAGAGACACAGAGAGAATACACAGAGAGATATACAGAGAGAGAGAGATACACAGAGAGATTACACAGAGAGAGACAGAGAGAGAGATACAGAGAGAGAGATTTTTTTAATTATTTTATTTTATTCTTTTATATCGAGGATAACAGAATAAGCAATCATGTGCTTTTTTTCATCCGGTCCCCGTGTGTATGCAATTTTGTAAATACTGTCATCTGTTCCCACCGGCACACGATGGCCTACTCTTACGAAAAGCGGAACAGGATTTAACGTGTGCGCAAGATGTTCTGAGAGACAGAGAGAGAGAGACATACAGAGAGATACAGAGAGATACAGAGAGAGAGATATATATATAGAAGAGAGAGAGAGAGAAAGAGAGGGAGAGAGAGATACAGAGAGATATATATAGAGAGAGAGAGATACAGAGAGAGAGAGATACACAGAGAGAGAGATACACAGAGAATACACAGAGAGACATACAGAGAGAGAGACATACAGAGAGATACAGAGAGAGAGATATACAGAGAGAGAGAGAGAAAGAGAGAAGGTACAGAGAGATACAGATATATATAGAGAGAGATATTATACTTAGAGAGAGATACAGAAGAGAGATACACAGAGACACAGAGACACAGAGAGAGATATACAGAGAGAGACAGATACACAGAGGAGAAAAATACAGAGAGAGAGAGAGATAGGGGGGGGGGTGCTTCGGGCAAAGCAAAAACGCCTACATAGCTCAAGGATTTCACTGTTTTTGTCATGCTCTCGCTGCGGGAACAAGAGAACAGCAAGCACGAGAGAGACAGACAGACAGACAGATAGAGCCGCAGGCAGAAACAAACACAGGACAAAGACAGGTAGAGAGAGGGGGGGTGGAGAGAGGGAAGGGGAGAGAGAGGGAGAGGGGGGGAGTAAAAAACACAAATGCAGCTTAACGGTTTTTTTGTGTTTATGTTATGTTATCTCTGCAGGAACAAGAATGAAAGGAGACAGACAGACAAAGAATGACACATACAGAGTGAGAACAGACAGACAGACACAGAGACAGAGAGAGAGAGAGGTTTTGTTCTTGTATTCTTTATTTTGAGGATAATGGAGTAAGCACTCATGTACTTTTTTGAATTGGTGTGTGTGTGTGTTGTGTTGTGGTGTGTGTGTGTGTGTGTGTGTGGTGTGTGTGGTGTGTGTGTGCATTTTTGTAAATATAGTCATCCGTTCCCAGAGACAGACAGACAGAGACACAGACAGACATAGAGAGGGGAGGGAGGGAGAGAGAGAGAGACAGAGAGAGAGAGAGAGAAACAGAGACAGACACAGAGAGAAGAGACAGACAGACAAGACAGACAGACAGACGACAGACAGACAGACAGACAGACAGAAGAGAGAGAGGAGAGAGAGAGAGAGAGGAGAGAGAGAGAGAGAGAGAGAGAGAAGAGAGAGAGAGAGAGAGAGAGAAAAGCAAAAGCACGTACGTCCACAAAGGGGAAATCAGCCCCATAGAACAAAAAAAAATAAAACAAACATGAGTAAAAGAAAAAGTGGACATGGTTTGTTGTTTCTTTTTTAATTGAAGAAAAATTGATGGAAGAACACAACCAACACAGAGAGGACAGACAGACAGAAAGACAGAAAGACAGATTCAGCACAGAGAGAGAGAGAGTAGTTTCTCTTCTCTTTCTGTCTCTTCTTGTCTCTGTCTTCTCTGTCTGTCCTTTCTTCTCTCTTCTCTCTCTCTTCTCTCCTCTCTTCTCTCTCTCTCTCTCTCTCTCTCTCCTCTCCTCTCTCCTCCTCTCTCTCTCTCTCTCTCTTTTTTCTCTGATCTTCTTATTGTCATTCTTCTATTTCTTTGTCATCCCCTCCCTCCTTTTTCGTCCCCATCTCTCTTCTCAGTTCTTTCCTCTCTCTCTCTCTTCTCTCTCTCTCTCTCTCTCTCTCTCTTCTCTCTCTCTCTCTCTCTCTGTTCTTCCCTCCTCTCTTCTCTCTCTCTCTCTGTCTTCGTCTTCTCTCTCTTCTTTCCTCTCTCTCTCTTCTCTCTCTCTCTCTCTCTCTCTCTCTCTCTCTCTCTCTCTCTCTCTCTCTCTCTCTCTCTCTCTCTCTCTCTCCTCTCTCTCTCCTCTCTCTCTTCCCTCTCTCTCTCTCTCTCTTTCTCTCTCTCTCTCTTTCTCTCTCTCTGTCTTCTTCTTCTCTTCTCTCTCTCTCTCTCTCTCTCTCTCTTCTCTCTCTCTCTCTCTCTCTCTCTCTCTCTCTCTCTCTCTCTTCTCTCTCTCTCGTTATTTTTGCTTTCGTAGATAAAAAACATGTAACAAGAAAGGGAAAAAAGCCAATTAGGCAAACTGTCCTACTTTCAGTAAAGTAAATCTGACAGATTGAAGAAATGGGTAGAAAAAAAGGGGATAGAACGGATGTCTTTTTTTTTTTTTTATAGAATTGCTTGTATGTGTATGTATGGGAGGAGAGGGAGGGAGGGATGTGCTGTGTCTGTGTACACGTGTGTGCGTGCGTGTATGCATTTTATGTATGTGCGTGGTTTATGTGTTCTGTTTGGGTTTTTTTGTTTGTTTGTGCGTTTCTTGTTGTTGTAGCTGGTAATGTTCGTTGTTTTTTTTTTTCTTCTTTTTTTTTTTCTTCTTTGAATTATTTGAATTTTTGTTTAATTTTTTTTTAATTCTTCTTTCTTTTTTTTTTTTCTTCTTTCTTCTTTTTCTTTTCTTCTTTTCTTCTTTTCTCTTCTTCTTCTTTTTTCTTCTTCTTTCTTCTTCTTCTTCTTCTTCTTCTTCCTTTTCTTTCTTTTTCTTCTTCTTCTTCTTCTCTCTTCTTCTTCTTCTCCTTCTCCTTTTCTTCTTCTTGTGTTGTCATGTCGTAGTCAACTTCTTCTTCCCGCTCCTCCTATTCTTTGTGGTTTTCTTTGCTGTCATTTTGTCTTTTTTTGCCTTTTTTTCGTCTTCCTCCCCAAAATTCTTCTTCCTCTTTCCTCAGTTCTTTTATCTTCTTTCCTTTTTTTCTTCCTTGGCCTTCTTTTTTCATTTTTCTTCATTTTCTGTTCTTCTCCTCCGTATGTCTTTTTTCTTCATCTATTTGTTTTTTTCCTGGTGCTTCTCCTTCTCCTCTCTTCTTTCTTTTTTTCTTCTTGGCTTTACTTTTGTTTTTTTTTTTAATTTTTCTTCATTTTCTGCTTCTTCTCCTCCGTATGTTCTTTCTTCATCTACTTCTTTTTTTTACTGGTGCTTCCCCTTCTCCTTCGTGTTAACGTTTCTTAAACATGCTGGCTTCATTTGTATCCTCGTTGTTTCGCACAATAAACTAAAGCGTAAGTCTTGCTCCTTGCAATGCCTTTTTGGACAGGCGACAGAGAAGAGTTCTACGAACGTATCTATCTGCCTGTGCCGAAGCCCGTGTATGTTGTCTTGTTTAAGCCTAGCAGACACTATTTTGGGGGCATCGATGTAAAGTTTGTTTTTTTTCGGGGGGAGGAGGAGGAGAGAGAGAGAGAGGAGAGAGAGAGAGAGAGAGAGAGAGAGAGGAGAGAGAGAGAGAGAGAGAGAGAGAGTTAGTTTTGGAGGAAAGGAATTTTTTGGAGATGTTCGGAAGTGATTTAAAGTGCTGTTGTTTGGGATTTGGTGAAGAGAGGAAGGGGGGGGGGAGTTAGAGAGGGAGAGGAGAGAGAGAGATAGAGATAGAGAGAGAGAGATGAAATGGTTGCACAGACAGACAGAAAGACAGACAGAAGGGCAGATTCAACAGTACGAAAAGAGATTTAATGTGTTGTTGTTGTTGTTGTCTTGTTGTTATAATATTATATATATTAATAATTATAATAATATATAATGATATAATATATAATATAATCATAATAAAATAATAATAATAATAATAATGAGGAGGAGGAGGACGACGACCACAATGATGATGATGATGATGATGATTTTTTATTCTTACTGTTGCGTTTATCATTTGATATGATAATAATATAATAATAATAATAATAATAATAATAATAATAATAATAATATATAATATATATAATATGATGATGATGTAATAATAATAATATAATTATAATAATAATAATGAGATGATGACGGCCATAACGGTAATCATGACATCAAAGATGTTAATAACAACAGTTAACAGAGAAACTAGACACTAAGTCAGTCACCAGCGCAGTCACCAGAATTCGAACCCTCAACCCCACGACTTCAGACAGCCTGAGAAGCCTGTTAGGCTCACCCACTCAGCTGTTAAAACCCATCAGGCCAGATTGATAATGGCGGTGACTTCTTCTTTTGCATGATCAAACCAGAATTTTGAAAAATATCGATTCCTGTCGCGCACTGTCAAGCCCGAATAATACCCACATAACACAGGCAGCCCCCGCTGTGCTGACGCGTGCGTTTTCCCCCGCTTTTCATCACGGTTGAGATTTGACAGAAATAACTCCGGAAGAGAGCAGCAAAAATGTCTGGTCACAACATTTAATATCTGTGCAAACGCTGGGAGGCAGAAAAGGCAACAAAAAAAAACCTGCAGGTTTGTTCAAAAATGAATGATAACGGAAATTGGCAGACAGGAACAGGAAATGGGGAAAGTAAAAGGAGGAGGAAGGGGACAGTAAGAAACAGGGGCAAAGGGAAGTAAATATTGAAAAGCCAAGAGGAGAGGGGGGGGGGGGGGAAACTTATAAATTGTGTCTCTGTAACTTGTCTTTAGAAGAGTCGTTTCGGTGCTGTTATGTGATTTCTAACTTCAGTATGTTCTTTTTGTTATCGTTATTGATGTTGGGCTTTAGATTTGGTTTTTGAAGGATGTTTTTATTTTATTTTTATATATATATATATATATATATATATATATATATATATATATATATATATATATATATATATATATATATATATATTCCTTTTTGTTTATTCGTAGTTCAATAGGTTAGTGACGTAAAGCTTGTGATTCTGGGAGGGGGGGGGTATATAAATCAGCAAGTATTGACCCCCTGAAATTCCTTTTCCCCATACATTGCCATATACACCCCCTTCCCCTGACACTCACACACCCACCTTCTCTCCTCTCTCTCTCTCCTCTCTCTCTCTCTCTCTCTCTCTCTCTCTCTCTCTCTCTCTCTCTCTCTCTCTCTCCCTCCCTCCTCCCTCCCTCCCCTCCCCTCCCTCCCCTCCCCTCCCCTTCTAATATCACAACTTGTGAAAAGACTGAAATGATTTGTAATGAATTTGAACACAGGACTTCAGTGTTTAGACTTATCCAAAGGTTTTGCAGAGGACTGGAAGAGAATTATCCCCTGAACTCTACAACAAACCCACTCAAAACCCACACCTCAGTGGAGATACAAACCCGGACGCTGTTACCGTCAGATCATGGAGAGTATTGGGGGATTGTCGCTAAAATAACCCTACCAACACTGCAGGTGTCTGTAGCTCTCGGGCCCGATTGACGCCGGGATATAATATGATAGTAAGCGTAGAGTACAACCCTGTGAAGTAGTCTCCAAAGCACATGCACTTCCACAGCAGCATCATTGTAATCATCATTATTCTCATCAATCATCATGCAATGAAAGAAGGTGTCCTGACCACTTGTCTAACCCCTCCCCCAGCTTTAAGCTGAAGATGGCCATCTTTGCCTTTGTTCCTCACAACAACAACAAAAACTACTCTGCAGCGAAATTCTGGAGGGAAATAAAACTAATTAGACACAACCTTAACTGCCCCTGCAACCATAGGGAAGCAAGCAAGGAAGAGCATCAGGAAAAAGTGTTCACGAATCAACATCACGACGGAAACTCGAAGACCAAGACCGGATATGCGAAAATCGAGGGAAGAAAACGGTGTTTTGTTTTTAAACGAACATTTCGCAGGGAGCGCTTTCCCGCACATGTTCAGCATCATTCAGACAAATCCTTTTGCGCAAAGTAAGACACGTAGTGAATGTTAAAAAGCCTCAGAACACAACACAGAACATGCTTAGCTCTAATATCTCTAGGAAAACACAAAAATACTGAAGAGATGAAGTATATGGTTACTTGATTGTCTACCCCAAAACTACTAAAGAATGAAGTATATGGTTACTCGATTTATCTACCCACATTCTTAAGGAGATGGTCAATTAATTGCTAGCCTGACATAAATGAATATATACATAATCTAAAATACTAATGAATTATATGGCTATATTTGCAAAAATAAATAAAGCGCTTGCACTATTCTTTACACATCCATACCCAACACAATTGATAGTTTGTTACAAATGTCACAAATTACAAACATACAAACACAATTGCACCCAACAACACACAACACAATGAAATGTACACAGCACCCACAACACAACAACACAGAATGAAGAAGGAGATGATGTACGAAAATGAGAAAGAATGAAGTAAGGACTGATTGTCTGAAGAATGTAAAGAAGAAGATATGGTATATCGATTTATTACCACTTTTGGCAGGTGTGATATTTGCTGCTGAAACAATCATATCATAAATAATATACATGGAATTTTTAGCTTCTTGAAACAAAATCTAAATTAAAAGGCTTCGATTAACCATTCTTCACGAGCAGAACAACAAGGAAGTTGTTGATAAAGTCATGAGAAAACCACTCACACACCTATCAACCCACGATCACACAACTACACTCGAAAATCACACGAAAGAGGAGAGAGGAGGGAGTATATTGTTGGGGAGAGAGAGGAGAGAGGAGAGAGAGAGAGAAAAGAAACATATTAGGTTAATACAGTTTTAGGGTAATTGCAGTGAAAATGGGAGCTGATAATTGAAGGGCAGAGATTTTATTCAAAAGTAAGAAATATGCGAAGCTTTTACGGGGAGGGCAAAAAATGTTGATATTTGGAAATTTGGTAACACAGAGAAGCTACCGGAAAGTGAAAGAGCAAGGATTAGTTTGTTTGAATCTCGAGGAGTAAAAGAAATTGGCCAAATGATGAAAATGTAAAATTAAAACAGGATTTATGCAAGGTAGAATAGCGGAAACTCGCTAAAAATTAGATGTAAAGAGAAGGAATTGAGAGGTTTTTCATTCTAATTAAAGAAAGCCAAAGATGATAAAGGTTGGGAGGATGGGGCTGACAAAACAGTTATGATGTTTTCAATCAATCAGAAGAAAGTAAAGGTTGGGAGGACTGCACAGACTGACTTCCAGCTCCAGTTAACTCCAAAAACTAACCGGAACACGCACCAATCACTTCAGGCTGTGTATCTCAGATATGCTAAACGTGGCGGAGCCATTTTTCTCCACGTAGCAGTTATGATGCTGGGTTTGGTGTCATCCAGGAGGGATAGCCTAGTAGTTAGAGTGATAAGTCCGTGATCTCTTGACCCAGGTTCGAATCTAGTTCAAGGAATTTTTCCTCTGGGGTTAACAGCAGTGCCGACTCCACTCCACCCAAATGTCGTTTGGATGAGACTTTAAACCGAGGTCCCGTGTGCGAACGCACGCAGAATATCTTGTGCACACATTAAAACCTGTTCCGCTTTCCGGGAGAATAGGCCATTTTGAGCCCGTGGGAACGGATGACAAAATTTACAGAAACTGCTTACACACGGGGCTTGGATGTAAAAAATAAAAAAAAGAACATGAGTGCTTATCCCATTATCCTCGA
>CM060338.1:23997387-23999887 GCA_030674155.1 Stramonita haemastoma | reverse complement strand
GAAGGCTACAAGCCAGGGGATGTAAAGACAGCCGTCTTAACTATCTCTCCTCTCTCTCTCCCTCCTCCTATACAACAACACAAACAAAACAAACAAAAACAAAGTTTCCTTCCACCAGCAAAGTCACAAACTATGTACACTCGTCAGCAAACGAATCCACATTGAAAGCGATCGGGGGGAAACAAAAGATTGTTTTGCGACGCGTGCAGGAGTGAGAGAGAGACAAGAGACAGACAGACAGACAGACAGCTGGATGTTTGCAACCGTGCCTCTAATGGATGTGGAGGTTTTTCACTTTTTTTTCACTTTTTTTTTTTTTTACTTTTACACCACTTTAAGTCACGGCAGATTTCTCTGCTGGAATATCGGGCTGTTCTCCCCCGGGGAAAGCGCGTCGCCACAAGAGCAGCGCCACCCATTATTTTTTTTTCTTTTCCTGTCTGCAACTGTATTTATTCCCTATCAGAGTGGGATTTTTTCTACAGAATTTTGCCAGGGACAACTTTCTTGTTGCCGTGGATTCTTTTACTGTGCGCTAAATAGTAATGTGTAACACATGGGACCTCGGTTTGTCGTCTCATATAAAAGACTAGCACCCAGACCACCAAGCATGGTCTAATGGATAGGGGGGGGGAACTTTTAGGCCCAAACGGGATTCGAACCACCGCACACTTCGAACCCGGACTTTTTGCTTTCTAGACAGGTGCGCTGCCTCTAGACCACCGATAGATTGTGCTTTATATGGATTATAGATTGGATGCCTTCAGCGCCTGGGCTTTATCACAGTTCTTGATTAAACCATTGATGCTGAGGGCAACACAAGTAAGACGCTGAATGATCAGTGGCTTTCTTCCCCACTCTTGGAATTCCACTGTACAGCTGATAGGAGGCTTGACTTGCACAGTCCTTTGTGCTGCAGCCCTGGGGGCTAGTTGGCCTCTGGAGAACATCTCCAACGCTGACTGTCCTTATGCCCACTTGGCCGAGAGAGTGGGGTTGCTGAGGGCAAGCATCTCCACTGTAATCAAATTTCTGCCCAGTTTCCGAAACAGCAGCTGCCTCCTCTGCTGTTTTGGAGGTCATCGTCGAACACGAGAGACAAGCAGATTTGTCCGTTCCATAGGTGGGCGGAATAGCCTGGCGGTTAGAGTGTTGCACTCTTGATCTGATGGCCCGGGTTCGAGCCACCATCGAGACACCCGTTCAAGGGGATTCTTTCCCGTCGAGTTCACATCAGTACCGATTCCACTTTCACGAGAGTCCTTCAGATGAGACTATAAACCGAAGCACCGTGTAAGAACGCGAGCGGAACGTCTTTGCACACACGTTAAAACCCGTTCCACCTTTTGGAAGAGTGGGCCTCTGTGTGTGCCAGTAGAAACGTGTAAAAAATTGAAAAAAACGCATGCACACTGGTGTAGTCTTTACACATTATTCCCGAAGTCGGAATGCAGCTACCTAAATGGTGGGTGTGTATGTGGGGGGGGGGCGGTTGCATGTTTCGCAACAATTTTACTGTCGGTGAACCTCAGAGCTCTAGCCGAAAAGAGAAAAAAAAACTTCGTTACAAAGATAGGGGTTTTTTTTTCTCCTCTAAAGACCTGCAGTTCATCTCTCTTTCTGGTTCAGGCTGACAGTTTAGTCAGTCATTGATGTAGGCAAAAGCCAGAACCTACATTGCAATGCTGTTGTGCTGTTAAAATGTCATGTTGAGATTGCACAAAGGTAAAGTAAGGTAAAGGTGTCCTGTAACCTATGTGGTCGTAGGGGAGCGAGGCATCATAGACCTCAGCTTTTCTAGTGGCCAGCATATTGAGGGTGGCGCCCATCTTTTCTCCCTTGCTGCTTTACCTTCCCTGACCCTAAAGAGGGCAGGTAGCCATTTACAGCTGGGTGAACTGGGGGACTGTGCTGAAGCCAAGGCGCACAAACGGTCACCCATCCAATCGGTAACCACGTTCGATGCTGCTTAACCTTGGCTGAGGGGAAGCGAGCGCTCGACCATGAGCTATCCCGTCCCCTAATTCCAAGCGAATGCAAAACTCGTTTCATTCTACTCTTCATCTTCATTTCACCTATTCGTAGTCTTCTAGACCGTTGGGGGCACCACTGAAGAGCTTGCAACCAACTTCCCCCACTCCCCACGCGTTTTCCGCTTTCTGTAGTAAGTCGTTCCAACAAAAAAACTGTCCATGAATTTACAGAGGTCAGAGGTTTTCAAACCAAAACAATGTAAAGAGAGAGAGAGAGAGTACGTGTGTGTTATAGTGAGTATCGCACGTCGCGCGTGTGTTTGTGTGGTACGTGTGCGTTGTTTGTGCTTTGTGTGTGTAAGTGTACTGAGTGAGCGTGCGTGCGTCCGTGTGTGGTGTGTGTGTGTGTGCGCGCGCGCGCGTGTGTGTGTGTGTGTGTGTGTGTGTGTGTGCGTGCGTGTGTGCAGGGTGTGGACGTGTGTGTGTGTGTGTGTGTGAATGATAGAGCCACAGCTAAGTGACATAGT
>CM060338.1:23987387-23992387 GCA_030674155.1 Stramonita haemastoma | reverse complement strand
CAGATACAGTGAGGGAACTTAAACTTAAAAAGTACGATTGAAGAAAAAAAAAAAAAGAATTGACAACATAAGTAAGAGAAGAAAAAGTGAGGCTCAAAAGTTTTCAAAGAAAAAATTAGTCGAATTCATCTTCATTACATCCCTTACCTCCACAACATATTACAAAACTGACCCTTGTTTCTTAATGTTTAGCAAAAAAAGACGCAATATGGATATAAAAATGATACGTAGTTATTAAAAGAAACGGAGAAATGAATAAATAAACATTTCTGGAAAAAATAAATGAATAAATAAGCAAATAAATCATACTGTGCCTCCCTCGGTGTCCCTAGCTTTTTAATCAACAAAAGATGGCAAGAAACAGACGAATAAAAAAGCAAGTCACACAAAATGAACAAACAGATAAATAAATAAACAAATATCATCTCCCCTGTGCAGACCCCGGCTCATTCGTAGAGTAAACAACCCCTCCCCCCCCTCCAGCCCGCCTACCCCCATCCCCTAGCCCTCTTCCTCTCCCCCCCCCCCTCCCCTTCGCCCTTTTAAAATAAAAGTGAGCATAAACAAAGTAAAAAGCTAATGTCAAAATCAAAGAAAGAAGAGGAGTATTTAAATAAGAAAACGTGAAGATTTCTTTTAGTTAGTTGGTTAGTTAGTTGGTTGGTTGGTTAGTCAGTTTGTTTGTTTGTTTGTTTATTCTTTTTTAATTCTTTTATATCGAGGATAATGGGATAAGCACTCTTGTGCTTTTTTACATCCAGTCCCCGTGTGTATGCAGTTTTGTAAATGTCATCTGTTCCCACTGGCACACGATGGCCTACTCTTACGAAAAGCGGAACAGGATTTAACGTGTGTGCAAGATGTTCTGCGTGTGTTCGCACACGTGGCCTCGGTTTAAAGTCTCATGCGAAGGACATTTTGGGGAGAGTGGAGTCAGCACCGATGTTAACTCCAGAAGCAAAATCTCCTCGACCGGAATCGAACCCGGGTCGTCAAATTGCGAGCGCAATGTTCTGACCACTAGGCTACCCGTCCCCCCTTCCGTCTTTTGTTAGCTAGCTAGTTAGTCAGTCAGTTTGTTTATTTATTAACAGCGAAAAAAGATCAACGAAAGAAAAGGAGTATCTAAATAAGGGGGAAAAAAATAGGGAGGTTTCGTTTCGGAACAAAACAGTACAAGGAAAATGTCATATAACATACGAAAGAAAATATGCATATGAATTGCTCCAAAAACTGCGGGAGAATAGACTCAAATAGCGGGGGGGGGGGGGGGGGAATGAAGCAAGAGAGATGATAGAGAAAATAAGGACAAAGACATAATTAAGTGATAGAAAAGAGGAAATATTTAGCGCATCATTTCCAGAAGATAGGGGTTGCTGTTTATACTGCAAGAGCCCCCGACATCCCCACGGGGGTAGATAGTTATATAGTTAGCTTGTTAGATATTTAGTTCTTTCGTTAGTTAACTGAATAGTTAAAGAGTTATTTAGTTTATTAGTTAGTTTATTTGTTTATTTATTTATTTATTTATTCTTTTATATCGAGGATATTGGAATAAGCACTCATGTGCTTTTTTTCATCCAGTCCCCGTGTGTATGCAGTTTTGTAAATCTTGTCATCTGTTCCCACCGCACACAATGACCTAATCTTACGAAAAGTGGAACAGGGTTAACGTATGCGCAAGATGTTCTTAGTTAGCGAGCTAGCTAGCTAGCTAGCTAGCTAGTTAAGCTAGGTATGAACGTACGTATGGAGGTACATAGGTAGGTACATAGGTAGGTATGTAGATAGGTAGTCAGTAAGTTAAACAGTTACTTAGTTAAATAGTTTGTTGGGGGAATGTTATTTCTTTTGTTTGTTTGCTTGCTTTTTGGTTTATTTTCTTTTTGTTTGTTTGTTAGTGAACAAGTATGCTTAGGTGGTTTTTTGTTTGTTGTTATTTTAATTCGTTTTCTTCATTTCTTTCGGTTTTGTTTACTTATTTATTCATCCATTTATTTCCTACATACATCCACTGTGATAATGCTGAACAAACAGAGAATCTAAAAAATAAAAAAAGAAGAAAAAAACTAACAATTCTTGTTGCGCTTTTTTAACCGGGTGTTCTTTCTTTCTTTTGTTTTATTTGTTTGTGCACGCTGTGTGTTGGGCTTTGTCTCTGACCACAGGATAGCTAGCGGTGGCGGTGGTCGGTCGTGCAAGCGGTGATATTTCACCGTTAATAGGATTTGGCAAGGCCCTGAGGGAGGGGAGGGGGGTAACATCATGTCATGGAGTCAGGCCTTTTAATAAATCTCCGCCTTTTCCTCCCGTGTCCCTGCCGCTTCCCTCCCCTTGTGTGACGTGCCGCCATGCCTTCACTCCGCCACGGGGGTTGTGTTGGAAGTGGTAGGGTTGGTTGCATCTGCCCTGGCAAGTTTGGGTGTGCATGCTCGTGTAGGCGTGTGTGTGTGAGAGAGAGAGAGAGAGAGAGAGAGAGAGAGAGAGAGAGAGAGAGAGAGAGAGAGAGAATGAATGAATGAATAATCTTTATTTTTCAAGGGTTACAGAGTAAGCATTACATACTTTTTTTCATCCGGGCCCTTGCCCTGATCAGGGAATAAAGCTAAGAACCCCCCTCCCTACCCCTACATACCAGCATCACCACCAACAGCAGTTCAACCAATATTTTAAAAGAAAAAAAAAAGGGATACATTCAGCAAAACGCGTCATCCTAACTGGATACACTAATAACTATTTAAACAAACGTGTGTGTGTGTTTGTGTGTGTGTGTGTGTGTTGTGTGTGTGTGTGTGTGGTGTGGTGTGTGTGTGTGTGTGTGTGTGTGTGTGTAAGCGGGAAAACAAGCAAAGTAGGCATAAAAGGGAAAAAACAGATAAAAAAAAAACCCAAAACATAAAAAAAAAACCTTTAAATACAAAAAGCTACGTGAAAACACATCTCTATATTCCAATGGTAACATAATTTGAATCCAACATAAAAACCAGAGAGAGAGAGAGGGGGGGAGAGAAAAGAGAGAGAGAGAGAGAGAGAGAGAGAGAGAGAGAGAGAGAGAGAGAGAGAGAGAGATCGATGGATCGATCGATCGATCGATCGATCGATCGATCGATCGATAGATAGATAGATAGATAGATAGATAGATAGATAGATAGATAGATAGATAGATAGATAGATAAACAGACACACACACACACACACACACACACACACACACACACACACACACACACACACACATACATACATACATACATACATACATACATACATACATACATACATACATACATACATTCATACATACATACATACATACATACATACATACACATATAGGCAAACAGACAGACAGATAGAAAGATGGATGGATAGGTGGATATATATGTGTGTGTGCCTGTGTGTGTGAAAGACAGACAGACACAGACAGACACAGACAGACACAGAGAGAGAGAGAGAGAGAGAGAGAGAGAGAGAGAGAGAGAGAATATCTGTTTTCTTTTTTTTTCTGTCTCCTTTGTGATAATTAAGGCATCAGACTTTTGATGAAAAAATTCTTTAAATCCGTTGACTTTTTTTATAGCCATCCAACTATAATTTCAACGAAACGAAGGAAAGATAGGGATGTGCGATCTTTGGCACAATCATCCCACTCAATGGCGCAGTCTCCCTTGCTGTTCTTGTGTCAAAAGAACTGACAACCATTAGTCTCTCTGCCAGGCTGTTATCCACAGTTGTGAAACCAGTCAGACCGTGACGGAGTGAGGACGAGTCCTTCACTTGAAATCTTGTCCCTTTCACGGCGGAGAGCAGGGAGGGGAAGAGTGTGTGTGACAGATGGAGAAAATGGAATTAAAGCTGTGTGCTGAGAGAACCTGCCTGCCTGCCTGCCTGCTGTAGGGCAGGGAATCTGAGAAGTGGGGGAAATAAGAGAGAGAGGGGGGAGACAGAGAGAGGGGGAGACAGAGAGAGAGAGAGAGGGGGGAAGAGAGAGAGGGGGGTTGGAGGGAGGGGGGGAGATAGAGAGAGAGAGAGAGAGAGAGAGAGAGAAAGAGAGAGGGAGAGAGAGGGGTGAAGAGAGAGGGAAGGAAAGAGAGAGAGGGAGAGAGACAGAGACAGAGAGGAAAAGAGAAAGAGAGACCGACAGACAGAGAAAAAGAGACAGACAGAAAGAGAGAGAGGAAAAGACAGAGACTTCAGACTTTTACTCTACATCGGCCAAAGGACACAGAGAGAGAGGGGGGTGGGGGAAGAGAGAGAAGGAGATAGAGAAAGAGAGAGGAAAAGAGAGAGACAGAGACAGACAGACAGACAGAGACAGACAGAAAGAGACAGAGAGAGATATGGGATAGGCGGTAGTGATAGATGAGGGGAGGGGGTTGGGAGCAACTAGTTCAGATATCATTAATTTCTCTCCTCCCTCCCACCACAACCCACCCCACCCCCACCTCACCTCCAACCCCACCCATCATACCAGAACTGGTGTGTGTCTGCGCCCTCAGTGATGGTTCACTGGCAGCATCCGGCACTCTCCTTCCTCCTTCGATAAGACTATAAACCGAGGCCCCGTGTGCGAACGCACGCAGAACATCTTGCGCACACGTTAAATCCTGTTCCGCTTTTGGTAAGAGTAGGCCATTGTGTGCCGGTTGTAACAGATGACAAGATTTACAAAAACTGCATACACACGGGGACTGGATGTAAAAAAGCACAAGAGTGCTTATTCCATTATCCTCGATATAAAAGAATAAATAAAATATAAAATAAATAATTAAATGGTGTGTCTGCACCCTCAGTGATGTTGAACTGGCAGCAGCCGGCACAGTCTCCTTCTTCATAGTGTACCTGGAACCTGAGGAGGTGAATTTATTTATTTATTTATTTATTTATTTATTTATTTATTTTGTTCTTTTATATCGAGGATAATGGGATAAGCACTCATGTGCTTTTTTTTCATCCAGTCCCCGTGTGTATGAAGTTATGTAAATCTTGTCATCTGTTCC
>CM060338.1:23972387-23982387 GCA_030674155.1 Stramonita haemastoma | reverse complement strand
ATGGTTTTCTCTTCCAAAAGACGGAACGGGTTTTTTTTTTCATGTGCGCAAGATGGTCTGCGTACATTCGCACACGCGGGGCCTCGGTTTATAGTCTCATCCGAAAGACTTTGACATTACGTTCGATTTTTTTTTTTTTGTAGTCAAACTGGAAAGAAATGGCAAGCAAGGCTGGGAATGGAACCCAGAACTTCATGGTTAAATGATCATCAGGTAGGTGAGCGTCTAGCTTAACCGCCCTGCCACCTAGCTTCTGGTCGTTGCTGTATGCTACTGTTGTTGTTTCTTTTTTGTTCTATATTGTTTTATGTCGATAATAATGAAATAAGCACTCATGTGCTTTTTAACATCCAGTCCCCGTGTGTATGCAGTTTTGTAAATCTTGTCGCCTGTTCCCACCGGCGCACAATGGCCTACTCTTACGAAAAGCGGATCAGGATTTAACCTGTGCGCAAGATATTCTGCGTGCGTTCGCACACGGGGCCTCGGTTTATAGTCTCATCCAAAAGACTTTTGGGGAGAGCGGATCCATGGAGTCAGCACTGATGTTAACTCCAGGAGGGAAAAAAATCCTCGCGAACGGGAATCGAACCCGGGTCGTCAAATTGCGAGTGCAATGTACTGACCACTAGGATGTTGTGTGATGTGCAGGAGCTCTGTTGGTGCGGAACAGCAGCAGCTGGGTGATGGGGAGGAGGGGGTACTACGGGGGCGGAACTGTGGCGGCCAGTACAGCCACGGAGCAGTTCTGTGCCCTTAGAGCCAACCTGTCCGAAAGGTCTGTAGGGTGGGGTTTGCTGGCTTTGTCCCTATAGTGTTGTAATGTCCTCTCGTGTGTTTGTTTGTTTTGGGGGGTAGATAGTTACGCTCTCTGTTTGTGTGTCTGTGTTTTTGTTTGTTTGTCTTCTGTTCCCTCAGAGCCAACCTGTCCGAAAGGTCTATCTGTTGTAGGGGTGGGTTGGGTTTTGTTTTGCTGGCTGTGTCCGTGTACTGTTGTTATCCTCTCGTGTTTGTTTTTTGGGATAGATAGTTACACTCTTTGTTTGTTTGTCTGTGTTTTTGTTTGTTTGTCTTCTGTGCCCTCAGAGCCAACCTGTCCGAAAAGTCTGTCTGTTGTGGGTTTTGTTTGGGTTTTGTTGCTGTAGTGTTGTTTTCCTCTCGTGTGTTTTTTTTTGGGGGTAGATAGTTACGCTCTCTGTTTGTTTGTCTGTGTTTTTGTTTGTTTGTCTTCTGTGCCCTCAGAGCCAGGCTGTCCGAAAGGTCTGTCTGTTGGTGTGGGTTTGGGTTTTGTTTTGCTGGCTTTTTCCCTGTAGTGTTATGTCCTCTCGTGTGTTTTTTGTTTTTGGGGGGTAGATAGTTACGCTCTCTGTTTGTGTGTCTGTGTTTTTGTTTGTTTGTCTTGTTCGCCTTCAGAGCCAACCTGTCCGAAAGGTCTGTCTGTAGGGGTGGGTGTTGCTGGCTGTGTCCGTGTAGTGTTATATCCTCTTGTGTGTTTGTTTGGTTTTGGGGGGATATATAATTACGCTCTCTGTTTGTGTGTCTGTGTTTTTTGTTTGTCTGTCTGCCTGTGTCTGTGTGTCTCTGTCTCTCTTCCTTCCTCCATCTCTGTCTCTTTCTCCTCTCTCTCTCTCTCTCTCTCTCTGTCTCTCTGTCTCTCTGTCTCTCTCTGTCTCTCTATCTTTCATTGTCTGTCTGTCTGTCTCTCTCTCTCCTTCTGTCTCTGTCTCTGTCTCTGTCACTCTCTCTCTCTGTCACTCTCTCTCTCTCTCTCTCTCTCTCTCTCTCTCTCTCCTTTCTATTTTGTCCTCTTTGCTCCCCCCCCCTCCCCCTCCCCCATCCTGCCCTTTTCATGTTTCTTTTGTTTTCCAATCTCCCTTTGTTGAACACATTGTGGCTTTTATGTCTCGGGTTTTTTTTTGTTTCTTTTTTCGTTAGTTCAATTTTCATCTGTTGTTCTTTCTTTTAATGCTTTCTTTGATGGGGTTTTTTTTTTCAGGGAATGACAAGACAAATATTGTGGGGTTTTTTCTTTCTTCAGGTTTGAAGACGGGACCTTACCCTATTTGGACATCATCTCTCTCAGACATGGATTTGATGCACTGGAAAACCTAGCAGGTAGGGTCTGGCTAGACTTTGTTTTATTTTTTATTGCTGAAGAAGAAGGTTTTGCTTTGCTTGGTGGTCGGTTGGTTGGGTTGCTCGTTGGTTGATTGCCTGCTTTTTTGTTTGGTGTCACATTATTTGTTCAGTGATATCATCGTTATTGTTTTTTTTATTTTCAGGGGGAATGTCCAGAATTTCTTCCCACACTTTCCTGGTGGCCCAGCACTTTGCCCACAGTCTGTCAGCTCTCAGACACGGGAACGGCAGACCTCTGGCAGAACTCTATGTCAGGGACGGCTTCCACAACCCGCACACACAGGGCCCCATTGTCAACTTCTCCCTGCGGAGAGCTACTGGAGAATACATCGGATTTGCTGAGGTGTGTGTGTGTTGGAGGGGGGGGGGGGGGGTTGGAGGGAGTGGGGGTGGGGGAGGATGTAGTGGAGGGAGGGGTAGATGTGTGGAGGGGGGGTGGTGAGAGGGAGAGAGAATGTGTGTGTGTGTGTGCGTGCGTGTGTGTGTGTGAGAGAGAGAGAGTGTGTGTGTGTGCGTGTGCGTGCGTGTGTGTGTGTGTGTGTGTGTCGTTGTTGTTGTTGGGGGGGGGGGGTGTGTGTGTTTGTTTTTTGTTTTTTTTTTTGGGGGGTGTGAGAGAGAGAGAGAGAGTATGTGGTTTTTTGTGTGTGTGTATGTGTATGTATGTGCGTGCCGAAAAATGTGTGCATAAGGTGTTTTTTTTATTAAACGTTTTAATATCGATCATCGTTTTCCGTCATGTTTAACATCCAGTTGTTCAGGTAGGCGTTGTTGTTGTTGTTGTTGTTGTTCTTCTCTTCTTCTTCTTCTTCTTCTTCTTCTTCTTCTTCTTCTTCTTCTTCTTCTTCTTTTTCTTCTTCTTCTTCTTCTTCTACTACTACTACTACTACTACTACTACTACTACTACTACTACTACTACTACTACTACTACTACTACTACTACTACTACTTCTTCTTCTTCTTCTTCTTCTTCTTCTTCTCTTCTTCTTCTTTTTTTTTTTTTTCTTCTACTTCTTCTTCTTCTTCTTCTTCTTCTTCTTCTTCTTCTTCTTCTTCTTCTTCTTCTACTTCTTTTTCTTCTACTTCTTCTTCTTCTTCTTCTTCTTCTTCTACTTCTTCTTCTTCTTCTTCTTCTTCTTCTTCTTCTTCTTCTTCTTCTTCTTCTTCTTGTATTGTTCTTACTATTGCTGTCATGGTTATAAAAACTGATATTTCCTTCTTTTGTAGTGCCCTTAATGTAAACACGTTTTGTATTTTATCACCTTTTTTTTCCTCTCATCATCTTTTATCATCAAATACTTCATGTGGTTATGTTGTTTCTGTTGTTGTTGCTATTGTTGTTATTCTTTAGATAGTTCTTCCTATTGTTTTTCGTGATTATTTTAGCCGATAAAACTATGCGCTTATTTCTTTTCCTTACTATATAATATTCAGGTGAAGGTAAAGGTGTCCCATAACCTATGCTGCCGTTGGGGAGCGAGGCATCAGAGACCTCAGCTTCTCTAGGAGCCAGCATATTGAGGGCAGCGCCCATCTCCTCTCTCTCGTTGCTTTACCTTCCCTGACCCTAAAGAGGGCAGGTACCCATTTACAGCTGGGTGAACTGGGGGGGGGGGGACTGTTCTGAAGCCAAGGCGCGCAAAACGCCCATCTACTTGGTAACCACGCTCGATGCTGCTTAACCTTAGCTCGGGAAAGCGAGTGCTCTGACCACTGAGCTGTCCCGTGTCCGAACTGTGCAGACTGTCGCTTATTCCTGTCCTTATGTGGTGCTTCAGGTGGGCGAATTGGCTTCGATCCACGATGTTCATCTCCGTACAGGCTGTTTCTGCAACATCGGGGCCTGTCAGCTGGCTCTGCGCATCAGCAACCCTACCGTTAAGGACAACTTGCACGTGAGTCTGTTAGGGACTTTTCAACTCTGGAGGCTATGCTATAGTCCTTTACCGCGTTGGGGTGAGGTGGGGGGGGGGAATGAGGAAGGATTCGTTTGTTTGGAGGTTTTGGGGGTTGGTGGGGAGGGGATGTTTTGTTGTTGTTGTTTTTGTTGAGGTTTTATTAGGGGGCTGGGGCTGGTACTCGAGGATAGGTTTATATACATATAATATATATATAATATATATATATATATATATATATATATATATATATATATATATATATATATATATATATATATATATATGTATGTATGTATGTATGTATGTATGTATGTATCACATGGGTTTTTCATATTATTTTTGATGTAAACAAAATCTATTCAGGAAAACTGTGACAAAATTAAAAGCATACCATGACAGGACAACAAGTAAACTTATGACAGTCCTGTCATATTTACATTTATGTTTGTTTTTTTATGAGGGCAGTTCGGTTTGTTTAGGGTTTTTTATAAAAAGTAAAACCAGCCAATGATGCTTCGCTACCAAAGCTTTGTGATTTATTGGGGGAATTGGGTTGATTGGTTGATGGATTGATTGATTATTAATTGATTGATTAATTGATTGATTGATTGAGTTGTTCATTTGTTTCTTTGTAATAGATTGATGTATTTCTTTGCTAATTCATTTCTTCTTTGTCTGATTTTTTTTAATCAGTATTCGTTCGTTCATTGATTTCAGTTATATGTGCATCTTCTGTCTACACATCTCCATTCATTATACATCACCTATCTATCTATCTATCTACACATCCCTAATCTCTCTGATTGTGTCCTCTGTCTCTCACCCACACACACAACACCACACTTACACACACTTACACACACTTACACACACTACACACACTTACACACACTTAACACACACACACACCTACACACACCACACCCTACACACACCCACTACCTACACACACACACACACTACCCCCCCCCCCCCATACACACACACACACTACCTTCCCCCTACACACACACACTACACCCCCCCCCCCCCCCCTACACACACACACTACACCCCCCCCCCCTACACACAACCTACACACACACACAACACACACACACACCTACCCCCCCCCCCCCCCCCCACCACACACACACACACACACTACACACACACGGACACAGGCAGGCCATGTGTGTAGTGACGACATGGACCTGATAGACGGACGACCCACGGGCTCTATCCGCATCTCTTTCGGCTACATGTCCTCCATTACCGATGCTGCCCGCTGTCTCCACTTCCTGGCCACCTGCTTCCTAGACAACACCACCCCCAAACCAGTTTTCTCCCGCCCCGGACTGGTTTCAACCGCCTCAGGACCTCGCGGAGACCTGCAAGAAGGGGAAATCCTCTTCAACAACCGGTGTGGAGTTGGAGGACGATCCAGACTCCTCGGAGAAGATTCCGGATGTTTCTTCGTTTGAGGAGCAGACGAAGCACAAGCCTGAAGGGACGTGGAGAGAAGATGTTGATGTTGCTGCCTCCAAGGTTTTGACAGGGTCATCTTCTTCAGAGAAGGAGAAGGAAGAATCTGATCAGGTGGAGGAGGAGGTGGGGAGGGAGGGTGCTGAAGAGGAGGAGGAGGAGAAGGAGAGGAGGATGGTGGGGGTGGCCAGAAATCGGTTCGGGTGTTCTGAGAAGCGTCGAGTCCTGACTGACATTTTCCTGTACCCTGTCAAGTCCTGTGGCGCTTTTCGGGTGAGTAGGCACGTGGTGGGTCGTTTTTTTTTCGGGGAGGGGGGGGGTGAGTCTGGAAACAGTCTCTGTCTGTCTCTGTCTCTGTCTCTCTCTGTCTCTCTGTCTCTCTGTCTCTGTCTCTCTCTCTCTCTCTCTCTCTCTCTCTCTCTCTCTCTCTCCTCTCTTCTCTCTCTCTCTCTCTCTCTTTATCGCTAATTAGACGCACTCTTTTGTGCTTGCAAGCGCGCATAGGCATAACAATATCGTTTATATAGATCGAGTAATTGCTTCAAAATTTCTGACTACACAAACTAGTAAATTGACCCTTCCCGATTACATTCCACTGGTTTAAAAGTTTTATGGGAGGATTTTACGTAAAAACAGTTTTTATATCGAACTACTTTCTGTCCATTTCGCCAGCGAGCTGGAATTTCAGTTCACACGCGCAGCCTCAGTTTTCCGTCACTGCTTTTTGTTTTGTTTTGTTTTTTAATTACTATTACCCTCACCCCACCCCACCCCACCCCCTCCCACCCCCTCTACCCCTTCACCCCCTCCCACCCCCTCTACCCCTTCACACCCTCCCCCTCTCCCTCCCCACCTCCACCCCTTCCCATCCCTCCCCTCTCCTCTCCCTGCCTCCTCCTCTCCCCCCTCCCAATCCTCCACCCCGTCCTCCCTCTCCCACTCCCCCCCGTCCTCCATCTCCCACTCCCCCCCTCTCCCCCCCCAATCCTCCTCCACCCCGTCCTCCCTCTCTCACTCCCACCCCGTCCCCCCCTCTCCCCCTCTCCCCCCCCCCTGCCTGCCCCCCCTTCTCCTTCCAATCCCCCACTCATCACCCCCCCTTACCCTTCTGCTCCCTTTCTTCCCCCTCCCCTATATTTGTCCCTGGCACAAACGTGGGAAGATAGACAACATATCTTCTCCAACTCGGAGGATTAGAAGTTAGGGCAGATCCCCCTACAGATCTGCAGTTCCTAACTCAAAGCTTAACTTGTTGTCTTCATACTTTTAAAACCTATATATTAGAATAACAATTCCACAATTTAAAGGTGTCTTTTTCTATATCTCCAGAATTTGAAAAGAAAAGCTTACTTTAAAACATTTTGGTCCACCACACCTTTGTTTCAGATAGCTAAACACCACAGTCTACAATTTTACGTAAAAACTGATGCTTCATTTCCATTACATACAGACTTCTCTCTGGAATTATCAGCGACTTCAAACAATAAAAAAAGAATCTCACTCTTTATAACAACCTTTGAAGGGGAGGTAATATTGCCTTAAAAATGTTTTATCAGGCACGTAAAATGTGTCAAAAACTCTGAATAGAGTTGAGCAACATTCATCTTCAGTATAGCATAACTTTCTCTTTTCATTCAAAAATTAAAATGCCATAAGATTTCTAACCAAGCATTAAGATTGTACACCCATTTCTCAGTAATCATCAACAGCTTGTTGAAATTGGGCCTAGGAAATCGACCTTATTACCCATGAAATATGGAATACCACAGGGATCAATACTAGAATCACTTCTTTTCTCTAACTCTAATAATAACAACCTACCTCTGCATATTCATTGTTTAGGTCAAATATTTGTTGATGATACATCAATTCAATCTAACAGCAGTGGTCCAAACCAACTTGTGAGTGATATGCAGGCAGATATCGATAAACTTATTGAATAGACAGAACTCAATCATATATCTTTTATTTCAAATAAAACAAAGTGTATTTTTATAACCGCTCGGGAAAAAAGACAGAAATTGCATCTTCCAATGGCTCCACCACAAAATGAGTTCATTACAAAATGACAAACAAATAGCATTAAAACCTCAAAACATTTTTAAACTATATCAATTTCTTTAAAATACACAATGCACACATGTGAATGACAACAAATGAATTTTCAAGAAATATCTGCACATCCTATGAATTTTGAGAGACAGGAGAACTTTTCAAGTTTGATATTTCATCAGCCTTCAAAATTTATAACTGGACAAGGGTTGAAGAAAATGCTGAGGATTGAAATCTTGTTGTAAATTGATAAAGTGGGAACAATCCATCATAAAATAAAATTCATCCTCCAAAATAGATATATTGTATTTTGAACACATTCTTTATTCCTGTGGTATGTTATGGAAATGTCTATCCTCAGCTGGAAGCTTGTGACAACTACAACAAAATTTTATAAATGCGTAAACATATATATCTGGTAGGCAAGTTATATATTTTTCCTCACCAAAATCGATCTTACAATTTCTATAATAAGGCATCTTCTATTATCCCAGGCTCACTTCTCCATTCATTAACAAAATTTTCTATTAAGAAGGCTTTGATATGTGAAATTTTAACTTTGATAATTTTTTATGTAAACTTTAAAATGCTTGAAGAAAATTAATACTTGAACATAACTCTCTCCCACAAAGCTAAATCCCCTTTTGTACTAAGATATTTTTTAAATCATATTTAGCCATGCTGATTGAATTAAGTATTTGTCAAGTAAATCTTTCATCATCTGGTAAACACTTGATGGCAGCTTTTCATACTGGAAGTTGAGCAGCTACATGCAGAAACACACCATTCAACAGAGACCAAACTAGACAAGGGATATCTGCCTGTTTCTCCATATACTAACCCTCTTAGTCCGGAACTGGGGATTTGCCAGATTGAACAATTGCCCCCTCTGAATCTGGATTTGCTGGGATTTACACACAGTAGATTTCCATCATGTTGTGACCATCACTATTTGCTACCACATGTCAAAGCTCTGTCAGGCTAGAAGTAGAAGGCCTGCTGAGAATCTGGAAGTAATTGTAGCTGCTGGTATGTACTTAAAAGGAGGAAAAGGCTAGCAAGCATGTGTGCCTGACCTGATTTCGTGATGGAATGCAAAATCTAGGGGCAGTTTGTGTTTGGAAAATCTGAATGCAAGAGTGTTAAAGGAAAACTATATTTTAAAACCTTAACTGAAACTTATAAAATTATTGCTATATTTTCATATCCCCAAATTTCACATCCATACAACAAAACAGGTACAACAATTTTATCAAATAAATCAAGTGCCACATGTGTCTGGAGTTCTATTTGCTGTGCAGTCCTTATTAAGCTAAACATGACTTTAGCAGCTTTATCATAAGCATTTTTCATGCATTACATTTTCATATGGCCATAATTTCACATCAATACAATAAAACACATACAACGATTTTATGTGTACATAGTTCTTTTTGCCATGCAGTCCTTATCAATTAAACATGACTTAAGTAGCTTTATCATAAGCATTTTTCTTGCATTTTGCAAAACTACCACTGCTACTGAAGTTGACTCCTAAATATTTAAAATTGTTAAGAACTTCAAGCGCTTTTCTACTATTTTACATAATTAATAAAGATCTATTGTTGCCAAATATCATAATTTTGGTTTTCACTAGATTCCTAACAAGTTTTTAATGAAAACAGTAAGTATCCAAAATGTCTAAAGCATCTTGTAACCCTTCTTTGTAGTGGAGAATAAAATGTTATCATCTGCATAAGGTAAAAGTTTAACTTAACTGATTAACATTTTGCCATGAGATGAAAGTTGAATATGCAGTGTAAGCAATTTCTAATAAATATTGTTGCAGATTATTCAGAAAGTGTGTGTGTGCTACTTGACATCAATGTTACTTCCCCTTCACAGGCTACATATCCTTTTAAAGAGTTGCATCCCTTTTGATTGTTTGCAGTTGCTTTGTAGTCCAGATCAAATCTTTCATCGATGGAAATGAAGCAGTAGTTTTGATATGAAATTGTAGACTTACTGTTGACCTGTGTGAAAGAAGTACAAGGTGAAAGTAAATGATTGTAGACATACAATATTTTTTTCAATTTGTGAACATGTAGTAAAAGACACCATTCAAATTTGAACTTCTTGGTTTAATGATAAGTTTTTAAAATGTGAAGGCAATAAGTTAAGCTTGTTAGGAATTGCAGATCTGTAGAGGGATCTGCCCCTAAATTCTAATCCTCCGAGCTTTGGAGTAATGTGTTGTCTATCTTCCTATGTTTGTGCCAGGGAGAAGCATAGGGGGGGAGGAGGAAGAAGGAGAAGGGGATGAGATTGAAGCAAGGGGGTCGGGTGGGGGAGACGGTAGGGGGGTGGAGGTGGGGGGGGGGGAGTAGGGGGTTCGGTGCGGAGGGGGGGTGGGGGGAGGGAGTATGGGGAAGGCGGGGGGGGGGGTACGGAGGTTGGGGGATAGGGG
>CM060338.1:23971219-23972287 GCA_030674155.1 Stramonita haemastoma | reverse complement strand
TCTCTCTCTCTCTCTCTCTCTCTCCTCTCCTCTCTCTCTCTCTCTTTTGTCCTCTTTTTTTTTGGGGGACGGGGTGGTGATAGTTGTCTTTTCTCTCTCTCTTACACCCCTCAGCTTCCCGTGTCCTTATCCATTTCATTTAGATTAGTTTCTCCTATAGACAGGGTTTTGTTGTTTTGTTTCGTGTTGGTTTTGTTTTGGTTTTGGTTTTATTGTGGGTCTTTTGGGGGGTGAGGGGGGATTTTACTTCTTTTTCTAAGAAGAGAACAGGTCCAGTACAGTGTGTCTGTCCACTCAGCGTGGAATCATGTGAGGAAACGGAACGTCTGGACATCAGGTCTGGCTGTCAGTGCTTAAGAGGCTGGGCAACTGTCATCCGCTGATGTGTCCTCTTTCATTTTTTGTCTTCGAAAGGAAGAAAAGAATGATGGAAGGGAGGAAGAGAGAAAGAAAGAGAGAGAGGGGGTGGAGAAAGGAAGCAAGAAAGAAAGGAAGAAGAAAGAAAGTGAGGGAGGAAGTAAGGAAGGAATGGGGGAAGGAAGGACACAGACAGACAGACAGACAGACAGACAGAAAAAGAAAGAAAGAGAGGGAGGGGGGGAAGAAGGGAAGGAAGGAAGGAAACAAAGAAAGACAGACAGAAAGAAAGAAAGAAAGAAAGAAAGAAAGAAAGAAAGAGAGGGAGGGATGAAGGAAGGAAGGAAGGAAAGACAAAGAAAGACAGAAAGAAAGAAAACGAAAGAAAAAAAGAAGGGGGGGAGGAAGGATGGAAAGACAAAGAAAGACAGACAGACAGAAAAAAAAAAAGAAAGAAAGATAGAAAAAAAGAAAGAAAGAAAAAAAAAGAATGAATGAATGAAAGAAAGAAAGAAAGACAGAAAGAAAGAAAGACAGAAAGAAAGAAAGAAAGAAAGAAAAGAAGAAAGAAAGAAAGAAAGAAAGAAAAGAAAAGAATGAGAGGGGGGGAATGTGGAAAGAAACCAAAGTAGGTCGGAAGGAAGAAACGAAAAAAGAATGATAATAATAATAAGAAGAAAGAAGACGATGAAGAAGAAGAAAGAAAAGAAG
>CM060338.1:23943719-23958719 GCA_030674155.1 Stramonita haemastoma | reverse complement strand
CTGATGATCTCGGGGTGGTTGTTCCATTCTGGGAGGTCTGCAGTGCACACCCAGTCGTCTGCTCCATCCAGCAGACTCTGCTTGCAGGTTCTGAATGGCACTGATGTTCGTGGCCATGAGTCTTTTCCTCCTGCCGTGAAGAAGGTTGCGGGAGCTTTTTGTGTCCTGATGTTGCCAATTGTGGAGCAGGTACTGAACCAGACTGCTTCTACAATCTCTTTTAGCACCTGGTTGTGCCTCCATGTGTACCTCCCTTGGGTTAAGGCTACCTTGCATGAGCTGAGGACATGTTCCACTGTTTGTTTTTCACGGCAGAGGGGGCATGCAGGATCGTCTGCTTTTCCCCACTTCACCAGGTTTGCATTTGATGGTAGCAGGTCATACACGGATCTGAGAATGAAGCTGATCCTGAGAGGGGCCATGTGCCAAATGTCATTCCAGGTGAGACTTTTTTGGAGCGCACTCTCCCATGTTGTCCATTGCCCTTGTTGGCTCTGCTGGACTGCTTTTTGGAGTCTCTTTTGGTCTTCTTCTTTCCTCATCTCTTGAATGACCATGTCCCGTTTGGCTTTTCCTTTTGCTTTTGACCACCATTCTGTTTTTGTTGACCCTAGTCCTTGTCTGTTGGTCTGTGTGTGTCCTGTTATCTCTCTGATCTTGAGACTTTCTTTGGCAGAGTTTATCACCTCCTGGACTTTCCATTTTCTGCCGGTCTTCAGCAGGGGCTTGATTTCTTCTACCACCTTGTCATCTGTGTCCTCTAACATGCTTTGAAGTCTGATTTTTCCTGCTTTATATTCTTCTAGGATGGATTTCAGTGGCAGTTTTAATTTTGCTTGCCGACAGTACAGCGCTATATCGGTGAGACAGGGTGGAACTCCAAGCCATTTCCTCGTGAATTTGTTGATTTTGGCTTCCATTGCCTCTACCGTGCTGGTGCAGATCTCATATATCATTAGAGGCCATAGTAGTTTTGGGATCAGCATGAACTGCAGACACCACACCTTGTATTTGCCAGGGAGACCACACTGGTCAATGGTCTCCAAGCCTTCTTCCGCCATCTTTTTGGTTTCTTTGGCTCTTTGTGTGTCCTTCAGGGTGTCATCATACCACCTCCCAAGGCTCTTGACAGGTTCCTCTGTGACTGTTGGAATGGCTTGGTTAGCGACACTGAAGACCACGGATTCAGCTACTTTTCCTTTTCTCAGTGACAGACTCCGTGATTTCTTGGGCTTGAATTTCATCCTTGCTGAGGCGACAATGTCGTCCAGTCTTTCCAAGACATGCCGTGTCTCACTTTCTTTGGATGAGACCACTGTTGTATCGTCCATGAAGGCCTTGAGAGGGGGCATCTTGTATCCATCACCGAGGTCCGTTTGGCTTGTGTTCCTGGTTGCTGCTTTCAAGATGACTTCCATTGCCAACACAAACAGTATTGGAGAAATTGCACAGCCCATTGCGATACCCACTTCCAGGTTGATCCATGCTGTTGTGTAATCCTGGGTAGAGAACCGCATTGAGAAGCCGTCGAAGTACATCTTGAGCATGTCGCGGATGCTCTCTGGCACATGGTACATCTCGAGAGCCTGCTGTATCATCTCGTGGGGTACAGATCCATATGCATTTGCCAGATCAAGCCACACTACATCTAGGTCTTTCTTTCCTGTTTTTGCTCTTTGGATTGCATCCCAAATCATTGTGGCATGTTCAACACAGCCAGACACACCTGGGATGCCTCCTTTCTGGACTGACACATCCAAGTACTTGTTTTCCATGAGGTACTTGGTCATCCTTGCTGCCATGACAGAGAAGAAGATTTTGCCTTCAACGTTCAGTAGGGATATTGGTCTGAACTGGCCAATGTCACTTGAGTTTTGCTCTTTGGGGATGTACACCCCATCAGCTTTCATCCACTCGCTGTTGATTTTCTTGTTTCTCCATGCTGATCTCAGCAGCTTGTGGAGCCACTGCAGCACTTTGGGACATTTCTTGTACAGCTGGTATGGTACTCCATTTGGCCCTGGTGATGATTTGGCTCTGGCTTTGCTGACCACATTTTGTACTTCTTCCAGCGTTGGTGGCTTGGCGTTGAAGGGTTTCTCAGGGTCGGCTGGCGTTACCAAGCCTTGGATGTTGAGTGGTGCTTTGCTCTGTGGGCCAGAGTAAGTTTTCCTGAGATGCTGCTCAAGAACATCTTTGTCCACTTTCAGGGTTCCCGATTTTGGTTGCTCAAAGAGTGTTCTGGCAAACTGGAAGGGGTCCTTGAAGAAACGGTCGTAGGTTTTCTTCTTTCTGCTCTTCTTCTTCCTCGCTGCTTCTGCTTTGCTGAGGGCACTGTGTCTTGCTTTCAGATCTTTCCAAAGCTTCTGCAAACCTTGTTTCTCAATTGGCAGTGCGGTTTTCATTTGCTTTCTGAGGTTTTTCTTTTTGACCCTGATCCTGTCTATCTCTTCTTGGCGTCTGGATTTCTTTGGAGGCGTTTTCTCTTTTGGCTGTTTTACTCCATAGGTATCCCTACAGGTGGCGTATATGATGTCCCCATATGTGGCTAGTTTGTGTTCTAGTGTGCTTTTCCCTATCAGAGTCTCGAGTCTTTGGACAATTTTTCTGTCCAGTTTCTGCCACTCATCAGTTGCACTTGCTTTTGGCAGGTTGAGCTTCTGGCGCCTGGCATCGAGGGCCTGTGCAAGTTCGTCATCCGAGTCGACAGCTTGGTTGTCCTTGGCACTGTGGTTTGAATCCTGGCCTTGGTCTTCCAACGTCTTATCTGCTGATGCAGTGCGCTGCTGTCCACCCGGATGAGACCTCTCACATCCCTTCTTTGTTCTATGGATCTTCATGCCTCGCGCTGTAGCAAAGCTATATATTAGACTAACAATTCCACAATTTAAAGGTGTCTTTTTCTATATCTCCAGAATTTGAAAAGAAAAGCTTTCTTTCGACCATTTTGGTCCACCACACCCTTGTTTCAGATAGCTAAACACCACAGTCTACAATTTTACGTAAAAATTGATGCTTCATTTCCATTACATACAGACTTCTCTCTGGAATTATCAGCGACTTCAAACAATAAAAAAGAATCTCACTCTTTATAATAGCCTTTGAAGGGGAGGTGATATTGCCTTAAAAGTGTTTTATCAGGCACGTAAAATGTGTCAAAAACTCTAAATAGAGTTGAGCAACATTCATCTTCAGTATAACATAACTTTCTCTTTTCATTCAAAAATTAAAATGCCATAAGATTTCTAACCAAGCATTAAGATTGTACACCCATTTTTCAGTAATCATCAACAGCTTGTTGAAATTGGGCCTAGGAGATCGACCTTATTACCCATGAAATATGGAATACCACAGGAATCAATACTAGAACCACTTCTTTTCTCTATCTCTAATAATAACAACCTACCTCTGCATATTCATTGTTTAGGTCAAATATTTGTTGATGATACATCAATTCAATGTAACAGCAGTGGTCCAAATCAGCTTGTGAGTGATAAGCAGGCAGATATCGATAAACTTCTTGAATAGACAGAACTCAATCATATATCTTTTATTTCAAATGAAACAAAGTGTATGTTTATAACCACTCGGAAAAAAGACAGAAATCGCATCTTCCAGTGGCGCCACCACAAATGAATTCATCACAAAATGACAAACAAATAGCATTAAAACCTCAAAACATTTTAAAACTATATCAATTTCTTTAAAATACACAATGCACACATGTGAATGACAACAAATGAATTTTCAAGAAATATCTGCACATCCTATGAATTTTGAGAGATGAGAGAACTTTTCTAGATTGATACTTCATCAGCCTTCAAAATTTATAACTGGACAAGGGTTGAAGAAAATGCCGAGGACTGAAATCTTGTTGTAAATTTATAAAGTGGGGACAATCCATCATAAAAGAAAATTAATCCTCCAAAATAGATATATTGTATTTTGAACACATTCTTTATTCCTGTGGTATGTTATGGAAATGTCCATCCTCAATTGGAACCTTGTGAGAACTACAACAAAATTTTATAAATGCGTAAACATATATATCTGGTAGACAAGTTATATATTTTTCCTTTCCAAAATCGATCTTACAATTTCTATAATAAGGTGTCTTCTATTATCCCAGGCTCACTTCTCCATTCATTAACAAAATTTTCTATAAAGAAGGCTTTGATGTGTGAAATTTTAACTTTGATAATTTTTTATGTGAACTTTAAAATGCTTGAAGAAAATTAATACCTGAACATAACTGTCTCTCCCACAAAGCTAAATCCCCTTTTGTACTAAGATATTTTTTAAGTCAAGTTTAGCCAGGCTGACTGAATTAAGTATTTTTCAAGTAAATCTGTCATCATCTGGTAAACACTTGATGGCAGCTTTTCATACTGGCAGTTGAGCAGCTGCATCCAGAAACACACCATTCAACAGAGACCTAACTAGACAAGGGATATCTGCCTGTTTCTCCATATACTAACCCTCTTTGTCCAGAACTGGAGATTTGCCAGATTGAACAATTACCCCCTCTGAATCTGGATTTGCTGGGATTTACACACAGTAGATTTCCATCACGCTGTGACCATCACTAATTGCTACCACATGTCAAAGTTCTATCAGGCTAGAAGTAGAAGCCCTGCTGAGAATCTGGAAGTAATTGTAGCTGCCGGTATGTACTTAGAAGGAGGAAAAGGCTAGCAAGCATGTGTGCCTTACCTGATTTCATGATGGAATGCAAAATCTAGGGGCAGTTTGTGTTGGGAGAATCTGAATGCAAGAGGGTTAAAGGAAAACTATATTTTAAAAGCTTTAACTGAAACTTATAAAATTATTGCTATATTTTCATATCCCCAAATTTCACATCCATACAACAAAACAGGTACAACAATTTTATCAAATAAATCAAGTGCTAAATGTGTCTGTAGTTCTATTTGCTGTGCAGTCCTTATTAAGCTAAACATGACTTTAGCAAATTTATCATAAGCATTTTTCATGCATTACATTTTCATATGCTCGTAATTTCACAACAATACAATAAAACACATACAATGATTTTATGTGTACATAGTTCTTTTTGCCATGCAGTCCTTATCAATTAAACATGACTTAACTAGCTTTATCAAAAGCATTTTTCTTGCATTTTGCAAAACTACCACTGCTACTGAAGTTGATTCCTAAATTATTTAAAACTGTTAAGAACTTCAAGCGCTTTTCTGCTATTTTACATAATTATTAAAGATCTATTGTTGCCCAGTATCATGATTTTGGTTTTCACTAGATTTACAAAAAGTTTCTAATGAAAACAGTAAGTATCCAAAATGTCTAAAGCATCTTGTAACCCTTCTTTGTAGTGGAGAATAAAATGTTATCATCTGCATGAGATAAAAAGTTTAACTTAACTGGTCAACATTTGCCATGAGATGAAAGTTGAATATGCAGTGTAAGCAATTTCTGATAAATATTGTTCCAGATCATTCAGAAAGTGTGTGTGTGTAATACTTGACATCAATATTACTTCCCCTTCACAGGCTACATATCCTTTTAAAGAGTTGCATCCCTTTTAATTGTTTGTAGTTGCTTTGTAGTCCAGATCAAATCTTTCATCGATGGAAATGAAGCAGTAGTTTTGATATGAAATTGTAGACTTACTGTTGACCTGTGTGAAAGAAGTAAAGGTGAAAGTAAATGATTGTAGACATACATTTTTTTTTCAATTTCTGAACATATAGTAAAAGACACCATTCGAATTTGAACTTCTTGGTTTAATGATAAGTTGTAAAAATGTGAAGGCAACAAGTTAAGCTGTGAGTTAGGAATTGCAGATCTGTAGGGAGATCTGCCCCTAACTTCTAATCTTCCGAGCTTTGGAGTAATGTGTTGTCTATCCTCCCATGTTTGTGCCAGGGAGAAGCCTAGGGGAGAGAGGAGAATGAGAGGAGGAAGGAGGACAAGGACAGGGAGGTGGGGACGAGGGGGAGTGGGTGGAGAGAGAGGGGAGTGTGGGTGAGAGAGGGGGAGGGGGGGTGAGGAGGGGGATGTGAGGGAGGGGGGATGGTGAGGGAGGGGGATGGTGGGGGAGGGGGTGGTGAGGGAGGGGGGATGGTGAGGGAGGGGGGATGGTGAGGGGGGGGAAGGAGGGTGGGGTGAGGGGGTATGGTGAGGGAGGGGGGGGGAGAGGGAGGGGGGGTAGGGGTGAGGGGGGGGGATGGTGAGGGGGGGTGGGGGGGAGGGTGAGGGAGGGTGAGGGGGAAGGAGGGTGGGGTAGGGGTGAGGGGGTATGGTGGGGGAGGAGGGGGTGGGGGGGTATGGTGGGGGGGGGGGTGGTGAGGGGGGGGGAGGGGGAGGGAGTTAGGGGGAGGTGGTGGGGGAGGGAGGTGGTGGGGGGAGGAGGGTGGTGGGGGTGTTAGGAGGGAGGTGGTGGGGGGTGTTAGGAGGGAGGTGGTGGAGGAGAGGACAAGGGAGGTGGGAATTGAATTGTTCTGAGTTCTCAATGACGCGCAATGACTCGCCCGTGCGTGCGTGCGAGCGAGCATGCATGTGTGTGTGTGTGATGTCTACCTGTCTGTATATCTCTTTTTTTATCTTCTTTTCTCAACAAAAAAAATATTTGTGATTCCAATGACTTTGCCCTAAAAAGAGCGGGGGGGGGGGGGGTGTAACCTAGCAGCATTGTGAACAGTGCTGATTAAAGACAGTCAGCACTATCCAAGTGGTGTGGATGGGTAAGCAAATAAGTTATAACGACAACAGCATGATTGTGTCAAACATCATGTTCTTTGGATCATATGAATGCATTTTTGAGTGTTTAAGATTATTACACTTATAATGATTGCACAATGTCAACATTTTGCTGCCTACAGTAATGTTATCTGTAAACTTTTCTCAAATTTGCAAACCGGAAGTGCAATTACATTAGTTTTCCCCCAGTAAAACACGAACGGGGTCGTCAGAGTACAAAAGTTTTAGTTTATAAATGTAATTTATACAAGCCTGCTTCAATTAAGTGTAAAAAAAAATCCTGACTGGACAGCCAGAACAGCTTGCAAAGCAGCACAAATGGGAAATACCGTTTCAGCTCAGCCGCACTGCACCTACTCTTTTCAAACACGAATTAAATTTTATGCCCCCCCCCCCCCCCTAATTTTTTATTAAAACCATTTGGGATGGTCGAATACACCCACCAAAACATAAAACAAGTAAAATATATTTATATAATTTGAAGCAATTACTTTTTTGCCAGAGCCCTTTTTAGGGCAAAATTTTTCCTGGACTATTTCTTTGACTTGCCTTGACACGGATGTGATGTGATGGGTGTCAAGTCAAGTCAAGTCAAAAACACTTTACTCATCCCTGAAGGGCAATGACAATACTGACAAGCATATTGATAACGAATCATAATCAAAGACACGAAATAGCTACATGTCATAATAATTTTGTTCAGACATATGATAATTTCAAATAAAAATGGGTGGGTTTGTATCGTGCTGCCGCCGCTGTAGTCTAATGGTTAGGGCGTTGGACTAGTAATCTAAAAAGGTTGCGGGTTCGATCCCAGCTTTCGGCTATGGCGTTGTGCCCTTGGAAAAGGCACTTTACGGCTATTTTCTCACACCACCCAGGTGTAAAAGGGGTACCAACCTTGTGTTGGGGGTTAACCCTGCGATAGACTGGCGTCCTATCCAGGGGGGAGTCTATGACTCTCGGTCGCTTAACGCCACAGAAACCGGGATAAGCACCGGCCCGATGAGCCTTAGGCTCGGGACAGACTTTAACTTTAACTTAACTTTTCAAATAAAAATGGGTGGGTGGGTTGTATCGTGCTGCAGGTGGAGGAATGGGAGTTGGGGGAGAGGGGTCTGCGCTATGACCGCACGTGGATGATCGCGGGTCAGACCGGGGTATCCCTCACCCAGAATAGAGAGCCCCGCCTCTGCCTGCTGAAACCCCGGGTGCATCTCCCCTCTGCCTCTCTGGTGCTCACTTTTCCTGGTGAGGACAATTTTCTTGGTTTTGTTTTTTTAATTTATAGGATCTAGGAAGATTTTTTTTTCTCTCTTTTTTTCTTACTTTTGTTTTTTTTAATGTTAGGAGAATTTTTTTTCTTTCTTTTTTTTTTAGAAGAATTATCTTTTTTTCTTTCTTTTTCTTTATAGGAGAAATATCTATTTTTCTCTTTTTTTTCTCTTTGTTTATTATGTATTTTTCTCTCTCTTTTTCTTTTTTTTTGATAGGAGAATTATCTTTTTTTCTCTTTTTTTAGGAGAAATATCTATTTTTTCTATTTTTCTCTTTTTTTTTATTATGGGAGAGTTATCTATTTTTTTCTTCTCTTTTTTCTCTTTTTTTAATAGGAGAATATCTCTTTTTTTCTTTTTTTTTTTAAAAGGAGAATTATCTACTTTTTCCCTCTTTTTTCTTGTTTTTTTAATAGGAGAATTATCTGTTTTTCTCTTCTCTTTTTTCTTTTTTTATCATGGAAGAATTATCTATTTTTTTCTCTCTTTTTCTCTTGGTTTTTTTTTTATAGAAGAATTATCTACTTTTTCTCTTTTTTTTTTTTTTTTCTTTACTGGAAATTATCTTTTTTTTTCTCTCTTTTTTATTTTTTTAAAGGTATAATTATAAATTTTCTTCCCTTTTCGAACGGTCATTAACCACTCGGCTATGGCGTACATCAACCAGGTGACGATAATCGAAGGACTTGTAAGCACAGGATATCTGCAGTGCAGGATAAATAATGTGGGTGATGTCTGTGTTTGTTTTTATATTGACGTCACAGCGGAGGCCTACCATTAGTCCTTGATTGTTGTTTACAAGTAGATGGTTATAGTCCAGCGGAGTCGATTTAGGAACTGTGAATTTCAAAACTAACGTGTTCCCTCTCACTATCATCACTAAGCCAGACACATTGACAGAGCAAGCTCCTGTTTATGTCGTTGTTGTTGTTGTGATTGTATTAACGTCCCAGCGGAGATTACGGATAATAATAGGGACTGTGGAGATGCTTAGCGTCTTTAGAAGGAGCAGGGGAACGTTGTTGTCACATCCTGTAGACCTTTGTATGGCTGGCCTCTTCAGCTGGACAGTGGGGGGTGTGATTTTTTTTCCCAGGGCGACATCCCGATAGGCCTCTGTGTCTGTGGCGCTTTTATGTTAGAAAAACGTGATGGTTTGGAGTGGTGGAGAGAGTTGACGGATAGCTAAGATGTGTAGAATGTGGTGGTGTGTGTGTGTGTGTGGTGTGTGTGTGTGTGTTGTGTGTAGCTGTGATTGTGTATGGCTGCTTAGTGTGACATGGGTCTGTGTGTTTGAGTTTTGTGCTGTGCTATCAGATGCGAGCATTGTCGATTGTGCCTTGTTGTGTGTGTGGGTTGATGTTAGAAACGTTGCTGGTTTTTAGGTAAGGTGTGTAGAATGAAGTGTGTAGTGGTTCAAGAACGTTTAGAAAAGTAAAAATGGTAGTGTGTGTGGTGTCTGTGTGTGTGATAGATTCGTCTGTGTTTACGAATATTGGTGTGTGTGTGTGTGTGTGTTGTGTGTTGTTGTGGCTAGGCTAAGATGTGTAGATTGTGTGTGTGTGTGTGTGTGTGTGTGTGGTTGTTGTTGTTGTTGTTGTGTTGTTTAGGCTAAGTGTGTAAGATTATTATGTGTGTTAAGTCGTTCACCAGAAGGCGTTCTTAAGAAAACTAAAAAAGGTAGTGTTGTGCGCTTCCCTGTGTGTGCTGCACTGCAGATATCCTGTGCTTACGAATACCTAGATTCAGCCAGTCCACTGTTGGCCGTCGCTCTCTCTGTTTCTGGTCCATCGATCTGGAATGACCTCCCTCTCTCCCTGAGCCAAAAGCCTACCTGTGACACTTTAAAACCCAGCCTCGAGACTTATGTATTTCAAACCTAAGATTTTCCTTTCCTGGTTCATCTCTTATTTGTTCCTGCCTTTAACAGCCGAAATCCCCATCACCTTGCCAAAGTGTATAGCCTCTATCTGTGTTCTTTCTTTTTCTTTTTCTTCTTTCTTTTATTCTTTTATATCGAGGATAATGGGATAAACACTCGTGTGCTTTTTTAAATCCAGTCCCCGTGTGTATGCAGTTTTGTAAATGTCATCTGTTCCCACCGGCACACGATGGCCTATTCTTACGAATAGCGGAACAGGATTTAACGTGTGTTCTGCGTGCGTTCACACACTGGGTTCTCGGTTTATAGTCTCATCCGAAGGACTCTGTGTGTGTGTGTGTGTGTGTGTGTGTGTGTGTGTGTGTGTGTGTGTGTGTGTGTGTGTGTGTGTATGTAGTGCGTGCGTGCGTGCGTGCGAGCATGCGTGTGAATTTGGATTTGTTAAAACTAGTAATTGTAATGGGTTGCATTGTAAGAGTAGGTTGACTGCGAGCGTTTTGATTTGTTTTTGCAAGATATAGTGCCATATAAATTCCATTAGTTATCATTATCATGTGTTATGTGACATAAAACAGGCTGCAAGTCAAAAGAGTTAAGTGCATTGTCACTTCTAACAGATAGTTGTTGACAAACTTACTCACATTCTCGTTGGTAGCCATGTTATTCATTTGTGTTTTTTTTTAATTCTTTTTCCAGAAGAGCGAGAACATAGACAAATTACATATTAATATGTCTAAGAATCTACATCTTTTAGTAAAATGTTGAATATGTTTGCTGTTTGGTGTCAAATAAGCCTCGTTTTTACTTAACGGCAATAAAGTTTTCTGATCCTGATATTTGCCACTTCTATACATATATAATGTAACGTCTTGGAGTTTAGAGTGGGGGGGGGGGGGTTCAGGGGAGTTCATATAGTTTCGTATGATTCGGAAGGCGGAGGACAGGGCTGGATGGCGACGGCTGGCTGCAGAATCGTCTCTCATGTCTCCTCCACGACCGTTCCGGTCATGAGAAAGAAGAAGAAAGAAGAAGAAGCCGTATGATATATCAGCCATGTTGTTGATCTATTAAAACATAACTCTGCATTAGATCACATAGTGTGTATGTGTTTCACCATGTTGTATTGTAATCCTTGCACGTCATTGTCGGTCAGGAATGCCGTCATACAGGGTACCGCTGGACATGGATGACGTAGAAGACATCAGTGACGTCAGAGTGTGTTCCAGCAAGATTTGCAGGGAAAGGTAACCATTCTGTCTTTCCAATTTCTTCACACAGAGAAAAAAATCGAACGTGCCGCAATACAGCTGTTCTTATTTGATCATATTTAGGAATGTTGTTTATTGTAATTACTCTCGGTCGGTTCATGTTTAGTTATACGTGTGTGGCACTGTTACCACTTTTCCTTTTTTTCTTTTTTTTTGGGGGGGAGGGGTGTGGAGGGATAAACATTGTTTTACTTCAGAGAAAATAGAACGAGTTCTGCAGTTTGTACTTGGACTTTGGGGATATACTTGGACTTTGGGAATATAGTTGGACTTTGGAATATACTTGGTCTTAGGAATATGGAAATATGGTATGGTTGTAGTAGTAGTGGTAGTAGTAGTAGAGTGGTAGTGTAGTAGTAGTAGATAGAGTAGTAGTAGAGTAGTAGTAGTAGTAGATAGTAGTAGTAGCGGGTGAGTGTCTGTGCGTGCATGCGTGTGTGTATGTGTGTGGTGTGTGTTGTTGATTTTTGTTTATTCTTGTGGGTGTGCATATTATGTGTACATACGTGTCTGTGTCTGTGTCTGTGTCTGTGTGTGTGTACATATTTGTGTATGTACATATGTGTGGGCGTGTACATACGTGTGTGCGTGTGTGTGCGCATGTGTGTTGTCTCTGTGTGTGTATGTCACTGTGTGTATGTCTGTGCATATGTGTGTATGTCCTGTGTGTGTATATATGTATGCGTGCGTATGTGTGTATGTCTCTGTGTGTATGTATGTGTGTGTGTGTATGTATGTGTGTGTATGTGTGTATGTATGTATGTGTGTGTATGTGTGTATGTCTGTGCGAATGTGTGTATGTCTGTGTGTGTGTATATCTGTATGTCTCTGTATCTGTGTTTCCTCTGCGTCTGTGTCTCTCTGTGTCTGTGTGCGTGTATGTGTTTGTGCACACATGTGTGTGTTACAGGGTCAATTCTCAGGACTGTGGGGAAGGCGTATCCCAGTGGCTGTGTGAGGCCCTTGAGCGCCCTGGTCTTCGCCTTCTTAGGCAGCTGGACTACGAATGCAGGCAGTCTTGGCTCACAGACCTCGTCCCTGGTCAGTCCGTCTATGCGGTGTTGTATAGAGAAAGACGAAGAGGGGGGTACGGGTGGGAAGGGAATTTGGGGGAGGGGGGGGGAGAGTTTGTGGAAGAGGGGAGGGAGGGGGTTTAGTATGGTTGTGAGGGGCTTTATGTCTGGAGAGAGGCGTGTGTGTGTGTGTGTGGGGGGGGGGGGTGTTTGTGTGTGGGTGTGTACGTGTTGTGTGTGTGTGTGTGTGTGTGTGTGTGTGTGTGTGTGTGTGTGTGTGTGTGTGTGTGTGTGTGTGTGTGTACGTGTTGTGTGTGTGTGTTGTGTGTGGTGTGTGTGCGCGCGCGCGCGTGGGCACATAAAAACATAAATACGTGCATCATCAGTACATAAAACTACTTTACTCAAAAGAAACAAACAGAACAATGTATATGGGTCTCACTTTTAAACCCAATTTCACGACCCGGTTTCGATTCCCGTTTGACAAGATTTTTCTCCTGGAGTTAACCCTCACACTCTCCCCCAAAGTCCTTCGGATGAGACGATAAACCGAGGTCCCGTGTGTGAACGCACGCAGAACATCTTGCGCACACTTTAAATCCTGTTCCACTTTTCGTAAGAGTAGACCATCGTGTGCCGGTGGGAACAGATGACATTTACAAAACTGCATACACACGGGGACTGGATTAAAAAAAAAAAAAAAGCACAAGAGTGCTTATCCCATTATCCTCAATATAAAAGAATAAAACAATAAATAAATAAATAAATAAATAACCCTTTTTGTCTTTCTTCCATCCCTTTTTTCCAACCCAGAAGGACCCCTGTTCACATTTGCAATGGTTTTGGCAGTCACCACGTAACTATGTCAGAAGATTTGGTTTGGGTTTTTGCTTGTTTTGTTTTCTTTGTGTGTTTAACTTTGTTTCGTTTGGCTTTGTTTCGTTTTTCTTTGTTTCGTTTTCGTTTTGTTTTCATACTATGCTTTATTTTGTTTTGCTTTTGTTATGCTATGCTTTGTTTTGTTTGCTTTGTTTTCATGCTTTGCTTTGTTTTGTTTGGCTTTGTTTCGTTTGGCTTTGTTTCGTTTAACTTTTGTTTCGTATGGCTTTGTTTCGTTTGGCTTTGTTTCGTTTGGCTTTGTTTCGTTTGGCTTTGTTTCGTTTGGCTTTGTTTCGTTTGGCTTTGTTTCGTTGGCTTTTGTTTTCATGCTATGCTTTGTTTGTTGGCTTTGTTTCGTTTGGCTTTGTTTTCATGCTATGCTTTGTTTCGTATGGCTTTGTTTCGTTTGGCTTTGTTTCATTTAACTTTGTTTCGTTTGAACTTTGTTTCGTTTGGCTTTGTTTCGTTTAACTTTGTTTGTTTAACTTTGTTTTGTTTAACTTTGTTTTGTTTAACTTTGTTTTGTTCACTTTGTTTGTTCATGTTTGTTTCCTTAGTTTCGTTTAACTTTGTTTCGTTTGGCTTTATTGTCAAGCTTATGCTTTGTTTTGAGCCCATTGCTATGGCTGTGGATGAGGCCTTTGGAGAGGAATAAACAATCTTGTTCATAGTTCATTGTTCATTCCACCAGAACGGAAAAACCAACCCTCCGCAACCAATAACACACCACACACAGAGCATACAACTCACAACAAAAATCACAGCAACAACACCAGCAACACCAACAACACAGCAACAGAACAACAGGAGGCAGGTTATCCTTCGCGAACGAGAGTCAGTTCCTGGTGATCTGCTGAGGAGAGCGTGAGGTCCTTGGCGCAGAACTGAGGGGAGACCAGGAGGAGGCTTCAGACAGAGCTCGAGTCCTCCTGAGGACCTGCCATATTGGGTGAGGACGACGGGGGGTGGTTGGGGTGGGTGTTGGGGTGGGGGTGTGGGTGGGGTGGTGTGGTGGTGGGGGTGGGGGGTGGGGTGTTGTGGGGGGGGTGGTGGGGGTGTGGTTAGGGGTGGTGTGATGGTGGTGAAGGGTGTGAGGTTGGGGGGGGGTGGGTGTGGTTGGGGATGGAGTGGTGTGGTAGGGAATGGAGTGGTGTGTGGTGGGGTGGGTTGGGGTGGGGTGGTAGGTGGATCGAGGGTAGTGGGAGAGGGGAGGATGACAAGAGGGTAAGAAATGAGGGAGGAGGAGGTGGTGGTAAATCGAATGGTATACTTGGTGGTGGTGGTGGTGGTGGTGGTGGTGGTGGTGGTGGTGGTGGTGGTGGTGGTGGTGGTGTGAGGTGGGGGTGTTAAAAGGAGGGGGGGTTTTATGGGTTATAAGGGCAGAAACTAACAGACACACGACAAGCACACAGATAGTGAGACAAACACAAGAGACAGAACAAACCACAAACAAACCACACACCAACACACACACACACACACCACACACCACCACCACACACACACACACACACCACACACACACACACACACACACACACACACACACACAACACACACACACGCTTGCACGCACCACACACACACACAACACACACACACACACACACACACACACACACACACACACACACAACAAAACAAACAAAACAAAACAACACAAACACACAAGCATACAGAACGACTGTAAACATAAATCAAATAAAAAAATACACAATGCACGGGAAACAAAACAAACACAAACCACAAACAGTAAACATACACACTAGCATCCAACACTCAAGACAGTGAGACAAACACAGACACACAAACAGACAGGCAGGCAGCAGACAGACAGACAGACACAACAGACATACAGCAAACTTGCAGACAACAGAGACAACGACAAGTAAACTGAGCAAACAGAGCAGTCATACAGCAAACTGCAACAGAGACAGACTACAAGC
>CM060338.1:23926219-23931219 GCA_030674155.1 Stramonita haemastoma | reverse complement strand
AGTAAAAAAGAGTTTATCAACTTTCTTTGTGGTAATCAGAAGTGGTGTAGTGGTTTTTTGTACGATCTGTATGTGTATGGTTTGAGTATGGCTATCAAAAGCTATCACCCATTTTCTTTATGTTCATCAAAACGAGCAACATTGTTTTAGCATTCAAAGGTTATGTCTTTATAACTGATCTGCAAGCTTGTGTGAAGCTGTGAATTTAGAATCGAGATTGTTTTTTCTGAGATTTTCCACACTGTTCAGTACTGAGTCTTGCTCATTTTATATATCTATTGCTTGCAGAAGATCAAACATATATTTGTGAAAGCTCAATGTTTGGATAATGGAAACTCAGGCATATTCAGGGTATATCTTCATTGAAAATTGTATTTAAACTATAATAAACACCTAGCAAAATCATTATATGTGCTCTGATACAGACAGGTATGTGTGTGTACTCACAGATGTGCAGGAATATGCATGTACACTTGCGCATGCATTTTTTTTCCTGATACATGTACCTGTCCCTGTACCTGAGCATGTAATGTGTGTGTGCACCTGCGCGCACAGCGCACACACACACCACTCTCTCTCTCGCACGCCAATGCATGCACATACATACACACACACACACACACACACACACACTCACTTACAAAGCAACATCAATTAAGTCACACAAGAAAGTTCATTCTTTAAAAATATCTATACTGATAGACGCCCAAGAGAAGAAGAAAAAAAAGCGAGAAAAAGATAACAGATGATAATCATTATAAGTGGTAGCCAGATAGTTGTGATGATAGCTTATTTTTCTTTTTGTTGTGTGGTTTATAGTATAAGTAATCAGAGCATATTTTCTCTTTTGTGGTGTGTTTTATGGTTTGAATAATCAGAGAATACTTTTTCTTTTGTGGTGTGTTTTATGGTTTGAATAATCAGAGAATACTTTTTCTTTTGTGGTGTGTTTTATGGTTTTAGTAATCATAGCATACTTTTCTCTTTTGTAGTGGGTTTTTTTCTCAATCTAGCAATTCTTGTCCATTGTGATACATTATAATGGTTTGGATCTCATTTTCTTCTTGTCTGTGTTGATAAGCAGAAATGTTTTTTTAATCCTTTCTTTGGTCATAAGTGGCTTTTTTTTTAATCTTTTTTTTTATACATATATTAGACAATAACATACAGGTGTTACTCCTCCTACGCAGAAAACAAGTTTTGTTCTTTGGTTGTGTGTGTGTGTGTGTGTGTGTGTGTGTGTGTGTGTGTGTGTGTGTGTGTGTGTGTGTGTGTGTGCATCGTGGTGCATGCATGTCTGTGATAAACTTCCAGTCTTGCTCTGTCTCTGTCCTGCATCTCGGTTTCTGTGTGTGTGCGTGCGTGCGTGTGTGCATGCATGTCTGTGATAGACTTTCAGTCTCTGCCTCTGTCTCTGCATCTCTGTGTTTCTCTGTGTGTGTGTGTCTGTTTGTGTGTGTGTGTCTGTCTGTCTGTCTGTCAGTAGTCGGTCTGTCTCTCTGTCTCTGTCTCTCTGTCTCTCTGTCTCTGTCTCTCTGTCTCTGTCTCTCTCCTCTGTCTCTGTCTCTGTCTCTGTCTCTCTCTCTCTCTCCTCTCTCTCTCTCTCTCTCTCTCTCTCTCTTCTCCTCTCTCTCTCTCTCTCTCTCTCTCTCTCTTACTCTTTGATTTACAGGAACCGATTTTATAATTTTAAAAAAAGTAGAAGAAAAACACACACATGCCTCCATCCATGTAAACACATAACTATAAGCAAATATGCACAAACACACGCACAAAATAAAGACACATGTAAATACATACATGCGCGCACATGCACACACACGCGCGCGCGGGCAGTATCCGGAGAGCAAGCTGTTCCCGTAAAGGGCAGTAATAAAATCTATATCCAGTCTTGAAATAATTCTATAAAATTGAGTTGCTTCCCCTACATCTCTTCCGCGCGTTGTAGTGTCAAAAGTGGCTGTGTGTGTGTTCAAGTCAAAATGTGTATTTTTTGTTGTTGTTTTTAATTTTATTCTTTTATATCGAAGATAATGGATAAGCACTCTTGTGCTTTTTTACATCCAGTCCCCGTGTGTATGCAGTTTTGTAAATGTCATCTGTTCCCACCGGCACACGATGGCCTACTCTTACGAAAAAGCGGAACAGGATTTAACGTGTGCGCAAATGTTTGGTGTAGGTGTCTGGTGTGTGTCCATCCGTGGCGCTCGGTTTTGTCGTGCGTCCCCCGAGGACGTGTGTGTGGGGTGGTGTGGTGCGTGCGTGCGGCGTGCGTGCGTGCGTCGTGGTGGTGCGTGTGTGTGTGTGTGTGTATGAAATTTGAGCTTCTCAGGCCTAGAAAAATACGTAGCTACAAGAGCTGCTTCTCTATTTTTTCTTCTTTCTTTTATTTTCCTCTCTGTATGTGTGCTTGTTTCCTTATCAAAGTAACTTTTTTCCACAGAATATCAGGATTAACTGGCTGTCATGTTGCTATGGGTTCTTTTACATGCTGCTCACGAAACCTCGATTTGTTGTCTTGTATGAAATACTGGCACTCACACTACCCACTCAAAGTAAGGTTTCGAGGGGGGGGGGGGGGGGGAGCAGATTCCAATTAGGACTGAACGTGCAGTCTCTCTTTTTGGTTTTGGCTTGTTTTGGTTTATGGGGGGGGGGGGGGGGATTTTTTTTTCGTTTGTTTCTTTTTGTTTTGTTTTCGGGTTTGAGTTTGTTTTGGGGCTTCTTTTTTTTTTTTTTGGGGGGGGGGGGGTGGGGGGGGGGTGTAATTGTTTCGTCGTTCTTACATTTCCTAATCTGAGGGCAAGAGCTGAACGAAAAAAAAGTATGTGAATTCTATTATTTTGTAACCTTTGAAAAATAAAGATTGTTCATTCTCTCTCTCTCTTTCTCTCCTCTCTCTCTCTCTCTCCTCTCTCTCTCTCTCTCTCTCTCTCTCTCTCTCTCTCTCTCTCTCTCTCTCTCTCTCTCTCTCTCTCTTCTGTATTTGACTCCAAACAAACTTTGATTTCGAAGCTTCCCACATCCTGAACTGGATTTTTTTCGGTGCTGTGGTTATTGTGTCAAATTCTTTGAGTGATGTCAGAGCACATGTTTTGTATCGTAAATAGATTTAGCATCATTGCTATGATTATGGATTTTAGCTCGTCATTAATCTTATCAGACTTTGTCGCAAATCAAACTGAGATTTCATCAGCACTCTATGTCATTCAGTCTTCTTTTTTTTCTTTAATTCTTTTTAATTTTTTTAAATTTCATTCAGTCTGTGCTGTTAGGTGAAACTCAACTATTTTTTTCTACATTTTTAAGGGAACTAAGTGGTCAGAACACTCGCTTTCCCCAAGTCAAGCTAAGCAGCATTGAGCGTGGTTACCAGTTGGATGGGTAACCGTTTGTGCGCATTGGCTTCAGTACAGTTCCCCCAGTTCACCCAGCTGTAAATGAGTACCTGCCCTCTTTAGGATCAGGGAAGGTAAAGCAGCGAAGGAGAGGAGATGGGCGCCGCCCTCAAATGCTGGCTTTAGAGAAGCAGAGGTCTTTGAGCCTCGCTCCCCTACGATCACATAGGTTATGGGACACCTTTACCTTTTTTCCTTTTATGTACACGAATGTTCAACCATTTTAAAAACATTTTCAAAGCATTATTGGGTATTGTATGCTCGGGTTGACCAGTGTTTTTTCTCTTCACAGGTTCTGCGTTCAGTTCCTCGCTTTCATTCATTGTTCAAGCACGAGATACCGATGTGCTTTATCAGGGGACGCCAACGTCGCACGAAGACCTCTAAAGACTCGTTTAAATTGGATTACTTCCCTTGATCTAGAAGCAAAATTTCATTATCTCCCTCCCCTGAATGTTCCCCCATTACCATTGTTGTCTGAATTTAATTGTGTTTTGTTTGTTGTTGTTTGTTTATTTGCTGTCTGTCTGTCTTCTGCTTTGTTTTCCTTCATATTGTTATGCCTAATCTTCTTCAAAGGTTGTGATGATTACAACAAAGCAGGAATGCAACAGTGGAAATAGGGTTTTAACAACCTACCTTATTCTCACTGCATTTATTCAATTAATTAATCAAACTCGGTTGGGGGACATTAAATTTAGGGAAGTATACTAAACTGGGGGCAGGGATAGCTCAGTGGTCAGAACACTCGCTTTCCCTAAGCCAAGGTTAAGCAGCATCGAGCGTGGTTACCAGTTGGATGGGTAACCGTTTGCGCGCCTTGGCTTCAGTACATTCACCCAGTTCACTCAGTTGTAAATGGGTACCTGCCCTCTTGAGGGTCAGGGAAGGTAAAGCAGCGAGGGAGAGGAGATGGGCGCCGCCCTCAATATGCTGGCCCCTGGAGAGGCTGAGGTCTCTGATGCCTCACTCCCCTACGACCTCCGGACACCTTTACCTTTAAGTTCTTCCATCCTGTGTGGGAGGGGCAGGATAGCCTGGTGGTTAGAGCGCTCAGATCGTCATCTGACGGCCTGGGTACCCGCCAGAACCCAGTCAGGTACTCATTTTGCCCTGGATTGCCTGGAGTTAACTAACAACAGTGCCGATTCCACTCCCCGAAAATATTTTGTATTCATGAGACTTTAAACCGAGTTCCCGTGTGCGAACGAACGCAGAACATTTTGCGTACACGTTTCTGTATGTTTTGGTTTGGTTTGGAGGTTTTGTTGTCGTTGTTGTTGTTTGGTTTTTTTTATAAAGTTTTTGGTTTCGTTCTTCGGCTAAAGCCCCCAAGGTTCACCAATGATGAGATTTTGTGTATGCGACCGTTTTTGCCAACCATGAATGTAGCTGCTTTTCGACGTCGGGGTACGCAGACTTTTAAACCTGTTCTACCTTTCAGAAGAGTAGGCCATGGCATGCCAGTAGGAACGGATGACAAAATTGGGTGAAAAACCAATTAATGCACGTTAATGTCCTGGTTTTAGTCATCATTCCCGAATGCGGCTACTTTACTAGTGGGGCAAAAAAACGGTTGCATAGGCTACTCGAAATCTCACC
>CM060338.1:23908719-23913719 GCA_030674155.1 Stramonita haemastoma | reverse complement strand
TGTGATTATAGTGGAGATGCCTTGCTCACAGTACATCCCCACTCTCTCGGCCAAGTGGGCGTAAGGTCAGTCAGCGTTGGAGACGTTCTCCAAAGGCCAACTAGCCCCCAGGGCTGCAGCACATAACAGACAGAGAGTCATAGTCGATCACTAAAGACGAAAGTTTTAAAGTGGAATTCCATGAGTGGGAAAGCCACTGATCATACAGCCTCTCACTTTGCTGTTGCCCCCAGCGTCAAGGGTTTAATTAATCAAGAACTGTGATAAAACTGTACATGTACTACTTCAGTACTTGGTAAAAGGAGTGCTCGTTTTCAGTGTGCAGTCTCGATTGAATTTGTGTGTGTGTGTGTGTGTGTGTGTGTTGTGTTGTGTGTGTGTGTGTGTGTGTGTGTGTGTGTGGTTGTGTTTCTGTTGTGTGTGTGTGTGTGTGTGTGTGTGTGTGTGTGTGTGTGTGTGTGTGTTATTTTGGGTAGTATTTTCGTTTCTGTTGATATATAAGAGCATGGCGTTGTGCTAAGCTGTTCAAAAGTAATTTTCAGTTACTTTTTTGACCCGTTTCGCGCGGGTGTACGTCTCAATCCAGTTAGCGACAAGCAATCCATTTAACGACACCAGAGTCCTTTCCGATGCAATTGGCACCAAAATAACAACCTTGTACAGTGCAAGTAATCGGGTACTTTCATACTTGTAATTATTGTCGGGTTTTCCATTGTTTTTGGTTGGTATTGTTTGGATTCATGTTTGAATAATCTTTCTGCCGTAATAAAATAATGTTAGTTTCATGTCTTATGAATCCATCCCCAACACACAGTTCTGGTCTGCCTTTGGGGGGGGGGGGGGGTGTCAGAGGGGAGGGGAGGGAAGAAGGCCTTTGTTGGATGAAGGTGATGTAAGCCCCCCCCTCTCTCTCTCTCTCTCTCTCTCTCTCTCTCTCTCTCTCTCTCTCTCTCCTCTCTCTCTCTCTCTCTCTCTCCCTCTCGCTCCCCCCTGTGTGAGTGTGTGTGTGTGTGTGTGTGTGTGTGTGCGCGCGCGCGCGCGCGCGCGGCGTCGCGCGCGTGCGTGCGTGCGTGCGTGCGTGCGTGCGAGCGTGCGTGCGTGCGGTGTGTGAACTAATAATTTGTATGTGTGGCATGTCACGACGACAGCTTTTTTTCTTTCCTTATAGTTATACCATATAATTTATTTATATATATATATATTATATATATATATATATATATATATATATTATATATATATATACATAATATATATATATGTATATATATGTATATATATATATATATATATATATATATATATATATATATATATATATATATATATATATATAACTTTAAACACAAAAAGTGCTTCCTACAAAAGAGGACGTGGGGGCAGGAAGATGTGAGACCAGAAAAAGCCCGAGAGAAAAAAATGAGAAAGACTGCAGCAGCCAGGAGCGACAGCAGTTAAGAGTCTAATCTTACACACACTAGATTTAATAGATATATATAGTGTTTCCGCATTGTAAGTGAATCGTGTTTCCACATTGTTTCGTTCTTCTTTCGTTCCGTTCTCTATCCAAAGGATCCAGGTATAATATATCCAAGCTCCTGCCGTCATTTCGCGAACGTAAACCAGGACTGTTGCCAGAACTGGCTATATTTCACAAAGGCAAAGGAGATATATATTACTCGAATTGGCTGACTCCGTGTATTTGAAATTTATCAATAGCTTGTGCTTTCTTTGTCCTCTTTTCTTCTTCGCCGGGGATCCTTTTATTCTGAAAATGGCATGTGATCGGCAAGATTTACTGATTTAAATGTTAGACTCCATCATCTTTCCTCCAACTGGTAACACTGTGGAACTAAATGTAATTTTAAAGAGAGTGCAAAAAGGTAATATGTTCGTAAAATGATCAGAGGGTTTTTCCTTTCTCCTTGAAATCACCCGAGTTAGTTCTGTTGAAGTCTATGTATGGCCTTCAGGGCTATTCTAGTCATGTATTGTAACTCTGCGTCGACCTTTCCAAATTCTCCTTCACTGGTAAACTAAAATGTACGTTCTCAGTCTTGAAAGCCAATACACCGATGTAGGCTATGTTGGGATGCATGCGCGCGCGCGCATATGTGTGTTGAGTGTGTGTGAGTGTGTGTGTCTGAGTGTGTGTGTGTGTGTGTGATCAGAGGGTTTCAGTTTCTCCTTGATATCACCCGAGTTAGTTCTGTTGAAGTCTATGTATGGCCTTCAGCGCTATTCTAGTCATGTATTTTAACTCTGCGTCGACCTTTCCAAATTCCTTCACTGGTAAACTAAAATGTACGTTCTCAGTCTTGAAAGCCAATACACCGATGTATGTTGGGATGTATGCGCGCGCGCGTAAGTGTGTGTGTATGTGTGTGTGTGTTTGTGTGAGTGCGTGTGTGTGTGTTGTGTGTTTGTGTGAGTGTGTGTGTGTGCGCGTGTGTGCATGCGTGCGTGCGTGCGCGCGCGCGCGCGCGCGCGCGCGTGTGTGTGTGCATGTGTGTGTGACTTTGTGCATGTGTGTGTGTGTGTGTGTGTGTGCGTGCGCGCGCGCGCGCGCGCGTGTGTGTGTATGAATGGTGCGTTGTTAGACTCCAGCTTAGAATGCTACTTGGTGGTTATTCTTCATTTTCGAAACTTGACAGCGTTAGTTGATCTTCAATGGTTTTTTGCCTAGGGTTATTATGGGACTTCTGTTCTCTTTTTTCACGGTAATTTGTTTATTGGTTACTGACTGTGACTCACTCGTTCGGAATGTTTACATGTATACATCACTCTCCAGTCTCGTCCTGACCAGAACCATCTTCCATTCCTCCCTCCCCCTCCACCCATCCCGTTCTCTCTGTCTCTGTCTCTGACTGTCTCTATATCTGTCTCTGTCTCTGTCTCTGTCTTTGTCTCTGTCTCTGTCTCTCTTGTCTGTCTCTCTCTCTCTCTCTCTCTCTCACACACACACACACACACACACACACACACACACACACACACACACACACATACACACACACACACACACAAAACTCACTCTGTCTGTCTGTCTAGTGTCTATCTCTGACTGTCTGTCTGTCTGTCTGTCTGTCTGTCTGTCTCTGTCTCTCTCACTGTCACACACACACACACACACACACAACACACACACACACACACACACACACACACACACACACACACACACACACACACACACACACACACACACACACAGAGGAGCAGGAGGAGGAGGCATGGGCAAACAACCAGCCTCTTCTCAATCTCAGAGATGGAGACTTCCACTTGGGCATGTAGGACGGGGATATACCTGTATGACTTCTAAGGTGTCTAAGCCAGGTGATTCATGATGACAAACAACACCTCAGTAATATCTGAAGAGCCACTGGCGGAGTACCTTAATCACAGGTAATGAGTCGTGATTGATGTGTGACAGGTAGACGTCTTAGGACCTTCCGTCGTTAAAGCATGCTGGACAGGTTTGGGTTTTTATGTGTAATATAAAAAAAAGTGTTAAGAGATAGTACAGATCTATAATATACATTCGTCCTTACAATCTGTCATTTGTGTTTTTTGCAGAAAATTTCACTGAGTGTTTTTGATGTTTAGGATTTTTAGGATGTAAGCACAAACTTTGTTTTTGGAAGTGCTAATGACTTTAGGGACTGACATTTCATCACTCGATCATGGTCAGTGTCTTATTCTGAGGTAATGACATGATAATGTCAATACATATTGCACTTAAGATATTATATGTGCTTACAGAGTCCTCAGGTGTGGTGTATCAGAATGAACAGGTATGTTACGAGTTACCTTTCGTGTATAGGCGCAGTTTTCGTCAATATGTCATTTTGATATCCAACACATTCACGATTCAGAATTCAAATTTCATTCTGTATTAATTTCTGCATTAATTTGTCATTTAAAAAAAAGACACTAAAATACTGTATGAATACAAAACTAAACTCTTTGTGAAGTTTCATTGCCAAGAAAAAAAACTTTGCATTTTTCCTGTATGGTTAGCAGTTTGGACTTTGCTGCAACTTTTGTGAATTCTTCTGGAACCAAAGGAACACAATGAAACGAATCATCAGTGACTAAATCAATGGCTATTGTGCCAGTGGGAACGGATGACAAAAAATTACAAGACCGCATAAACGCGGGGACTAGACGTAAAAAAAACACAAGGGTACTTATGTCATTATCCTCGAAATAAAAGAAGAGAAAAAAAAAAAGAACGAGAGAAGTGGACAAATTGCTCTAAGCCAGGGGAAAGTTTATGCTCTACAGACACACATTCTTTACAGCTATGTTGAAAGGCCTTAAACGTACATTAGCTATGCATAGATCTTAATCTGTAACTAAACGAGCTGTGAAGTTTAAAATACCGTTCAGCCTGAGCACACTAAACGGCCTCTGATTGATGACGATGATGTAGGTGTATGCCTGTGTCGAAAATCTGATTGCACCTCCACGGATGTTGATGCCATTTAAACATGTAAACATTGAAGGAAAACATTGGACGCTGCTTGGAGCGATTAGATGGCATTTTGATGAATGTTGACTAGTCTTCTCTCTGTTTCCTTCCATTTCAGTTAACGATGCTATCTTAGGAATAGAAGGGCTCTTCTGCCAGCTTCAGCTTATTCAGGACACACTGCCTGAAGATTTTAGTTCTGTAGAGCCACGAGGACTCCTCAGGGAGTTTAATTAAGGAGAAGTCCAGAGATTTTAAAGATGTTTTCGTCATGTCATTGTAACTACTCGTGGTCGGGATCTGGCAGATTGGGTTTGGTGTGTGTGCGTGCGTGTGTGTGTGTGTGTGTGTGTGTGTGTGTGTGTGTGTGTGTGTGTGTGTGTGTGTGTGTGTGTGTGTGCTTGTGTGTGTGTGTGTGTGTGTGTGTGTGTGTGTGTGTGTGTGTGTGTGTGTGTGCGCGCGTGCGTGCGTGTATGTGTGTGTGTGTGTGTGTGTGTGTGTGTGTGTGTGTGTGTGTGTGTGTGTG
>CM060338.1:23896219-23903719 GCA_030674155.1 Stramonita haemastoma | reverse complement strand
TATCTAGCGGCACTAAAGCACTGCTTGCTTGCACGTGAAGTAACCCGTAAATCATTCCGTCTCCATTATTGGGGGATTAAGGACTGTTTTCCCTTATCTATATTACGTCCTTACCGGCCAGGTTCTCCACAATTTGGGGGAGATAGACTAGAGCTCTAAGAGAACAGGGGGGTGGCAGGTGTGTGTGTGTGTGTGTGTGTGTGTGTGTGTGTGTGTGTGTGTGTATGTGTGTAGTGTGTGTGTGTAGTGTGTGTGTGTGTGTTGTGTGTTGTGGGGTGTGTGTTGTGTGTGTGTGTAGTTGTGTGTGTGAGTGTGCGTGTGCGTGTGCGTGTGTGGTGTGTGTGTGTGTGTGTGTGTGTGTGTGTGTGTGTGTGTGTGTGCGTGGTGTGAATGGAGGGGGAGAGTTTAAGAGTAAAGGTTTTTTAAGGGTCACAGACAGAACAGACAGACAGACAGACAGAGTTCATCGGTGCAGGGAATTGAGAGGAGTAGGCCCTTTATTCGATGTCCTAGAATTGTGTCCTTTTAAACCTTATCAAAATAACACACACACACACACACAACACACACACACACACACACACACACACACACACACACACAACACACACACACACACACACACACACACACACACACACACAACACACAGCGCACGCGCGCGTCCTTCCATTCATTAGCCTATCTGAAAAAAGTTTTTTCTTCATCGTTGTCGAACACTCACCACAGCAACTATTGTTTGTCATGTGAGCGAAAATGCGTAGCGCTGCCGCTAAGCATCTGAAAAAGAAATCAGGCCCAGCGCATCCGACTTTCGGCATGGGAGAAAATTGTTACTTTTAAGTCTTTCTAATGGGAATGCAGGAGAGTGGACCAAGAAGGCAGAAAATAGACAAAGAAGGAGGGGACAGGAAGAAAAGGGAACACGGCAGAAACAAAGAAAAGAGAAGTAGAAAAGAGGCAATTTCTAGCACAGAATTTCCTTGTAGAGATGGGGAAACTATTTAAAACTGACAAGCCCCCCCACCCCCACCCCCACCCCTCTTCCCAGCATCTCCATAGGAGGAGGGGGAAGGGGGGCGGTGAAGTTTCTATGCTCACTAGGCCAGACCAAACTTCAAAAGATCCACCATATTACCAGGGGTGCAGCTAGCTGACTCAGCTACTGTTCTGAGCACTCCATTCCTCTGAGCATGGCTGTTGGCTACAAGACTACTGGTCTTTATAGTATGAGTTCAGTCAGTGAGTGAATGAGCAAAAAAGTAGCTGAACTCACAGAGGCCTTGGGGGTCTTGACCCCAGCCCACTGAGTTCACACAATAGGTTCTTCTGTACATAATAGAGGTTGGTGCTGTAGTGTGTATGGCCTGAAGGAGGAGGGGGGGTGGGGTGAGGGGGGTGACTGTACTGTTAGCACAGAACACGTCAGCCCTTCTAGTTGTGCTGTCAAGGGGAAAGTCTTTAAGGACCTAAGTGGCCACTTCTTGTGTTGAATGGCTCGAGGCGTGTTCGTGTGTGTGTGTGTGTGTGTGTGTGTGTGTGTGTGTGTGTGTGTGTGTGTGTGTGTGTGTGTGTGTGTGTGTGGTGTGTGTGTGTGTTCGCCGTCTGTTTTCGACTCTGTGCCTGCCTGCCGGTCTGTCTGTCTGTCTATCTGTCTCTGTCTGTCTGTCCTGTCTGTCTGCCACCCCCCCCCCCTCTTCTCTCTCTCTATCTTCTCGTCTCTCTTCTCCACCCTCCTCTCTCCTCTCTCTCTCTCTCTCTCTCTCTCTCTCTCTCTCTCTCTCTTTCTCCCTCTCTCTCAAGATGTGATTGATATATCACATGCGTAGTTCCTTGTATAATGTTTCATATCAAATTCAGTGCTTTTAGGAGCATGATTGTTTGAAAGATTTTCCTTTAGACTGGCAGGTTTTAAGGTTGGTTTATTGACCAGTCGTCTGTTCGTACAAAGAAGCCGGTATCGCTTTGTACATCTCTTTGTTGTTGTTGTTGATGTTGTTTGGCTCTGTTGTTATTGTTGATGTTGTTTGGTTCTTGTACGGTGTGTTCTACTTTATGTTCTCTTTCTTAATTCACATCTTATTTTGAGATTGGCTATAGTTACCATTGATTGGTCTTTGGTAAGTGACAGAGTGCAACCTTGGACCGGGCAATAAAACAGAAAGCAGTATGGTGTTCAACATGATAGATAGATAGATAGATAGGAAGATAGGTAGGTAGGTAGGTAGACAGACAGACAGACAGACAGACAGACAGACAGACAGACAGACAGACAGACAGATAGATAGATAGATAGATAGAGATGGGGGTAGGTAGATAGATAGAGATGGATAGATATAGATGGGGATTGGTAGGTAGGTAGATAGATAGACAGATAGAAATATAGATAGATAGATAGATAGATAGATAGATAGATAGATAGATAGATAGATAGATAGATAGATAGTAGATAGATACTATGATAGAGAGAGGGGGGTAGGTAGGTAGATAGATAGATATTAAGATAGATAGATAGATAAATAGATAGATATTAAGATATAAGATAGATAGATAGATAGATAGATAGATAGATAGATAGATAGATAGATAGATAGATAGATAGATAGATTGATAGAGATAGGGAGATAGACAGACAGATACATAGATAGTATCTGTACAAAGATACATAGACATAAAAGATAAAACAATGTCCAGCACAAAAAAAACCACCACACACACATAGAAAAAAAAACCCACACAACACAAAACCAAAACCAAAAAAAGAGCCTATCTTTAGTTTGGAGGAGCTCTTATCAACGCATGCATGCCTACGTGCCTGCGATGAAAGTAAGGCTTTCTTTAGATTAGCCAGGTTTTACGCTCCCCCTGTGAATCGTTTTGCTGCCGAGCCAGTGAACAGCGGAGAGGTTTGTGTCTCCCAGTATTTGTGTTTGGGTGCTGTGTCAATACAGGTTGTGTTTATGGTAAACATCAAGGAACAAGCACAGTGGTACAAAAGGACGGATAGGAATGGATGGATGGATGGATGGATGGTCGTTTCTTGCTGTGTGGTGGTGGTTGAGGTGTGGTTGTGGTGGTGGTGGTGGTGGTTGCGATGGTTGTGAAAGGATTGTTCGTGTGTGTGTGTCATATTGATAGTGTGTGGTGGTGGTGGTGGCGGTGGTGTGTGTGTGTGTGTGGTGTGTGGTAGTGGTGGTGGTGGTGGTGGTGGTGGTGGTGTGTGTGTGTGTGTGTGTGTGTGTGTGTGTGTGTGTGTGTGTGTGTGTGTGTGTGTGTGTGTGTGTGTGTGTGTGTGTGAATGAGCTCCTGTGTTATTTCATTCTTTATGCGTGGACACGACCATTTCATTTCATCATATACATAAAAACCACAGATTTGTTTTCGCTCAACAGCTAAATAATGATATTCTCCCCCCCCCCCCCCCCCCCTCTCTCTCTCCCCCTCTCTCTCTCTCTCTCTCTCTCTCTCTCTCTCTCTCTCTCTCTCTCTCTCCCCTCTCCCCTCTCCCCCCCTCCCCCCTCCCCCCTCTCTCTCCCCCTCTCCCCCCCTCTCTTTATCTCCTTCTCCTTCTCTCTCTTTCATTTTTAACAGGCAGTCAGCTCAATTAGTAAGTGAGGTATCTGTTTGAGATCTTGGCAATGCGTTCTTTAGGAAGACTCACAGCATAACTTGTCACAGCTGAAATGCTGACATCCTTTCGTTCGAGCGTAACAAACTCAGATGCAACGTGACAGATAATGATCTGGCGAGTGCTGCGTAGCCTGTAGCCATTGTAGGGCTGCATATATGTGTGTCATTATAGCTGTCATTGTGCAGCCGGATTTTTCACACACACACACACACAAGCACGCACGCACACACAAACACACGCACGCACGCACACAGACACGCACATGCACACATATATTATATATACACAACTGCACACACACACCACACACACACGCACGCACGCACGCACGCACGCACGCACGCACGCACGCACGCACGACGCACGCACATGCACACATATATACAAACACACACACATATACACCCCCCCCTCTCTCTCTCTCTCTCTCTCTCTCTCTCTCTCTCTCTCTCTCTCCTCTCACTCACTCACTCACTCACTCACTCACTCACTCACTACACACACACACACACACACACACACACACACACACACACACACACACACACACACACACACACACACACACACAGAGTATGTACCACTGAGACTGTTTATTGTTATTGCTGATCAAAGCGTTTTGACAAGGCGGAATGACCATTTGATGGTGTAGGAAAACGAATAACACATAATTTATATTATATACCTGCACACCGTTATATATCTCTATTCTCTTTGTGATCAAAGAAAATAGTTAAGTGGGAGAGAGAGGGGGGCAGTAACAGTGGCAGAGAGAGAGAGACAGACAGAGAAATAGACACAGACAGGCAGACAGACAGAGATGGACAGACAGACAGACAGACAGGCAGGAGACAGAGACAGACAGACAGACAGGCATACCGACAGACGGACAGGCAGGCAGACAGACAGACGGACAGGGAGGCAGACAGACAGGCAGGCAGGCAGGCAGACAGAGACAGACAGACAGACAGACAAAGAGGAGGCGCAAGAAACCAAGGTCACTACAACATCTAACAACAATAATATTATAAACGTCAGATTATTATCTTCACTATACGTAAAACTTTACACGGTCAAGAAGGGGAGACGGGTTTGAAATGAATAAAAACGACGATAATCCTTCTAATCCTGAACAACACAACTCTTCTTCGCGACCGGTACGGGAGCACTTTTTTTTTTCGACAGGACTAGCTAGTGTAGTATATCTCTGGAAAAGTGGACTGCTCTTTCTCTTGAAGCTGACGAGGGTTTCAGCCCCCCTTGCTGATAACGGGGTCTGCTCTATAGGGTGGAGGGGGACAGAAGTGGGGTACAAGTTTACAAGGGGTAGGTAGGTAGGTAGGTTTGGGTAATTGTGCGGTGTCGGGTGACAAACTAGGTGTGTATTCTGGGGGTCACCTTTTCTTTCTGTCCCTGAAAAGTGTGTTGCCAGTGACTTTTTTTGTGTGTGGTCGTGATGTCATGATTTAGGATTAGGGGGGTGATGTTAGTTGTGTCTTGTGCACATAAGTGTGCAGATGTTTATGTGTGGGGGAGGGGTTGCGCTGGTGTGCGTGTACGCATGCGCATGTGCATGTTATATATTAAAAAAAAATATATACGCACGTATATATATATATATATATATATATATATATATATATATATATATATATATATATATATATATATATATAACACGCACGCATACACGTATGTTTTCCTTTATAACACACACATGCACAAGCGCGCGCGCGTGCACAAACGCACACACTCGCGTGCGCGCAAACACACACAAGCACGCACGCACACACGCACTCACACACACATACTCACAAACACACAAATATTCTGTTCTCTCTCTCTCTCTCTCTCTCTCTCTCTCCTCTCTCTCTCTCTCTCTCTCTCCTCTCTCTCCTCTCTCTCTCTCTCTCTCTCTCTCTCCTCTCTCTCTCTCTCTCTCTCTCTGTGTCAGGTAGTAAGTATTTGAAGGGAAGATTCAGTTGGCAAGACTGCCGTTCCACTTGATTGATGTTAGTCTGGTTAGTAGATAGAGATGACCTTAGTACCTTCTCTCTGGGGTTGTTGAGTACACCTGATTGTGTGTGCACAGCTCATGTCCTCATCATTGCTTGCTAGTTAGACTCTTAAACCTACTTGACATGCACGCATGCACGCGTGCACACACACAATACACACAAACGCACGCACACAAATACGCACACACACAGTGTAACACACACAACACACATACTACAACATATAAACACACACACTCATGCACACACTACAACACACACCGCGCGCGCGCGCGCGCGCGTGCATACACACCGTGTAACACACACACTAAGCACACACACATACACACACACACACACGCACGCACACACACCACACACATACACACGCGCGCGCGCACATACACACACTACAACACACACACACAACACACACACACGCGCGCGCGCGTGCGTCCGTTCTTAACCCCTGATAGAACTCGCAGCTTAAATCTGTGTTGTGCGCTTTACAAACAAGAGTGTAAAAATATTAATTCAGCACACACCACACCACACACACACACACACACACACACACACACACACACACACACACACACACACACACACACACATGTATGTTCTTGACCTCCGAAAGAGCCCGCAACTCAAATCTTGTGTTGTGGGCTTAGCAAACAGAGTGTAATTACTAATTCAGCATACACTTGCCCACAAAATGGAGGGAAGGCCTTTCTTTGCCGGGCAAAAAGCAAAAGCTAATCGTTGAACATTCTCTGTCGTTCTCAGTAAATTTAGGACCCTTGGTTTGAACATTCTCTTGTCGTTCTCTGTAGATTTAGGATCCCTGGTTTGAACAATCTTTATCGTCTCTTAAGATTAGGATCCCTGGTTTGAACAATCTTTATCGTTCTCTGTAGATTTAGGATCCCTGGTTTGAACAATCTCTGTCGTCCCCTATAGATTTAGGATCCCTGGTTTGAACAATCTCTGTCGTTCTCTATAGATTTAGGATCCTTGGTTTGAACATTCTCTGTCGTTCTCTATAGATTTAGGATCCTTGGTTTGAACATTCTCTGTCGTTCTCTATAGATTTAGGATCCTTGGTTTGAGCAATCTCTGTCATTCCCTATAAATTTAGGATCCTTGGTTTGAACAATCTCTGTCATTCCCTATAAATTTAGGATCCTTGGTTTGAACATTCTCTGTCATTCCCTATAAATTTAGGATCCTTGTTTGAACATCTCTGTCATTCCTATAAATTTAGGATCCTTGGTTTGAACATTCTCTTCGTTCTCTATAAATTTAGATCCTGGTTAAACAATCTCTATCGTTCTCTATAGATTTAGGATCCTTGCTTTAAACAATCTCTATCGTTCTCTATAGATTTAGGATCCTGGTTTGAGCATCTCTGTCGTTCCCTAAAATTTAGATCCTAGATTCGTATTTTTTTCTTTTTGTTCCTTGGCGGCTAGAACTCCGAGGTTCACCAGTGGTGCAATATTTTGTATGTGTGCGATCGTTTTATTCCTCCACCATTTAGGTAGCCGAATTCTGACCTCGGGGATAATGGTTCGGATGGAAGAACATTGCGGTTAACAATATTTTGTGCGAAGAAGAAAGAAGATTAAGAAAAAGAGGATGAGGAAAAAAACAGAGGAGAAGGAAACAAGTCGTCGTTGTCGTCATTAGTAGAGGGGAACGATGATGTTGAGAATGGAGATGACGACATTTGACGATGATACTTGATAGAAACGACGAAGAAGAGATATGGTGAAGAAGAAGAAAACATTGGACATGAACAGTGACGATTATGATAAAAATGACACTACCAACAAAACAAAACAAAGGGCAATAGCATTGCAAGTGTGTGTG
>CM060338.1:23883719-23891219 GCA_030674155.1 Stramonita haemastoma | reverse complement strand
CCCGTTCAAGGTTTTTCTTTGATTGGGGAGTTGTTTTGTTGAAGAAAGAGAGAGAGAGAGGGAGGGGGGGAGAGAGGGGGGGAGGGAAGGAGAGAGAGAGAGAGAGAGAGAGAGAGAGAGAGAGAGAGAGAGAGAGAGAGAGAGAGAGAGAGAAGAGAGAGAGAGAGAGAGAGAGAGAGAGAGAGAGAGAGAGAGATGGTGATAGAGACAGAGAGAGCTCTACACAGAGATATTGTGTGTGTTGCTTTGGTTGTTGTCATCATGATTTGGTTGCGGGGTGGGGGGGGGGGGGGTTCTTTGCTTGTCCATTTTTTTTCTGTCTTTTATCATTTTGAAAAAAACAAACTTGACCACAAAGGAGAGTGTACTACTTCTTCAAGTCGATCAGCTCACCAGTATAGGGCAGCAGGCATAGAGATAGTCTAGTGCCAACACTGTGCATACTGCCTGCCACTTGGTAGTGCCCTAGCCTGGCTAGCTGTCTTATCGTGTTGTTGTTGTGTTGTGTTCCTTGCAGCATTGTGTACAGGCCTGGTATGGTGACTGACTGTCCATATAGTATGATATATTATTATATCTTCCAGCTCTCATAAGCAAGGGAAGGGAGCTGGCCTTGCATAAGTCTCCTCTATTATGTATAAAGAAAATAAGTGTGTGTGTGTGTATTTGTGTGTGGTGTGTGTGTGTGTGTGTGTGTGTGTGTGTGTGTGTGTGGTGTGTGTGTGTGTGTGTGTGTTGTCGGAGGGGTGGGAGTGTGTTGAGGGGTGGGATGTGCGTGTGGAGGGGAGTGTATGTGGGGAGGGTGGTGGAGGTATGTGTGTGTGTGTGTGTGTGTGTGTGTGTGTGTGTGTGTGTGTGTGTGTGTTGTGTGTGAAATCAGTTCGAATGTTTGCCGTCCATAAGAACCTTTTATGTCCCTTCCATATTCGCCTAAAGAACGAAGGCGATTTTAAAAAAACTGTAGTCATTTTTTTCTCTTAATTGTATTGAATGTAACTTTGTACTGTATGGCTTGTGTCATCTGTATTGTACATATGTATACGTATTGTGCTGTGGTTCATTTTAGTGTTTGGAGTTTAATTTTTTAGTATGACATTGCTGTGCTACGCTGCAAGTAGTAAATCACGAGTGATTTTATTATGTCAAATTTTATTTGCTCTTCTTGCGTATGCTACATTCTCTAAACGCAGAGAGAAAATTGAATGTATGAAAATGACCAAGTGCAATATTGGCCATATTTCTGATGACTAAAATGGAACCAATACCATAGGCTCTTTTTGTTGTTTAAGCCGTTTAGTAGTTAACCTAAAGCCTTTTCTGTTTTTTCAGGCACTGTTCAAGGGTTTAGACCGTTAGTGCGATTATTCTCCCCCCCCCCCCCCTCTCTCTCTCTCTCTCTCTCTCTTCTCTTCTCTCTTCGTCTCGTCTCTCTCTCTCTCTCTCTCTCCTCTCTCTCTCTCTCTCTCTCTCTCTCTTCTCTCCTTCTCCTAACCCACCTCTTCTCCTTACCCTCCTTTACCTAGCACAAGAACCCAAAGAAAAGCATGAGTTGGAAAATAAAGTACCTTTTCTAGCACTGTATTTATAATTAGGTGCGGTGGTGGAATGGTAAAAAGTCTTTGACTTGCGTCTTAATTCCTTTTGCGTTCAAATAGTGAATAGCAATATCAAATTGCGTTCAAATAGTGAAATAGAAAATTGTTCAAAGTCGCCGTGGGAGAACGCATGTAGAACATCTTACACATACGTTAAAATCCTCATCCACCTTTCGTGGAAGAAAAAGGCCAGCTCTGGTTGGTGGGACGGATGACTCGAACATACCCAGCATGCACCCTGTTACCTGGGAAAGGGATGGGCTACACGGTCCAACTTGCCACGACACACTGCCTGAAAAAATTACCTCAGCTCAGTGCCTCAACGACTCTCAAGGAGTTAAGGAAGAAGTCATGTAGAAGTTTGTGTATATTCATAAATAAATGCTTGCTGAAGTTTGTATTGATCAATGCGTGAAAGATTCTGTAGCTCATGTCAGCGTGCGATCTATAGACATTCATATTTTATTTATTTATTTTTTTTATTTCTTCTTGTATATCTGAGGATAATGAAATAAGCGCTCATGTGCTTTTTACATCCAGTCCCCATGTGTATTGCATTTTGTAAATCTTGCCATCTGTTCCCACCGGCACACTAATGGCATACTCTTACGAAAGGCAGAAACAGGATTTAACGATGCGCAAGATATTCTGCTGCGTTTGCACTCGGGACCTCGGTTTATAGTCTCATCCGAAGGACTTTTGAAGAGAATGGAGTCAGCACTGATGTTAACCCAGGGGGAAAATCCCCTCAACATAGACTATATGCCAGCCATGTATTACCTCGAAGCTTCTTCAGCGCATTTGTCAAAACATCAGCTATGCGGGATTTTGTTGATTTTTTTTAGGCAGATGGTTGCAGTGTGTTAATGGATATTCCACACGCAGTTTCTGCTTTGAGAAACTGGGGAGAAAAAGAAAGTAAAATAAAAAAAAAAAAAAACGTGTAATGGGTTAATTACAAGAATGCCTTTTCTGAACAACAGGGTCGATCGTCATCTTAAAAAGAATCGATTTTCTTCCACTGTAATAAAATGAGATCCACAAAGAGAGAAGCTAATAAAAAGAGAGAGAGAGAGAGAGAGAAGAGAGAGAGAGAGAGAGAGAGAGGAGAGGAGAGAGAGAGAGAGAGAGAGAGAGAGGAGGGGGGGGGGCTAATAAGAGAAAGGCAAAACAAAGACAAAAAAAATAAGAGAGAGAGAGAAGAGAGAGGAGGGGGGGGGGGGGCATAATAAGAGAAAGGCAAAAACAAACAAGACAAATAAGGGGAGAGAGAGAGAGAGAGAGAAGAGAGAGAGGAGAAGAAGAGAGAGAGAGAAAAGAGAGAGAGAGAGAGAAGAGAGAGCAAGCAATAACAGAAAGGCAAAAACAAACAAACAAAAAGAAAACCAAAAAAAAAAGTTATTTTCTATTTTGGGGGGTAAAATGTGGAGAAAAGAAAAGAGAAAGATAGGAGGAGGAGGAGGAGGAAGCAGAGACGTTGATGACGCAACACGGGGAGGATTTCAGGTGGAGGTGAACAGGAGGAGGCTCAGAGATAGAGGGAGTGTGTGTGTGTGTGTGTGTGTGTGTGTGTGTGTGTGTGTGTGTGTGTGTGTGTGTTGTGTGTGTGTGTGGGGTGTGGTTGTTTGTGTGTGTGTGTGTTTGGTGTGTGTTGTGTTGTGTATTGTTGTGTGTTTGTTGTGTGTGTGTGTTTGTGTGTGTGTTTGTGTGTATGTGTTGTGTTGTGTGTGTGTGATATTGTTGTCGTGTGGTGTTGTGTGCGCGCGCGCGCGCGTGTGGTATCTGTATGTGTATTTTTATAATAATTATATACTTCCACAAAAAGAAATGAAAAAAAGAATACACAAATAAACTTTGAGCACATCAGCAGACATTGAGATATTATTCTTTCAGTGGGTTGGGTTTTTTTTGTGCTTACGTGTTAGTGGTGGGTTGTTTTTTTTTATAGCGTGGCAAAAGTCCATAAAGAAGTCTGATCGCGAGTAGAACCCATACTTGTCATTTGCAAAGTCTCCCCCGTCAGAGAGACTCAAGTCTCACTAAGAAGGCTACTTTGTTCGTCTGGTTCTGGTCAGACCGTGGGTGAGTGAGAGTCATTATCTGAAAGTCGTAAAAGTGAAAGAGAGTTGGAATGACCACAGACCTATCCGTCAATGATATGGCCTTTAGCTTCTAGACTAGAACTGGGCTTTAAAAAAAAAAAAAAAAAGGGGGGGGGGAGAATGTAGTTTTATTACGGGGACCGAGAGGGAGTGAGTGAGTGAAGCTGTCTGCTTGTTAATGTTAAGGTGTAGAGGCTCGTGTGTGTAGTGTGTGTGTGATGTGTGTGTGTGTGTGTGTGTGTGTGGTGTGTGTGTGTGTGTGTTGTGTGTGTAGTGTGTTATGTTGTTATTCTTTTATATCGAGGATAATGGAATAAGTACTCATGTGCTTTTTGTGTGAGGTGGTGTGGTGTGTGTGTGTGTGTGTGTGTGTGTGGTGTGTGTGTGTGTGTGTGTGTGTGTGTGTGTGTGTGTGTGAGAGTGTATGTAGTGGTGTGTGTGTGTCCGTTCCCCTTCTCCCCCTACCCCCCCCCTCCCCCCGCCCCCAGCATTAAATTTGATAGATCGTTTTGCGCGCTGGGGATGCAATTAAGACGTAGGGTTTGGGGGGGGGGGGGGGGGGGTTGTGGTTTTTTGGGTGTGTATTGTGTTTTGTTTAGTTGTTGTTGTTGTTTTTTTCACTCACATGGCATAACAAACTGCCATGGAATAATGTGGATCTTTTTTCTTTTTTTTTTAACTGAGGGGTGAGATGGGATAAAGGATTTAAGGAGGGGGTGGGAATGAGGTTTGCTCTTCCCCCCAAAAAAAAGACAGCCTCTTGCCTTAGGCTAAGTTAGAGAGAGCGGTTTCCTCTTTACTTTCTCTCTTTTGTGTGTGTACACTCTTCTTTTTTTTTTCTTTTTTTTTTTTAAAGTTTAGCCTTTAGAATACAATATTATGACATCCTAGATCCCTTTTCTTCTGACCATCTCTCATGGAGTGTTGTTCATGTAGCGATGGTTAGAGCTGGATTTCGTAGTAGTGGTGAGACTTTAACTTCTTTTTTTTTTTCGTTACTAATTCACTCGTGTGTGTGTGTGTGTGTGTGTGCTTCATGATTGCCAGGTTCTCTCTCTCTGTGTAGTTTTTTTGAATCGAAAGATCTGATCTTAAGTGTCAATGGAAAAACTTTTGGTGATCTAGCTTTTATTTAGGCGAGAGAGAGAGAGAGAGAGAGAGAGAGAGAGAGAGAGAGAGTGTGTGTGTGTGTGTGTGTGTGTGGTGTGTGTGTGTGTGTGTGTGTGTGTGTGCATGTGTGTGTTTGTGTGTGTATGCACGTCTGTGTGTACGCGTGTGTGTGCACGTGTGTACATGTTGTGTGTGTGTGTGTGTGTGGTGTTGTAGGTTGTGCGCGCATTTTACAGACTTTCTGTTATAAATAGAGAGCGGCGAAGAGCGAACGTCGAGCTATGCCAAACGTGCCGTCTAACCTTCTTTAAAACAGCTGAAATTATCCCCTGAAAATTTCAATTATTGTATTGTATTACATTTCCACAACAACGCTCTTTTCACCTTTTTTCCTCCTCCCCCCTTACCCGTATGTGATTTTCTTATGACAGTAGATTTTTTTTTGGGGGGGCATAGTTTTGCCGACAGCAGTTCCATCATAAATGGGTTTCTTTTGCATGCCCCCCCCCCCCCCCCCCCCACACACACACACACACACACTCACCCTCTCTCTCTTCTCTCTCTCTCTCTCTCTCTCTCCTCTCTCTCTCTCTCTCTCTCTCTCTCTCTCTCTCACACACACACACACACACACACACACACACACACACACACACACACACACACACACACACACACACACACACACACACACACTTGTATGTGTATGTTGGTGTGTGTGTGTGTGTGTGTGTTTGTGTGTGTGTGTGTTTTTCCAAAAAACGACACGATAATGGCTTTTCCAAGCGAGAGATCGTATGAAGTGACAGACAGGAGCTATTATCTGATCGTTTACAAACGAATGCCTGTTCCGGGCAAGGGGGAGGGGGGCATTACCTTTCCATACATTACAAACAAAGAAAACTGCTTTTTTTTCCCCCATAAACACCTTCCCTACCTATACAATCGTTCTCGTCGTTTGTTCTCATTGTTGTCGGAAAACTCGGTATTATCGATCGTTGTTTTGAAATCAGCGGTCATCGTCGATTTTAGCATCGTCATTATCATGCTGGTACTTGACGTCACTATCACCAGCGTCACTGACCATCTTCGTCACTATCATTATCACTCAAGAGTCTGGTACTTAACGTCACTTTCCACCAGTGTCACCATTGTCATCATCATTGTCATAGTCTGGTACTTAACGTCACTTTCACCAGTGCACCATTGTCACATCATTGTCATAGTCTGGTACTTACGTCACTTTCACCAGTGCACCTGTCATCATTGTCAAGTCTGGTACTTGAACGTCACTTTCACCAGTGTCACCATCGGTCACCATCATTGTCATAGTCTACTCAATCATTTCAAGTCATAGTACAGACGTCACTTACACCACTTTCCCAGTTCCCATCGTCGTCACCATCATTGTCATAGTCTGGTACTTACGTCACTTTCACCATGTCACCATCGTCGTCACCATCATTGTCGTAGTCTCTAATTTTATTTTATACCTAACCACGGCATGGAAAAGAAGGGGGGGGGGGGGGGGGGGGGGGCGCGTCAGGATAGCCTTGTTGGTAAGAGCGCTGCGCTCGTGATCTGATGGCCTAGGTTCGAGCTTCCACCGAGGGCCCCGGAGTTAACATCAGTACTGACTCCACTCCGTCGAAAGTCTTTCGGATGGGACTATAAAATCAAGGTCCCCGTGAGCGAACGCACGCAGAATATCTTGCACACACGTTGTTAAAAACCCGCTTTGCATTTCGGAAGAGTAGGCCATCACTTGCCAGTAGGAACGGATAACGAAATTTCAAAACTGCATGCATGTTGCACACTGGTGTCGTGTTTAGATAGTCCTCATCCCCGAGGTCGGAATGTGGCTAGCTTAAATTGTGGGCATAAAACGGTCGCATTCGCAAAATCTCACCAAGTAGGTTGAACCTCGAGCTGTCGCCGAGGAGCGAAAAAAACATCCACACAGCTGAACTCATACCATCGTCTTTCTGCATCTGATCACCACCGCAACGTTACATCGGTGTCCTCACACTGATACTATCAATCATAATCCTTCATCAGCTATATGCATTCATATCCTCATTATTGACAACATTGTCATACACATGACCAACGTCCTCGACTCTATCGTAAATGATGATGATAATAATAGCCATGATGAAAAGTCCACCTGTTTGTTATGTATCGGCTGCTGACAGCAGAAGGGAGGGACAGGTAATGAAGTGATGATCGTTAGCACGGCAATTATCGGCTTGACATTGGCCCCGCAGTGCATCCAAGATCGATGGCTTAGGAGTACGGGACGGCGCGAGTGTCAAAAGATTTACTCGGCAAAACCTTTGGTTAAATAGATTTTTTTTCGGAAATGAGATTTAAATAGTTGTTTTTTTTAATTCAGAAATGAGAATACACATTGAAAACAAACAGCATTTTGGAATCACGGCAACGACAAGCTTGTAGCTTATGGTGTGCTCAATTAACTAAACAATGAAAATTGAACGTGAATATGACGGTTGCTGAGCTGTATAGTGTAGACCAACAACAACATTTTAAATTTCATCAGCAAAAATCTTTGACGAAAGTATTTTCATCATGTGAAAGGTAAAGTTCGGCGAATGATGTGAAAATGTTATCTTCGGTGTTGTAGTAAATCAATTATCATGAGCAATTTTATGAAGAAGAGGTGTACACATAAA
>CM060338.1:23871219-23878719 GCA_030674155.1 Stramonita haemastoma | reverse complement strand
ATGTCCGTGTGTGTGTGATGTAGTTGTGGTGTGTGGTGCGTGGCGTGCGTGCTGTGTGTGTGTGTGTGTGTGGTGTGTGTGTGTGTCGTTGTGTGTGTGTTGTGTGTGTGTTGTGTGTGTGTGTGTGTGTGTGTGTGTGTGTGTGTGTGTGTGTTGTGTCCCCGTTCCGTATGTGTGTTGTTGTTGTGTGTGTGTGTGTGTGGTGTGTGTGTGTGTGTGTGTGTTGTGGCTTGTGTGTGTTGTGTGTGTGTGTGTTTTTCTTACCTCAGTAGTCTTTTGTTAGTGTTTGGGTGCACAAAGAGTTTCCTTTTCCTGTGACTACAATCAAGATGTAGAGAAAAGCGGACGTAAAAAGCGATCCGAATAAAAAGACGGTTTTTGTCAGTCCAGTGAATGAACAAGAGAAATTGTTCCTTTTTCTGTGTATAGTTTTAAGATGCTTAAGATTGTTGTGTGTGTTGTGTGTGTGTGTGTGTGTGTGTGTGTGTGTGTTTGTGTGTGTGTGCTGCGCGTGCTGTGCGTGTGTGTGTGTGTGTGTGTGTGTGTGTGTGTGTGTGTGTGTGTGTGTGGTGTGTGTTGTGTGTGGTGTGTGTGTGTGTGTGTGTTGTGGTGGTTGGGGGTGTGAGTGAGAGAGACAGTGTGTGTGTGTGTGGGGGGGTGTTTGTGTGTGTGTGTGTGTGTGTGTGTGTGCGCGCGCGTGTGTGTTTGTAGTAGTATGTATGCATGCACGTACTCATTTGTTTGTATGTGTGTGGTACTTGCTTGCTTGCATGTGCGTGTGGTTTTTGTGGTGTGCAGGTGCATGCATATTGCGTGTGCATGCGTGTTTCCGTGCGTGCGTGTGTACGAACATTTGTAGATGTTTACGAAATAGTCATCGTTCTTTGCTTGAAGTTGCGGACGCGTGTATTAGTACTTTATACAATTTATCAGTCCTTAAGCAAATCACATGGAGAGAGAGATGTATTTTTCTATATAATCGTGCAGACGTCACTGCTGCAGCACTAACACTACTGTCACAGAAAATACTCTTATCATTACGTTGTTGTTTTTTCCCCTGAATTATAGATAGATAGTTTGCAGAGTCTGATAAAAAGATGATTTCCACTTATAGGTGATGTTAGCTGCTTGAAAGTGTCCGATTCTGATGTGTCGTGTGCATATTACATAATACATAATCATACTACATACATATAATACATATCGATTGCTATTACATCTTCATTACATCACATACTTACAATACATTACTATACATACAACACACACACACACACACACACATACATACATACATACATACATACATACATACATACATACATACATATTATATATATATATTATATATATTATTATATATAATATATATTATATAATATATATACATATATATTATACATATATAGACGCCGGGTCGATTTGTGCTGTAGTGTTGGGAGTCTTTGGTGCTACTGTAGCGTTAGGAATACATTACTATCTCAGTTTATCGCCATCTCTGTTTCTATTTCTGTCTTTGCTTTATAGATGTGCAGGTGTGCATTATGCAGAGAAGTCAAGAGAAATTCCCCCTTGTGCAAAAGCACACGTACTTATACAGCAGTAATGGCTAATGCACTCACATACATTCACACTCGCTCACGCGCCGCGCGCGCGAGCGCACGCGCACACACACACACACACACACACACACACACACACACACACACACACACACACACACACACACACACACACAATTTATTCACGGATGTACGCACTCCCCATACGAGTCCAAAGTGTTATACCTTTTTTTATCAGTTAGCCTATATTCTATGGGTGTGTTTAAATAGGAAAAAAATAAAAAGAGAGAGAGAAAGAAACAGGGAGAAGTCTTAGTGTTCTTAGCACAAGAAAACAAGGTGCAGTGTTTTTTTTGAAAAAACAAACATGATTTTGCTGGTTCATCCCTAGTCTGCATACATAGTCAGTCTATCATATACCGCATTTTCTTGTTTCCTAGAAAAGGGGATACGAAATTTTGTGTGTCGTGTATGTGTATGTGTGCATAGCTTTTTTTTTTTATTACCTCAACCTGAGCATGAGTGTAGTTTATCATGTTTGTGAAATTACCTGTGCTTATATACACTACACCTGTGTTTTTTGTGTGTGTCATGTGTGTGTGTGTTGTGCGCGCGTGCGTGCGTGCTTGCGTGTACATAAGTTTGTACTTGGACATTTTCTAGCATCATTTTTAAGACAAGGAAGGAGCAACGTTCAGAGGGGTGAAAAGAGAGAGAGAGAGAGAGAGAGAGAGAGAGAGAGAGAGAGAGAGAGAGAGAGAGAGAGACAGACAGACAGACAGACAGACAGACAGACAGACAGACAGACAGACAGACAGACAGACAGACAGACAGACAGACAGACAGAGACACACACACACACACACACACACACACCACACACACACACACACACACACGCACGCACACGCACACAGAGACACAAAGAGAGGGAGAGGGACACACACACACACACACACACACACACACACACACACACACACAACAACACACACACACACACACACACACACAACACACACGCCACACACGCACACACACACACACACACACTCTCACACACACACACCCAGGACAAAGTGACTTCATTCAAACTATGACTATCCTCAGCTTTAGACAGAAAAGTGACCTGACCAAGACAGAAAAGTGACCTGACCAAGACAGAAAAGTGACCTGACCAAGACAGAAAAGTGACCTGACCAAGACAGGAAAGTGACCTGACCAAGACAGGAAAGTGACGTGAACAAGACAGAAAAGTAACGTGAACAAGACAGGAAAGTGACGTGAACAAGACAGAAAAGTGACGTGAACAAGACAGAAAAGTGACGTGAACAAGACAGGAAAGTAACCTGACCAAGACAGAAAAGTGACCTGACCAAGACATAAAGTGACGTGAACAAGACGTGAAAGTGACGTGAACAAGACAGAAAAGGGGCGTGAACAAGACAGGAAAGTGACGTAAACAAGACAGAAAAGTGACGTGAACAAGACAGAAAAGTGACGTGAACAAGACAGAAAAGTGACGTGAACAAGACAGGAAGTGACGTGAACAAGACAGGAAAGTGATCTGAACAAGACAGAAAAGTGACGTGAACAAGATAGTTCCTCCAAATCTCTGTTTCCTCCCCCCCCCCCCCCACCCCCAAAGAAAAGTGACGTGAACAAGACAGGAAAGTGACGTGAACAAGATAAGTTTTCCTCCAAATCTCTGTCTGCCCTCCCCCCCCCCCCCCCCACCTTCTTCCCTTTCCTCACTATCCCCCACTTTTTCACCATCAACCCCCACCCCCACCCCCACCCCACCCCCTTAGCGCTGAACTCGACACAAAACCCGTTACTTCTTCCACAGAGGTGACAGGGTTTCAAAGCATCCTGTCATAAATCATTGCAGAAGTGAGAGACTCTGACGAGAACGACAAGAGGTGTTGGATAACGCGGTCTGTTCATAACGGTCGTTAGAGGTTGTAAGGTCTGGCTGGAGTGATAGATGATGGACCAACGCATTTTTGTACACTCTTACTTCACTCTGTGTGTGTGTGTGTGTGTGTGTGTGTGTGTGTGTGTGTGTGTGTGTGTGTGTGTGTGTGTGTATGTGTTTGTGTTTGTGGGTGAAGGGGGTTGGGGGTGAGCATGGGCCTTTCTAGTAGACATGAGATGGGCGTTGTAGTCGAACAGACAGGGTGATAATTTAGTTCTTCAGTTGCGTACTTGTTCAAATCCCACCTTGTCCTTAAGCCAGTTAAAAGGAAAAACCAACCCACCCCACAAAACCTTTGTCAAGTATTGATGTGAGCAAAGCACACAAAAAATGTGTCAACCTGTGAAAAACGTTCTGTTGCGAGCGTTTTCATGCATGATGACCTCTTAAGTGTAAGAAGAGTTAGTCCTTAACTTAAATGGCAAAGATCTCCTCTGAAGTTTGAGTATGACAGCCTAGAGGTTGAGGTACTTGACGGCAAAGCCCTCAACCCGCTAACTTCTTAACCAGCGTGTAATTAGGGTTTCACAATGATTCCCAGGTGGGATGATTGAGAAAAAATGCATGTTCTGGGTGACCCCACTACCCCACCTCTACCTCCTGATGTTACACTGGGGAATGTCCGACAGCTAATCTCAACGGCGCCTGCCAGGTGTTGTGGAGATTGTCTACGATTTCTGGGGTCAACGTATAGACTATGTAGACATGCCAGTGCCTTACTTTCACTGGTTTACATTCATGCAGGAGATGCACTACGCAAGGAAAAGATTGACCTGACCAAGACAGACAAGTGACCTGACCAAAACAGACAAGTGACCTGACCTACATTTATGCAGGAGATACACTACGCAGGGAAAAACTGACCTGACCAAGACAGACAAGTGACCTGACCTACATTCATGCAGGAGATAAGACTTTGCAGGGAAAAGATTCTGCCATTCATTCCAGGTTCGAAAGGTTGCCGAAGCTTGAAAATGCCCAGCATGCACCTAAGGCATCACCAGGCGTTAGAACTTGTAGTTGGTCAAGCAGCCTCTGAATAAATTCTTTGGTAAATTTGACGTAGAGATTTGGGAGTGCCCTGCTCGAGGTCACTGTTCTTATGGAGAATTGCAACTGGAAATTTGAGCATGGCAAGGGAGTAGTAGTAGTAGTAGTAGTAGTAGTAGTAGTAGTAGTAGTAGTAGTAGTAGTAGTAGTAGTAGTAGTAGCAGTAGTATAATTTTGTTGTTGTTATTGTTGTTGTTAGCGAGAGCACCTACTGGACGGAATATTACCAGGTGGCTAGGCTCTGTGAGGTCAATAGTATATATAATACATAGGTGTCTTGGGATAGCTTGAAGGAATGAAAGGATTGAAAGATTGGTTTGTTGAAGCTCCAGGGCCGAGTGAATGTGTGTGTGTGTGTGTGTGTGTGTGTGTGTGTGTGTGTGTGTGTGTGTGTGTGTGTGTGTGTGTGTGTGTGTTGTGTATATAATTTTTATGTGTGAGTGAGTGAGTGAGTGAGTGAATGAATGAATGAATGAATGAATGAATGAATGAATAAATGAATGAATGAATGAATGAATGAATGAATGAGAGAAGGGGGAGGGAAGAGAGAGAGAGTGAGAGACAAGACTGACAGACAGAAACAGACAGACATACAGAGGATGACAAAGAGACCAAAAAAAACAAAAAAAAACAACACCAGAGAAACATCAGCTTACGCGATCTAGCTTACGCGACCAGGCTTACGCGATCATGAAGTGAATCGCACAGTCTTACAACCCAAGTCTGCAACAAGTCAAGCACCACCCCCCCAGGAGTAATTCAACTAAAGGAGCGAAGCCAAGTAAACCAATTACAAGTGTGCTAATTACCACACTATGCCTATTTCTGTCGCCGCCGACTATACTCTTTTAAACCAGCCCCAACACAAGTGTGGGAGGGGTTAATTGCTACTGTCACCGGCTTTGGTACTAAGGGTTAACTACAGGTATACATTGCGAACTGGCCAAGTGGACGAGATGGGTAGATGTATCCCAGCGTTGTTGTATGGAAGAATTACTCTGGTCAAAATTGTAAAAATATGTAATAATAATAATAATAATAATAATAATACAATTACACTCTTTGTAAGAAACGTAAAATTTGTGTTGTGGATTAGTTGTGTGTGTGTGTGTGTGTGTGTGTGTGTGTGTGTGTGTGTGTGTGTGTGTGTGTGTTGTTGTGTTGTGTGTGTGTGTGTGTCTTTCAACAATTTTATAGTTAGATCGTAGTTGTGACTGCACATGGTCACGATGTTAACGAAGAAAGAGGGTCCCCCCCCCCCCCCCCCCCCTGTTTTCTTTGCTATCTTTTAGTCTAGACGCTGATGTGGCCAGTCTGTTTGTTGTTTCGTTTATTTGACCGTTTGAGACGAAAGAATCCTACGTCATCCCGAAGAGTAAAGTTAAAGTAGAATATAATGTACGTGAAATATTAATCTGTTCGAATTTTATGTTAAAGAAGTGAAGTCAAGATACTTTGAGACTCAATGGGGGAAAAAAAGTCGATTACGCCATATTTGTTCAGTTGAAAGAAATATTTCTAGGACGCAAAAGCACTTTCTAAGCATCAGCTGGCATTAGTATTAAAAATAAACATACAACAAAAACCCCAAAAAACTGTTGTAATTAGACTCCTTATTCATGTTTAAAACGTGTGGGACACTTGCTCTTTCAGATGTAAATCTAATCACAAAGGGTCATTCATTTCGGCCATTAGTCAATTCGAAGTAGTATTTCTGTGTTCTTGGTCAGTGTTGTTTTTAACCTTTCGAGACAGTTTGTGTTCCATAACTTGAGTGTTGTCCAGACTTTGACAGTGGACAAGGTGTTGTGTGGAAATGGCGAAAGGAAACACTGGCAGGTTTGTGTGTGAAGGTATGGGCAGGGGGGGGGGAGGGGGGCGAAGGAGGGAGAGAGAGAGAGAGAGAGAGAGAGGAGAGAGAGAGAGAGAGAGAGAGAGAGAGAGAGAAGGGGGGGGGGGCATACAGACATGAAAGACAGACAGAAAGACCCAGAGAGAGAGAGGGGGTGAGAGAGTGTGGGGGTGTGGGGGGGTGTGTGTTGTGTGTGTGTGTGTGTGTGTGTGTGTGTGTGTGTGTGTGTGCATGTGTTGTGTGTGTGTGTGTGTGTGTGTATGTGCATATGTGTGTGTTTGTGCTGTGTGTTGTTGTGTGTGTCCTGTGTGTGTATGTGTGTTTCACAGTGTATCAACCATACAATGTTTTTTTTTTCATTTTTGGTTGTTGTTGTGTTGTTTCTGTTCTTGTTTTACTCCCTTCCCCTTTCCCTAATCAACAGCAGCAGTGGCAGCAGCATCCACGACCACCAGCACCAGCACAACAACTATAATGAAACTAAAGCAACAGTAACAACAAAAACAAAACCCGATTCATCACATTACACACACACACACACACGCACACACACACACACACACACACACACACACACACCACGCACACACCACACACCAGCACCACACACACACACACACACACACACCCCTCATCTCTTCACTCCACACACACACACACACACACACACACAACACACACACACACACACACACACCACACCACACACACACACACACACACACTCACACACACACACACCACACATCACACACCCATACCCAACACACACATACACCACCACCACCACCAACAACAACAACAACACCCAACAACAACCACAACACACCACACCACACCACACCACCACAACCCCCCTCCACACACACAACAAGAGAAAGTGGGCACACATTAGCAAACTGCTGACACCCCCCCCCCCCCCCCCCCCCCCACACACACACACAAAAGTACCCACAATAAATAAAATAAGAAAAAAAAAAACACGGCTAAAACAGAACGTACATGAAAGGTACGTACGTACATATAGGTATAGGTACGTACGTCTTATAATGTCTCAT
>CM060338.1:23858719-23861219 GCA_030674155.1 Stramonita haemastoma | reverse complement strand
ATAAATATAGATATTATCCGGTTGAATTGTAGTTATTGATGTCTCTTGATGTCTGCTAACTCATGATTGTTTGCGCCTGCTATTGATCATGGTTGTTTACACCTGCTTTTGACTTGAACAGGCAGAATCACAAAGTTGAAACATTTTGGACGGATATCCTTCCTGTCATTGTATAGCATTGTATTGAATAGGGTGAGTCATTGTAGTTTCCTGGTATAACGACATCGGTATGTGGTTGTTGTTGTTTTTTTGGCATGCATGTACATGTTTGTTTTTAACAAATTTGTTGCGGTGACTATCTTTATTAAAACCCAGCACTCGTCATAATAATAATAATAATAATAATAATAATAAATAATACATGGAATTTATATAGCGCTATATCTTGTAAAAACAAATCAAAGCGCTTGCATTCGACCTATACAACACACAATCAAACAATAACCATCGTCATGTAGTTTAGATAAAGCTGTGACCCGCTTGACTCTTGAGTTCGTGCTCCATTCAACATGGTTCAGCACTGAACACTACAACGTTGGAATCCAAACATCGTAAAAATAATAATTACGATATCCTAAGATACTGAATGAATGTTTATCCCTGCTGTTGTTGGTTTTGTTTGCTTTTCTTTAAGGAGCTTTCCGGGGACAGTTCTGTTGTTCATGTGCGCTAAATTGTTTTCCCTTTTTTTCATTCCTGGACTAGAGCAGCCAGGTTTATCAGTGGTGGTGAGAGTTTTTGCACGTTCGACCGTTTGTGCCCATCAGTAAAGTAGTCCCTATCCAACTTTGGGGAGTTGCATGGGAAAGACTAGCTCCCGGGCGCAGAGTTTAGTAGACAGCTAACGTCCGAGTTCAGACTATGGGACACTCGTGTATTCTAGCGGAATGAAGGAGAGAGAGGCAACTGTCTCTGTTCGCAGGCTTGTAAGACTTTTAACTCTTCGCGAATACGTTCTCATGAAAGTATATAAATTTCACAGCAGACCTGTCTACTGCATACCCACTTCCCTTCTTTCCTGTCATCTTCCCTGTCTTAGTCTCTACCGACGAAACCTTAGGAGGGGGTTTTTGCGTGCACACGTCTTCATTATTTTAGCCGAGGCTTTCCCGAGAGACACATCGGTTTGGCTGCTCCGTTTTATCTCCTTGTATTGTGTTCATATCCTGGGATAGGATCCCCCACAGAGAGGTCTTGTGACCCAGTGAAGACTCTTAAAACTGGCTTGTTAGCCTAAATACACAATCTTTTTTTCTGTTTTGGTCATATTATCTCTATATGTGTGTTTCTTCCTCTACGCAGTGGCTGTCCTGGTTTGACCCTTATGGTTGGCTAAGGCGTTGATAGAAAAAGAAAAAAAAACGACTGAAGAGTTGGCTTCTATCTTCATGGTTTCATCGAAGAAATGACTGGAGAGTTGGTTTCATTCTTTATTGTTAAATCTGTCTGTAGTTGCAGTTTTCATCTGAGGTTTTAACAGTTGACGAGGTGAAAGGCCAGGTATGGCCTCTTGTGATCGGTGGGGGTATAAAGGACATGATTGGATTAGATTCGATGTGTTTCTTTTAATTAAATAAAAATCTGGGTGAGCTAAATTCTATTCTAACATTTCTTCAAAACTGTTTTTGATGGATAATGTGATGTACAAATCCCAGATTCTGCTGATGCAGTCAGGTAAAAAGCAGGATCTCCGATGGACGTTTTGGTAAAAACTGAAGTCATAATATAGTTTGTATAGTGGTTTGTGTTTCTTCTTGCCGTGGTTTGTTTTATTGCAGCTCCGTGTGTGTGTGTGTGTGTGTGTGTGTGTGTGTGTGTGTGTGTGTGTGTGTGTGTGTGTGTGTGTGTGTGTGTGGTTGTGTGTGTGTATCTATCACTATCTCTATATGTACCTGTATCTTGTTGGGGGGGGGGGGGGGTTGTTGGGGGTTTTTTGGAGGGGGGGGGGCATGTGGTTCATTCTCATGTTCATTGCCTTTTCTCCCCTCGTCAAATTCAGCTTTTGTGGCCGTGCCTAATCTTTTGATATGGTTTGCAAATTCCCCATGGAACATGCACGTTGGGGGTTGTCTTACGTTGAAAATACTTGTGGCCACAAAAAAACAAGTCGTTTAATTTTTTTAATGTATTTTTGTGTGATCTGGGAAGTACTTGGATGACCATGGTCTTACCCCACACGCTATGTAGGACACTGATGGCCGGCTGCTTTGGTTTTGTCACCTCTTGACCTGGTGGCTTGTCATCCGTGATAAGATTTCTGTGGTCGGCTGAGCTACATAACTATCAGGAAAGAGTCCATCCTCTTCACTGCCTGCTGCTGCCTGAGAAATGTCAGATTTTGCTTTAATATAACATTCAAATGATAACGTTAACTTCTACACACACTCCCCACACCCACTTACGCCTTACACCCCAACACCAAACACACACACGCACACACCACGCACGCACGCACGCACGCACGCACACACACACACACATATACCAAGAGAGGAGAGAG
>CM060338.1:23828186-23833186 GCA_030674155.1 Stramonita haemastoma | reverse complement strand
ATGTTTTGCTTGTATGTGTGTATATCCCACCTGAAGGTTCTCCTTTTTATAACATGTTTGACTATGATAACGGGATTGCTATGTTGGAAGAATATTAGTCAATTGTGCTGTTACTTTGGATGAAGTAGATACAATATTGTGTGGAGACTTAAACAGCAGGACATCAAATTTTCTTGTCATCATGTGGCGAATGACTGTATTTCAGATCTTCATAGTAAAAGCATGTCTCTCAGTGGTAATCGGTATTCTGAAGATTCTGTTATCAATAATTATGGTAAGTTATTATTGAATATGTGTACTGCACTTAGTTTGCAAATTCTGAATGGCATGTGTAATGGCGATCAGCAAGGACGCTTTACCTATATTTCTGATGGAGGATGCAGTGTTAATGATTATTTTTTAGTGTCAGATGATTTGTTCTCTCAGATTTTTTGACTCATGTTGTTTGTTTGTTGCTGAACGTTCTGATTCAGATCACCTTCCTGTGGAATTACATATTAATCCATTGTGTAAAACATATATAACAGCTGAAGAGCCATCCGTTGTGGAAAAGTTTGTGTGGGATGAAAACAAACTCTCAGCTTATAAAGATAATCTTTGTGAGGAGGACATGTGTGTAAATTTTTCAAGTGCCTTACAGATGATTGATGAGAACATTAATGAAGCTTTAGATTTGTTTAATGATTTGCATAAAGTCCCAGTGCTAAATGTATACAGAAACAGGTACATCTTAATAAAGGTTTACCTAATGCTACATGGTTTGATAATGAATGTAAAAGTATGAAATATAGAGTAAGAAAACTGTTGAAGACTTACCGAAAAACGTTAAAGAACGAAGACAAAAACAGGTACTGCATCTTAAGAAGGGAATAATAAATACATGCTAGAAAGGAAAAGGAAACAGTATAATAGTCATTACTTGCAGACATGGTGTCTTCAATTTCCTCTCAAGTCCAGTTCTGGAAGAGTGTTAAGAAGGCATCATTTAGAAATAGTCAGCCAAAGAATAGTATATCAGTTGACAGCTGGTTTCAACATTTCAAAAACCTGCTGGAGAAAGATTCTTCAGACAACTCCATGAATGCTAATGTTGACTATGATGAAAGTGAGGAAGATTTTGATCGTCCAATATCTAAAGGTGAAATATATTGGGCACTTAGAAAACTAAAGAATGATAAAGCAGCAGGTCCTGATCAGATCATTGGAGAATTGCTGAAAAATGGAGGTGAAAATGTTGTGCTTTTCCTTCTAAAATTGTTTAACAAAATCTTTGATGATGGCCTTTTTCCCAGATAATTGGACTGAATCTATAATCCTAGCATTACACAAAAAGGGTGATGTTGATAACCCTAATAACTACAGGGGAATCTCTCTTAGTGACATAAGTAGTAAGTTGTATAGTACTATCATTAATAATAGATTACAAGAATGGGTTTATTGAAAAATGATATTACAGGGTGAACACCAAGCTGGTTTTAAGAGAGGATACTCTACTATAGATCATATGTTTTACTCTGCTTGCGTTTGTTCAGAAACAGTTTTACTCAGAACCGTAAACTCATGTGCATTTATTGACTTTGAAAAGGCATTTGATTCTGTTAATAAGAAATTTGTTGTGGCCTATTCACAGAAAAATGTGTGAGGGTAAATTATTACTTTTGTCTGAGAGCCATGTATCAGAATGTCAAAAGCAAAAAGATGTGGTAACTAAAACTGACTGACATAATATACTGTACCCACTGGTGTTAAAACAGGGTGATGTATGTAGCCCTTTATTGTTTTCTGTTTTCATTAATGAGTTAGCCAAGAAGTCATCAATAATGTAAGCATGGTGCCACTTTCTCCCAAGATTTCACAGAATTTGTTTATTCTTCTTCTTGCGATGATGTTATCCTGCTATCTGAAACAGTTGTTGGCTTACAAAAGCAGTTAAATAGCTGAGCAGTGCTGCAATCAGCTCTTGATCTTAAGGTTAATCTGAATAAGAGCAATATCGTTGTATTCAGAAAAGGTGGTCATTTAGCTGGTCGTGAAAAATGGTTGTACAATGGAAAAGTCTTGCCTGTGATTAATGTATATAAATACTTAGGAATCTGTTTTCTACAAAACTTAGTTTTCACAACTGCATGTAAAGATCTGGCAAGTCGAGGTAAACGAAGCTTGTTTATGGTTTTGAGAAAATTGCGAATATTGAATAAAACACTCCTTTGACTTGTTCATTAAAAATTTGATGCCCAATACAACCCACTGTGCTATATGGTGAGAAATTTGGGTTTGGATGCAGCTGTAACGCATTGTGAATCAGTGCACCTCTTTGCTTTAAAGCAGTTTCTTAGGCTTTAGATAGACAACGCCCAATGACTTGTATATAGTGAAACTAAAGATATCCTCTCTCTTGTAATGCTGCTGTAAGATGTATTAGATACTGGATTAAGATTCTACATATGGATGAGAACAGGCATACCTTTTAAATCTTACAAGATGCTTATGATCTAGATGTGAAAGGAAAAACAACTGGGCTACACAAATACGCACCTGTTTATGTGAACTCGGTTTTGATTTGTTTGGCTCAGTCAAGGTGTTGGAAATTGTAGAGAATTTATAAACACTTTCAGACAAAAGACTGATTGACTGCCGTTGCAGCAATGAATGATCATATACAAACCAGTGAAAGGTATCAAATGTATAGACAATTATAAGTACACATGATATCAAACCTTATTTAAAGCTTGATAGGACATACATTTGAAAAGAATTATGTCAAAGTTTAGACTTGGTGTATCAGATATAAATGTTCATAAATTCAGATACAGAGATATGAGTTGATGACCTCAGGTTACTATGCCCGTTATGTAAGCAAGCACCTGAAAATAGAGGTGCATTTGTGTTGTGCTGTCCAGTGTTAGAGGATGTTAGCAAGTTACATCCCGTGAAATACAGAAAGCAGCCTAATTCATTTAGACTCTGTTTACTCATGGCATCAAGTCAGCCTGAGGTTGTCGCAGCCTACTCAATATTTGTGTAAAGCCTTTAGAATAGAGATACTTTATTATCGAATCATATTTTTGTACTGTTTTTGTTGCTATACAATTCTGCTGTTTTCCATTGCTGTTGTCTTTTATTCCCACCAAAACACTAAGCATTTGGCAACCCCCCTTCATGTATGGGCCAATGGCCTTTTTGTGAATAAACTTTTCGAGTCGAGTTCGAGTTCGAGTTTCTCTCCTCTCTCCTCCTCCTCTCTCTCTCTCTTCCTATCCTCTCCTCTTCCCTCTCCTCTCTCCCTCCTCCTCCTCGTCCTCTTCTCTCCTTCTCTCCTCCCTCTCTCTCTCTCTCTCTCTCTCTCTCTGGAAATAAGGGGGGGGGGGGGGGGGGGGGGGGGGGGGGGGGGGGGGGGGGGGGGGGGGGGGGGGGGTTAAGCATCAGGTCTGAGGCTGTGGTTTATGTGTGGGATATCACGAATGATGGTGTGTTGGAAATATATACACACTACCAAAGGATAATTTAAGAAAAAAAAATGGAAATATCCAAAGTTCCCTGACGATTCCGATCGCATGTCCTAGTACAGTTTGCAAAAGTATTTGCCATCACCAGTAGGTCAGTTACTATAAATAATTGTATAAACTTATCATCTTTCATTACATTCTTTATCCTTTTCACCTTTTCCCCACATCCCCTTTTCAGTGCATCCTTAGGCTAACGTGAATGTACCATTGTCTAAATCACCTTGTAGTGAACGGACATTAAACCAATGAGAAGAAGAATATATATATAATATAATATATATATATATATATATATATATACTATATATTATATATATATATATAAATATAATATTATATATATATATTTACTGGGTTGCCAGTAATGGAAGGAATAGGGATAAGGAGGCAGGAACGTTCCTAAGTTCTATACAAACAACCATATGCAAAAATATGTGCTTTGTTCGGACGATTTTTGTTGTGGTTGGTTTTTTGTTTTTTTTGTGTTGTTTTTTTTTTGGCTTGATTTGTTTTTTGGGGTTTTTTTTTTTTTTGCTCTTTCAAGTGTTGTGGAGACAGCACACGTACTTCGTGTACACTCATGTAATTGTGCTTTTTTTCTTTTTTGTTGTGGTTGTTGATGATGTTGCTGTTTCTTACATTGCAACCATGCCTAAGCCAAAATTAGTTAACAAATAACTAAATACAAAGAACATTACCGGTGTACTTTGCGATTTATATGAACCAACCATTTTTCACATACACACGCGCGCGCCACACACACACACACACACACACACACACACACACACACACACACACACACCCACACACACCACACACAAAACCCCCACACACACCACAGAGTGAGAGAGGAAAAGAGAAAGAGAAGGGGGGGGGGCATACGGGGGAGGGGGAAAGGGGGGAAATAAGGGTTAAGCCTATATTCTTGACAATTTTTAAATTTTAGAAAGGCAAAAAATTCCCCCGCGCGGCCCTTGGTAAGCTTCATTAATCCATTACCACCTTTAAGTACGGTGCAGACACCACGCGGGGGGCCGCGCGCAACAAAACCCTCAGACAACCCCTCTCTCTCTGTCTCCGTCTCTCTGCTGTCTGTCTGTCTGTCTGCTGTCTTCCTGTCTTCTCTCTCTCTCGGGTTTTTTCTCTCCTCTCTCTCTCTCTCTCTCTTTTCCTCTCCTCTCCCTCCTCTCCTCCTTTCTCTCTCTCTGTCTGTCTGTCTGGTTTCGTCTGTCTGCTGTCCCGCCCTGGTCTCTGCACCATATTACGCACTCTTTAGGCGTTACCAAATACTCAATACTACTACACTATACACACCACCACCCACCACCACCACCCCCCACCACCACCCCCCCCCCACCACCCCCCCACTACTGCGCTGCTGGGTGGGTGCTGCTGCCGCTGCTGCTGCGCTTTTTCCCCGCAACTACACAAATATTAAATACTACACTGTACTAACACTACACTCTCTACCCTACTACTCAACCCCTTCAA
>CM060338.1:23793684-23813684 GCA_030674155.1 Stramonita haemastoma | reverse complement strand
CTCACCAATACCTCCCCATTCCCAATGCTTAATGTTCCACATGCATACCTCAACATGAATGGCAAGGTAAAAAGGTAAAAAAAAAAAAAATTTAAGTAAAGGTGTCCCATAACCTATGTGGTCGTAGGGGAGCGAGGCATCAGAGACCTCAGCTTCTCTAGGGACCAGCATATTGAGGGTGGCGCCCATCTCCTCTCCCTCGCTGCTTTACCTTCCCTGACCCTAAAGAGGGCAGGTACCCATTTACAGCTGGGTGAACTGGGGGGGGGACTGTACTGAAGCCAAGGCTCGCAAACGGTCACCCATCCAACTAGTAACCACACTCGATGCTGCTTAGCTTCTTCTTCTTCTCTCGTTCGCTCTACACTGTCAGATGTGTCTGGGAAAAATAATGGCAAGTCCTTTCCAGCTCCTCTCGTGGGCCGTATAGCTTGGTCTGTAGTGTTACCGCTGCTTAGCTTTACCTTGGGGAAAAGCGAGTGCTCAGACCACTGAGCTATCTATCTCGCCCCCTATGAATGGCTACCTTATTTTATCTGGTCCAAGTTTGACATTGCCCGTGTTTTTGCCATATACCGGGGAGTGCATGTTTTTGCCATATAACCAGGTGCTCATGTTTTTGCCATAACCAGGTGTGCATGTTTTTGCCATATAACCAGGTGCCCATGTTTTTACCTTATACCCAGGTAAACTGAAGCTGGAATCAGACCCTCAGGCTTACAACTTCCTCAACACCAGTGGCTGTGTGGACGTGGACACCATCGATGACAGCGCCAACTTCCAGGTCGTGCAGGTCAGTCTTCTGGAGTGGACAGGACAGAAAGAGATGTGAGAGTGGACAGGAGATAGAGAGATGGGAGTGACAGGACATAGAGATGGGAGGTGTGAGTGGACAGGACACAGAGATGAGAGGTCTGAGTGAATAGATCTCAGAGATTTTCCATTGGTGAGATTTTGTGTCTGCAACCATTTTTGTCCATCATGAATGTAGCTGCATTCCAACTTTTGGGGAATACTGAATGAATAAACAGTGAAAGACATGAAAAGAAAAGACAAACATTTAAATAGAACCAATAAAAAGAAGGGAGTAAATAAACACCAGCCACCATTTCAAAGCAATTTCATCCAATCAAAAAAAAAAAAAAAACCAACCCTAACGCTCATTGTGTTTGTTGTTTTGTTTTTATTTTTTCAGAACGGCATGCGGATCATTGGCTTCCAGGAGGAGGAGATCAGCGGTCTGTGGCAGCTCATCGCCGCCATCTTGAAGCTGGGCAACGTCAAGTTCTCTCCCGCACCAACGCCGACAACACAGACGGCTGTGACCTCTCCACTGTGGGAGGTGAGCAGGAGGGGTCACTTCTGGAAAACCGCAACACAGGATGCCGCCACTGTAGCCTAGTGGTTAGGGCATTGGACTCGTAATCTAAAGGTTGTGGGTTCGATCCCAGTTTTCGGCTATGGTGTTGTGCCCTTGGAAAAGGCACTTTACGGCTATTTTCTCACCCCACCCAGGTGTAAAAGGGGTACCAGCCTTGTGTTGGGGGTTAACCCTGTGATAGACTGGCGTCCTATCCAGGAGGGGAGTCTATGACTCTCAAGTCGCTTAACGCCACAGAAACCGGGATAAGCACGGCCTGATGAGGCTTAGGCTCGGGACAGACTTTAATTTAACTTTTTAACAGCACAGGATAGCCTAGTGGTCAGAACATTGCGCTCGCAATTTGACAACCCGAGTTAAATTCACGTTCGAGGGGATTTTTTTTCCCCTTGGAGTTAACATCAGTGCTGACTCCACTCTCCCCCCAAAGTTTTTTAGGATGAGACTGTAAACCGAGGCCCTGTGTTGTGTGAATGCATGCAGAACATCTTGCGCATACGTTAAATCCTGTTCCGCTTTTTGTAAGAGTAGGCCATTGTGTGCCGGTGGGAACAGATGACAATATTTACAAAAAACTGCATACACACGGGTACTGGATGAAAAAAAGCACATGAGTGCTTATTCCATTATCCTCGATATTGAAGTCGAACATTCTTAACCACTCGGCTATGGTGTCCGTCAAAAACAAAACAAAAAAAGGAAGATGAGGTTATGGGTTAATAAAAGAAGACTTTTTTTCCTGACTGCACAGTTCTACACTACACTAATCCCTTGACCAAGAGGGGGGGGGGGGGGGGGGGGGGGGGGAGGGGGGTGTTGAAGTGATAGGGGTCCTTGTCAAGCAAAGTTTGTGAAAAGCTTTTCCTACCACACTTCACTACCAGAATCTAAATCCGATTGTTAAAGGGTGGGGGTGGGGAAATGTGATTTAAAAGAATGATTCCTTTTCCGACAATCCAATCCAATCATCCAATCATGTTGTTTATGGCCCCGCTGACCACACAGGCCATATCGGGGCTGTCATCTTGTCAAACTTCTTTTTCCTACAACTGGAGCAAACTGCAGGTTGACTTGTATAGGGGAAGGAACTCTTGTATACATGGACAGTGAATGCAATATCTTTTACCACTTCTTGTGTGTGCCGGTGGGAACAGATGACGCTTACAAAACTGCATACACACGGGGACTGGATGTAAAAAAAAAAAAAAAAGCACAAGAGTGCTTATTCCATTATCCTGGATATAAAAGAGTAAATAAAAATGTTTAAAAATAAAAATCAATGTATGCTCAATGAATGTTGGTATCTGCTTGTCATACACTTTTATTTTTCACTTTAAACTTAAGCCCTTTTTTTTTTTATAGGGGGGAAATTTGTTTTGTTTGTCAGTTTGGCACCTGGGCTTGACATTTTCCTCACCTATTTCTTTTTTTATTTCTTTTATTTCGAGGATAATGGAATAAGCACTCATGTGCTTTTTTTTTTACATCCAGTCCCTGTGTGTATGCAGTTTTGTAAATCTTGTCATCTGTTCCCACCAGCACTCAATGGCCTTCTCTTACAAAAAGCGGAACAGGATTTAACATGTGCACAAGGATTTAACATGTGCGCAAGATATTCCACATGCGTTTGCACACGGGGCCTTGGTTTATAGTCTCATCTGAAGGACTTTTGGGGGCAGTGGAGTCAGCATTGATGTTAACTCTGTGTGTGTGTGTGTGTGTGTGTGTGTGTGTGTGTGTGTGTGTGTGTGTGTGATAAATGTGTGTGTGTGTATGTTTGTGTGTGTACGTATGTGTGTGTGTCTGTGTGTGTGTATGTATGTGTGTGTGTGTGTGTATAAATGTGTGTGTGTGTGTGTTTTATTTATAATGTGTGTGTGTGCAGTGGTGGAGGAGGCAGCCAGCCTGTTGGGGTGTACCTACGGAACTCTGGCCCATGCCTTGATGCACAGGACTGTGGCTGTGAAAGGAGATATGGTCACCACTGACCTCAGCGTCTCAGAGGTGCTGTCTGTGTGTGTGTTTGGGGGGGGGGGGGGGGGGGTGTCTCTGTGGGGGGGGGTTTTCAAATTCATTTAACATCTTTTCACAAGTTGTGATATTAGACAGGGGGAGGGGTGGGGAGAGAAGATGGATGTGTAAGTGTCAGGGGAAGGGGGTGTAGTTGGCAATGTATGGGATAAAGAATTCCAGGGGTCAATACTTGCTAAGTGATTTTTTTTTTAATTTAAACCAACCTTTTTGTTATTAATCTATTGAAGTACAATCAACAAAAGGGAAAATGTAGTTCTAACAATATCTAACAAAATCAGTAATTTCAGTGAAAAATGTAAATAAATATCAGTTACTCTGTGTGTGTGTGTGTGTGTGTGTGTTTGTGTTTGTGCATGCGTGCGTGCATGCATGTGAGTGAGTGTTTGTGTGTGTGCATGCATGCATGCATGCATGCGTGCGTGTGTAAAATTGTGACCTCAGCATATCCCTGTGTGTATGTGTGTGTGCATGCTTACTGATAAGGGCATTAAATCCTGCAGTAATGGATGTGTATGTCATGATGTGATTGTCTTGTTTCAGTCGTGCTATGCCCGAGAGGCCCTGTGCAAAGCTCTGTACAGTCGCATGTTTTCCTGGCTGGTCAACCGCATCAATGACAGCATCAAGGTAAGAACCGCCCTAGAAAAATGTAAACAAATAAAAATTAATAAAATTGTAAAAAAAAAAATTTTTTAAAGAATTGTCCTAGATTGCTGTTCAGCAAATAATCCTATGCTGTGTGTGTGTTTGTTACTTTTTATCTCGTTCTCGGAATATCAGTCCCTGTATTAAAGCCAGACTTTTCCACTTAAGCCTCTAGACCATGACTGATGTTAGATGAGATGATAAATCAAGACCCTGTCGGTATACCACATATGTTTTGCGCATGTAAAAGAACCCACAAGTGTGAGAGTTTTTTGTGGCAAAATTCTGTATAAGAAAAGTCAGTCTCATGATTAAAAAAAAACACAAAACACAAAAAGGAGATTTTTTTTACCTAAAACTTGAAAGATATGTGGCACTGTATTCATGGCAACACGCTGTCCTCGGGGGGGGAAAGCAGTCTCAAATTTCATACAGAGAAATCTGCTGTGACCACAAGTGATGTACAATAAATACAACCAACAAAATACAGTACAAAAGTAAACAAAATGAAAGTATTACTCTTTGATTGACTATGATAACAGTAGAATATCGTGGTGTTGTGTTTTAATACAGTACAAAACTAAACAAGATGAAAGCAGTACTCTTTGATTGACTATGATAACAGTAGAATATCGTGATGTTGTGTTTTAATACAGTACAAAACTAAACAAAACGAAAGCATCACTCTTTGATTGAATATGTTAACAGTAGAATGTCGTGATGTTGTGTTTTAATACAGTACAAAACTAAACAAAACGAAAGCATCACTCTTTTATCGACTATGATAACAGTACAATGTCGTGATGTTGTGTTTTTGTAGTGTGTGGTGTGCTGCTCTGTATTGTGTGATAGTGTTCTCTCTGTCCATCAGAAAGAGGCTTGTCTATCTCTGTGCATGTTCATGCATGTATGTTTATGTGTGTGTGTGTGTGTGTGTTTACCTCATGAATTGAGAAACAGTATTCGTAGGTACATACTTGTCAAGAAACACCCAACATAAAAGTAGGTTGATAATTTCTTTTTAAAAAGCAAACTGCCCCTAGTTTTCTCTGCAATGTTGGATAGTTGAAGAAATTTTGCTGAATTAATCATTTCAGTTTGGTTTAGAGCAAAGACGTCAGAAAAGGCACAGAGGGGTAAGACATCGTCAGTTTTTATTCCATCGAAATTGAATTCAGGCAGAGGTAAAACCAGAGTTTATACAACAACAGAGCTTTTTCTTTTTTTTTTTTTTTTACTAAAAACCTTATCGGTTTTTTGGAGGGAGTTGGTATGTTTGATTGAACGTTATCATGTGCTGGATTTTTTTTTAAAAATGTGCTTGTTAGTTGATTTCATCACCTTTAATACAGTTTTTTTTTTTTTTTTTTTGTGATGTGAAACTTTTACGCTATGTTGTTGCCATTATTGATTAATACGATGTTTTGATTGGTCGTTTGGTACAGGGAAAGGTATGTTTGGTTTTCTGCTAAAAACCCGTAACTTTGGTCCGAGGAAAAAAAGACTAGCAATAAAAGCACTGCCGATTGTGTGGTGTTGTTTGTCTTTTGGTGTATGTGAACCCGACTTTTTCTCTGTATCCACAGCTTTCCTGTCATCGTCTTTTTCTTTCTTTTTTTTAACTAACGTGATTCCTCGTCTCTTTTTTTTTCGTCTTTCTTGCTGTGTGTACTGTGTGCACTTACTAACATCTCTTGTGTCTGTTTTATTGGGGGTAGCTGTCTGCTTGTGTATAGTTGAGTGCTTGCTTGCTGTGTTAGTGAGAGGAGGTGAAGAGTGAAGACGTGTTTTGTGCGCGTGCACGCACACACGCGCGCACACACACACATACACACACACACAGACGCACACACACAGACGCACACACACACACACACACCACACACACACACACACACATATACACACAGACGCGCGCACACCACACACACACACACACACACACACACGCACACACACACACACACAGACACCACACACACACACACACACACACACACACACACACACACACACACACACACACACACACACACACACACACAGAAAAGGGACTTCTTGTATGTCAAGAATGTCATCTGAAAATACAGGGTTAGTTTTGGGGTGGGGGGTTTTTTTAGGGGGGGGGGGTCTATTCCTCAACTAGAGCTCCGAAGTTCACTAACGGTGAGATTTTGCGTATGTGACCGTTTTTATCCATTTATTTAGGTTGCAGCATTCTGACTCGAGGGATAAAAATACAGTATGATTATGGTGAAATCAACCAGTCAAAAGAAGAGAAAATATAAAGCAGAAGAAAAACAAGCGCAATTTTAGTGTGGCGAGTGGCTACAAGACTGCAAGATTTTTGGTTTTTTGATAATATATTTTCGCAGACCAAGTAACCTGTCTCTGTTCAATCTATGTTTGAATTTGCTATCTGATTACTAGATTTTAGTAAACTTAAGATTTATGCACAGTGTATATCGTGATATCTTTTGGCAGTCCAAATAACCTTCTCTGTTCATTCTATGTTTGAATTTGCTATCTGATTACTAGATATTAGTAAAATTAAGATTTATGCACAGTGTATATCATGTTCTTTTGCTCATCCACCTCCCCCCTTTCAAATGTAATCTAAGATATATAATGCACCAGTTCTCTTAGCCACTGTCCATATGCACAAATTTATATCTCTCTGCCTATTTCTCACACTCTGTGTGTGTGTGCGTGTGTGTGTGTGTATGTGTGTGTGTGTGTGTGTGTGTGCCTCTGTGTGTGCCTCTGTGTGCCTCTGTGTGTGTGTGTGTGTGTGTGTGTGTTGTGTGTGCGTGCGTGCCTCTGTGTGTGTGTGTGCGTGCCTCTGTGTGTGTGTGTGTGTGTGTGCACGCGCGCATGTGTGTGTGCGTGCGTGCGTGCATGGGTGCTTGCGTGCATGCACATGCGTGCTTGCGTGTGTGTGTGTGGAGTTTGACATTAATTTTTCCGCTCTGTTATTTCATGCTTTCCTTATTTCAAACTTTTTGTCTCAGACTTCTCATCAGTTTGCCTTGCTGAATATCTCAGTATCCTATGAACATGTACAGCAACTCTGTATCGCTTCCTTCTGTCACAAATACTTACACTTCTTTCTCTCTGTCCCTATGTCTCTGTGTCTCTCCCCATCTCCCTGTCTCTGTCTGTCTCTGTCTGTCTGTCTGTCTGTCTGTCTGTCTGTCTGTCTGTCTGTCTGTCTGTCTGTCTGTCTGTCTGTCTGTCTCTCTCTCTCTCTCTCTCTCTCTCTCTCTCTCTCTCTCTCTCTCTCTCTCTCTCTCACCCCCTCTCACTACCTCTCTCTCATCCATCCCTCTTCTTCACTCTATCTCTCTTCTCACCAACAAATAATTAACTAACACAAAACAACTTCATTATTCTTTTTTTTATTTATTTCAAGGTTACAGTGAAACCAAAGTGATAGTGTTGTATTTAGAAATGGTTACGGTGCGATGTTTATGTGCAATGGAAAGGTGGTTTGGATCCAAAGTGCTGCTGTTGCTGCTGTTGTTGTCCTAGAAGTGTGTGTAGTTTAGTACTGTAGAATCCCCCATTTTTGTCATATTTGAGCTTTGGAGTGGGGTAGTTTTTTGTGGGTTTGTTTTTTGTTGTTGGTTTTTTTTTTTGGGGGGGGTTGGTTTGTTTTTTTTAATTGTTGCTTGCTTGCTTGATAAGAACTTGCTGCTTTGAAGACAGAAAGTGCTGTACAGTGTATTATGTACAAAATGAAAAAAAGAAAGGACAAATGAAAAATCACCACTATTATGATCATCATGTAAGGAGTACTTATATGTTCCTTTGTTGTTGTTTTTTAGATTAGAGGTGGGGGGTGGGGGGTGGGGGGGGGGTTCTTAGTCTGATGAATGCTATGGTTATAAATTATGTTGTCTTAAGTTGATTTTGTTTCATAGACATTTTCAGTTTGTTCTGTTCTTTTTCTCCCTGGTATGGATACAGCCCATACTGAGGGAATAAGTATGTCTTCTTGGCTGGGTTTTAACTTTTTCTGCCCTGCCCTCCCCTTTAAAAAAAATTTTAAAATCCACATTGCTATGTTCTCTGAAGCACTTTTTTGTATGCGTGTGTGTGTGTAACTGTAAGTACGTGTGCTTCACATGATTCTTTTCATCATCCCACACGAAAAATGTGTATTTTTCTCTCTTCTTTTTTTTGTTGTTTAATTTTCCATAATTATTAGTTTATTTACAGTGGGGGAAAAAGTATGTAACAGTAATATATATACAAACAGCCATGGCTGTAGCGCACAGCACAACAGGTTCATACGCCAGAAGTATTGACTCTAGACAGGAACGGGCAAGTGGTCAGGGCATTGGACTTTTGTCCTGAACATATTCTGAAGCCATTAGGGTTGCCTCTCTGCTGAGGTATCTATCTCAGGTGACTTTGCTATAAATAAAATCAAATCAAATGACTTTTCCTACTCCATTCCTCCTGTAGGCCTTTGGGTGAGACTCTCAATCAAGGTTCTTCGTGGGGACACTCACATAATGCCTTGTAAAGGTAAAAAAAAAAGGTAAAGGTGTCCCATAACCTGTGTGATCATAGGGGAGCGAGGCGTCAGAGACCTCAGCTTTTCTAGGGGCCAGCATATTGAGGGCGGTGCCCATCTCCTCTCCCTCGCTGCTTTACCTTCCCTGACCCTAAAGAGGGCAGATACCTATTTACAGCTGGGTGAACTGCGAGACTGTACTGAAGCTAAGATGGCCAAACGGTCATCCATTCTCTTGGTAACCATGCTCGATGCTGCCTAATCTTAGCTTGGGGAAATCGAGCGCTCTGACCAAAGAGCTATCCCGTCCCCTTGTGTACATGGGTACTGGATGTAAAAAAGCTCATAAGTGCTTATTCCATTATCCTCGATATAAAAGAAAAGAATAAATAGATAATATAAAAAACCTCCATAGCTACAGGTGTGATCACAGCTGTGTACATTGATTTTTGTATAAAATCACTCAGAAATGAATTGTTCTTTGTGTAAAACATTGATAGAAGATGGAGAACGCCTGATTAAAGTATTTAAGATAAACACAACCATAAAAAACTTAAGGTGAGAGAAAGACTTTTTCAGCTATGTGCTTGGGATTCATTTTTCACCCCACCCCACCCCCCACCCCTTTAGCTTCTCCTAGGTGTGTGTTACTTTGTTCCTATGTAAAGCCTGTGTGACATATGTCTGTATATATATATGTATATATATATATTTTTTATGAAGTGTTAAGGTCACTGTTATTTCCAGTTTTTTGTTGTTGTGGCTTTTTTTTTAACTTTCGGTTATTTTCCTGTTGTTCTTGTATTCATAAATAACATATTATATCACATTTCCTTTCTTAATAAGCAAGGGGAACAGTAGTATGTTTACTAATCTCTCTCTCTCTCTCTTTTTGTCTCTGTCTCTGTCTCAGTCTTTGTCTGTCTGTCTGTCTGTCTGTCTGTCTGTCTGTCTCTCTCTCTCTCTCTCTCTCTCTCTCTCTCTCTCTCTCTCTCTCTCTCTCTCTCTCTCTCTCTCTCCCTCTCCCTCTCTCTCTCTCTCAAATATATGCACACTCAGAGGCACTTAGGAGTAATAAACATGTAGAGGCACATGATGAAATGATCAAATCTGATAATAGAATTGATAACTGTGTAATTAGTTCTCCAAACTGTATCCGTGATATGTACAGTTAGTATGTGTACCACTTATGTATGTCATATCATAGTCAAAGACTTCAGTTCTGTGTGGCTGACTTGAAATTATGGAGTGTGATTTTCTCTGAGTGTTAGTGTGTGCATGTGTGTGTGCATGCACGCGTATGTGTGTTAGTTATATTTATTATTTATTCTTTTATTTCGAATACAATGGAATAAGCACTTTTATGCATCCAGTCCCTGTGTATATGCAGTTTTTGTCAATTTTGTCATCCATTCCCACTGGCACAAAGAGGCCTACTCTTACGAAAACTGGAACGGGTTTCAACTTGTGGACAAGATGTTCTGTGTGTGTTCACATATGGGACCTCAGTCTATAGTCTCATTCAAAGGGGGTGTGTGTGTGTGTGTGTGTGTGTGTGTGTGTGTGTGTGTGTGTGTGTGTGTGTGTGTGTGTGAGCATGCGTGCATGCATCTGCATGGCTGACTTGAAATTATGGAAGATGTTTTGACCTTGTGTGATTTTCTCTAAGTGTTAGTGTGTGTGTTTGTGTGTGTGTATGCGCGCATGTGTGCATGTGTATGGAATAAAGACTCAAATGCTTTTTTTTTTTTTTACATCCAGTCTCCTTGTATGCGGTTTTGTAAACATTTTGTCATCCGTTCCCTCCTTCTCTGACCCTAAAGAGGGCAGGTACCCATTTACAGCTGGGTGAACTGGGGGAACTGTACTGTAGCCAGTGCGCGCAAATGGCAACACTTGGCAACGTACAGTATGCACAGTTAATGCCATATTCGATCTACATTGAGGGGCGGAATTGGTGTCTTTACAAGCTAGTGTGTTACAAGCACTGACTTTTGATCATGTGTTTAACACATCTGAGGATGATAAATTAACCGAGCGGAATGGCTGGCGTCCTCAGCACAGTCTGGTTTATTTGCCTTAAGGAATGAAATAATTTAGATATTGTGTCATTTAATGTTGTTGTTTTTTTTCAGATGGATGGTGTTAGATATTTTAAAGTATTAGGAAGTGTTGATTTTCAACCTGAAGTTGAAAGGTACAGGAGCCACTGAAACTGAACGAGGTGACAGCCCTGATATGGATTTCGTGGTCAGTAGGGCTATAAACAATATTATGATTATGATTATGAACAGATCTGAGTCAAAACAAACAAACATGCCATCTTCAGTACTCCTGAAACCTAAGTACATGATTTTATGACACCTGTATTTTGCGTTATTAAAGGAAAAAACCTGATAAAAATTCTTCTTCTTCTTCTTCTCATTGGTTTAATGTCCATTCACTACAAGGTGAAAAAAAGTGTTTTTTTTAAATGCAATTTCTTGATAACAGGTGCGAGGAGGACAGAGAACCAAGGTGATGGGGGGTACTGGACATCTACGGCTTTGAAGTTTTCGAGGTGAGTCTGTCTGTCCTCTTTGCCTTCCAGGTATATCTTTTTACTGTGTTCATTGTCACAGTATGTTCATTTCACGGAGCATCGTGTCACAGTGTGTTCATGTCACGGAGCATCATGTTGCATTAAGTTAATGTCACAGAGCATCATGTCGCATTAAGTTCGTGTCACAGAGCATCATGTTGCGTTAAGTTCGTGTCACTGAGCATCATGTCGCATTAAGTTCGTGTCACGGAGCATCATGTTGCATTATGTTCATTTCACAGAGCATCGTGTCACAGTGTGTTCATGTCACGGAGCATCATGTTGCGTTAAGTTCATTTCACGGAGCATCATGTTGCATTGTGTTCATTTCACGAAGCATCATGTTGCATTGTGTTCATGTCGCGTTGAAATTTGTTCATATCATGGAGCATCGTGTTGCATTATGTTCATTTCGCAGAGCATTGTGTTGCATAATGTTCATATCACGGAGCATCATGTGGCATTATGTTTATTACACAGAGCATCGTGTCACATTGTGTCATCTTGTGATCTGGCTGACATGTACAGTGCAGGAGTGCCACCAGAAGATAGCCATGCCACCAGAGTCAAGGGGGTGAAAGTGAAACAAGAAAAAAGGATCAAGATAAAAAAAGCAATTCCAAGAAAAGGGGTGAAAGTGAAACAAGAAAAAAGGATCAAGATAAAAAAAGCAATTCCAAGAAAAGGGGTGAAAGTGAAACAAGAAAAAAGGATCAAGATAAAAAAGCAATTCCAAGAAAAGGGGTGAAAGTGAAACAAGAAAAAAAGGGATCAAGATAGAAAAAGCAATTCCAAGAAAAGGGGTGAAAGTGAAACAAGAAAAAAGGATCAAGATAGAAGAGCAATTCCAAGAAAAGGTTTAAGTGTTTTTTACTTTTAATCATGCAAATTCTGCATGTAAAGCAATTATCCTGAGCCATTTTTTTCTTCTTTTTTTGGGGGGTGGGGGGGGGGGGGGGGTAGAAGACATTTTTTTATTCACCCACCTTCAGCTAGAGCTCTGAGGTTCGTTCACTGATGGTGAGATTTTTGCAGGTGTGACCATTTTTACCCTCAGTCAGGGTAGCCGCATTCGGATTTTAGGGATAGAAGACATTGGGTTTTGTAAGGTTAGGGTCCATTAGGTTGAGGTCCACTGTCACTATGAAGCTCACTACTCTCAGTGCCTGTTGGTTGTCATGACATGTGCCGAGAGAAGACAGGTAGAATCAGTTTATGGGTCAAATAATTGCCACCTGAATTTCGTTCAGAGGGGTAACAGAAATCTAACATTTTGTAAAAGTGTGTACATATATATATATATATATATATATATATATATATATATATATATATATATATATATATATATATATATATATAGTTGTACCACCAGAAAGTGGGCTTATCAGTCATTGTTAAAATGAAAGAAACGGCTGATCTCTCTTTTTTTGTATAATAAAATTAATTTTTTAGTCCTATGCAGGGTTTTTTTTTTCGTATGTGGCTCTATAGAAATCATCTAACACTTATACACATTTACATGATATCTCGTTCAACAGTTGCATCTAAGATGCACGTAATCAAATCAAACACCACTAGTACTGTACGTACACTGGTTTTGTATCTGAATCAGCTTCTGCTTATTTTTTCTGCTTTTTAATCTTAAAACAACAGAAAAACACAACTAACCATGTTACAATTTTCACACACAAAAAAAACTTCCAGCAGCATTCACACAAAGTTCTGCTGCATTTATTTACTTATTAATTTATCTATGTATTCTTTTATATTGAGGATAATGGAATACGCACTCATGTGCTTTTTTGCATCCGGTCCCCGTGTGTATGCAGTCTTGTAAATCTTGTCATCTGTTCCCACCGGTATGGGTATCGTTGTTCTTCAGTTCGATAGAAAATGAACTCGTTAAAATTGATTTTTTTCTTCTTCTTCTGTACATTCTCATGTGACTTACCGACCTTAAAGTAAGAGTAGGCCATTGTGTGTTGGTGGGAATAGATGACAAGATTTACAAAACTGCATACACATGGGGACTGGATGTAAAAAACACATGAGTGCTTATTCCAGTATTGTTGATATAAAAGAATAATGAAATAAATAAATGAATAAATATATAATAAAGTACATATTGAAGTAGGAAAAGTTCTTTAATAAAAAGATTACATATTGAAGTGAATCCAGATTTTAAAAAAAAAAAAAAAACGTGCATGGCTTTACAAATCCCTCCCCTTTTTTAATTTTAATTTTAAAAGCTATTCCTTTTTGCCTTTTTCAGTTTCCTTTTGCCTTATTTTTTTGGTCATGTTTTGCTTTTTTGATAAACTAAGCATGTTTGGTTGATCAATCAACCCAAGTGCATGGCAGTTGGATCTGATGTTGTTTGGCATGAAGCATTCTCTGCCTCTCATTTTGTCTGTGTTGTGTGTATGTATGTATGTATGTATGTGTGTGTGTGTGTGTGTGTGTGTGTGTGTGTGTGTGTGTGTGTGTGTGTGTGTGTGTGTGTGTGTGTATGTATGTATGTATGTATGTATGTATCGGCTCACTTACCACAACTTTTGATATCTGTCTCATCATTTTTGTTCATTTTTTTGGCTTTCAGAGGTATTGTCGTTTTTCCATTGTTTGATTTCACCCACTCATTTATTTGCAAGCTGTTGTTTTTTTTCTGTTTTTTTTGTTATGTTGTTGTTGGGTTGCATGATTGCCTGGCATGGAGAAATTGTGTGTGTGTGTGTGTGTGTGGTGTGTGTGTGTGGGGGGGGGGGGGGCATGTGCATAAACAGCACACGTATGTACATGAATGTATAGTGTACACCTGTCACTCACCACACACACACCACACACACACACACACACACACAATCTACACACACAAACACAACAACACACAAACAACACAAAAACAAACACACACACACACACAACACACAACACAACACACACAACACACACACAACACACACACACACACACACACAACACACACACACACACACACAACACAACACACAACACACACATACACACACACACACTACACACACAACACACACACACACACACACACACAACACACACACAACACACACACACACACACACACACACACACACACACACACACACACACACACACACACACACACACACACACACACACACACAAACGTCATCTACTTTCATTCACTTCATCCTCACCCTTGTGCTGAGATCACCACCATGTAAAATTAAACCCTTTTTTTTTTGTTGTTGTTGTGTACATTTTCTCCATGCGTTTAAAATGAATGTTTTAGCATTGCATTTTGATCTTTTTGAGTTTCAGGCATGCTTTTATCATTAATCAAACCATCTTCTGTTTGCTACCCCAACTTGCAGTTCACCTTTTTTTCCATCTGTTTCTTTTTTTGCATGGTGACAATGTGTATAGACTGCCACAGGCCAGGTAACAACAACAATAACGAGGAACACGAAACAAGTTACAGTGTATAGACACAGAATATCAATGTGTAACCTACCCCTCTCCACCCACACCCTTATTTTTGTTTTGGGTTTTTTTTTTGGTTTTATTTGAAACCTCTGTGTGTATGTTGTGAGGTGAAATGTGAGTCTCTAGCCTCTTTGTGAGAGCCAGGTAGAGTGTGTTGTTTATTTATAGAGGGCATACGAGTCTCTGCATCCGTTAACATCCGACTACTGTCACAGTTTGTGAAGAGATGTAAAAAATGGAACAGGTTTGTTTGTAGATAAGAGTAGATGCAATTTTTTTTTTTAAAGATAGTTTAACTTTGTAAATTGACAACTTTTCTAGACGTAAAGGCGTTAAAATCCTTGTGATCATATAACTGTGTGAATTGACAACTTTTCTAGATGTAAAGGTGTAACCTTGTGATCATATAACTATGTAAATTGACAACTTCTCTAGATATAAAGATATTAAAAACCTTGTGATTATATAACTGTGTAAATTGTCAACTTTTCTAGATGTAAAGGTATTAAAAACCTTGTGATCATAGCCTAATTGAATTGTACATCTTTATTAGCTGAAGAAGGTCAAAGAAAAATAAAAAGGAAATACAAATTTCAATAACAAAAAAGAAAAGGGCTTTTTCAGTGACAGTCCATTTTAAGTTCAGAATGGCAATTAATTTCCTAAGTGCATATAGTTTTCACTCCATTGAAAGATTTTTGCCACAAAGACAAAGAGTGGGTGAACAGGAAGAAGTTTTAATAAAATATTCATTCACTAAAGTGCTTGTTTGACCATTTAAAGAAAAACACTTGTGAAATTATCCCATTATTTTAAAAGGTTAAAAAGTGCTCTGTGTGTAAAATCACTTTTTCTTTAAATCATACAAGAGAGTAGTAAAGATTAGGAATTGCAGAAGCTTATAAAAGAATCAGATTCATTTTGTGATAAGTAGAGATGGGTTTTTTAAAACAGGATGAATGTTTCAAAACCACATGCTAAGGAATGTGGTGGGTTTGTTTGTTTTTTCTTTTTTTCTTTTTTTTTTTTTTTTTTGGGGGGGGGGGGGGGGGGCTTCGTTTTTGTTAGAATGAAAAATGTTGCTTTGATAGCTTGAATAATATCTGTCAGGCAGCTCACAAAGTGGAACTCGCATTTATCCTCTGTTCGGTGTATGTGTGTCTGGTCTTCTGTTTTGTCAACAATTTGAGGCTTGACATCTGATCGTGTCAGACATTCAGATTTGATTGCACCATCAGCCTGTAGTGAAGTATGGTTATGTCTCTTTCTCAAGTTTCAAAAAATATATATATATATTTTTATCAAACTCTATAGTTACTTCCCCTTGCAGGCAGTGCTGCAATGTGGCCTATTTACAGACACACCTGTATATAATTCAAAGCTCTGTTGGCTTAACTTTTGGTTTCATTTGCTTTGCTGTTGAACTCATTGTTGAAGGTATGCTTATTTAGGAACAAGTTAACAACATCAACAAAGGAATTAACATCTGCATGCATGTGTTTCTACTCACTTCTACTTTCATTTTAAAAATTTTTGCAAAAAAGTGTGTCAGTGGAAAATTTATTTGATTGATTTTTAAGTACATGAGTTAAAAAAAGAACAAAAATTAATACAAGATTTTTTTTTCTTTTACATATCATGAGTGCATCCTGTCTGAATGAAAAAATCTATCAGTTGTCAAGTCTCAAGTCATAACTAAAAAAAGTGCATGTGAATATTCAGTTTTTACTTTTTCACATGAAATATAAAGACCCTGACCCTTTTTGGAGAGGAAACTTCTGTGTATATAATCCTTCAACAACCTTTTTTTTTTTTCGTTCCCGACTTTGAGGTTTTGAGTTGGGTTGATATGGGGTACCTTTTGTACCTGTACCTGTACCCAGTGTCTGGTTTTATGGTACCTTCGTCACAACCTGTGTAGTACTCTTAATCTGGGAATAGAGGTATTTTTTTTTCCTGCATTATACTTGAGATGATAATGACTTCTTGTCTAAAAAGGGTTGTGTTGGGTAGTGTGTCTTTTTTTAGTGATCTAGTGTATTAAAGATCAGAGTCTCAGTGTTGTTTGAGACAAACATTTGAGTGGCTAGTAATAGTGTTGAATGTTGGGGATTTTTTGTTTATTTATTTTATATATATATATGTATCAACTAAATCAACATTCTAGAGATAGGCAGTTGAGCAGATACTTTTTTTTATTCAAACTGTGATGTGTGCTGGGATATTTATGTTGAAGAATTATGTTCAAAATGAGAAAATTACATTTTTACTATGATTTTCGTATGTATTTTTTGGTGGGTGTTTTTTCCTTTTTTGTTGTTGTTTGTTTTGTAAGCTGTGCTAACTTTTTTTTTTTTTAACCCATTTAAAGAATTATGCAATTATTTACAACCTTTGCATTTGCTGATATATCATTGTGGCCAAAATGTATGTGAGTTTTTGCATTTTTACTGATTTGGGAAAATTTTGTGATAATCAGAAATATGCCTGACTTGAGTATGCCTTACTGAAACTGAAACCGTGTACAGATTGTAAATAAACAAATATAAACATGTATAAATGGTATCACTAATTTCACTGCATGAACTAACAAAACCCAGCAGTGTTAATGTCATCGTATTCAGAGTGTATTTTGTCTTATTTTATCAGGAAAAAAAATATATTAATGTATGCAAATTTCCATTCAGTCTTTGAAATCTTTGTTCTTGTTTTTTGTTTTTTTTTAATCTCTCTTAGTTTGGGTTGGATTTTTTTCAATATTCACACACACACACACACACACACACACACACACACACACACACACACACACACACACACACACACACACACACACACACTCAGAGAAAAGTTTAAATAACATATGAAGTATAGTCTTGACAGAAACAATACATAAAAAAGCAAAATATACAATATAGTCTTCTAAGATCGTGAATGTTGTTAAAATACTGAACATGTGTTGTGCTTGTCAAAAAAAAAAAAAAAAAAGTTAACTGCTTGTGTTGTTCAAGTTTTAGCAGTTTATGTTTACTTGTGGTTTTTCGCTTGAGTGCTGATTGTGATTTTGTGGCTTTTGTGTTCAGTGTAGAGGAAAGTGGATTGAAGGAAAGAATGTCAAATTCTGATACCACTTCTTCCATCAATCTTTATCAGCATTCTGATACCACTATTTCTATCAGTCTCTGTCAAAATTCTGATACCACTTCTTCCATCATTCTCTATCTCTATTGTTGCTGCAACTCTGTGACTGTTCTGACTACTGTATAGTGCTTATGTGGAAAAGTGCCCCTCTCTCTCTGTCTCTCTCTGTCTCTCTGTCTCTCTGTCTCTGTCTCTGTCTGTCTCTCTCTCTCTCTCTCTCTCTCTCTCTCTCTCTCTCTCTCTCTCTCTCTCTCTCTCTCTCTCTCTGTCCTCTCTCTCTCTCTCTCTCTCTCTCTCTCTCTCTCTCTCTCTCTCTCTCTCTCTCTCTCTCTCTCTCTCTCTCTCTCTCTCTCTCTCTCTCTCACACACACACACATACACACACAATCACACACACACACACACACAACACACACACACACACACACACACACACACACACACACACACACACACATACTCACACTCTCACTCTCACTCACTCACTCACTCACTCACTCACTCAGATGGGAACAGATGACAATATTTACAAAAACTGCATACACACAGGACCGGATGAAAAAAGCACATGTTGCTTATTCTGTTATCCTCGATATAAAAGAATAAAAGAATAAATAAATAAAAGAATAAAAGACTCACTCACTCACTCACTCACTCACTCACTCACTCAAGCACTCACGCATGCACATACGCATGCACAAAAAACAAATGGGGTAAGAGAGGGGGGGGGGGCAGCCGAACGTGATCTATGTCCTGTTTCAATATGTAAGACCAATAATGCAGAAGATGTGAAATAACAGTATAAAATGATAAGAAATAACCACATGAAATGAATGCTACAGTATCGAGTATAGGTGCTATGCCTTTTGTCTTTGATTATGCCAGCGTGTATGGTTGTTTTGTTTTTTTATTGTTTGTTTTTTATGTACTCTTGGTTGCCATATATTTCTTGCTTTATTTTTAATTGTTACGTGTTTTGTTTAGATTTTTTTTTTAAAGTTTTAAGTCTGAAAAAACAAATGAATTGAGCTCCATGGAAAATATAATTTTAAGCGTTGCTACATTTCTTGATTTGAATTGATCAATTGGATTACAGATTTTGATGGTAGCTGTTAATGATTTTAGTCTCATGGAACTTGAGGAGTGTGTGTATGTGCGTGCATGCGTGCGTGTGTGCATGCGTGCGTGCATGTGTGAACAACAACAAAAAAATTTTAAAGAACTACTCTTGTGTCAGCATCTTTCTCATAAAAATTCACATTGTTACCGTTACTATATTTTTCTCACATTATAAGTGCTAACTAAATTTTTCTCACATTCTTACTGATAGTATATTTCTCTGACATTGTTACACATGCTATATTTTTCTCACATTATTACTGATGCTATAGTTCTGTCATATTATCACTGATAATATATTTCTTTCACAGTATTACAGATAACTATATTTTTCTCACATTACAACTGATAACTAAATTTCTTTCACATTATTACAAATAACAATATTTCTCTCACATTGCTATTAATACTACAGTTCTCAAAAGTTGAGCATACTTTTGAGATGAAGAACAGCTAGGCGTATAATCATTACACATTCTTTCACACTAAGATTTAAGAACAACACAGTGACATGTATGGACTGTTGATGTGTGTTCACTGTTCACTGTAACAGAACAACAGCTTCGAGCAGTTCATCATCAACTACTGCAACGAGAAGCTGCAGCAGATCTTCATTGAACTGACCCTGAAAGAGGAGCAGGGAGAGTACGTCAAGGAGGTAAACACTGCTCATATCTTTTGTTAGTGTTGTTGTATAATTATAGTTTTGGGGGTGTTATTTTTCTTTGTTACGGGGCGATAAGTAGACTACTTCCCATGCGATCAGAGCTGCCAATCACAGCGTCGTGAATCTAAATTTAGATCCACACCTGCAAACTGTGCGATGTTCTGTATCGTTGGGGGGTGGTCGAAACCCGTCCTCTGCATGCACTTTGCCCATAGCAGTAAAATGTAGTATTCATGCAGCCACATTTTAGAGGCCACATTCTAAACTGTCTGACCGTGCTGTCGTTGCCGAGAAGTTGTACAGAGTCGCAGCAGATCAAATATCTGTACTCTGTTACATTTTTTTTGCTGCCTCATCTTCTGTAACGTTCCTGTCCTGCTGTTCCCGTGCCGCTCATTTCAATCCCCCCACCACAGCCATA
>CM060338.1:23766691-23776691 GCA_030674155.1 Stramonita haemastoma | reverse complement strand
ATGGAGATTGGAGGTGTAAGTGGACATGGAGATTGGAGGTGTAAGTGGACATGGAGATTGGAGGTGTAAGTGGACTTGGAGATTGGAGGTGTAAGTGGACTTGGAGATGGGAGTGGACAGGACAGATCAGAGAGCTGGGAGTGGACAGGACATAGAGATGGGAGTGGAGGGACACAGAGATGGGAGTGGACAGGACAGATCAGAGAGCTGGGAGTGGACAGGACATAGAGATGGGAGTGGAGGGACACAGAGATGGGAGTGGACAGGACATAGAGCTGGGAGTGGACAGGACATAGAGATGGGAGTGGACAGGACACAGAGATGGGAGTGGACAGGACAGATCAGAGAGCTGGGAGTGGACAGGAGATAGAGATGGGAGTGGACAGGACACATAGAGCTGGGAGTGGACAGGACATATCAGAGAGCTGGGAGTGGACAGGAGATAGAGATGGGAGTGGACAGGACACATAGAGCTGGGAGTGGACAGGACATATCAGAGAGCTGGGAGTGGACAGGACAGATCAGAGAGCTGGGAGTGGACAGGACACAGAGATGGGAGTGGACAGGACACAGAGATGGGAGTGGACAGGACAGATCAGAGAGATGGGAGTGGACAGGAGATAGAGAGAGTGGAGTGGACAGGAGATAGAGAGATGGGAGTGGACAGGACAGATCAGAGAGATGGGAGTGGACAGGAGATAGAGAGATGGGAGTGGACAGGACATAGAGAGATGGGAATAGGAGATAGAGAAATGGGAATAGACAGGAGATAGAGATGGGAGGTCTGTGTGGACAGAGATGGGAATGGACAGGACACAGAGATGGAAGGTCTGAGTGGACAGGACATAGAGATGGGAGTGAATAGGACAGAGAGATGGGAGTGGACAGAAGATAGAGAGGTGGGAGTGGACAGGAGATAGAGAGATGGGAGTGGACAGGACACAGAGAGATGTGAGAGTGGACAGGAGATAGAGAGATGTGAGAGTGGACAGGAGATAGAGAGATGTGAGAGTGGACAGGAGATAGAGAGATGGGAGTGGACAGGAGATAGAGAGATGGGAGTGGACAGGAGATAGAGAGATGGGAGTGGACAGGAGATAGAGAGATGGGAGTGGACAGGAGGTAGATGTGAGAGTGGACAGGAGATAGATGTGAGAGTGGACAGGAGATAGAGAGATGGGAGTGGACAGGAGATAGAGAGATGGGAGTGGACAGGAGGTAGATGTGAGAGTGGACAGGAGATAGAGAGATGTGAGAGTGGACAGGAGATAGAGAGATGGGAGTGGACAGGAGATAGAGAGATGGGAGTGGACAGGAGATAGATGTGAGAGTGGACAGGAGATAGATGTGAGAGTGGACAGGAGATAGATGTGAGAGTGGACAGGAGATAGATGTGAGAGTGGACAGGAGATCGATGTGAGAGTGGACAGGAGATAAAACAACCCAAAAGTCTTTGTGTTTTGTTCTTTTTCAGAACGGCATGCGGATCATTGGCTTCCAGGAGGAGGAGATCAGCGGTCTGTGGCAGCTCATCGCCGCCATCTTGAAGCTGGGCAACGTCAAGTTCTCGCCCCGCACCAACGCCGACAACACAGACGGCTGTGACCTCTCCACTGTGGGAGGTGAGCAGGAGGGGTCACTTCTGGAAAACCGCAACACAGGATAGCCGCCCCTGTAGTCTAGTGGTTAGGGCATTGGACTCGTAATCTAAAGGTTGCGGGTTCGATCCCAGTTTTCGGCTATGGTGTTGTGCCCTTGGAAAAGGACCTTTACGGCTATTTTTTCACCCCCACCCAGGTGTAAAAGGGGTATCAGCCTTGTGTTGGGGGTTAACCCTGCAATAGACTGGCGTCCTATCCAGGAGGGGAGTCTATGACTCTCAGTCGCTTAACGCCACAGAAACCGGGATAAGCACCGGCCTGATGAGGCTTAGGCTCGGGACAGACTTAATTTAACTTTTAAACAGCACAGGATAGCCTAGTGGTCAGAACATTGCGCTCGCAATTTGACAACCCGAGTTCGATTCACGTTCGAGGGGATTTTTTTTCCCCTTGGAGTTAACATCAGTGCTGACTCCACTCTCCCCCCAAAGTTTTTTAGGATGAGACTGTAAACCGAGGCCCTGTGTTGTGTGAATGCATGCAGAACATCTTGCGCATACGTTAAATCCTGTTCCGCTTTTTGTAAGAGTAGGCCATTGTGTGCCGGTGGGAACAGATGACAATATTTACAAAAAACTGCATACACACGGGTACTGGATGAAAAAAAGCACATGAGTGCTTATTCCATTATCCTCGATATTGAAGTCGAACATTCTTAACCACTCGGCTATGGTGTCCGTCAAAAACAAAACAAAAAAAGGAAGATGAGGTTATGGGTTAATAAAAGAAGACTTTTTTTTCTGACTGCACAGTTCTACACTACACTAATCCCTTGACCAAGAGGGGGGGGGGGGGGGGGTGTTGAAGTGATAGGGGTCCTTGTCAAGCAAAGTTTGTGAAAAGCTTTTCCTACCACACTTCACTACCAGAATCTAAATCCGATTGTTAAGGGGTGGGGGTGGGGAAATGTGATTTAAAAGAATGATTCCTTTTCCGACAATCTAATCCAATCATCCAATCATGTTGTTTATGGCCCCGCTGACCACACAGGCCATATCGGGGCTGTCTGTCATCTTGTCAAACTTCTTACAACTGGAGCGAACTGCAGGTTGATTTGTATAGGGGAAGGAACTCTTGTGGAAAGTGAATGCAATATCTTTTGCCACTTATTGTGTGTTATCAATGTATGCTTAATGAATGTCGGTATCTGCTTGTCATACACTTTTATTTTTCACTTTAAACTTAAGCCCTTTTTTTTTTTTATAGGGGGGAAATTTGTTTTGTTTGGCACCTGGGCTTGACATTTTCCTCAACTATTTCTTTCTTTATTTCTTTTATTTCGAGGATAATGGAATAAGCACTCATGTGCTTTTTTTTTTACATCCAGTCCCTGTGTGTATGCAGTTTTGTAAACCTTGTCATCTGTTCCCACCAGCACTCAATGGCCTTCTCTTACAAAAAGCGGAACAGGATTTAACATGTGCACAAGGATTTAACATGTGCGCAAGATATTCCACATGCGTTTGCACACGGGGCCTTGGTTTATAGTCTCATTTGAAGGACTTTTGGGGGCAGTGGAGTCAGCATTGATGTTAACTCTGTGTGTGTGTGTGTGTGTGTGTGTGTGTGTGTGTGTGTGTGTGTGTGTGATAAATGTGTGTGTGTGTATGTTTGTGTGTGTACGTGTGTGTGTGTGTGTCTGTGTGTGTGTATGTATGTGTGTGTGTGTGTGATAAATGTGTGTGTGTGTGTGTTTTATTTATAATGTGTGTGTGTGCAGTGGTGGAGGAGGCAGCCAGCCTGTTGGGGTGTACCTACGGAACTCTGGCCCATGCCTTGATGCACAGGACTGTGGCTGTGAAAGGAGATATGGTCACCACTGACCTCAGCGTCTCAGAGGTGCTGTCTGTGTGTGTGTTGGGGGGGGGGGGGGGGGGGGGGGGGGGGTCTCTGTGGGGGGGTGTTTTCAAATTCATTTAACGTCTTTTCACAAGTTGTGATATTAGACAGGGGGAGGGGTGGGGAGAGAAGATGGATGTGTAAGTGTCAGGGGAAGGGGGTGTAGTTGGCAATGTATGGGATAAAGAATTTCAGGGGTCAATACTTGCTAAGTGATTTTTTTTTATAATTTAAACCAACCTTTTTGTTATTAATCTATTGAAGTACAATCAACAAAAGGGAAAATGTAGTTCTAACAATATCTAACAAAATCAGTAATTTCAGTGAAAAATGTAAATAAATATCAGTTACTCTGTGGTGTGTGTGTGTGTGTGTGTGTGTTTGTGCATGCGTGCGTGCATGCATGTGAGTGAGTGTTTGTGTGTGTGTATGCATGCATGCGTGCGTGTGTAAAATTGTGACCTCAGCATATCCCTGTGTGTATGTGTGTGTGCATGCTTACTGATAAGGGCATCAAATCCTGCAGTGATGGATGTGTATGTCATGATGTGATTGTCTTGTTTCAGTCGTGCTATGCCCGAGAGGCCCTGTGCAAAGCTCTGTACAGTCGCATGTTTTCCTGGCTGGTCAACCGCATCAATGACAGCATCAAGGTAAGAACCGTCCTAGAAAAATGTAAACAAATAAAAATTAATAAATTTAAAAAAACATTTTTTTTAAAGAATTGTCCTAGATTGCTGTTCAGCAAATAATCCTATGCTGTGTGTGTGTTTGTTACTTTTTATCTCGTTCTCGGAATATCAGTCCCTGTATTAAAGCCAGACTTTTCCACTTAAGCCTCTAGACCATGACTGATGTTAGATGAGATGATAAATCAAGACCCTGTCGGTATACCACACATGTTTTGCGCATGTAAAAGAACCCACAAGTGTGAGAGTTTTTTGTGGCAAAATTCTGTAGAAGAAAAAATCAGTCTCATGATTAAAAAAAACAAACACAAACACAAAAAGGAGATTTTTTTACCTAAAACTTAAAAGATATGTGGCACTGTATTCATGGCAACACGCTGTCCTCAGGGGGGGAAAGCAGTCTCAAATTTCATACAGAGAAATTCGCTGTGACCACAAGTGATATACAGTACAAATACAACCAACAAAATACAGTACAAAAGTAAACAAAATGAAAGTATTACTCTTTGATTGACTATGATAACAGTACAATGTCGTGATGTTGTGTTTTAATACAGTACAAAACTAAACAAGATGAAAGCAGTACTCTTTGATTGACTATGATAACAGTACAATGTTGTGATGTTGTGTTTTTGTAGTGTGTGGTGTGCTGCTCCGTATTGTGTGATAGTGTTCTCTCTGTCCATCAGAAAGAGGCTTGTCTATCTCTGTGCATGTTCATGCATGTATGTTTGTGTGTGTGTGTGTGTGTTTACCTCATGAATTGAGAAACAGTATTCATAGCTACATACTCGTCAAGAAACACCCAACATAAAAGTAGGTTAATAATTCCTTTTAAAAAGCAAACTGCCCCTAGTTTTCTCTGAAGTATGCAATGCTGGATAGTTGAAGAAATTTTGCTGAATTAATCATTTCAGTTTGGTTTAGAGCAAAGACGTCAGAAAAGGCACAGAGGGGTAAGACATCGTCAATTTTTATTCCATCGAAATTGAATTCAGGCAGAGGTAAAACCAGAGTTTATACAACAACAGAGCTTTTTTTTTTTTTTTTACTAAAAACCTTATCGGTTTTTTGGAGGGAGTTGGTATGTTTGATTGAACGTGATCTTGTGCTGGATTTTTTTTTTTTATGTGCTTGTTAGTTGATTTCATCACCTTTAATACAGGTTTTTTTTTTTTTTTTTGTGATGTGAAACTTTTACGCTATGTTGTTGCCATTATTGATTAATACGATGTTTTGATTGGTCGTTTGGTACAGGGAAAGGTATGTTTGGTTTTCTGCTAAAAACCCGTAACTTTGGTCCGAGGAAAAAAAGACTAGCAATATAAAGCACTGCCGATTGTGTGGTGGTGTTGTTTGTCTTTTGGTGTATGTGAACCCGACTTTTTCTCTGTATCCACAGCTTTCCTGTCATCGTCTTTTTCTTTCTTTTTTTTTACTAACGTGATTCCTCGTCTCTTTTTTTTTTTTCGTCTTTCTTGCTGTGTGTACTGTGTGCACTTACTAACATCTCTTGTGTCTGTTTTATTGGGGGTAGTTGTCTGCTTGTGTGTAGTTGAGTGCTTGCTTGCTGTGTTAGTGAGAGAAGGTGAAGAGGGAAGATGTGTTTCGTGCGCACACACGCACGCACATGCACACACACAGACGCGCACGCACACACACACACACACAACACACACACACCACACACACACACACACACACACACACATACACACTCACACACACACACACACACTCACACACTTGCCTGTCTGATATCACTATTTAGTGGAAGAACGTTAAACTGAAGAACAACACACACACACACACACACACACACACACCTCACACACACACACACACACACACACAGATGCACACACACACACACACACACACACACACACACCACACACACACACACACACACACACACACACACAAACAGACACACACACACACACACCACACACACACACACACAACGCACACACACACACACACACACACACACACACACACACACACACACACACACACACACACACACACAGAGAAAAGGGGACTTCTTGTATGTCAAGAATGTCATCTGAAAATACAGGGGTGGTTTTGGGGTGGGGTTTTGTTTTAGGGGAGAGGGGGGGGTCTATTCCTCAACTAGAGGTCTGAGGTTCACCAATGTTGAGATTTTGAGTATGTGGCCGTTTTTATCCATCCATTTAGGTTACCGCATTCTGACTTGAGGGATAAGATACAGTATGATTATGGTGAAATCAGCGGGTCAAAAGAAGAGAAATAATAAAGCAGAAGAAAAAGAAGCGTGATTTTAGTGTGGCGAGTGGCTACAAGACTGCAAGATTTTTTGTTTTTTTGATAGTATATTTTCGCAGTCCCAAGTAACTTTTCTCTGTTTATTCTATGTTTGAATTTGCCTTCTGATTACAAGAATTTAATAAACTTAAGATTTATGCACAGTGTATATCGTGATATCTTTTGGCAGTCCAAGTAATAACCTTTCTCTGTTCATTCTATGTTTGAATTTGCCATCTGATTACTAGATATAAATAAACTTAAGACTTATGCACAGTGTATATCATGTTCTTTTGCTCATCGCTGTCCCCCCTCCTCATTCAAAATGTATTCTAAGATATATAATGCACCAGTTCTCTTAGCCACTGTCTGTATGCACAAGTTTATAATATCTCTCTTCCTATTTCTCACACTCTCTGTGTGATTGTGTGTCTGTGTGTATGTGTGTGTGTGTCTGTGTCTGTGGGTGTATGAGTGCATGGGTGCTTGTGTGCATGCACATGCGTGTGTGTGTGGAGTTTTACATTAATTTTTCCACCCTGTTATTTCATGCTTTCCTTATTTCAAACTTTTCATCTCAGACTTCTCATCAGTTTGCCTTGCTGAATATCTCAGTATCCTATGAACATGTACAGCAACTCTGTATTGCTTACTTCTGTCACAAATATTTACACTTCTTTCGCTCTGTCCCTATGTCTCTGTGTCTCTCTCCATCTCCCTGTCTCTGTCTTTCTCTCTGTCTGTGTCTGTCTCTGTCTCTGTTTCTGTCTCTGTCTCTCTCTCTCTCTCTCTCTCTCTCTCTCTCTCCTCTCTCTCTCTTCTCTCTCTCTCTCTCTCTCTCTCTCTCTCTCTCTCGGGGACTGGATGTAAAAAAGCACATGAGTGCTTATCTATTATCCTCGAATAAAAGAATTTTGCCTTGCCTTGCCTTTGCCTTGCCTTGTCTCTCTCTCTCTCTCTCTCTCTCTCTCACCCCCTCTCACTACCTCCCTCTCATCCATCCCTCTTCTTCACTCTATCTGCCTTTTCACCAACAAATAATTAACTGGCACAAGACTTACTTCATTCTTCTTCTTTTTTTATTATTTAAAGGTTACAATGAAACCAAAAAGATATGTGTTGTATTTAGAAATGGTTACGGTGCGATGTTTATGTGCAATGGAAAGGTGGTTTGGATCCAAAGTGCTGCTGTTGCTGCTATTGTTGTCCTAGAAGTGTGTGTAGTTTAGTACTGTAGAATCCCCCATTTTTGTCATATTTGAGCTTTGGAGTGGGGTAGTTTTGTTGTGTGGTTTTTTTTTTTGGGGGGGTGGTTGTTGTTGTTTTTTAATTGTTGCTTGCTTGCTTGATAAGAACTTGCTGCTTTGAAGACAGAAAGTGCTGTACAGTGTATTATGTACCAAAAATTTTTTAAAAGACACAAATGAAAAATCGCCACTATTATGATCGTTATATAAGGAGCACTTATATGTTCATTTGTTGTTGTTTTTTAGATTAGAGGAGTGGAGGGGGGGGGAGGAGTTTCTTAGTCTGATGAAGGCTATGATTATAGATTATGTTGTCTTAAGTTGGTTTTGTTTAATAGACATTTTCAGTTTGTTTGGTTGTTTTTCCCTGTTGTGGGTTTAGCAGGGAAAAAGTATGTTTTCTCAAATAGTTTTTTTTCTGGCCTGCCCTCCCCTTTAAAAAAAAATAAAAATCCACATTGCAATGTTCTCTGAAGCACTTTTTATATGTGCGCGCGTGTGTGTATGTAACTGTAAGTACGTGTGCTTCACATGATTCTTTTCACCATCCCACAAGAAAAATCTGTATTTTTCTCTCTTCTTTTTTGTTGTTGTTTAATTTTCCATGATTATTAGTTTGTTTACAGTGGGGGAAAAAGTATGTAACAGTAATATATATACAAACAGCCATGGCTGTAGCGCACAGCACAACAGGTTCATACGCCAGAAGTATTGACCTAGACAGGAACGGGCAAGTGGTCAGGGCATTGGACTTTTGTCCTGAACATTTTCTGAAGGCATAGGGTTGCTTCTCTGCTGAGGTATCTATCTCAGGTGACTTTGCCATAAATCAAATCAAATCAAATCAAATGACTTTTCCTACTCCATTCCTCCTGTAGGACTTTGGGTGAGACTCTCAATCATAGTTCGTCATTGGGACACTCACATAACACCTTGTAAAGGTAAAAAAAAAAAAGGTAAAGGTGTCCCATAACCTATGTGGTCGTAGGGGAGCAAGACTTCAGACCTCAGCTTCTCTAAGGGGCCAGCATATTGAGGGCGGCGCCCATCTCCTCTCCCTCGCTGCTTTACCTTCCCTGACCCTAAAGAGTGCAGGTACTTATTTACAGCTGAGTGAACTGGGGGACTGTACTGAAGCTAAGATGGCCAAACAGTCACCCATCCTCTTGGTAACCATACTCGATACTGCTTAATCTTAGCTAGGGGAAAGCAAGCACTCTGACCTCAAAGATATCCCATCCCCTTGTGCACACGGGGACTGGATGTAAAAAAGCAATTAAGTGCTTATTCCATTATCCTCAATATAAAAGAAAAGGATAAATAAATACTATTTTTAAAAACTCCATAACTACAGGTGTGATCACAGCTCTGTACATTGATTTTTGTATAAAATCACTCAGAAATTAATTGTTCTTTGTGTAAAACACTGATAGAAGATGGAGAATGCCTGATTTAAGTATTTAAGATAAACACAACCATAAAAAAAAAAAAAACGAAAGGTGAGAGAAAGACGTTTTCAGCTATGTGCTTGAGATTCTTTTTTCACCACCCCCACCCCCACCCCCCACCCCTTTAGCTTCTCCTAGGTGTGTGTTACTTTGTTCTTATGTAAAGCCTGTGTGACATATGTCTGTATATATATGTATATATATTTTTTTTTTTATGAAGTTGTAAGGTCACTGTTATTTCCAGTTTTTTGTTGTTGTGGCTTTTTTTTTAACTTTCGGTTATTTTCCTGTTGTTCTTGTATTCATAAATAACCTATTATATCACATTTCCTTTCTTAATAAGCAAGGGGAACAGTAGTATGTTTACTAATCTCTCTCTCTCTCTCTTTTTGTCTCTGTCTCTGTCTCAGTCTTTGTCTGTCTGTCTGTCTGTCTGTCTGTCTGTCTGCCTGTCTGTCAGTCTGTCTGTCTGTCTGTCTGTCTGTCTGTCTGTCTGTCTGTCTGTCTCTCTCTTCTCTCTCTCTCTCTCTCTCTCTCTCTCTCTCTCTCTCTCTCTCTCTCTCTCTCTCTCTCTCTCTCTCTCTCCCTCTCCCTCTCTCTCTCTCTCAAATATATGCACACTCAGAGGCACTTAGGAGTAATAAACATGTAGAGGCACATGATGAAATGATCAAATCTGATAATAGAATTGATAACTGTGTAATTAGTTCTCCAAACTGTATCTGTGATATGTCACAGTTAGTATGTGTACCACTTATGTATGTTGTATCATAGTCAAAGACTTCAGTTTTGTGTCACTGACATGAAACTATGGAAAATGTTTT
>CM060338.1:23701691-23761691 GCA_030674155.1 Stramonita haemastoma | reverse complement strand
ACAAAGACAAAGAGTGGGTGAACAGGAAGAAGTTTTAATGAAATATTCATTCACTGAAGTGCTTGTTTGACCATTTAAAGAAAAACACTTGTGAAATTATCCCATTATTTTAAAAGGTTAAAAAGTGCTCTGTGTGTAAAATCACTTTTTCTTTAAATCATACAAGAGCATAGTAAAGATTAGGAATTGCAGAAGCTTATAAAAGAATCAGAATCATTTTGTGATAAGTAGAGATGGGGTTTTTAAAACAGGATGAATGTTTCAAAACCACATGCTAAGAAATGTGGTGGGTTTGTTTGTCTTTCTTTATTTTGGGGGGGAGGGGCTTCGTTTTTGTTAGAATGGAAAATGTTGCTTTTATAGCTTGAATAATATCTGTCAGGCAGCTCACAAAGTGGAACTCGCATTTATCCTCTGTTCGGTGTATGTGTCTGGTCTTCTGTTTTGTCAACAATTTAGAGGCTTGACATCTGATCGTGTCAGACATTCAGATTTGAATACACCAACAACCTGAAAAAAAGTATGTTTATGTGTCTTTCTCAAGTTTAAAAAAATAGATATATTTTTTAGCAAACTATATAATTACTTCCCCTTGCAGACAGTGCTACAGTGTGTGCTATTTACAGACACACCTGTATATAATTCAAAGCTCTGTTGGCTTAACTTTTGGTTTCACTTGCTTTGCTGTTGAACTCGTATTGAAGGCATGTTTATTTAGGAACAAGTTAACAACATCAACAAAGGAATTTCAAACATCTGCATGCATGTGTTTCTACTCACATTTACATTCATTAAAAAATTTTGCAAAAAAGTGTGTCAGTGGAAAATTTATTTGATTGATTTTTAAGTAAGTGAGTTAAGAAAGAACAAAAATTAATACCAGAATTTTTTTTTTCTTTTAGGTATCATGAGTGCATCCTGTCTGAATGAAAAACCTATCAGTTGTCAAGTCTCAAGTCATAACTAAAAAAAAAAAGTGCATGTCAATATTCAGTTTTACTTTTTCACATGAAATATAAAGACCCTGACCCTTTTTGGAGAGGAAACTTCTGTGTATATAATCCTTCAACAACCTTTTATTTTTCGTTCCCGACTTTGAGGTTTTGAGTTGGGTTGATATGGGTTACCTTTTTTACCTGTACCTGTACCCAGTGTCTGGTTTTATGGTACCCTCGTCACAACCTGTGTAGTACTCTTAATCTGGGAATAGAGGTATTTTTTCCTGCATTATACTTGAGATGAAAATGATTTCTTGTCTAAAAAGGGTTGTGTTGGGTAGTATGTCTTTTTTAGTGATCCAGTGTATTAAAGATCAGAGTCTCAGTGTTGTTTGAGACAAACATTTGAGTGGCTAGTAATAGTGTTGAATGTTGGGGGTTTTTTGGTGTATTTTATTTATATATATATATATATATATATATATATATATATATATATATATATATATATATATATATATATATATATAATTAAATCAACATTCTAGAGAGAGGCAGTTGAACAGATACTTTTTTTTTTCAAACTGTGGTGTGTGCCAGGATAATATATTTATGTTGAAGAATTATGTTCAAAATGAGAACATTACATTATGATTTTCTTATGTATTTTTTTGGTGGGTGTTTTTTTCCCTTTTTTTGTTGTTGTTTCTTTTGTGAGCATACTTATTTGTTTTGTTAGCTGTGCTAACTTTTTAAAAAATAAAAGCCTGTTTAAAGAATTATGCAAATATTTGCAAACTTTGCATATGCTGATATATCATTGTGGCCAAAATGTATGTGAGTTTTTGCATTTTTACTTATTTGGGAAAATTTTGTCATAATCAGAAATATGCTTGACTTCAGTATGCCTTACTGAAACTGAAACCGTGTACAGATTGTAAATAAACAAGTATTGTATAAACATGTATAAATGGTATCGCTAATTTCACTGCATGAACTAACAAAACCCAGCAGTGTTATTGTCATCGTATTCAGAGTGTATTTTGTCTTATTTTATCAGGAAAAAATACATTAATGTATGTGAATTTCCATTCAGTATTTGAAATCTTGGGTTTTTTTAATTTTTCTTAGTTTGGGTTGAATTTTTTTCAATATTCACACACACGCACGCACGCACGCACGCACACACACACACACACACACACACACACACACACACACACAGAAAAGTTTAAATAACATATGAACTATAGTCATGACAGAAATAGTACAATAAAAAACAAAATGTACAATATAGTCTTCTAAGATCGTGAATGTTGTTAAAATACTGAACATGTGTTGTGCTTGTCCAAAAAAAAAAAAAAAAAAAAAATTAACTGCTTGTGTTGTTCGGGTTTTAGCAGTTTTATGTTTACGTGTGTGGTTTTTTTTTTTTTTTTTTTTTTTTTGCTTGTGTGCTGATTGTGATTTTGTGGCTTTTATGTTCAGTGTAGATGAGAAGTGGATTGAAGGAAAGAATATCAAAATTCTGATACCACTTCTTCCATCAATCTCTATCAGCATTCTGATACCACTATTTCCATCAATCTCTATCAAAATTCTGATACCACTATTTCCATCAATCTCTATCAAAATTCTGATACCACTATTTCCATCAGTCTGTTCTGACTACTGTATAGTGCTTATGTGGAAAAGTGCCCCTCTCTCTCTCTCTCTCTCTCTCTCTCTCTCTCTCTCTCTCTCTCTCTCTCTCTCTCTCTCTCTCATCTCTCTCTCTCTCCTCTCTCTCTCCACACCCACACACACACACACACACACACACACACACACACACACACACACACACACAGGGGGGGGGGCACGAAACATGATCTATGTCCTGTTTCAATATGTAAGACCAATAATGCAGAACATGTGAAATGCGAGTATAAAATAATGAGAAGAAATAACCACATGAAATGAATGCTGCAGTATCGAGTATAGTGCTGTGCCTTTTGTCTTTGATTATGCCAGCGTGTATGGTTGTTGTTTTTTTTATTGTTTGTTTTTTATGTACTCTTGGTTGCCATATATTTCTCACTTTATTTTTAATTGTTATGTGTTTTGTTTAGATAAAAAAAAAAGTTTAAAGTCTGAAAAAACGAATGAATTGAGCTCCATGGAAAATGTAATTTTAAGCATTGCTACATTTCTTGATTTGAATTGATCAATTGGATTACAGATTTTTGATGGTAGCTGTTAATGATATTAGTCTCATGGAACTTGAGTGTGTGCGTGTGTGTGTGTGTGTGTGCGTGTGTGCATGCGTGCATGCATGCGTGAACCAAAAAACTTTTTTTTTAAAGAACTACTCTTGTGTCAGCATCTTTCTCATAAAAATTCACATTGTTACCGTTACTATATTTTTCTCACATTATAAGTGCTAACTAATTTTTTCTCACATTGTTACTGATACTATATTTTTCTCACATTGTTACTGATGCTATAGTTCTGTCATATTATCACTGATAATATATTTCTTTCACAGTATTACAGATGACTATATTTTTCTCACATTATTACAGAAAACTAATTTTTTCTCACATTATCACAGATAGCTATATTTTTTTCACATTACAACTGATAACTAAATTTCTTTCACATTATTACAGATAAAACTATATTTCTCTCACATTTCTATTAATGCTACAATTCTCAAAAGTTGACCATACTTTGAGACGAAGAACAGCTAGCCGTATAATCATTACACATTCTTTCACACTAAGAATGAAGAACAACACAGTGACATGTAAGGACTATTAATGTGTGTTCACTGTTCACTGTAACAGAACAACAGCTTCGAGCAGTTCATCATCAACTACTGCAACGAGAAGCTGCAGCAGATCTTCATCGAGCTGACCCTGAAAGAGGAGCAGGGAGAGTACGTCAAGGAGGTAACACTGCTCATGTCTTTTGTTAGTGTTGTTGTAATTATAGTTTGGGTTGGTGGTTTGTGACGGGGCAGTAAGTAGATTACTTCCCATGCGATCGGAACTGCCAATCACAGCGTCGTGGATCTAAATTTAGATCAACACCTGCGAATTGTGCGACATTCTGTATCGTTGGGGGGTGGTTGAAACCCGTCCATTGCCTGCACTTTGCCCATAGTGGTAAAATGTAGTATTCATGCAGCCTCATTTTAGAGGCCACATTCTAAACTGTCTGACCGTGCTGTCGTTGCCAAGAAGTTGTACAGAGTCGCAGCAGATCAAATATCTGCACTCTGTTACATTTTTTTTGCTGCCTCATCTTCTGTAACGTTCCTGTCCTACTGTTCCCACGCCGCTCATCTCAATCTCCCCACCACAGCCATACTCTGATTTGTTATCGTCTCATCCTCAGGATTTGGAGTCCACAGGGAGCCCATCAATATTAGGCCGCCATGAGGCCACCAGTCAGAGGGGCCCTGCACTTCTGCTGGATCACTTTGGTGGTGTTCAGTGGTGCCTGTTCTGAGCTAACATACGCAGGACACCACCTACTAAGCCCCCTACTAACGACAGTATTAGCTCAGTCACGGAGCCAGATTGAGTGAGTAACCCACCCGAGGTGGCGATCACCACAACATCCCTCCAACGACCGTCTCCCGTGAACCCTGTTGTGATTATAGTTGTGTCCCTTTGGAGATTTCAATGCAGGAACTGGCTGTACATATAGATCTGTGGTCTAGAGGTAACACACCTGCCTAGAAAGCGAAAAGTCTGGGTTGGAGTGTGCGGTGTTTTGAATCCTGTTTGGGTCCAAAACTTTCCGCCATCCATTAGACCATGAGTTGTGGTCTGGGTGCTAGTCTTTCGGATGAGATCATAAACCTGGGTCCTATGTGTTACAATCATTATTTAGCGCACATAAAAGAACCCACAGCAGCAAGAGGGTTGTCCCTGGCAAAATTCTGTAGAAAGAAAGCCGATAGGGAAACAAATACAGCTGCATACAGGAATAAGAAGAAAAAAAAAAGGTGGCGCTTCACTTGTGGTGACGTGCTCTCCCTGGGAGAGCAGCCTGAATTTCACGCAAAGAAATCTGCTGTGACATAAAGTGGTATAAGATAAAATAAATAAAAGGTTTTTATGGGGGGGTTTCGGGGGGATGGGGGGGGGGAATCATTCTTGAACTAGAGCTCCGAGGTTCACCATTGGTGAGATTTTGCAAACGTGACCGTTTTTAACCCGGCATCAAGACAGCCACATTCCGACTTTAGGGATGGTGTCTAAACATGGCTGACACCTGTGTGCCTGCGTTTAGGTTTGTTTTGTTTTTGGACTCAGCCATCCATTCCTGGCTGGCACGAAATAGCTTACTCTACCAAAAAGCAGAAGAGGTTTTTAATGTGTGCTTACCTGTAAAACACAGTATATGACATATGTTGAACTGTGTGTGTTAGGTGTAGAGCACAGTGCAGTATGTGATATTTTGATAATATTGTGTTGTACTGTGTGTGTTAAGTGTAGAGCACAGTGCAGTATGTGATATAATAATATAAATAATGATAATAATAATAATTTATAACACTTATTTCAAACCTAAGATTTTCTCCTTCTGTTTCCATCTCTTACCTGTCCCTGCCTTGAACATCCACCTGCCAAAGTGTGTAACCTTTATAGGAGTTTTGTGTGCGCGCGCGCGTGCGTGCGTGTGTGTGTACATTTAAATTTGCTGAAACTGTAAATTGTTATTGATTGCTTGTGTGTTGTATACATCGAATGCAAGCGCTTTGATTTGTTTTTACGAGATATAGCGCTATACAAATTCCATGTATTATTAATAATGATAATAATAATAATAATAATACTGTATTGTGTCACTGCGCTGTGTACAGGGGATTGAGTGGATCCATGTGGACTACTTCAACAACGCTGTCATCTGTGAGCTCATTGAGAAGGTCAGTCAGTGTGGGAAGGTGCTGTCACAGTGTATAATTATATATATATATATATCTTTTGTGTCTCTGTCTCTCTTTCTGTCTGTCTCTCTCTCTTTCTGTCTATCTGTCTCTTTCTGTCTGTCTCTGTCTCTGTCTCTCTCTCTGTCTCTCTCTCTCTCTCTCTCTCTCTCTCTCCTCTCTCTCTCTCCTCTCTCTCTCTCTCTCTCTCTCTCTCTCTTCTCTCTCTCTCGCACATGCACGCACACACACACACACACACACACAAACGGTCACCCATCCACTTGTTAACCATGCTCAATGCTGCTTAACCTTAGCTTGGGGGGGGGGGGGAGCAAGTGCTACAACTACTGAGCTATCCCGTCCAGTCCCCATCATTTAGATAGCCATATATACATATGATATGAAATGACTGAATGGGAACTGTTTTGCTGTCTTGTCCCCATACCAGAGTGTTTCAGGGAAAACTGTTTTTGCTCCCCAAAAATAATTAATTAATAAATAGAATTTTAAATAAATAAATAATAATGAATAAAAAAAAAATAACCCAAAAAAAAAATTCAAATAAAATAAAAAATAAGTAATAATAATAAATAAATAACTGTTTTTGCTGTCTTGTCCCCATACCAGAGTGTTTCAGGGCACACTGTTTTTGCTCCAAAATAAATAATAATAAATAAATAAATTTTTAAAGATATGAATAAATGAAAAACAACCCCCCCCCCCCCGAAATTTTTTTTAATAAAAAAAAAAATAAATAAATAAATAAAAAACTGTATTTGCTGTCTTGTCCCCCCCCATACCAGAGTGTTTCGGGCATCCTGTCCCTGCTGGACGAGGAGTGCCTTCGTCCAGGCAACACCACTGACCGCACCTTTCTGGCCAAGCTGGACGAGAGGTGTGCTGGACATCCCCACTACGAGAGCCGCAACTGCCGCAAAAACCAGTCCGACAAAACCCTGCCCCACGATGCCTTTCGACTGCGTCACTATGCGGCAATGTGAGTGTTGTCGTTGTTTTGTTTGTGAGTTTTTTGGTTGATTTTGGTGATTGTGAGTTTTTGGTGTTTATGAGTTTTTTGGATTGTTATTGTGAGTTTTTGTGTTTGTGAGTTTTAGTTGATTGGTTTTTGTGAGTTTTGTTATGTGATTTGTGATTGTTTTGTGAGTTTTAGTTAATTTGTTATTTGTGAGTTTTTGCTGTTTTATTTGTGAGTTTTAGTTGTCGTTATTTGGGTTTAGTATTTGTGAGTTAGTTTTTGTCTTGTGTGTGTACTTTATATACATCTATGTACAGTTACTGCACAACAACCTTGACTTACACACACATACACAAAGACTACATACACCTATACATTCATGTGTGCCACAACAAACACCCACCACCATCATTGTTCACTGAATAAAGTTAACCTGTACATTATGATGTCACACAAAAACGCCTGTGGTCGTGACCAAAGTAACTGCTGCCTAGAAACAAATCTGGTTGAGAGCATGTTCAATCCTGTTTGCCAAACTTTCCCCCTTCCATTATGACCAGGTGGAAGGGTTCCTGGATCATAGTACTCAGAGAGACAATAAACCGAGGTCCGTGTGTTACACATCATTATTTAGCACTCATAAAAGAACCTACGGCAACAAGAGAGTTGTCCCTGGCAAAATTTGTTGAAAAAAGCCACTCCTAGAGGAAAACAAAATTAATACAGATGCAGACAGGAAAAAGAAAAAAATGGGTAGGCGCTGCACTTGTGGTGACGCGCTCTCCCCGGGGAGAAAGAGCAGCCTGAATTTGACTCAAAGAAATCTGCTATGACATAAAGGGTATCAAATAAAATAGATAAAAATACCCACCCCATCATCATCATTGCACTGACGAAAACGTTTCACCTGTCCAATGCAGGTGACGTACAAGGTGGAAGGGTTCCTGGACAAGAACAACGACCTGTTGTTCCGAGACCTGTCACAGTCCATGTACAAGTGTCAGCACCCCCATCCTGCCACTGCCCTCTGAAGGTCGGAAGGGGAGGGGTGGGTTGGTTTGGGGGGGGTTGTTTGTTGTTTTTTTTAAAGGTGAGGAGTGTGTTTTTGTTTTTTTTTGAAGGTAAGGGTGGTTGTTGTTTGTTTGTTTTATTTTCTGTTGGGGGGGATTGTTGTTGGGTTTGGTTTTTTTTTCCGTGGGAGGGGGAGAGTTTGTTTGTTTGTGGGGTTTTTTTTTCCCTGAAGGTGAGGGGGGGGGGTGTTTTTCCCTGAGGGGAGGTGGTCATTTTTTGTTTGGGTTTTTTTTTCCCCTGAAGGTGAGTTCTTCGCCTTCTGTCTGGGACATGGCACACCTTCCTCTTCTTCCTCTTGACTGATGTTGAGAACTGGCTGATTGATTGATTGGATTGTGGTGGGCTGATTGATTGACTGATTGATTGATTGAACCCATTCTATTCACTCACATTCTCACCTTCCTGACTCATTCTATTCACTCAAACTCTTGTCATTTGTTCATTCATACCTCTTTCCTTCCTTTTTCACTGTCTGACTGTACTTTTGGGTAACTGATGTGGCTGGCTAAACTGATGCTGGATTGGCTAACTGTCTGACTGATTGGCTTGCTGCTATTGGCTGGCTTAACTGTTGACTGGCTGGCTGACTTCTCACTTAACTCCTTGAGGAGTCATAAGAGCTCTGTATTGAATTTTATCTTCAGAAGTGTGTTGTGGCCAAGTTAAACCTTGTAGAAAGGGGGCAGGCAGCCTAGTGGTTAAGCATGGCGCTCATGATCTGACAGCCAGGGACCATGGATACACTCATTTGTGGATGGGGAACAAAAAGCAAACTTTCATTTATTCGTTGTGCCGTCAGGAAGTTTTTTGTGCATTGTTTGTTTGAACCTATATCGATCGTCACGATTTACTGTACACAAGACATAATTAATGGTGTTGGTTGGCTTGCAGGAAACCCGTCAGAGAAGTCCCTGAAGAGGCCTGCCACAGCTGGAACTCAGTTCAAGGTCTGCTGTGCTGATGTCTTTTTTTATTCTGTGGTCTTTGTGTGTTCTTGTTGATATGGTTGTTTTGTGGTGTGTGTGTGTGTAATATCAGTAGAACTTTAAGTCGATCTAAAAATACAGAGTTGATAGCAATGATGTTTTTAATATACTGCGCACATCGCATAGGCAGAGTTCTTTGGTAACACCATTTCATGTAATAATAAAAGCATTCAAAAAAACAATAAACATATGTGCACCACAAACTGCAGTTATGCACACATTACACTGCAGTACTGTCCACACACACACACACAAGTTTCATATAGGCAAGAATGTGTAACCATACCCTGGATAAATCATGGGGTTTGTTTTGGGTTTTTTTCCTTGCAGATTTCGGTGACGGAGCTGATGAAGAACCTGTTGTCGAAGAACCCCAACTACATCCGGTGCATCAAGGTGAGAGATGGGGATGGGAAAGGATACCTTCTTCTTCTTCTTCTTCTTCTTCTTCTTCTTCTTCTCCTTCTCCTCCTTCTTCTTCTTCTTCTTCTTCTTCTTCTTCTTCTTCTTCTTCTTTTCTTCTTCTTCTTTCTTCTTCTTCTTCTTCTTCTTCTTCTTCTTCTTCTTCTTCTTCTTCTCTTGTGCATTATTAGATATGCAAATGCTTTATTGTTGGTTCATATGCATAGGAGTCGCACTGAAGTCAGATGTGCTGGGCCTGACTTGTCAGGCGCTTAACGGCAGCGCAACACATTTTTGCTTGTATGACAGACAACAGTAATTGCTGTCTGACATTCGACGAAGAAGATATGCATAGGAGTGCTTATACATGATTAAATATGCAAATATCTAACAGGGGACTGGATAGCCTGGTGGTCAGAGTGATGCACTCATGATCTGCTGACCCGGGTTCGAATCTCATTCAAGAGGATTTTTCGTCTGGAATTAACATTGGTGCCGACTCCACTCCCCCCAAAAGTCCTTCGGATGAGACTATAAACGGAGGTCCTTTGTGCAAATGCATGCAGAACATCTTGCACACAAGTTAAAACTCGTTCTGCTTTACGAAAGAGTAGGCCATTATGTGCTGTTGGGAATGGATGACAAAAGTCACAAAACTATATACACACAGGGACTGGATGTAAAAAATAAAAATAAAAAAAGCACACGAGTGCTTATTTCATTATACTCGAAATAAAAGAATTAATGAATATATAAATAAAAAAAACAAATTGTGATCTGCATGTGTGTGTGTGTGTGTTGTTGTTTTCCAGCCCAACGACTTCAAGAAGCCCAACGAACTGGATCTGCAGATTGTCACGCATCAAGTGCGATACCTGGGGTAAGTGTTTGATCATTTCCACGTGGCCTTTGTCTTTCTTTCTTTTTTTTTATAATCTTTTTGTTGGTTTATTGCTTTTGTCTTTTTCTCTCTATTTTTCTTTTTTTTTAATCTTTTTTTTTTTCAGTGTTTTATCACTTCCACATGTCCTTTGTCTTTCTTTTTTTTTTTATCTTTTTGTTTGTTGAATACTTTCGTCTTTTTCTCTCTTTTTTTGTCTTCTTTTTTTAATATCTTTTTTTTTGGTTTATTGCTTTCATATTTTTCTCTTCTTTTTTTTTTTTTTTGGGGGGGGGGGGGGCGGGAGTTGGATTGAGGGATAAGGTATATATATGTGCCATATTATATATATATATATATATATATATATATATATATATATATATATATTATATATTATATATATATGCGTATGTATGTAAGTATATACAACACATACACATTCACTCACACACAACACACACACACACACAACACACACACACACACACACTCACTCACTCACTCACTCACTCACTCACTCACCCACTTACACACCCCCACCCCACACACACACACCCACACACACACACCCACCCCCACACACCACCCCCACACCCACACAATTTTTACATAAACCTTTCATATCATCTCACAACACAATTTTGTTCACAAACACAACAACACAGGCTGATGGAGAACGTGCGAGTGCGTCGCGCGGGTTACGCCTTCCGGCAGGTGTACGACTACTTCCTGTACCGCTACAAGATGCTGTCTGGCTCCACCTGGCCCCACTGGAGGGGGGGATCCTCTCGTGACGGGGTGCAGCACATCCTTCAGGATCAGCAGATCCCCCAGGATGAGTATGCCTTTGGCAAGTCCAAGATCTTCATCAAGAACCCCAAGCAGGTAACCAGAAAGAAATGTGACACTCCTCCTAATATTACCCCAACCAGAAGGGGAAAAAAAGTTTTTAAAAATGTGATGCTCCATCTCAAAATACCCCAAGCAGGTAAACAACAAGAAAGAAAAAAATGTGATGCTCCATCTCAAAATACCCCAAGCAGGTAAACAACAAGAAAGAAAAAAATGTGATGCTCCATCTCAAAATACCCCAAGCAGGTAGACAACAAGAAAGAAAAAAATGTGATGCTCCATCTCAAAATACCCCAAGCAGGTAGACAACAAGAAAGAAAAAAATGTGATGCTCCATCTCAAAATACCCCAAGCAGGTAGACAACAAGAAAGAAAAAAAAGAAACTGAAACAAAATGTGACCCTCCTCTCATAATGAGTCACAGTGTTGTACCGGAGTTCAATTTTTTTAGTTATTGACATGTTCTTCATCAAGAATTCCAAGCAGGTAACCAGAAAGAAAAAAAAAATCTCTCTCTCTCCACCTCATAATACCCCAAGCAGGTAAATGACAAGAAAGAAAAAAACAAAACTGAAACAAAATGTGGCGCTCCTTTTTTTTTTTCTTTTTTTCTTTTTTCTCTTCTTCTGTTTTTCCTAATTTCTCTTTTACTTTATTATATTTCATTATCCTTTGTGTGAATATTTCGCTTGCTTCTTTATATATTTGGGGGACGGGATAGCCTAGTGGTCAGAACACTGTGCTGGCGATTTGACGACCCGGGCAAGGAGATTTTTCTCCTGGAGTTAACGTCAGTGCTGACTCCACTCATCCCAGAGTTCTTCGGATGAGACTTTAAACCGAGGCCCTGTGTGCGAACACACACAGAACATCTTGTGCACACATTAAATCCTGTTCTGTTTTTCGTAAGAGTAGGCCATTGTGTGCTGGTGGGAACAGATGACATTTACAAAACTGCAAACACACGGGGACTGGATGTAAAAAAGCACATGAGTGCTTATTCCATTATCCTCAATATAAATAAATAAATATATAAAAGAATTTTTTTAATTAATTTTTTTTTTTAATAAATACACAACACTACAAGGATACACTGTGACAATGATATACATTTTACACAACACAAAAACACACTGTGACAATGACATACTATTTTACACAACAACACAATAACACACTGTGGTCCATCTTCCCCGGCAGCTGTTTGACATGGAGGAGCGCCGAAGGGAGCGCATGCACTACCTGGCCACTCTGATCCAGAAGATGTGGAGGGGCTGGTTCCAGCGCACTCTCTTCCTCAAGATGAAGGCTGCCCAGGTTGTCATCTCTGCCAGGTTCCGCGGATTCTGGGTAAGGCACCTGTCCTATAGTCTGTCTGTCTGTCTCTGTCTGTCTGTCTTCTCTCTCTCTCTCTCTCTCTCTCTCTCCTCTCTCTCTCTCTTCTCTCTCTCTCTCTCTCTCTCTTCTGTCTGTCTGTCTGTCTGTCTCTCTCTCTCTCTCTCTCTCTCTCTCTCTCTCTCTCTCTCTCTCTCTCTCTCTCTCTCTCTCTCTCTCTCTCTCCTCTGTCTTCTCTCTCTGTTCTCTCTCTCTCTCTCTCTCTCTGTCTCCTCGTCTCTCTCTCTCTCTCTCTCTCTCTTCTGTCTTCTGTCTGTCCTGTCTGTTCTGTCTGTCTGTTTCTGTCACCTGCTCTGTCTCTCTGTCTCTGTCTCTCTCTGTCTCTCTGTCCTTCTCTTCGTCCTCTTCTTCTTCGTCTCTCTCTCTCTCTTATCTCTCTCTCTTCTTCTTCTCTCTCTCTCTCTCTCTCTCTCTCTCTGGCTGACTTTCGGCTTGCTTTTAGTTTATCCTGTGGCAAGGCAGCTGTTCTTTAGCTCTCTCTCTCTGTCAGGTCTGTTTTCCCCCATGAGAATGCCAGGGACCTGTCAGTATAAATAGCAGTCCCCATTTTCTGGAAATTGTGTGCTAGGAATTCCCTCTTTTTGATCCCTCTCTTTGTTTCTGCCTTGCTCCTTTTTTTTTTTCCTGTCGCCTCCTTCTTGTTTTATTTTCTGCCTTCTTGGTCCATTCTCCTGCCTGTTTTTTTACCAGAAAAACTTTATATAATAATTATTCCCCATGCCTAAATCATGCACTGGGCCTGACTTGTCGAGCACTGAATGGCAGTGCAATGCATTTTTGCTCTTATGAAAATCAATGATCGTTGCTGTCTGAGCGTTGGATGAAGAAGTGAAGGTTCAGAGGACAGTGGGTAAAGGGGCAACAGACTACTAGCCTCACAAACCATTAGACCAGGATGGTCAGGATGAAACAGATCCCAGATATCGTATGTCACCCAAAACATATATCTCTCAAATTGCTTGAGGCATCAGGCTTACCCGACCGTTCACACTGTAATTGGGTTTTCTTGTCAGTCTTCACAGTGTCAGTCTTTACAGTGTAATTAATTGGGTTTTCTCGTCAGTCTTTATAGAGTAATTAATTGGGTTTTCCTGTCAGTCTTCACAGTGTAATTAATTGGGTTTTCTTCTTCTTCTTCTCATTGGTTTAATGTCCGTTCACTACAAGGTGATTTAGATAATGGTACATTCACGTTAAGAATGCACTGAAAAGGGGATGAGGGGAAAAAGTGAAAGGATAAAGAAAATAATGGATGATGATAAGTTTATACAATTTCATTTATAGTAACTGACCTACTTGGGTTTTCTTGTCAGTCTTCACAGTGTAATTAATTGGGTTTTCTTGTCAGTCTTCACAGTGTAATTAATTGGGTTTTCTTGCCAGTCTTCACAGTGTAATTAATTGGGTTTTCTTCTTAGTCTTCACAATCTAATTAATTGGGTTTTCTTGTCAGTCTTTACAGTGCAATTGGGTTTTCTTGTCAGTCTTCACGTGTAATTAACTGGGTTTTCTTGTCAGTCTTCACAATGTAATTAATTGGGTTTTCTTGTCAGTCTTCACAGTGTAATTAATTGGGTTTTCCTGTCAGTCTTTACAGTGTAATGAATTGGGTTTTCTTGTTAGTCTTTACAGTGTAATGAATTGGGTTTTCTTGTCAGTCTTCACAGTATAATTAATTAGGTTTTCTTGTTAGTCTTCACAATGTAATTAATTAGGTTTTCTTGTCAGTCTTCACAGTGTAATGAATTGGGTTTTCCTGTCAGTCTTCACAGTGTAATAAATTGAGGTTTTCCTGTCAGTCTTCACAGTGTAACTGGTGTCTTTCAGGCCCACAAGCAGTACAAAGCCACCCAGAGAGCAACTCTCATTCTGCAGTGCTACGCTCGTGGATGGAAGGTAAGTCACTTCATTTTTTTGTGGATGCACCTTTTCTTTTCTTTTTTAAAGTGGGCGTTTCATGTCGTTAGAACAGTGGGTATTTTATGCTGTAAGTAAGTAGAGTGGGTTCTTTATCCTGGTAGCTGGTGGGTTTAAAAAAAAAAAGGTTTTTTTTTTTTTTTTTTATTGTTTCTCCCATGTGTTCCTCCCCTTCCCTCCCCTTTCAGTTTGTTGCCCCTTATTGTCTTGATTTTTTATTATTTATTGCTCAATTTTGGAGTTATAGATAGTATTCTACAATGTGAATAATTTATAGGTAATATTTTACAATTTGAATGATTTAAAACTTGTAGTCTTCTTTGCTAGATTATGATTGCTTTTGCTTTTTTTTTTTGTTTGGTTGGTTTCTCCACAGGACAATTTATGTTTAATTTTTCGTTTTTCCTTTTTTGTCTAAAAGAAAAAGGATTTAGTACCATACATGGAATATTGCATGCAGCAGTATCTGAAACGTATTCTTATCACCTGGCTGGTATTTTTGCATGAGTAATTTAACTGTTGATGAAGACGGCTATCATCAGCTGGCATGCAGGTATGGCTGTTTGGAGTATGCCGCACTTTAAGTCGTTGACAAGAGCTTAGATCGTTTATCACTGAGGACAGACGGACATTGAAAAAGTAGTATCACTGATTTTGATTCACTCAGTGTATTCCGTATTTATTCATTTGTATTTTGTTCGTAGTATGTTTAATATACTTGTTTATTAAAACAAATAATTATACTCATAATTTCATTCTCATTTTGTAAAAAAAATATGTGTAATTTCGTTGTAATCTTCATAATTTTTTTTATATATTATAAATGAAATTTAAAGATGTACCATATTAAAAAAATAATCGTAACTTTTCCAGTATGCAGCATATTTTAATCATGATTAATCAGTTCTGTATGATTGTTGTATACGTTGTTACGTTTATATCGGAATAAACTTGGATCATGTGTATTTTTTTCTGTATGGGTTTTAAGGGAATGTATGGATAGTGGTGTTACTGGCGAAGAAACGCAGTAGTTGTAGCCGCTATACAACTGATTCCACGAACCTTTCTCCTCTTTGCAGTGTGGTGGGCTAGAATTGGTGTGGCTGCTTCTCTCTGCAGTGTTGTTGTGACTTTCAGAAGCTGTGTGTGTTGTGTTTTGTTTTTAAACTTCTACTACTTTTCTTTCAGATATTTTCCCTGCGTGTTGTGGAATTACTTACTACCTTTTTCTCTGTGCTCAGTCGGTGTTGTTGTTTAGTTGACTGGAGTTGATCGTGCCATGGATGTATGTATTGTATGTATTTATGTATGCTGCAGGTTCTCATGGTGTTGTTTACATTAACAGGCCCTTGTCTTTTGAAGTGCATTGCTTTTTTTAAAGTAGAATCTTACAGGTCTGACTGAACATTTTCAGACCATCTTGTTTACTAAGGGTTTTTTATGGTGGCTTTTCATATTATGTAGATAGTTCATGTTTAAATGTCCAAATGTGGTGTTTTTGATTGTACATTTTCAAATGTCAGAATTTTGGCGTTTTTAACTTCAGATAAGTGTTTTCAAGCAAATGCTGTGTTTGAAATTGAATGAATAGCTTTCAAGAGTTGTGGGTGGAAGGTGAGATTTCTCTCTCTTACATAGATAGCAAGCAACAAAAATTTAAGAAAAAAAAGAATCAGTGGGAAGGGAATGGTGAAAAGAGTAAGTCTGATTATTCTAAATTTCAGGATGGTGTGTTTATGTTTTTTGGGGGGAGGGAGGGAGCGTGTCTGTTGTCTATCTGTGTCTGTCTGTGTCTGTGTCTTTGTGTGTGTGTGTGTGTGTGTTTGCGTGTGTGTGTGCGTGCGTCGTTGCGTGGTGTATGTATGTGTGCACAAAGGGAGTTCTGGAAATGCATAGAATCTCACTGGATTACTCAGTAAGGTTGGAGAAGCAGGGGGGGGGGGGGGGGGGGGGGAAGAGAAGGGATAGAAAAGGAGCATAGATCTTATGCAGGAAGTTGAGGCCTCTGACACCTCCCTCTATCCCCATAGTACATGAGAACACCTTTACCTTCTGAAGTAGGGGTGGGTGGGGGGATCAATGATATTGTTTAATAGTTTCTTTATCCTAGTCCACTTAATCTTTTTTTCTTTTTTTTTTGGGGGGGGGGATAACTGATGTTTTTGTCTCTCTTGTCATATACTGTAAATTTACTTTTGTATATCATTTCAACTCTCTCTTTCATTCAGTCTCTCTATCTCTGTCTGCCTGCCTGCTTGTCTGTCTTTTTGTCTCTGTCTCTGTCTCCTCTTCTCTCTCTCTCTCTCTCTCTCTCTCTCTCTCTCTCTCTCTCTCTCTCTCTCTCTCTCTCTCTCTCTCTCTCTTCTCTCTCTCTCTCTCTTCTATGATTTTGATCCATGAACCATCATGCAATCTTCTTTTGGCTTGTTTTCGTCTTGTATATTTGACCTCTTGTTCTTTTTCTTATTTCTTTTGTGATATTTCTGTTTTTCGTTTTTCTCGTTGGTTCTGTATACCTGATTTTGTCTTTTCCTTCCCCCCCCCAGTCCACCCCCACCTCCTATACCTCACCCTGCCCCTTGCTTTTATATTTTTTTTTTTCCATATTTTCTTCTCCCTCCTCCCTCCCTCAGCCTTCCAGTGCTGTATACTCCCAGAACAAAACGTATCAATACACATGAGTGGTTTTGTTGATGCGGTCCACATATTCTGACCTTCCCAGATTTATCATTATGTGGTTTTTTTGCTGATGTGGTCTGGAAGACATGACCCACCCAGACCCAGAAGATCATTAACATTATGTGGTTTTACCCACCAGACCAGAGGTTCATTAACATTATGTGGTTTTTGCTGATGTGGCGCAGATATTTTCTCTTGCACAGGCATTTTTGAGCTGAGCTGCTGAGTGGGGCCATTTTGGCTCGTTGAGCGCTTTTGCTTTGGTGCGGTGCTGCTGAGGTTTGCGAGCCGCTTGGCTGTCTGAAATTGAACGGGAATGCCGTGTAAGTCTGCCTGTGTCTGACCTTTGACCCACTTTTTCTGCACGAAGACTGATGTGTGCTCGCAAAGAAGTGCCTCACGAGTGGTTTTTTTACTGAGTCCACGTTGTTGTTTGGGGTTTTTTGGGGGGGGTTTCTGAGCAGAATATGCACGAATTTATGAACAACAAAAAAAAACAGTGTGTGAGGTTTGTTGTGTTTTTTTCATTTTGATAAATCACTGACTATAGTGTGTTTTTTGTGAGCAGATTTCACTGATTCTCTCATCTGTGTGTGTTTTGGTTTTGGTTGTTTTTTGTTGTTGTTTTTTTGGGGGGGGGGTTTTTTCTCACTTGATTTCAAGAAATGGCGCTAGGCATTCAGATAAAACTTCGAAAATTAAAAGGTTTTGTATGTTTTAGTCTGAAAACTTCTCTTTAATGGAAAAAAAAAAAATTTGTGTGTAAGTCATCCATAGTTCCTCCAACAGTTGACAAGACTGCAGGATTTGTCATGTGGATTTTTTTTTTTTTGGGGGTAATGCGTGGAATTAACCACTGTTTGCAGTGTAAGGTTAACAATGCTTATCTTTTAGCTTTTCCAGTACGACAGAAACGGCAGCTTTTTTTTGTCTATATTTTGCATTTTGCAGGGTCAGGCAAAAATCCCATTCTGCTTGAATTTTTGCTAAGAGCTTTTTTTTTTTGATTCATGCTATCGTTTTTTTAGGTATATGGCAACCTTTCTTTTTCGCTGTGCTGCAAATAGCTTTGTGCAAGTATTCAAAATTATTTTTTATCCATCGTAGAGTGATTTTATGGACAACTAGTTGTAGGTTAAAAAATTAAATAAGTATTTTTTTTTTATATATAGTTGTAAGTTTGTCATTTTCAACCCACCCAAGGAAACTAAAATTTTGAAAGAAGTTGTAAAAATGGACAAATATCATTAGGAAGTAGCAAAACTTTTTTTTATTGATTATTTTCTCTTTTTTTTCTTGTTGTTTTGACAAGTTTAAGATCTGCCAGCGCACATACCATAATTTTTTTTCTTTTACAAAATCAATCCAAATATTTTAACCTGATATGAATTTAGAGTGACAAAGAAATCAACAGTTTGTGAACATTAAATACAAAGTGAGAGAGAAAGACAGGAGAAAAAAAAAATCACCTAATATCGGGATATGATCAGTGAGACCGATTAAAAAAACAAAAAAGTCAAGCAAAAAGAAATGCCTGGAATATCTAACATTGTATCAAAAGAATCAATGCCCTGAATATCTCTAACATTGTAAGTTTAAACACAACAAAGGAACAAAAAAGTGAAAGAAAGAAAGAAAAGAAAAGAAATGAAATCAGCCAGAACAACTGACCACCATGACCAGGAAAGCCAGAGGCAGACTTACACCACCATTCCATGTCCTGTGTTGATCATGATCATGCTTCTCCATCTTGCAGCAGTGTGTGTCAGGTCACCCATGAACAAATCCTTCCAACAGCCACAGACGTCTCTTCTCCCCCCCTCCCCCCCCCCCACCACCTTTCTTGACTATCCTGACTCTTTAAACCCCCCCCCCCCTCTCCTTCCCCATGTCCTTCCCTGTCCAGCAACAAACAGTCTGGGGCTTGTGTTGATATGTATGAACCAATGGTGTCGTGGACCCGATTTCGCAAGTACAGACCAGAAAGCGGGTGTTATAGTATGTCTCAGATGATGATGCCTTATGCTGGAACCCCCCCCGCCCATGCTAATGCTTGTTTCCCTGCTGCATAACTATGATCTACATACATACATACATACACACACACCACACATAATACTTACATACATAAGGATAGCCTAGTGGTCAGAACATTGCGCTCGCAATTTGACGACCCGGGTTCGATTCCCGTTCGAGGAGATTTTTCTCCTGGAGTTAACATCAGTGCGGACTCCACTCTCCCCCAAAGTCCTTCAGGATGAGACTCTAAACCGATGGCCCCAGTGTGTGAACCACGCAGAACATCTTGCACACAGGTTAAATCCTGTTCCATTTTCGTAAGAGTAGGCCATCGTGTGCCGGTGGTGGGAACAGATGACATTTACAAAACTGCATACACACGGGGAGGACTGGATGTAAAAAAAAAAACACAGAGTGTTTATCCCATTATCCTTGATATAAAAGAAGAAAATAAAAATAAAATAACATACCTACACAAACAACACACACACACACACACACGACACACAACATACCTACACACACACACACATGTATATATAAATGCTGTGCTTCACTTGCCCTTGGTTATCTTGTAGGCACGGATGATTCTGCGAGCGCTGAAACTTGCCAAGAAGAGACAGCTCGCCGCCACCACAATTCGCCGATACTATTTGGGATACAAGGTATCGTCGGCTTCGTCCGTCCGTCCGTCCATTTTATTGTCATGTTGCTGATCATGGCTGCCTTGTTCCAGGCTTAATTAATTAAAAAAGCTTCTCGTTAAAAGTTTTTAATCAGTGCTGAAGTGGTGTATGTATCTTCTGGTTTTGGGGGCTGTTGAGAAATGAGTGGTGGTGTTGTGTGGCTGGTGTTTGATCCGGTGTCTGTGCATGGATATATCCAAGCGGTTTTGTTTTTTTAGTGTGTGTGTGTGTATGTGAAGTGACGATTTTGCTGTGTTTTTTTTATGTAGAGTTGTTTTGGGTTTGTTTTGTGTTTTGGGGGGAGGGTTGGGTTTTTCTTGGGGGGGGGGGGGGGTTGCTAAGATGAAAGGATTGTCATGTTTGGTTTGTGATAGCGGTATTTGTTTCCTCCTGGGTTCAAGATTTGATGTCATCAGGGATAGATGTGTTCGTTGGTCTGTGAGTTTCAGTGTATGATTAGTTGTTATCTGTGATTGTGAACTTTTTTTTGGTCCTGGAATGTCGATGTATGAAGTCAGAGTGTGATTGTTCTCTTCCCTGCCTTCTTTATTGACATGTTTGTTGTGTGTTTCGTTACATTATTGACTAGATTATCAGTTTGGTGATGAAATTCAACATTTTTTTTCTTTTCTTTTTTTTTTAGTCAAGCAACTTATCATACATTTCCTTTTTTTTTTTCAATCGCGTAATGAGATAGTCAACCCATAGTATCATTTCCATAAGTTTGGTCCACATTACCAATATACAGATATTTAAAATCTATCGTGTAAGCTTTTCAATGACACACAACAAGGGGTGATCAAACTATGATATTGTGTGTGTCTGTAACCTATCTTTGAATGAAGCAGTCGTAATCACAACTAAATTGTTTAACTTTATAGTGCCAAAATTTGATCAGACCAAAATCCATTCTGTTGCTTTCGAACAGAAGAAGGGAGGGAGGAAGGATTGAGGGCGAAAAGTTTTGACAATAGATTTCAAAGAAACTCAGTTTTTTTTCTTAGGCACAAGAAAGTGAAAAAGAAAATAGGTGTTAGAGTACAGCTTAGTTACTACTTATGATATGAATAACATCATTTTCAAATGTAATGAGGTTTGTGCGCAAATCAAATCAAATGAAGATCATCGAAATGTAAAGTGAGGGGAATTTTTGAATGTAAAAAAAATCTGAAGACGAAACGGCAGTACAAAAAGAGTCATAAAACATATGCGGCAAATCATTTAGAGCCAAAGAGATCCAGAGAAGCATTCACGTGATACCAATGTTATACTACAGATGGGCTTTTGGTGCTAGGAGGATTTTAAATGATCATGCTGAAGTTCAAGAAGTCTGTCAGTGGAATCTGCAGCAATTAAAACATGAAACAGGCAACTACAGTACTAGATGTAACATGAAACAGTGAATTACAGTTCATAGATTTAACATGAAACAGCATACTACAGTTCATAGATTTAGCATGAAACAATGAATTACAGTACATGGATGTTACATGAAACGGTGAATTACAGTACATAGATGTAACATGAAACCGTGAAATATAGCACATAGATTTAACATGAAACAATGATTGACAATACATAGATGTAACATGAAACAGTGAATTACAGTACATAGATGTAACATGAAACAGTGAAATACAGTACATCGATGTAACATGAAACAGTGAATCACACTACATAGATGTAACATGAAACAGTGAATCACAATACATAGATGTAACATGAAACAGTGAATCGCAATACATAGATGTAACATGAAACAGTGAATCACAATACATAGATGTAACATGAAACAGTGAATCACACTACATAGATGTAACATGAAACAGTGAATCATAATACACAGATGTAACATTAAACAGTGAATTACAGCACATAGATGTAACATAAAACGGTGAATTACAATACATAGATGTAACATAAACAGTGAATTACAATACATAGATGTAACATGAAACGTGAAATACAGTACATAGATGTAACATGAAACAGTGAATTATAATACATAGATTTAGCATGAAACAGCGAATTACAATACACAGATGTAATACATTACGGCATTTTATACAGAAATCAGTATAGTAGGACAAGAATCAGGCCGTCTTCTCCAAACCAGTGATTACCCTACAACCTGTTTCATGTCTAGCATGGTTTAAGGTGGGACATGGGGGGTCGAAACTGATGAAATTTGTTTTCAAGCCCATGTCGAAAGTCATACCATATATTGAAAGGGCATCAATTGTAAAGCCTAAAAATCAAAGAATTACTCAGTTTTCTGCGCTGTTGCCATGGAAACAATCCAATACGGCCACCAAAAACTAAATGTTTCAAACTCCTTAACCTTTTTATCAATAACAAGTAGAAGTAGCCTGTTTCTTCAGACATGTTTTACAATGTGAATTCTTTAAATTCACACAGGAAGATCTCCATAAATGTATCCAGCAATTTTTTATTTTATAAAAAAAAAACCCATGATTTTGGCCACTTTAGAACTCGTGTCTAACCTCAACAGATAGGGGGGGTGTAGTGTGGCAGTGACAGGTACTACTGACCACCACAGTGTCCTGCCAACCTGCCACACACAGGACAGTCCTTGAACATATTGCATGGGGAGATCACTGTGCGCTGCTTGTGTTGTAGGCGCGCGTGTTGTTAGCTCAGCTGAAGCTGGCCAAAAGACAGCGACTGGCCGTCACCACCATTAGCAGTTATTTCCGCGGATACAAGGTATCGGAGCCTGCCTGCTTTGTCGATGTTAGATGGATTTCGTTGGGGTTTGGGGCCCACGTTTGCTGTCGGTGTACAACTTTTTGGGGTTTTTGCTGATGCTGTCCCGCTTTGATTGTTCTGTACAAATAAGAATGTGAAGAGCTGTTTTGCCAGGGGTGGGACCTGAACAACCCAGATTGCTTTGAAGAATGTGACTAATCGGTTTTTGGAAAACCAGATCCTGATGTGTCATTTTTTGTTGTTATTATCTGTATCTAACACACTTCAGCTAGGGTTTGTGATAATTATGTTGTTGTTTGTTGTTGTTGTTTTTTGGGCATGGTTGATGGAGTGATTTTTTTTTTTTTTTTTAAACATGGAGGAGGATTTTCAAGTCGGGTATGGTTTATCTAACCGTAAACCATCGTGAAAGAATATTGGATGTAGTGTACATATTGTGTGGCTTGCGTTTCTGGGCACTGTTTTTTTTTTTTTTTTTTAAAGAAAACTTCGCTAGACAAGATGACTTGATCTCCCCTAAGCTGAAGAGTTCAGAGACACACCATGGTGTACTGTCAGAAACATTTCACTTCAGTTCACTTCACTTCATGGAAGTATGCTATAGATTCTTTCATGCCATCTTCACATATCTGTCTGGATGAATAAATGTCAGAGCATTTCACATCAAAAACTCTGATTAGTAGATGGATGCCCTTGGTAGATCCACTCATGAAAGATTGAAGGTTGGGGTTTTTTTTCTACACTTCAACCTTACTCTTAGAATTTGGGATACCTATATCTCATCGGTAAGGGCAAAATTGGAAGTGCACTGTTAATCGAGACACTGTACATACGTTGCCTGTAGTTACTTTTTTTTTGGTTCATTCTTTTTGGAAGTGTGCATGTTGATGTTCAGGTATGTGTGCATCATCGTTGTATCTGCATATATTCATTCATTCATGACCAGAAAAACCAAAAGTGGGAAGTACTCAGATCTGCCTGCCTAACCTACCTACCTCCGTTTCTCTCTGTGCGTACAGAATTTTTCTGTCAAAAAGGACATACAATGGATGCTTAACAACTATGGTGACATAACAGAGTAAAGTACAGACAGCATTTTCACTGTCAGTGCAATGTGCAAAAGACAGCACTTTCAGAGTCAGTGCAATATGCAGAAGACAGCATTTTCACAGTCAGTGCAATATGTAGAAGATGGTATTTTCACAGTCAGGTCAGATGTGCAGAAGACAGCATTTTCAGAGTCAGTGCCATATGCAGAAGATGGTATTTTCACAGTCAGGTCAGATGTGCAGAAGACAGCATTTTTAGAGTCAGGTCAGATGTGCAGAAGACAGTATTTTCAGTCAGGTCAGATGTGCAGAAGACAGCATTTTCACAGTCAGGGCAGATGTGCAATGTGCAGAAGACAGCATTTTCACTGTCAGGACAGATGTGCAATGTGCAGAAGACAGCATTTCCTCAGTCAGGACAGATGTGCAGAAGACAACATTTTCAGAGACAGGGCAGATGTGCAATGTGCAGAAGACAGCATTTTTACAGTCAGGATAGATTTCCAATGTGCAGAAGACAGCATTTTCACAGTGATAACAGCTTCTGCACAGCCCGAGAGGCTTGAAATGAGACACAGCTCTGGTGCTGCGTGCAGTATGGCAGTCTGCAGTGACAAAGATGGATGAATCTGATTGGTCAAAATTGAGTAAACACAGAGGCGTTGTTTTTTTTATTGTAACAGAATGTATGTGCTTTTCCTGGTTGAGATAAGGAGAGAAAAAGTCGGGTAAATCTTGAAATAGTATATAATTTTATTCTTTAAAAAAAATCAATGTTGGCAGGATAAAATAGCCGTTTTTCAAGGACTACATACATACTCCAAGAAGGGTTCTGTTATGTTGAGGAAAGAGGCACAGCTTATGCATTGCACCTCAAGCAAGAAGGACCAACTTCCATGCACATGGCAACATATATTATATATATATATATATATATATATATATATATATATATATATATATATATATATATATATATATGTATGTATGTATGTATTATATATTCTAGTTTTATCGATGCTGATTCAATTCTCCACAAAAACACATGGGGTGTTAACCTGGAGCCTCTGAAACTGAATGAAGTGACAGCCTAGCCCTGATATGGCTTACATGATTAGTAGAACCATAAACAATATAGAATGGAAGGTAGAGGACCATGGGGTAGGCAGACCTGAGTACTTGGTGTGCACTGGTTGGCATTGAACTGCAATGAATGACAGTGCATTCTGTCTGCATTGATGTGTGTGTGTGTGTGTGTTGGGGGGAGGGGGGGCCATTTGCTACAGTACTGCTGACTACAGTTTGTCCAGCCATGTGAAACTCATTTTTGTGCCACTGTCATCACTTTATTTCATTGCTTCCCAATTTTTGTTGCCACTATTTTTTTTTTAGAATGGGTAGTTGGGGGGTGGCGGGGGGGGGGGGGTGGTTAGTCTTCTTCAGCCCAGTGCTAACTTAGATATGAATCATGCACCATTGAGATCTTTGAAAATTGGAAGGTAGTTGACTTGCTCATTTTGGGAAAAACAAAGGGGGGGGCTTGAATTATTTGGGGGGGGGGGATTCTTTTAAAATTATATACCACTTTAAGTCATGGCAGATTTCTCTGAAATCCAGGCTGCTCTCCCCAGGGAGAAAAATATATCTAACAAAAGAGAGACAGAAAAGTAAAGTGAAGTAAAGCTACCCCCATACATACATCGTCATCAAGGATGAATGGTGAAGGAGGAGAAGAGAAGTGCAGTGATACAGCACAACTCTGGCTAAACATTTTCTTGTAAATTATCCACTTTTCAAACACAAGCTGATTCACTCAGTCTAAACATTCTTTAAGTGGCTGGCTTGATTTTTTTTATTTTTTGGAGGGGGGGGGGGTTGTTGTTTTGTTGTTGTTTTTTCCAGATGTAGTTGGTTTACAGTACTGTATTTTCAGATATATTTGGTTTACATCACTGTATTTTTCCGTTCATGAAGATCACTACAATACAGGTCACATTGCCAGAATTATACAATTTTTAAAAATATTTTTTTTTAAGTTTATTTAACTGCATTTGGGCTTAGAGCGATGAATACAAAAACCAGCAGACCATTGGGTGTTAAACTCTGAATTCATGAGGAGGTTGTCATGGTGGTGATGCTGTATATCAAATCATTTCATTCACCGGCGATTGTTCACCACCGTTTCTGGAAAATACAGTATCTAAAAACATGTTGTCAGTGTGTGTACAGTGTTTCTCAGGACATTGAGAAGGGGACCAAATCGGATATCATATCGTTGATGTTGTTTGTGATATTTGTTCATGTACGCAACACAACGCATCGTCTGCATTATCGATTCTTTGGTTGAACGAAGTCCATTTTCTGGCATAATTCTAGATTATTTGTTTGTGAGTGACTTACTACTGAAATCTTGCAAACAGGCAAAAAGTAAGGGGAGGGGAGGGTGACAGAATGCAAGATAAAGAGGATTTGTTACGTTGTTGAAGAAATATACTACTTAGAATTTTCGAGTAGATTTTGTTTCTAATATTCAGTTGCTTCTGGTGCTTTGCGCGGCAGAACTGCCCAGACATTTTAGAAGAGCATGTGCGTAATGAGTTTAGTTATTAGTTTTTATTGCTTTAAGCAGATATTGAAATATTGGCGAAACTTTATTCAAGGAGAAGGGCCTTAGGTAGCTTTGTAAACTGCTGAAAACCTGTATCAAGAAGGATTAGAGTTTGGTTTGGTTTGGTTTGAGCAGATCAGCCATGAGCAGTGTTGATAGTGTTTTTGAGTTAGAGTTGGCTGCAGTCCATGTGCATGGTTATATTTTTCTGGCAGTTTGATGTGTAAGCATGCATGTGCACTTGTGTGCATAGTCGGACAGTTTCATTTGTGCACGTGTGTGTGAGTGTGTGTGCATATACATGGTTGTTTTTGCATTTTTGGGCAATACTATGTGTGCATGTACACACCTCAGAGAGAAAGAGAGGGGGGGGCAAGAGAGGAGAGAGAGATAGAGAGAGAGAGAGGAGAGTTGCGATGTGTGTGTGTGTGTATGTGTGTGTACATGTGTGTGTGTGCATGCGTGCATGTGTGTATATTGTGTGTGTGTGTGTGTGTGTGTGTGTGTGTATGTGAAGTTAGAACAAGAGAGAGAGAGAGTGCTAGAGTCTGATGATTTCATGAGATGTCTCGATCATAAGACTTATGAAAAGGGCTTTACATAAAATTTGTATGCTGTTTGCTTGGTATTTATGTTAGTATCCAAACCATTTTTTGATATAATGAATGTATACTACATTTCTGAAACATGTACTTTTTTGTTTTTTTACACCACTTTAAGTCAGTCTGTGTGCATATAAATCTCACTTAGTAGTAAACAGTTTTCATTTATAAAATGAATGACTGTAAATTTATAAGAAAAACCTGGAATGAAAGAAAAACTTCAAAAGAAAAAACAGAAGTTGTGATGAAGAAGTGTTAACTGTATACTATGAGTGTTTTGCTATTGGTAAGAGAAAATTCGATGCATGGAAATAGTTGTGTCTTTTTCAGTTGCTAAGAAAGAAGAAAATGTGTACAGTAACTACTTGCAGTTTGTGAGAGTTAAAGTATCAATGCTGAGAGATAAGTTTGTGGCATTTGCAAAGAAAAACTTGATTCTTAGATGATTGATCATTAAATATGAGTCAAAAAAAGGACCTAAAGTGAGGAATGTACAGCTTGTGAGAAAGAATACACTTTTACAGGAAATGAGTAAGCTTACATCAAGAGTTTGAACACTGAAAATCATACTGAATTGAATAACCTTGATATTACATGTAGGTTTAAAAAGGAAAAATAGTGAAATGAATAGTATCAATTTACATAAGGTGCTAGACAGAGATATTGAATCTCAAAAAAAGAGAACTGGGAAGAACTTATACATGCGTTAAAAAAAAAAAAAAAAAAAAAAAAGTGCAAAGGAGGATGTGGCGTCGATGAAGGGAGTGAGAAGGCTGACTGACGCCATGTTGTGTTCCTGCCTGTAGGCCCGAGTTCTGCTGGCGGAACTGAAGGAGATGAAGAGGAGGGATCTGGCGGCCATCGTCATTCAGAAATACGCTCGTGCTTTGCAGGTGTGCTTCCTTTCCTCTGCATCCAAAGTCTTGCCCTTAATTAACAGTATTATTGTTTCCTTGTTTTCCAACTCTGGCTCTGTATCATATTCAAGATGGGTCTCTAAGCGTGACTGGGTTTGTTTTTTGGTTGATTTTTTTTTTTTTTTTTTTGGTCACTTAGAGATCTGTATAACCGGAGTTCATGTTCTTGTTTGTTTGCCCGTGTAACGCAGTAGTTTCGTGTGTTTTTTTAGACGTGCGTTGCTTGTTTACGTCTTTTTACTGGTATGCAAAATCTTTGTCTTTTAATAGAAATTTGACGTGAATTACTTGGGTTTTTTTTTAATTAATTAACACTACACTATAGTTTTGAGATCACCCAAGTTTTGACTTGGTTGTACTTGTGTTTCTTTTGGTAGTAGTTTTATGACAGTGTGTGGGTGTGTGTTAATTTCTATTTTTTAACCATTCTAATCACAGAACCTTTTTTGATTTTAAACGTTTGGTTTCCAGAGTGCGTTAACATTTTCCTTGTTTTTACGAAGGGCACTTTACTACATTTGATTCCACTTCGCGTGCTCTCGTCATTTTTTTTCCTTTTCTCAAATAACATGATTATCTATTTTGCGACTGCTAGTAATTTGTTTTAACAGTCTTTATGTTGATTGTTGTTGTCATAACATAGATTTATTATCATTATTGTTGTTGTCATAACATAGATTTCTTATTGTTATTATTGTGCTACCAGCTTCCATATCTTCCACACCCAATGTTAAGAATCTATATGTAGTTGACCACTGAGCACCTAGTTTTCCCATGTTCAATCATTTGTATGAGGTATACATTGCCTTTTCTTGCCTGTAGTGTAGCATTCGATTTTTATAAAGCATTTGGTTCTGAACTACTATTTCAGCTTGTTCGTGTACTGCATTGTTTGCGTGTTGTTTGCATTTTGGCAAGTGAAACGTATCAGCATGGACCAATTTTAAAATGATTTCTAGTTTAGCTTAGTCGAACAGGATCGGTGATTGACATCTGGGACAATAATCAAGTCAAGTCAAGTCAAAAACTTTTAATGTTTCCCTGAAGGGCAATTGCAATACTGACAGGCATATTGATACGAATCCTAATCAAAAGACGCAAGATAGCTACTTTCATTTTGTTCCTCAATGTTTATATATATAGTGATATATATATGATTATATATATAAATTATTATATATTATATTTAGTGATATTGATAATTAATATAGTGATATATGAAACATGTATCAAGTGCAATATATAGACTCATGTAACTACCCCCTACAGCACTCTACCCTTCCAATTCCCCCACTAGACATTTACCCAGATCCTATGATATACAGCTTTCCTGCAATATTCACCTTTCCCGCTTTCCATCCCACTCATGGTCTATCCACCACCACACCACACCACACCCCTCACCCTCTCCAATCTGTTTTTCTGTGACTGTGTCCCACTGTGTGACCTAAACCCTTCCAGTGAACGATAGTCGGTCACTCACAGGGTGTGTTGCATGGTACATGTTGTGGATTTTATAACACAAAGTGGTTGGTTGGGGTCCTTGGTGTGCATTGTGTAGGCGTTGTTGTGTACATAGTGATGATGACGAAAAATGGCTGTTTGTTGCTGCATTGATGATTGATTGATTTTGATTGATTAACCAACTTCCTTCCTTTTTTTCTTGACAGATGGTTGAATGTTTTACTCGTGCCAGTTTTGAAAGTATATATCGTTATCGTGGTGCTACATTTTTATTTATTTGTGTTTGAAGAAAAGTTTGGTTTTGATATTTATGACTGCATTTTGGCATGGAGAATGATTTTGAGTTGTGTGTTGATTCAGAATGGTGGTTTGTTTTTTTTGGTTTTTTTTTTTTTTGGTTTGTTTGGTTATTTTTACCTTTTTAGACAGGAGTTGGCGTCAGTGATGCGTTGATGCCTTGATGATTCCTGTTTTGTGTTTGAATATTCTGTTGAATTCTCTCTGTTGGTGCATTTTCTTGTGTGTTGTTTTCAGGAGAGTTGATAATGAGTGAGATTTTGTGTGTAAAGAGTTGTGTGATGATTGAGTACGAATGTGGTTAGATTACTGGATGTGTACAGAAAACCAGCACCAACACGTTTCTTTTTTGCATGTAGGCATGGCGCGGTTGTTGCTTGTGCATTTGGAGCATGGGGGTTTTAGGGGTTGGGGTTTTTCTCTTTTTTAGTGCATTCTTGATTTTTTAACTTCTTTCATCTTGCATCTTCCTTAACATTTTACGTTTAACATTTGGTCACATGATCACTCACTTAACGTTGTGTAATGAACTCACCAACAATAGAAATTTTTTTTTTTTTTTTTCGTAGTGTTATTTTATGAATTTTAAAGAGTTCATAGATTGAAATTTCATTGAATCTGCAGCGATTAACTATTTTGTCAGAACTTAATTGTGAGTATGTTGTATGTTTCAAATTCTTGATTCATGTTTAAAAAAACAAACACATTAGATATGGAAATGTATATGGTAATAAGTTTCTAGGCTTTGTTGTTATATTTAACAAAGTAAGGTACATGCTGTTTTTCCAAGTAGGAAATGTAAGGTATGGCTTGAGGTGAATAGCTGACTGATTTATATCATAGTTATGTGTATTATATAATATCCATTATGTTTTATCTTTTGGCATATGCCATCTGTTGTCACCCTCTCACCTACCGTCAATATGTCGTCTGTTCCCACACGTCAGTTGTCACACACATTACACATTGCAACATTATCCACTTATATATATACATATGTGTTGTCATTCTCATAGTCTTCATTGTGGTAGTTTAGTTTCCAAGCACATCAGTGTCATTTTTTTTGTTTTGTTTGTTTTTCATATTATCTTCGTTGTTTTTAGTTTAATGTCCAAGCACATTGGTGTCTCTGTATTTGTTTTGGTTATGCATTTATATACATAGTTTGGTGTCCACATCCCTGTCATTTGTGTGGCATAGAAGTAGAATTTACCTGTACTTGTGCTTGCAAGAGTCTCAGGAACTAGAGGCTTAGCTTTTTTTTTTTAATTTTTATTTATTTTATTCTTTTATATCGGAGGATAAGGAATATGCACTCATGTGCTTTTTTTTCATCCAGTCCCCATGTGTAAGCAGTTTTGTAAATATTGTCATCTGTTCCCACCGGCACACAATGGCCTACTCTTACGAAAAGCGGAACAGGATTTATCGTGTGCACAAGATGTTCTGCATGCGCTCTCACACGGGGCCTCAGTTTATAGTCTCATCCAAGGGACTTTAAGGAGACTGGAGTCAGCACTGATGTTAACTCCAGGAGAAAAATCCCCTCGACCGGGAATCGAACCCAGGTTGTCAAATTGCGAGCGCAGTGTTCTGACCACTAGGCTATCCCGTCCCCTCTGAGTGAACTAGAGGCTTAGTGTAACATCAATAACTATGAGGAAGCAGTATATACACCTGTTCATTTCAACAAAGCTTAGGTATCAGAATATCACCTGATAATTGCTGGTTGTATTGTGAGTCAGAGAAGATCTTGTGTAATGCAAGTTTAAAGTATAGAGTTGTGGTTCCTATTGTGTCTTAGCTGTAACATGGAGAACAAGAGAGAGAGAGATTCTATGACAGCTTTGATCATCACTTTATAAGAAGCATTGCTATCATCAGTAGAGAACAAAATTTGTAAGGTCATCTGAAGTGTCTGTGTGTAGTGTGTGTGTGAGTGTGTGTGTGTGTGTGCGCACATGTGGGTGTGTCTGTGTGAGCTAATTTGATATTGTTATTATAGCTCAGATAAATTGTGAGGTTGCCCTGTGATCAGGAATATATGAGGCTGTTATTGGTAAAACATACTAAATGTAGTTTGTGTTTGTAACGTCTGGTGTTGTTAAGTGTACACGCACACACACACACACACACACACACACACACACACACACACACACACACACACACACACACACACACACACACACATATTGACATGAGAAAGCAAAACACTGTCTTGGTAAAATATTGATTTTTGTGTATTAGTACTTTAAGTTGATTATACACAAAACTGATTAAACACCTAGTTTTAAAATAGTGTTTCTTTTAATTTGTTAGCAGTACAAATATGTATCAGCTTTTTTTTTTTTCATTTTTGCTGTGTGAGCTTTTTACTTTTATACCCAAATTTTGCAAATTATTATAGATATACTTCATCATTAGCAGACTGCATGTACAATAGTCAGCATGCTTGTTCCATAGCATAGAGTGAGAGTCATTTTCACTACAGATTGAAAAGTGACAATGACCAAGGCTTTATAATGATTTGCCATTGGAAAGTAGATATTTATTCATTTATTTATTTATGCATTTGTAGATTAGACTGAGCTGTTGCAGTCTCCCTTTTTTGTTCTTCCCTCCCTGCCTGTGCCATTGTCCTTTGCATGAATACATTTTTTTTTAAAGAAAGAAGTATGTAGCAGACCAAAATTAACACAATTGTCCTTTTCATAAATACAACTTCTTTTTTAAAGAAAGAAATATGTGGCAGACAAAAGATTAACAAAAAACAAAATTGATTTAACCATCCAAACAAATTATTACTATCCCCCCAAATCTGAGTGTGACTACCTTTCGTGGTTGGGGAAAAATAGTGGCATATGCAAAATCTGGCAATCTATCACTGATGAACAGAAAATGGTTTTGATGAAGTTTAATTCTAGCCATCTACAATACAGTGGCTGATAAGTTGTGGCATGGATGTACAACTGTCTTATCAGATAAAAGTTCCAGACCGAATTTCTTTAAAGAAAACCTACTTTTGTATAAAAATAAAATAAAATAAAATAAATAATAATAATAATAATGAATAAAGTAAATAAATAGATGAATAAAACAACTTATTTCATTTGTTATTCATTCATTCCTGTATTTTCTTTATACATCAGAAGTATGGCTGGAAAATTTTAAGAAATAACTGATGTAATAGGTGTAAAAAAAAAAAAAATTTTCAAGTAACGACAATTATACATTCCAATAAAAAAAATCAAAACTTAAATCAACCACAACTATCAAAAACCCTGTTGTATTCAACCGACCTTAATTAAAAGGACCATGGCACAGCACGAGCATGCAAATGCAGCAGCTCCCCCCCTCTTAGAGTAAACCTGTCCTTGACCTTGTGCTTGCTTGACCTTTGCCTGGCCTTGACCCTAGATGTGTCTTTGGTTTGGTGTTGGTGCTGGCCGCATGCAGGCACGCCATCTGTTGGCGCGCATGAAGCGCGAGAAACAGGAGTTGTGGGCACAAGGTGTCATCGTCAAGTATTTCCACGGTTGGCAGGTGCGCAAAGTCTACAAGCCCAAGTTTCGCCGCATCGCCGGTCCCAAGGTGGCTCGCTTCATCAAGACAGCGCTGGTGAGTTGGAAATTGGGGTTTGTTTGGGTTTTGCTTGGGGGGTTTTTTGGGGGCGGGTGGGTGGGTGGTTTTTTGATGGGGGGGGGGGTTGTTTGGGTGGGGTTTTTTTTTTTTTTGGGGGGGGGATGGGTTGGGTGGGTTATGTTGAGTATGTGGAAGAGGATAAAGTTTCACCTGGTGAGTTGGAAATTGGGGTTTGTTTGGGGTTGTTGGTTTTTTTTTGGGGGGGGGGGGGGGGGGCATTGGGATGGGTTTTTTATTTTATTTGGGGGGGGGGGGGGTGTATGTTGAGAATGTGGAGGAGAATAAAGTTTCGCCGCATCGCCGGACCCAAGGTGGCTCGTTTCATCAAGACGGCGCTGGTGAGTTGGGGGGGGGGGGGGGGAGGGTTGTTGGGGGGGGGGGTTTTTGGTGAGGGGGGTGGTATGGATTTTTTTGTGGTTTTTTGTTTTTTTTTTTAAGGGGGTGGGGGGGGGTATGTTGAGTATGTGGAAGAGGATAAAGTTTCGCCACATCAAGACGGTGCTAGTGAGTTGGAAATTGGGGGTTGTTTGTTTTTTTTTGGGGGGAATGGTTTTGGGGGGGGGGGGGGGGTTTGGTTTGGTTTTGGGGGGAGGGGGGGGGTTGGGGGAGGTTATTTTGAGTATGTGGAGGAGGATAAAGTTTCACCGCATCAAGACGGCGCTGGTGAGTTAGAAATTGGGGTGGTTTTGTTGGGGGGGGGGGTTGTTTTATTTTTTGTTTTGTTTTCTTTGGGGGGGGGGGGGGTAATGTTGAATATGTGGAAGAGGATAAAGTTTCCCCGCATCACCAGACTCAAGGTGGCTCACTTTATCAAGACCGCGCTGGTGAGTTGAGAGTTGGGGTTTTGCTTGGGTTTGTTTTGGGTTTGGTTGTTTGTTGTTTTTTTTTGGGGGGGGGGGTTTGGGGGGATGGGGTTGTTTTGGGGGGGGAGTATGTTGAGTATGCAGAAATAAAAACAGTCATACACACAAACTTCCCTCATTCAGTGTGAAATTTCAATCTCACAATGATTCCCAGGTGGGATGAGTGAGTTAGAGTACTGCACATTCTGGGTGACAGACCCCCCCAGAGTGTTAAGCTGGGGAACAAACAACAACAACGACACAACAAAACCACAACAACAAAACAACCACACAACAACAAAACAACAACAAAACCACACAGCAAAAACAACAACACAATAACAACCAAAACCACAAAACAACAACAACAAAACAAGAACCACCACACTGAAATGGGCTGCCGCATACGGTTTGCAGAAAAAAAACGACAAAACAATTATATATCACTTTTAATCTATCTTATTTTTTTATGTCTAATATCACTTTTCAGTGGATAGACGTTAAAATTGAAGACACGGTGTGCAGAAACAGCAAGACAACAACACAACAACAACACAAAACAAAAACACAACACAAAACAACACAACAACAACACAAAACAACAACAAAACAAGAACCACCACCACTGAAATGGGCTGCTGTATACAGTAAGCAGAAACAACAAAACAACAGCACAACAACAACACAAGACAACAACAACAAAACCACACAACAACACAATAACAACCAAAACCAACAAAAAAAAAAAATGCAGAGAAATGCCAAAACAACAAAACAACAACATCAACAACAATGTAGAAATGCCAAAACAACACAGCAACAACAAAACAACATCAACAACAACCAAAACCACACCAACAAAAACACCAACCGCAACACCAAAACAACCACCACCACCACACTGAAATGGGCTGCCTGCTGTATACCATGTGCAGAAACAACAATGCAACAACAACACAAAACAACAAACACAACACCACCACCACCACAAACAACCACACCACCACACTAAATAGCCTCCCTCCCACACACGGTGTGCAGAAGCGTCGTTACCTGCTGAAGCTGCGTGACAACCTGCCCTCCCTGTCCCCCACCTGCCCTGACTGGCCCCCCGCCCCCAAACGCTTCCAGACCACCTCGGAGGAACTGAGGAAGATCTTCCACCGCTGGAGGGTGCGTTCTGTCTTCCTCTGTGTGTGTGGGGGGGGGGGAGGGGGGGATGTGTGTGTAGGGGGTGGTTGGGTTTGTGTGGATGTGGGGGGAGGGGGATGTGTGTGTAGGGGAGGGGGTTGGGTTTGTGGGGGGGATGGATGTGGGGGTAAGGGGATGGGGGGGGTTGTGGGGGGGAGGGGATGTGTGTAGGGGGAAGGGTTGGGTTTGTGGGGGGGGTGTGGGAGGATGTGTGTAAGGGGGGGAGGGAGGGGATGGGGGGAGGGGGATGTGTGTGTAGGGGGGATGTGTGTAGGGGGGGTGTAGGGGGGATGTGTGTAGGGGGGGGAGGGGATGTGGGGGGGGGTATTAGGGGGGATATGTGTGTAGGGGGTGTGGGGTGGGGGTGGGGGGGTGTATTCTTTCTTAAATTCAATGTCTCTTCACTCATTATTATTATTGTTTATTATTTATTTTATATCGAGGATAATAGAATAAGCACTCATGTGCTTTTTTTCATCCGGTCCCCGTGTGTATGCAGTTTTGTAAATATTGTCATCTGTTCCCACGGCACACGATGGCCTACTCTTACGAAAAGCGGAACAGGATTTAACGTGTGTGTGTGTGTAGGGGGGGGGGGGGGATGGATGTGGGGGGATGGGGTTGGGGGGGGGATGTGAGTGTGGGAGGGGATGTTGTGGGGGGATGTGTGTGTAGGGTGGGATGTAGGGGGGGGTTGGGTTTGTGGGGGGGAGGAGGGAGGGGGGATGAATGTTGGGGGGGGTGGATGGGGGGGGGGATGTGTGTGTGTAGGGGGGGGGATGGGTTTGTGTGTGTGTGGGAGGGGGGATGGATGTGGGGGGGGATGTGTGTGTGTAGGGGGGGGATGGGTTTGTGTGTGTGTGGGAGGGGGAATGGATGTGGGGGGAGGGGATGTGGGGGGATGTGTGTGTTTAGTGAGGGGGGGTTGGGTTTGTGTGTGTAGGGAGGGGGGGGGGTGTTGTGTGTGATTCAAGATTCAAAATATTTTATTGCCATTTAAGTCATGCAGACTTATTTGAAAACACACAAAACGAACATCAGTTTTAATTATCTTTCTGCCCAAAATGATGCCCACTAAAAACATGTTGCATTCTTCTTCTCTTTTTCTCTTTTCTCAAAACGTACACCCAACTGTAAATGAGTACCTGCCCTCTTTAGGGTCAGGGAAGGTAAAGCAGCGAGGGAGAGGAGATGGGCACCGACCGCCCTCAATGTGCTGGCCCTACAGAAGCTGAGGTCTGCAACAACATCTCTGAAACAGGGTAGCCGTATGGGGAGGGGGGGGGGGATATTCTTTCTTAAATTTAATGTCTCTTTACTCATAGTGATATTATTAGACGAGTGTGTGTGTGTGTGGACTGAGTTGTGCTGAGTTTTGCATAGTGATGATGAGTGACGCTGGTGTTGCAGTGTTCCAAGTACCGGCAGAGGTTTGACAGCAAAGCCCAGCATAGGATGAGAGAGAAGCTGATGGCCAGCGACCTCTTCAAGGACAAGAAGGACACCTACCCCCCTACGTGAGTCCTTACCCTCACCCCCATCCCCTACCCCCCAGAATAAAGAATACTGCTGATTTTTTTGACTTTTTAAATAATACAGCAAATAAAAAAAAAAACAAAAAGAAATTGGTGATCAATATGAAATATTGTTAAGATTTGTTTTTGGAGGAAAAAAAAAAACAACTCTAGGTTTTAGTCGCTGAAAACAAACAGCACTTGGGTTTAAGTTAAACAAACAGCACTTAGGTTTTAATGAAAACAAACAACATTGGGGTTGTAGTCTCTAAAAAACAAACAATAGTTGGGTTTCTAAAACAAATTGGGTTATTAAAAACAACAACATTGGGGTTGTAGTCTCTAAAAAACAAACAATAGTTTTTAGGTGGGTTGTAGTCCTAAAACAAACAACTTGGGTTGAGTCTCTAAAAACAAACATAGTGGGTTTTGCTGAAAAAACAGGGGTTTAGTAAAAGAAACAACATTTGGGTTTTAGTAAAACAAACAATACTTGGGTTTTTTAAAACAGACAACACAGGTTTTACTAAAAACAACAACACTTGGGTTTCACTCAGAAAACAAACTGCACTTGGGTTTTTTAAGGGGAGGGGTAGCTCCGTGGTCAGAGCACTCACTTTCCCCAAGCTGAGGTTTAAGCAGCATCGAGCGTGGTTACCATTTGGATGGGTGACCTTTTGTGCGCCTTGGCTTCAGTACAGATCCCCCAGTGCACTCAGCTGTAAATGGGTACCTACCCTCTTGAGGGCAGGGAAGGTAAAGCAGCGAGGGAGAGGAGATGGGCGCCACCCTCAACATGCTGGCCCTAGAGAAGCTGAGGTCTCTGACGCCTGCTCCCCTACAACTGTCTAGTTATGGAACACCTTTACCTTTTTACCTCACTTGGGTTTTAGTACAACAAACATCATATGTGTTGTATATAGTATATATATATATATATATATATATATATATATGTATATGTATATATAATATATGTATATATATATATATATATATATGTTGTATATATATATATATATATATATATATATATTATATTATATATATATATATATGTATATATAATATATATATATAAATACGATAAAAAGAATAAAATATAAAATAAAATAAACACACTGGGTGTTTTACAACTCATGGCTGCTGTTTCAGAGTGCCGGTGCCATACAAGGGAGACTACTTTGGCCTGTCCCAGAATCCCAAGTGGCAGAAAGTGTACAAGCCGTCAGAGGATGGCGACGTCGTGTTCGCTGACAACATCATGAAGATCAACCGGGCCGATGGCAAGGTCGGTTTGGTTTTTTATTTATTTATTTATTTTATTTTTTGTTTATTTATTTTATTTTGTATTTATTTATTCTTTTATATCGAGGTTAATAGAATAAGCACTCTATGTGCTTTTTTTCATCCTGTCCCCATATGTATGCAGTTGTGAAAATATTGTCATCTGTTCCCACTGGCACACGATCGCCTACTTTTACGAAAAGCAGAACAGGATTTAACGTGTGTGCAAGATGTTCTGCGTGCGTTTGCACACAGGGCCTGGGTTTACAGTCTCATCCGAAGGACTTTTGGGGAGAATGGAGTCGGCATGTATATTTGTTTTTATATTATATATATATATATATATATATATATATATATATATATATATATATATATTATATTATATATTATATATATATTATATATATACACACACATACATACATACATACACAAAATCACACACATACTACACACAACAACACACACACACACAACACACATACACATACACACAACATGCATATTTATACACACCTAACACTAAAACCAAGGCTGTTTCATGCTGCCCTATACTACAGATGGTTTCCAAGCTGATGGTGATCAGCTGCAAGGCCATTCTGATCCTGGACCCTAAGAGTCTGGTCGTATATTATATATATATTATATATATATATATATATTATATATTTTATATATATATTATATATATGTATGTGTGTGTATATATATATATATATTATTATATATATATATATATATTATATATTATATTTTTGTATTTATATATATATATATATATAATTATCTGTGGTTGTGTATATGCAACTCATCGTATTACCAAACTGTGGTACAGATGGTGTCCAAGCTGATGGTGATCAGCTCCAAGGCCTTCTGTCCTGGACCCAAGAGTCTGGCCGTCAAGTACCGCATCCCCCTCACCCTCGTCACCAAGGTCTCCACCTCCCCTACAAGGACAAGCTGGTCGTCTTTCACCTGCAGAAGGTAGTCTGCCTGTCTACCTGTCTGTCTGTCTGTCTGTCTGTCTGTCTTTCACCTGCAGAAGGTAGGTCAGTCGTTTTACCTGTCTGTCTACCTGTCTGTCTGTCAAATCAAATCAAATCAAATTTTTACTTTGCAGATGGTACATTGAATAAGCGTCTGTCTGTCTTCCTGCCTCCTATCTGTCTGTCTACCTGTCTGTATGTATGTCTGCCTACCTGTCTGTCTGCCTGTCTGTCTGCTTGTCTGTTGTCTGTCTGCCTGTCTGCTTGTCTGTTTGTCTTTCATTACAAAGGTCAGGCACCACATACCTCAGGGCTGCTTGTCTGTCTGTCTGCCTGTCTGCTTGTCTGTCTGCTGTATGTCTGTCTTCCTGTCTGTCTTCCTGTCTGTCTACCTGTCTGTCTGTCTGCTGCCTGTCTGTCTGCTTGTCTGTTTGTCTGTCTGCTGTCTGCTTGTCTGTTTGTCTTTCACTACAGAAGGTCAGACACCACACATCTCAGGGCTGCTTGTCTGTCAGTCTGGCTGGCTGGCTGGCTGCTTGTCTGTCTACTGTTTGTCTCTCTGTCTGTCTTTCACTTACAGAAGGTCAGGCACCACACACCCTCAGCCCTGCCTGCCTGTCTGTCTGTTACCTACCTGTCTGTCTGCCTGCCTCTCTGTGTCTGTCTACCTGTCTCTCTGTCTGTCTGTCTACCTGTCTCTCTGTCTGTCTGTCTTTCACCTACAGAAGGTCAGGCACCACACACCCTCAGGGCTGCTTGTCTGTCCGTCTGTTTGCCTGCTTGTCTGTTTGTCTGTCTGTCTGTCTGTCTTCTGTCTGCTGTCTCTCTGCCTCTCTTTTCTGTCTGTCTGCCCCCTCAGTCCTTTGCCGTTTTTGTTGTTGTTTGTTTTGTCATGCATATTTTGGGTCAGTGGTGTAAGGTAATGCGTCTGTCTAGAAAGCAAAAAGTCTGGGTCAGAGTGTGCGGTGGTTCAAATCCTGTTTGAGCCCAAAACTTTTCCCCCATCCATTTGACCATGAGTGGTGGTCTGGGTGCTAGTCTTTTGGATGAGACGATAAACCAAGGTCCCTTGAGTTACACATCATTATTTAGAGCGCATAAAAGAACCCACGACAACAAGAGGGTTGTCCCTGGCAAAATTCTGTAGAAAAAAGCCACTCTGATACTCTGATAGGGAAACAAATACAGTTGCAGACAGGAAAAAAAGAAGAAAAAAAAAAATAACGGGTGGTGCTGCGCTTGTGGTGTCGCTCTCTCCCTGGGCACAGATGTCAGTTTTCCCCACTTTCAGCTCCTCTCAGCCACTAATTATTTCATCTCAATCCCAGCCCAGCTGGTGCTATTTATAGCAGGAACTGACCGCACTTGGACTAGGTGAAATGAAAGGGCTCGCTAAATTTAGCACTCTTGACTGAGTGATGTTGGATTTGTGCGCTGTACAGGGAGAGCAGCACAAATTTTCATGCAAAGAAATCTGCTGTGACATAAAGTGGTATAAAAAAATAAAAATAAAAATGTGTGCGTGCATGTGTGTGTTTTCACAGCAAGAGAACGGGGACGTGCTGACGAAGAAGGGGGACTTTGTGTTCAGCAACGACAACTTGATAGAGATCGTGGCCAAGGTGGTGATGGCAGTGCAGGCCTTGACGGCAAACAGCCTGAGGTGCAGGTGTCGCAAAGGTGAGTCCATCACCACACATACCTGTCAGTATCCCCACTTTCAGCTCCTCTCAGCCGCTAATTATTTAAACACTCGGCTAGAGCATCTGTCCACATTGTTCAATAAAAACAGAGTATCCAGAAGAAAAAAAATTATGATTTTTTTTTTTTTTAAAGAAGAGACATAGCATCCAGTAACTGTTGCTCACTTTATACTCTATCATTAAACATTACACTATGTATTTGGTAGATAGACAGTACTACAAATTAATGAATACCACTTTGGTGTTCTGTAATTTGTTTTCAGGGAGGATGTCATTGTTATAATGTTAAGCGCTTTGTGCTATTCCTCAAAAGGGAAGGAAAGCACTCAAGAAATGTCCAGTAGTAGTAGTAGTAGTAGTGGTGGTGGTGGGAAGGAGGAGTGGTAGTAGTAGCAGTAGTAGCAGTAGTAGTAGTATGAGTATTGCACTATGTGATATGTTAAACGCATGCATAAGATTTTTTTTTTTTTAGGAAACCCAAACCATCACAAAAGCAAACAAATAAACATCCATGTAAGTAGAAGTAGTAGTAGTAGTATGAGTATTGCACTGTGTGATATGTTAAACGCATGCAGTAAGTTGTTGTTGTTTTTTTGAAACCCAAAGCATCACAAAAGCCAATAAACCTTCATAAACTTTTGCTTTCTTCTTTGGGCAGGATGTTCGCGGAGTTCAAAGGTCACACGGTGGAAGTGTCCTTCAAGAACGGCCAGCCGGAAGTGCAAAGTGGCAATGTGAGAATAACCCGCAAAGGAAACCGATTGGACGTCATCCACATTTAGTGTGGCTTTGCTTTCTCCCCACGCCTTAATTAAAATAAATCACCACTGTACAGCTAAGCTACTTTCGATGGAAAAGGGGAGGGGGGGGGGGGGGTCACTGGTTTGGAATTGGGAGGGGTACAGCTAGCAATACAAGGGGAAAAAAACCAGAATGTTGGTGAAAAAATTTTGATACAGTGTAATATATATTTTGGTAAAAGTGTGGTGAGGAGAGAGAGAGGAGAGTGTCACTAACAAGGTGATAGTCCTGATGTGGTCAGCATGGCAGGAGTCTATGAAAGATTGGATTGGAGAGAGAGAATTTGATTATCTTGGCAGCACAGGTTATGATGGGCTCTGTATCAGACTCTCAGACAGTTCACTTTAATTACGCCAGTGCTAAAATGAGGAGGCCCAGAGAGGGTTTGCTGCCTATGATCAGTTTGTCACATTTCTGTTTTTGTAGGAAAAATGCAGGGATGAAGGGAAGTTAAGTGACTGGGATCCGTAATTCCCAAAATGTTCAGTTTCACATATATTCTCCACCCCGTTTTCTTGTGGAGAGGAATCGATGTCAAAAGTGAAAACTGTATCTGTGGTATAAAGGCTATAAATAAACATAAGTCATGTGACAGGGTGACTCCTAAGTTGCCTCCCCTAGCTGCATGAACAGACTGTGCGCTATTTTGGGGCACACCTATAAATAGTGCAAGGGTTTTATTTTATTTTTCTTTCTTTTTTATTTTTTTTCTTTCTTTTTGTAGCTGTAGCTTTCTATCATAATTGCGCATGGCTCCATAGCAAAGTGTATTCTAAAAGCATTTTCACAATGGTTGCAGGGGAGTGGGATGGCTCAGTGGTCAGAGCACTCACTTTCCCCCAAACTGAGGTTAAGCAGCTTTGAGTTTATTTGCCTCTCAGATCAATGACCGTTTATGCGCCTTGGCTTCAAGTACAGTCCCCCAGTTCATCCTCCTGTCAATAGGTACCGCTGCCCTCTTGAGGGTCAGGGAAGGTAAAGCAGCGAGGGAGAGGAGATGGGCGCGCCCTCAGTATGCTGGTCCATAGAGAAGCTGAGGTCTCTGATGCCTCGCTCCCTAATGACCGCATAGGTTATGGGACACCTTTACCTTTGATAGACGGCTCACTATTCTGATCATGCTCAGTCTTGTTAGTAGCCCACATTCAAGAGGGAATGTCTGGAAGATCTTGCCCCAGTTACAGTGGTATTGTTGACATGATATATTATCATTATTGTGTTTGCTGAGGCAGACAGGGGACAGTATCGTGAAGCATCTATGCTTATTGCGTATGAAAGGTTACCTGTTATTACTTGGAGACAAGTCACTGTTAACATTGCACACTTGAAAATTCAAACCAAAAAAAAAAAAAAAAAAGGTTTTTAAGTTTGGAAAGTGGAGGGAGAGAGGTTATGTTAAGATATAGATGCACAATTCATAAACAGGATTTTTTTTTGTATAGGAATGAAACTTTCCTAGCAAAGTTTGGTCTGGTAAACTCGATAGCACTCAACTTACCAAATAATAAAGAGAAAACTATATTTAAACTTGATATGAAGTGTTGTTCACATCGCAGTAAAAAAAAAAAAAAATGTGTGTGTGTGTGTGTGTATATATATATATATATATATATATATATATATATATATATTATATATATATATATATATAACACACACACACACTACAGAAATGTTTTACCAGAGTGCATTTAACTGGCCTGCACTCTGCACACCCTCACATGGTGTGAAATACCTGGTTTGGGATGTCAGGTTTTACATCCTTCACTAAACACACGACCGTTGAATTTGAATTTGCTCAGGAAGGCAGCAAAGCCGTCAAATTGATTTCAAGTTGTGATCAGATCAAAACCAAAGGACCCTGCTCATAAGTTCTCACACCTTTGTTGTGGTTTTCAAACTGTAGTTTTGTCACCTTAAGTCTGGCGCCAGATGAATCTCTTTCGCAAGATCTGTGAATGGGAAGCAAAGCTGTATTTCAGACCAAGAATAACTGGAAAAAGGGAAAGTGATGAAAATCGTCAGAAATATCATGAAGGTCTTTGACCATCGAAGTTCCTGTGGCCTTAACTGTTATTGAAGGAAGATGGCCTTCAGTTTTGGCAAGCCTGTGCACATAGGTTGACTGCATGTCAAGGTCAATCAGAGTGCAAAGGGCAATGTCAAAGGGCATCCTTTAATGCGTTCTCTTGTTACAAGCCTTAATCATTTGCTGTCGTTTTCACCAATTTGTGGAAGAAAGTGTTAACACTAATTTGCCAACGTATCTGTCATAATCAGAATTTTTATTAAATCTTGAATTAAAATTTGCCAAGACCACACAAAATCCTGGAGACAGATAGCAGGTTTGTAAGTGGGATGATGACAGGGAAGGGAGAGTGTTGGGGGGGGGGGGGAGGAAGGAGAAGGGGATGGGATTTAAAGGTTTGTTTTTAAAAAACAAAAAAAATGTGGTAGGCATCTTTTTCCCCCGGAAAAGATTCCATCTTTATGATTAGGGACCACAGAACAATACACCAGGAGGTATAAAGTTCAGCGGACGTAAACAGCATTTCTTTGATGACCAATTTCAACATTTTTGTTTCTTCAACCGCAGTGTGGGAGAGAAGAGAGAGTGAGTGACTGACAATTTTTGCCGATGGATTTAAACGCGGTAAAGAACAGGGACCGTAGCAGAGAAAGTGTTGTGAGCGTTGGCCCGTTTTATGCAAGATGTGTTTTGTGTACAGGTACAGGTAAGAAAATGTTGGACACACTTAATTAATACGGAGAGAAGACGGAACATGCGTTGAGAAAAGTTTATTATTATTATTATGATGATGTGAAATTGTTCAACCTGACTAAAGACTGTGAGAGTGCTGGAAAAAAAGGGAGGGAGTGAATGCTTACAGAATGGGACTTACGCTCTTTTTACTGTTCTGTGTTTTCTGTCTTATTTTTTTTTTGCATGGCTGCCGTCGTTTGTTTTATTGTCAGTTTGCTTTGTGATATATCGGGAGTAATTCTTTTCTGAGAGAGAAGAAAAAAAAATCTTTAAATCCAGATCTTTGTTCAATCCTTGTGGAATTTCGACGGTCATTGTTGACTATTGTAAGCATCCAAGTATAAGTCTTTTTTTTTTTTCATTGGTTAAAAATTCTGTTTTGCATGACATTTAATGTATGTACCGTTTTGTTGTTATTGTTGTTGTTTTTCTTTGTAAATCTTTGAAGATCTGTGTGTATCATTGGTCACTTGTAAGGCTTGCTTTTATTTCAGTTGTGTAAATGTTTTAATTAATAATAAAAATGATTTCAGTGGTTCTTTGATTGTTATTATGTATGCTTATCACAGATCTATAAATGCTGCAAGGTTTTCCCAGTTCAAGTATTTTGCAATAGCGTTACATTGACCGTGCATACACAGCCAAACAGCTTTTCACTGTACACAGTCCTGCAGTTAGGTGATGATTAAGATGACCACTACAAAAAAAAAAAAAATGTTGAAGTGTGGTTCATTTTGTTACACTGTGACATCGCCAGTGGTAAACCACTCGTGAAAATTTTCACTGCTGCTGCCGCTTAAAATATGCAAAGCAAAGACATTTATTTTAGGGAAATCCATCAGAAAAAAAATTGAATTTGAGGACACAGTTTGAGAAAAACTTGAAAGGACAATTTGAGGAGAGCACAGAGAAAGGGAAAATGAAAGTTGGAAAGGAGTGAAATAGGATAATCTTGATACGCGAGACATAAAAAAAAAGCAGCATTGTTTTATAACTAGCACTGTTGTTGTGCGAGGGAGAGGAGATGGGCGCCGCCCTCGACATGCTGGCCCCTAGAGAAACTGAGGCCTCTGACGCCTCGCTCCCCTATGACCACACAGGTTATGGGACACCTTTACCTTCACTGTTGTTATACAGTTTGGTCAGATTGCCAACTCGTTCAGAACTGTGTTTGTTGCTGTAAGGAAAAAGGACAGACAGTGAAAGCGTGACGTCTTGTTCCCAGATCTGTGCAGTGCCAAATAGACCCATGATCTGAGTTGTCGTTTCCTTTCATCGTTGCTATGATTATGTATCACCGTTTTATTGGGCGATTGATGTTGATGTGTATTTTGTTGTTTGAATTGTTTTCTTGGCAGAATCTTGGTCAAAACATTCAATTGTGGTGTTTTTTTTGGTTGTTTTTTTTCTTATATTATATATGAATTTGAGTTATTGTGTACCCTCAGTTATGGTCTTATTTGAAGTCAGTGTACTTTTTTTTTGTTTATATTTGACAGCATCGGTTTTTGTTTTTTATTATTACATTGTTGATGTTCTGATTTTTTACAGCAAATGGATTTGTTTGGAATGACTTTGTCAAGTCTTTATTATACTATTTATTATTGTTACGCACTTTTTTTCTGGTCTGTGTATCAGACTTTATTTTGTGTTACTTTGTTTTTAATGTTTTTCTTGATAACCCATTTGCTTGATAATCAGCATAGTACATGGACTTTTGTGCTGTTAATTGAAAAAAAAAAAAGAAGAAGAAAAAAATCCATGATGTAGAGAAATAAGAAAAAGTGATGCAGTGTGTGTTGTGTTGAATCTAAACAACTGATTAAGCAAATCATTTGAAAACTAAGTTGATGGAAATAATAGAATTTTTCCTCTTTTTTTTATGTGGATTTTTTTTTTTAATCTAGTTATGTATATGTTATTTTCAGTTGAATTTGTATCATTTTTGCTTGTTTATGGATATGGTATTTTCCGTTGAATTTATATTGTTATGCTTGTTTTCCTGATATAATGGAGAATACAAACTGTTCAGTTTTGATTTTGATGTTTTTTTCGCTTGTTGAAAAAAGAGATGGGCAGAGATGGAATAAGCAGTTCCAGATTTTTTAAAGGAGGCGTTTCTTATTTTCTTTATCACAGTTTCTTCTTATTTTTTTCAAAAGCTTGCAGATACGCAATAAAATCTAGTCATTCAGTTTGTTAAAAAAAAATTTTAAGTTATAGTTTCTAAACTTTCTTTGAAGAACAAAAGAAGAAAATCATCATTTTTTTTTCCTTCACTTTTCTTTTTTCACGCCATTTTTGTATTAAGCAGTGCTTTAAGAAGTGGAACTTTTAAAGAGATAGATTTAGTTTGAATATTGGATATAGTGTACCCAGTACATTGCACATGTGGACATGAGGTTAGACAGATGAAAAGGTAAAAATTGCAAGCTTTCCATTACACTTACAGGGCCAAAGGGCCCCCAAACCTAAAAATTCCAAAAAATCTGAAAGGAATCTCGACACCACGTTTCATTCAAATCTTTGTGAACCGGAAAATGAACAACACCATTACCAGTCTGTTTCCCTTTCTCCTAAGCCAGATTTTTTTCTCCCTACAAACTAAAAAAAAAAAAACACAAACAAACTGAAAAAGTAGTATTCTTGAGCAGTTCTCATGCCGGAAATCTGGCATTTACGGTTAAAATGAGCATTCTCCCTGCACAGAGGAAGAATGGGTTAGCTGAGGGGAGGTAGAGGGAGGAGTGAGGACACTCGGCTTCTCTCCTCTGAAGTCGGAGTATGGCTGCCTCTATGGCGAGGAACTTTGAAAACAGTCATACACACAAACATCTCATCCAGGTAACACAATTTCAATCTCACAGAGATTCCCAGGTGGGAGGGATGAGTGAGTCAGAGTACTGCACATTCTGGGTGAAAGAACCCCCCAGAGTGTTAAGCTGGGGAACGCCCAACAACAAGAACAAGTTAGCTTTTCGTCCACATCTCTTCCACAAGACTTTGGAAGAAAAGTGCGCATCTTTTCCTTTCCGTATGCTACCCCTGCATCTGTGTGATGCTTTGTTCACCATCTCACCCACCCTCATTCAGATCCATGTCTGTGTTCCTGCATCTTCAGGTTTATCCTCCCAGCATCAGTGCTGTACAAGTCAGAAACATTTTGAGGGAGGGGGGGGGGGAGTCAGTCTGTGACTGCTACCTTGCAGATAAAGATGTTGTAAAGTTAGTTTATTGGGGACGGGATACCTCAGTGGTCAGAGCCCTCGCTTTCCCCAAGCTAAGGTTAAGCAGCATCGAGCGTGGTTACCAAGTGGATGGGTGACTGTTTTGCACACCTTGGCTTCAATACAGTCCCCCAGTTCACCCAACCGTACATGGGTACCTGCCCTCTTTAGGGTCAGGGAAGGTAAAGCTGCGAGGAAAAGGATAAATTTTGGCATATTTTGGGTCATGTTTAGTAGCATGACATTTACCATTCACATTTTGAGTTATTGGAAATCATATTTTTGCTTCTTTCAGTTTTGGTTTCTTTATATTTCCTTTAGAAATAGCAGAAAGCCAGCAACAGTTACGTCAAGAAGAGAGATGACAGTATGGGCTTTTGCTTTAATAAAAGAAGTTAGGGGCAGGGGGGGAGGAGGAGGAGGGGTCAAGGCCAGACAGCATCCCCCCTCCCCCACTACCACCACTCCTTCTTTCCTATTGTCTTCACGAGACCAGTCCAGGCAAAAAATTTTGCTCAAATTTTTTTCATTTTCACCTAAGTTTTCAGTCTGTTTGGGATTTTTTTTGGTCGTTAATTTCATGAATGCTGGAAATCGCTGTGATTCAGACCTTGAGGATGAAACACAAATGTTTGCGTTCCCTTTCTCTGTGTGTATGTGTGAGTTGTCATCGACTGCTAATGGTTGATTTGTTCCAATCGATGGATCGTCATCGTCACCTCCTCTTCAGTTCTGCATGAATGTTCCGTGCTTCCTTCAGTTCTCGTCGTTCTGCTTTCTTCACCTGTCAGTCTTCAAAAGTTCCCATGTTCACATTTCTGACAACTTACCCTCCATTTTTCTGTCCCTTCTCTCTCTCTCTCTCTCTCTCTCTCTCTCTCACGCTGCCATACAGATTCTACGTCTGCTGCGGCCGTTTGTCTTCGATTCCTGCTGCAACTGATCAGGTGTGGAGACAACATGGCTGCCTGACACCGCAGGGGAGAGAATTACCCGGGAACCGCGGACAACCGATTCGAAAGTAATTCTATTAATTTCAGGAAACTAGAGGCAAAATGAATCAAAAAGAAGAAACTTCATCACAGTGCATTATGTTAAATTTGTGGATGGATTTTTCAAAACTTTTTGTCTATTTTTTGTGGGTTTGGGTTGGTTGGTTTGGTTTTTTAATTGCAAAACTTGTGTAATGTTTATGTGATTTTTTTTTTTTTTTACCAAACACACAGATGCACGCACACATGCGCATTCACACACACACACACTACACACACACACATACATACACACATACATACACACACACACACTACACACACACAAACACACACACACACACACAAAACACACACACACACACACACACACACACACACACACACAGCATGTGGGACTTAAAAGTGGGTAAATGCAAGATTTTACAAGAATCACACCTCTCTATGTTCATGTTGTCAGCAAAATCAGGAGGCGACAATTTATAATTCCTTCGTTGGCTGCATTATTGACCAATCGTATCCTTCTTACCATATCAGAGTTTTATCTTTGTAGCTGTGAATGGTTTTTCTCTTTGCATGAACTGTATGGTTTACTGTTCTTCTATGACGAGTTGACAGTGTACTGTGCGTCTATAAGCATTCATATCATGCCTTTGATTTAAGCTTGACAGTCGCTCGAGTGTTTTGGAGAGGCATTTTATCAGCCAGCATCCCTTCCATATCATGACTTCAGTTGTTGTTCAAGTCAAAGTCAAAGTCAAGTCAAAAACACTAGTGGTGGGGGTGGGGATGTTTTCCTCTTGGGGGGGTAGGTGTGGGGGAGGGGTCAGGTTTTTAGGAGGTGGGCAGGGTTATGTTTCTTTTTTTTGTTTTTTTTTTCTTCTGTTGGCATATACCCACCCCCCAGGCCCAACTTTTTTTTTTTTGTTGGGATTTGTGGGGGAAAGGGGGTTGGGAGGGGAATAGCTTTTATCCCGTACAAGGGATTTTGTTTTAGTGGTCCAAATTAAAGACAGCAGTCATGATCAGACATGAGGGACAGAGAACGGGGCAGTTGCCATCCAGATTCAGAGCTGGTTCAATGGCGAAAACATTATTATAGAAATGTGAAAGGGTTAGAGAATCTTTGAGGAGGGAGGGAGGGGGGGGGGTATCTATTTTAATGAACAGCCTCCATGAATGTTAAGAAACTGTTCCCCTATTTTCAAGATTACGCAAATGTTTGCATGAACAGGAGCTTTGGGTCCATGACACCAGTTTCTAGTGTTGAATTTTTTGTCCATTTTTTTTTTAAGAATATATTGTGGATAAATCATTTTTGACAGTTGTTGTTCTTTGTATTTTGAATACTATTTATCAAAGATCTTGTGTGAAAGCTTGCTGGAATTTTTTGTTTGTTTTTTTAATGTCTACGCAATCTACTGAAGAGATCTGTCGCAAAATATGCATTTTTTGGGTTGTATTTTGTTCAACCATCAATCCAGTCTTGTTTTTGTATTCTTGTTTGCTTCTTTTCATTCTGATAAGTGATAGTTCAGTTAATTTTGTTTTCTTGTATAAATGCGCGTTCTCTCTCACTCTCTCTCTTCTCTCTCTCTCTCTCTTCTCCTTTCTCCGTTTTGCCAAAAACTTTGATTAATTAAATAAAATTTGCAAGGAAAATGAAATGAAGATTCATCTTTGCGTATGATTCGTGTTTCTCCAGAATTTGTGTTGGAATGTGTGTTGTTATGTGGAGGTGTCAGTACAGGGTGCGTCAGCTGACTGAATCTGATCGTTATTCTGATCATTGCGTAGAAAGAAACAGACAAAGTGTCCTTGCATAATTGGAATGCAAGATCTGTCGTAAACAGGGATGATCTGAGAGCTAGCTCACCCCAGGTTTAGGTTGGGTTTTTGTTTGTTGGATTCCGTTTTGTTCCCTCTGGATCCATAGTTTATGTTGTTGTCATTAATTAATTAATTAAGCCTGGATCATTTTTTTGAAAAATTGTTTTGGTGTGATAAGAGTTCTCAAGTTTTGGACTTTTTTTTTTTGGTATTTGATTTTTTTTGTTTATTAGTCTACACACTCGTGAGTAAAGACCACGCAAAAGATATGTCTTTAGCAAAGAAAAGAAGTCTGAATACAGAACATGATTGGTCAGCAGATTGGTGTCTTCATTGTCGTGTCATTTTTCTTCCTGTACACCAAAATAGCCATGTAGTAGGTATGACGATCTTTTCAAAGTCAGAACATGGAGAAAATGTTTACCTGACAGCCGATGTGAATAAATGACAAAGTCGTCTGGAATGTTTGGACCAACTCCCCTCAAGGGTGACTTAAACTGAAATGAAAGTTTGGAATTCATTATGTAACGGAAAAAAAACTTCTGAAAGAGTCACCCTGGAAAATTCCTCGTTTAGGGTAGCTGCAACAATCTTGAAAGGCATCACAGCTGATGAGAGACTGACAACAGCTGAGATAGATTATGGCAGAGATAGACCATAGCTGGTGAGAGACTGACTTCAGAGATAGACCATAGCTGATGAAAGACTGACTACAGCCAAGGTAGATTATAGCAGAGATAGACCATAGCTGAAGAGAGACTGACTACAGCTGAGGTAAATTATGGCAGAGATAGACCATAGCTGAAGAGAGACTGACTACAGCTGAGATAAATTATGGCAGAGATAGACCATAGCTGGTGAGAGACTGACTACAGCTGAGATAAATTATGGCAGAGATAGACCATAGCTGGTGAGAGACTGACTACAGCCGAGGTACATTAGCCTATAGATAGCAGAGATATACCATAGCTGGTGAGAATCATCGTAGAATCTACAGGAAAGTGTAGTCGTCACCTTTAGGGTAATACTTTCCCCTCCTCCCCTCTCTTCCCCCCCCCCCACCCCCTCCCCTTCTGAAATGAAAGAATTTTGTCAGATACTAACATGCGGCGCAGTAAAATTTTGCTATTTGTTTCCTAATTATGCAAAATACATTGTTATTTTGGTCGTTTTGTTTGGGGTTTTTTTTTGTTGGAGAATACATTTTGCTGGTCATCTGATTTGAATGATCATGAATCACAAAGGTTTGATTCCTCTGTAAAACGCGACATTCGTACTGTATGTGAATCTGTACCACTCTGGCTCTTTTCTTCTCCTGCTCATTACTGGAAGACCAATACTTTCTTTATATGCATGCCATGATGCAAATGCTTGTTTGTAGGCAGATAAGATGTACTGTAGGTGGCTATTTTGGCTTTTTATATGTGGCTTTTCAATTCAAATGTGTTGCAGACAAGACTTTCATGTATGTGGGATGCGCATGTGTTTTTTTTTTGTTTTTTTGTTTGTTTTTGGTTCTATTTATTATGACTGTATGCAGAATAAACAATGACATTCTGTACATGGAGTCTGCTTGATATTTGGAGACTTGGACAAGGGCACTTTCCAGTAGACTGAGACCCCCTTTGAAACGCGCTTATAGAAAGTGGCAAGTTATGTCACAAGAAGAACATCATTAAGAGTCTGATGTACTTCTGGGCCAAATTAATCATTTGTCTCAGTTTACTGTAAAGTGCCCTTGTTAAGTTGTATGTATATCTGTGAGTGTTATGCAACATGCATTTGTGCAGCTGTGGTCCCGTGCTTTTGTGTGTGTGTGTGTGTGTGTGTGTGTGTGTGTGTGTGTGTGTGTGTGTGTGTGTGTACATTTGGATAGGGGGATAGAGTGTTCTACTTTCAGAGGAAGTGGTGTATTGGTGGCCTAGTGGTGACAAAGGCCTCCAGAAAATTACATGTTCTGAGTTCAATCTCTGCTTGAACCCAACTCCCCCCCCCCCTCTCCCCCATCCCACCCATAACCACTAGACCTCGAGAGATGGTCTAGTTGCTAGTCTCTCATATCATGCCGCAGTCAGGAGAGCTGGGCCTGCCTTGTCAGGTGCTTAGAGGCAGCACAATGCCCTTTCACTCATATGACAGACAATAGTTGCTGTCTGAGCACTTGAAGAAGAAGTATCTAACCAGCCGCTGTGGCGCAGTGGTTAGCACCTTGGATTTCAGACTGGAAGGTCACTGGTTCAAATCCCATAAGAGTCATAAGGATTTTTCAAACTCTGGCTGGCTCCTACCCAGAGTGAGTGTGCTGCTGTGGGCTCAGTGGGGAGACTGGGACCACACAGTCGAGCTTCATCCTCTTTACAGATGCGAATTTGAGAGTGTTGCTCAAATTACCTGACCAACACTGCAGGTGTCTGTATCTCTCGGGCCCGTTGATGCCGGAATATATTATGACAGTAAGCGTAGAGTGCAACTCAGTCAAGTAGTCTCAAAGTGGATGCACTTCCACAGCAACATCATTACATCATGCCGATTTCCATTGATTATCATGCAATAATAAAAATTGTCTCTGATTCGGTGGCTCCCGTTGGTCTGGTCTTATTGGTGACCTCAGATTTGGTTTCCTGATACACTTCTGTGCCTGTGGTGAGTTTGTGTCCAGGCTTTTGGGTTGAAAGCTTGTGGGAATGGTCATTAGAGGGACATTGTGGTGGTCGCCACCTCAGGTGGCCGACTCTCTCAGTCTGGCTCAGCAACTGAGCTAATACTGTCGTTAGTAGGGGACTTAGTAGAAGGTGTCCTGCGTATATTAGCTCAGAACAGGCACCACTGAACACCACCAAAGTGACTCAGCAGAAGTGCAGGACCCCTCTGGCTGGAGGCCCCACAGCGGCCTATTATTGATGGGCTCCCTGTGGACTCCCGACCCTGGGATGAGACACAACGAATCAGGGTGTGGCTGTGGCGGGGAGATTGAAATGAGCAGCGTGGGAACAACAGGACAGGGACGTCACAGAAGATGAAGCAGCAAAACAAAACAAAATGTTCTGTGTTTCAGAGGAAGTGGTGTGATTGGTGGCCTAGCCTAGTGGTGACAAAGCCCTCCAGAAAACGAAGTGTTCTGAGTTCAATCTCTGCTTGAACCCAATGCTCCCCCCCCCCCCCCCCACATCCTACCCCAAAACCACTAAGCCTTGAAGATGGTCTAGGTGCTAGTCTCACAGATAATGTTGTGAAGTCAGATGTGCTGGGCCTGCCTTGTTAGGTACTTAACGGCAGCGCAATGCCCTTTCACTCATATGACAAACAATGGTTGCTGTCTGAGCACTTGATGACGAAGAAAAAAAAAACAAAAAAAAAACAGTTTCTCCAGAGTTTCTTCTGTAAAGCCAAGGTAACACCACTCTCACCAAAATAATAATAATAATAATCATCATCATCATATAAAATATAAAAAAATAATTTTTAAAAAAACACCACTCTCAGAGCCAGAAGTCAGGAGAGTGTCACCACCCTAACACTACATGGCACCACATTCTCAAAAGTCCTTTGGATGAGACTAAATAATTGAGGTCCTGTGCAATCGCAAGCAAACTTTCTGGCGCACTTAACCCATTCCGCTTTTCGTGAGTATGCCATTTTGTGCCAGTGACAACATTTACAAAACTGCATTTACAAGGGACGGGTTGTAAAAAAAGCACAGTGTGTTTATTCCATTATCCTCAAAATAAAATGATGACAATAATAATTAGTAATAAAGAAGAGACTGAGTATCAAATAAAATATTGCAATCTATAATTACAATTACTGCAGCGGCCAATCGAACAATGAGTTAATTTTACCTAAAAGTACACAATTAAAAACATAAGACAGGGGGAAGATGCCAGTACAGGCAGATGTTGAAGACAGAACAAAGAACATGAAAAAATATAAAAACTCCATTCATGAAAAAATATGTCTGTAAACAAGGAAAAATGAGTATAAACACACAGCTGCAGCAAATTATTAAAGTTGATTAAATAAATATTTTTTTAAAAAGTAAAGATGTAGAAGTGTATAGCAGTGTATTGTAGTGTGTTATGAAGTAAAAATGTAGAAGTGTAAACAAACAACAACAAAAGAGAACTGTATTGAAGAGTATTGCAGCATGGTGTGAAGTAAAGATGTAGAAGTGTATTGCAGTGTGGTATGAAGTAAAGATATATGTGTAGTAAAAAAAATATTAAAATTTTTTTTTTTTAAAGATCAAAAATGGAGTTGTTGTAAATATATGATACTCTGTGTGTCAAAAAAAGTAAATAAATAAATTAAATTAAATAAAGAAGAGACTACAAAAAAGAGAGAGAGAGACCCAGCCCATATCGCTGCCTATTGCAGAAACTAGTAAGTTGACCCTTCAAGAACACAGTCCAGCAGCTTTGATATAAACTTTCGGGGAGGGGGTGATGTAATTAACCTTTTATGCTCGCAAATTAACAATATTATTTTCACCTCACCTGTGAGTGAAAACCCTCCCATTCTTGCCTAATTGCATCACTGAAACCTTAGGCCACACACCACCTTTAATTTTGGCCACTTTTTCCTCTGTTTTCCTATATTATCACTCTGACATAAAATTTATACCATAATGTACTATGGAAGCATTCATGGAAATAAAAACTGCTTTTTATGAAGGGTCTAGCCTCAGACTAGTTTTGAAACTTATGAGATTTTGCACAAATTTGGTAGGTTAGAATTGTCAGCAAACACTGTAACCCCCCTCAGTCCTTAGTTACGGGGACTGGATGTAAAAACAAAAAAAAGCACAGGAGTGCTTATTCATTATCCTCGAAATAAAAGAATTTGATTTGTTGTCTCCTAGCTTCCTAACCACAATATAATGCATGCGCTGGGTCAACATTGTAGGTGGCCAAGCATCCTCTTTTGATGGTCATTCTCAACTTTCTTGTGACAAGACCTACCAGGTATTAATTTATGTCCTCAATCCCCGAAACAAGTATACAGCACATTTTTTTCTACAATCAAAAATCTGTGAAAATCAGCAGAAATTTGTCTGATTAGCACTCTATAGAAGACACTGCTTGGGCCACACACTTGTATTATTTTCACTACTTTTCCCTTCTATTTTCATATATCACTTTTGCATTCACACTGCACATACTAAGGCATCCACAAAAATTTTTAAAAACACCTTTATCAGACAGACTAGCCTTTGACTCAAAGCTCATGTGATTTTTTTTTTTTTTTTTTATAGAAAGTGTGCCTGGCAATTTTATTTTATTGATTTGGCACAAATTTGTTAGTAGCTTTGAACTTTTTTTTTTTTTTCAGCAAACACTGTACCCCCTCACTCCTTTGTCCTCTGCTAGCTTCCTAACCGCAATATGCATGCGTGGGGTCAAGGCTGTAGGAACACAAGCAATCCACATTGGATGATCATTTGCAACTTTCTTGTCACTAACTGGTATTGCTCTATGCCTTCAATCCCAAAAACAAGTGCACAGTGCATTTTTTCATACTTTAAAAATCTGTGAAAATCAACCCAAAAATTTCCAACCTACACTCTATAGAAGATACTACATGACCCCAAAACTAATATTGGAGTGTAGCCTGTATTAACCTGGAAGCTAAAGGTGGAATGTAACCTGCTTGACCTGGAAGCTAAAGCTGGAGTGTAACCTGCTTGACCTGGAAGCTAACAGGCTACACACCAGTATTGATTTTGATTACCTTTTTCTTCTATTTTCATATATCACTCTTGCATTCACACAATCACTGCAATGTACTAAGGCATCCACAGAAATATTTTAAAAAAAACAAACTTTTTCCAGAAAGACTATCCCCTGACTCAAAACTCTGTGAAAATCAACAACAAATGTTCACCCCCACTCTATAGAAGATACTACTTGACCCCAAAAATAATAGGGGAGTGTAACCTAAAGGTGGAGTGTAACCTGCTTGACCTAGAAGCTAAAGGTGGAGTGTAACCTGCTTGACCTGGAAGCTAAAGGTGGAGTGTAACCTTTTTTACCCAGAAGCAAAAGGTGGAGTGTAACCTTTTTTTTTACCTAGAAGCTAAATGTGGAGTGTAACCTTTTTTTACCTAGAAGCTAAAGGTGGAGTGTGACCTTTTTTACCTAGAAGTTAAAGGTGGAGTGTAACCTTTTTTTTACCTAGAAGCTAAAGGTGGAGTGTAACCTTTTTTTTTAAACCTAGAAGCTAAAGGTGGAGTGTAACCTTTTTTTTTACCTAGAAGCTAAAGGTGGAGTGTAACTTTTTTTATCTAGAAGCTAAAGGTGGAGTGTAACCTTTTTTTACCTAAAAACTATAGGTGGTGTGTAACCTGCTTGACCTAGAATCTAAAGTGGAATGTAACTTGCCTGACCTAAAATCTAAAGTGGAGTGTAACTTGCTTGACCTAGAATCTAAAGTGGAGTGTAACCTGCTTGACCTAGAATCTAAAGTGGAGTGTAACCTGCTTGACCTAGAATCCAAAGTGGAGTGTAACCTGCTTGACCTAGAATCTAAAGGTGGAGTGTAACCTGCTTGACCTAGAAACTAAAGGTGGAGTGTAACCTGCTTGACCTAGAAACTTAAGGTGGAGTGTAACCTGCTTGACCTAAAAACTTAAGGTGGAGTGTAACCTGTACACTTTTTTGTGTCTTTATGTTTGTGCCTGGCAATTTTTCTGTTGATATTACTTCTACAGGCAATCCCAGAACAAGCACACTAACTGCAATGTTCTCATGCCAGTAGCACCTGAGCTAGGTTTGGTTTCAAGATACACACCTACCCCACGAAGGCTCCATTAAGAGCTGCTTTAACAAAGGCAATATACAAAAAAATATATAATAATAATTGATTAATTAATTAATTAATTTAAAAGGGCAATATACTACACAAATGTACGAAGTAAATGTTGAAATACAGACATGGTTTTGAGCAGTAAAGCAGCCCTATGTAATAAACAACAGAAACTGTTTTGAAAAAAAAAAAATTCTCCATACCCCGTGGGTGAATTCTCACCCAGACCCCTATATCTTGCTCAGTAACTTCAGAACTTTCAAGGCTACTAATGCCTTGAAATTTCATGATTTTGTCCATAAACATCTGTTCTACACTTACACAAAACATTGTTTGTTCTGTATCAAAGAAATGCACTTAATTAGCAGTCAAAAGTCCCAGTAAGTCCTGGGTGTGTACACACCCATACTCAGCAAAAGGGGGTACACATTACAACATTAGAATGAGGTCACTCTCCTACGATCTCCCTACATCCTGGTTGCCAGGACACCTGTTCTGTACTGAGAAATTTCTGCTCCCTGCTAAGCTGTGGTGGTGCATGATACCGATAGTATTTTTTCAGATATTGAGGCAGTGAATCAAATTGTATGTGTGTGTGTGTGTGTGTGTGTGTGTGTGTGTGTGTGTGTGTGTGTGTGTGTGCACGCGTGTGCGCATGCACGCACATGCATGCATGTGTACATGCATACATGTGTCAAAATGGGATAGCCTAGTGGTCAGAACACTGCACTCGCAATTTGACCCGGGTTCAATTCCCGTTCAAGGGGATTTTTCCTCTGGAGTTAACATCAGTGCTGACTCTACTCCCCCAAAAGTATTTGGATAAGACTTTAAACCGAGGCCCTGTGTGTGAATGCAGGCAGAACATCTTGAGCAAACATTAAAGCCTGTTCCACTTTTCATAAGAGTAGGCCATCGTGTGCCGGTGGGAACAGATGACAAGATTTACAAAACTGCATACATATGGGGACTGGATGTAAAAAAAAGCATATGAATGCTTATTCCATTATCCTAGATATTAAAAAAAAATCAAAATAAGTCAAAATTTTTGTTCCATATGGTACATTGAATAAGGATTTGCTTTTTTGGAGTGTGTGTGCATGCGTGTGCGTGTCTGTGTGTGTGTGTGTGTGCGTGCCTGAGTGTGTATGTGCATATGTGTGTGTGTGTGTGTGTACCTGTGTGTGTGCATGTGTGTGTGTGTGCATGTGCGTGTCTGTGTGTGCACATGCCTGTATGTGTGTATGTCAATCAAGTCAAGTCAAATTTTTATTTCCAGATGGTACATTGAATAAGCATGATTTGCTTTTTTTCATCACGCCATCTATTGTTCTGATATTTGTATGTGCATGTGTGTGTGTGTGTGTGTGTGTGTGTGTGTGTGTGTGTGTGTGTGTGTGTGTGTGTGTGTGTGTGAATGAGTGAGACTGTGTGTGTGTGAGTGAGACTGTGTGTGTATGTGTGTGTGCATGCATATGTTCATGTGTATGTGTGTGTCTGTCTGTGTCAGTTCAAATTCAAAACATTGTCTCATAGACAGAGCAATTCAAGCAGGTACAAGCCATACATAAACATATGAATATCATGGAAATAATACCCACAGCACATTTAGCCAAATATCAGAACACACCCATCACAATAATGAATCAGCAATATGTCAGCCAGTCATAGACTCACCCAAGTAAAATCACAAACACTCATAGGTGCACCAGAACACACACACACACACACACACACACACACACACACACACACACACACACATTGGAGATATTGGCATACACTTTTATGACATAAACCAAATTATTGTAACACACTGTAGGTAAAGACAAAAAATGTCAATTAAAACTAATTTTCTATTTTATTAAGAATATGAACAAAATCTAAAAGAAGAAACATGTGCACACCTTTTTATGGCATAAACCAAATTGTCATTATAAGATATTTATTGGTGAAAATAATACTCTGTTTTATTAGAATATTGAACACAGTTTAAAATAATAAAAGGCAGCCTTTCCTGTGCTTTAAAATGTCCCACCCCTTTCTACCCGAGCTCTTTATCTTGCCCACCCCCACCCCCCTTCCATCCCCACTGTGTGTGTGTGTGTTTGTGTGTGTATAATGCAGGTGTGCGTGCATGTGTTTGTATGTGCTACTGAGACAGACGGGTAGGCAAGCAGAGACAGAGATATCTATTATTGTGGTGAACACTACCGACATGCAACCCATGGTATTATTGCCTGTGTGTATGTGTTGGGGGGGGGGGGGGGTATAATAAATAATAGATGCTTATTACTTTTTGTAAAATCAAAGGAGCTATACATATACATATATATATATATATATGACGCTCCACCACAAAATGAGTCGCTTAGCACATTACCCAATTTTGCTCTAGGAGCCAGTAAAGGCAGGTGGGGTCAAGTTGTCAATTTTGAGATTTTGACTGATTATTAAACTGTCTGTTATTCTACCTTGTAATGAAATATCAAGGTATAATTTTATGTATGGGGGGGGGATATGCCTACACTAAAACCACGGGTTGCTGTACACCCAGCAAGGAGGTATGAGCTTCCAGAAGCCAAAGTTAACAGATGGAGGTAGAATCTTTCTTTTCAGACCTACCTCCCCAAAACAGGCAATTTACCTGTTGTGGCATCTTTGACACACTAACACCGGCACGAATACAGTCCAATTTTGTTGAAATTAAGTCAGATATACTTGCAAACATGTAACAACCTAAACATGTACTAAAAGCCTACTACTTAGGTTCATAATGAAAAGGGCCTTTTCAGTAACAACCCCATGTGGATTTCTCTCCCTTTGGCCATAGACGGGTTCTCTAGCGATCAATACAAGCACTCCTCTTACACAGGTAATACTTGGTATGATGAAATAAAAGCAATGTAATCCAAATTTCAATGTATACAGCTTCATAAATCTATTTCATAATCGACTTTTCAGGGCTTTTTCCCTAAAATTATCCCTTTTGAAAATCTGGCAACACTGAAACAAAAAT
>CM060338.1:23629191-23696691 GCA_030674155.1 Stramonita haemastoma | reverse complement strand
ACTTACATGCTGTGAAATATTATACTCATTTGTAAATTGTATACCTCATCCCCAAAGTTGGAATGTGGCTACCTTAATGGTAGGCATATATATAATTGCATATGCAAAAATATTGCCATTGGCCAGCTGCTTGGGGGTGGGGGTAAAGTAAATACTGCTATGAAATCCATTTGAAACCACATTGCAATCAGGGAATGATTCCCCACTGACAAATCATCACACAGACTCCACAGAAATGGGGGAAAAAACCAAACCTATCTGGAGTTTTGAACTGCTCTCTGATCAAATTGGTCAGTGGTGGTCAGAGCCTAGTCTGCTAACAATGAAGTCCAAAAAAAGCGAATTCCAGCCATTTTATCTTACATTCAAAAAAAGTCAGTTGGCTAGTCAAGTGCCAGTGGTGTGTGCTCACCACTTTGTTTTCAAACCATTTTAAGGTATGAATTCATCAGTCTTGTACATGACTTATGGACACAGGAAAAATGGAAGCAATACTAGTTACAGGAAACTTCAGGAACATGTCACACTATCATATCCATTCATTCAGATGGGCAAGCTTGGATATGATATAGGTCATTAAACTGGGTGGTAACAGTTCATCCATACCTTTGTACATTTCTACTTAGGATTCTAGGATAAGCTTGACTAGGTTCATGGCAAAGAAAAAAGGTCCTTAAAAAAAAAATTACAAACAGAACAAGGAAACCACTAATAATACTTCAACCCAAAAGAAAAACACTTAACATGCTACTGGCAAATATTAAAACACCAAATGCAACCCCCCTCCCCCCAAAAAAAAACCCCTACTCAACATATAAATCTCAAAAGCATTGTGCAATTCACTTAAAAAAAAAAAATTTTTGAAGGTACTGTTATGTTGGGATGAAAATTCAGAGAAAGTTTTGTCGGGTCATGCTCAACAGCATTACTATACTTGCTGTTAATGCAGCAAAAGAAAGAAAAATATGTTAAGTTAAACAAATCAATTGTGGAAGAGAAACCACACACACACACACACACACACACACACACACACACACACACACACAACACACACACACAACACACACACACACAAACAAACACACACACACACACACAAACAAACACACACACAAACACACCACCAACCCACACCACACACACACACACCACACAAATACACACACAAACACACCACCCACCCACCCACACAACTCGTGGTGGAAGAGAAAACGCACGCACGCACACACACACGCACGCACGCACACACACAACACACACACACACACCACCGTCTTTTACAGCTGGGCAATATATATGTCCAAAACAGGCAAAACCATAAAGTCACTATAAAATCTAACAATGACTTCACACTATATTGTAATAATGGTCAATAAATACAGTGAGTAACAGCAGTTGACAAAACCCACTCTCCATCTACATTACAATAAAAAAAAAAAAAAAGATAAAATAAAATAAAATAAGAAGAAAAAGGGCATCAGCAATAAATGGATTCACTCTGCGCTCAGTACTTCAAATCGAGTACATCAAAATAGCAAGAATAAACGATACATCAGCTTTTGAAAAATTAAATCTAAAAAAACATTTCAAAACAAAATGTCAAAGATATGAATGACATGAAGAGAAAAATGGGAAAGGCAGGCGCTTTAAATACAAGACTAGCTGTCCACCAGCATTCCTGGTTGAAATATACACGTTTTTCCTCTGCCTGAAGTAGTTTAAAGCTAAACACCATTAATTAATACAGCCAACACAAGTGTTTTGTACAACTGCTTGTAAAGAGTTTATGGCCAATCACTAAGATAAAACCACACACATGCTAATTCATTTTTTAGTATTACACAACCACTAAGATAAAACACACACACACACAACACAAATTCATTTTTTAGTATTACATAACCACTGAGATAAAACCACACACATGCTAATTCATTTTTTAGTATTACACAACCACTAAGATAAAACACACACACACACACACACACTAATTCATTTTTAGTATTACACAACCACTAAGATAAAACCACACACGTGCTAATTCATTTTTTAGAATTACACAATCACTAAGATAAAACCACACACATGCTAATTCATTTTTAAGTATTACACAACCACTAAGATAAAACCATACACATGCTAATTCATTTTTTAGTATTACACAACTACTAAGATCAACACACACACACACACGCCAATTTATTTTTAGTATTACACAACCACTAAGAAAATCACACACATGCCAATTCATTTTTTAGTATTACAAAACCACTAAAACACACACACACACATGCTAATTCATTTTTTAGTATTCCACAACCACTAAGATAAAAAAAACACACACACACACATGCTAATTCATTTTTTAGTATTACACAACCACAAAGATTAAAAAAAAAACCACACACACGCTAATTCATTTTTTAGTATAACACAACCACTAAGATAAAAAAAAAAAAAAACACACACACACACAGGCTAATTCATTTTTTAGTATAACACAACCACCAAGATAAAATTTTAAAAAAACGTTTTAGTATTACACAACCACTAAGATAAAAAAAAAAACCCACACACGCTAATTCATTTTTTAGTATTACAAAACCACTAAGATAAAAAAAAAAAAACGCACACATGCTAATTCATTTTTTAGTATTACACAACCACTAAGATAAAAAATAATTAAAAAAACCACACACGCTAATTCATTTTTTAGTATTACACAACCACTAAGATAAAAAAAAAACAAACCACACACGCTAATTGGTTTTTTAGTATTACACAACCACTAACTTTTTTTTTTTTTAAACACACACACACACACACGCTAATTCATTTTTTAGTATTATACAACCAATAAGATAAAAAAAAATCACACACGCCACGCTAATTCATTTTTAGGATTATACAACCACTAAGATAAAAAAAATAAAAAAACACACACACGCTAATTCATTTTTTAGTATTACACAACCAGTAAGAAAAAAAAAACACACACAGGCTAATTCATTTTTTAGTATTACACAACCACTAAGATAAAAAAAAAAATTTTAAACCGACACACTAATACATTTTTTAGTATTACACAACCACTAAGATAAAATAAAGAACCACACACACAACATGCTAATTCATTTTTTAGTATTACACAACCACTAAGATTAAAAAAAAAAAACCACACACACACACACTAATTCATTTTTTAGTATTACACAACCACTAAGATAAAAAATTTTAAAACACACATGCTAATTCATTTTTTAGTATTACACAACCACTAAGATAAAACCACACACAAGCTAATTCATTTTTTAGTATTACACAACCACTAAGATAAAAAAAAAATATTTAAAAAACACACACACACGCTAATTCATTTTTTAGTATTACACAACCACTAAGATAAAAAAAAAATTTAAAACACACACACACACACGCTAATTCATTTTTTAGTATTAGAACTATTACACAACCACTAAGATAAAACACACACACACACACGCTAATTCATTTTTTAGTATTACACAACCACTAAGAAAAAAAAAACACACACACACACAGGCTAATTCATTTTTAGTATTACACAACCACTAAGATAAAAAAAATATATAAAAAAACTAATTCATTTTTCAGTATTACACAACCACTAAGATGAAAAAAAACACACCACACGCTAATTTATTTTTTAGTTTTACACAACCACTAAGATAAAAAAAAAAAGACCCACACACATGCTAATTCATTTTTTAGTATTACACAACCACTAAGATAAAAAATTTTAAAAAACCACACACACACACACTAATCCATTTTTTTGTATTACACAACCACTAAGATAAAAACACACACACACACACACACGCTAATTCATTTTTTAGTATTACACAATCACTACGATAAAAAACACACACACACACACACGCTAATTCATTTTTTATATTGCACAACTACTAAGATAATATAAAAAAAAAAATCCACACACACCCTTATTCATGTTTTAGTATTACACAACCACAAAGATAAACACACACACACACACACACACACATTCATTTTTTAGTATAACATAACTACTAAGATATTAAAAAAAAAAACACCACACACAGACAAACACACGCTAATTCATTTTTTAGTATTACACAACCACTAAGGTAAAAAAAAAAACACACACACACACACAGCTTATTCATTTTTAAGTATTACACAACCACTAAGATAAAAAAAACACTACACACACACATTCATTTTTTAGTATTACACAACCACTAAGATAAAAAAAACAAAAAACCCACACACACACATTCATTTTTAAGTATTACACAACTACTAAGATAAAACAATTTTAAAAACACACACAGGCTAATTCATTTCTCAGTATTACACAACCACTAAGATAAAAAAAAACAAAAAACCACACACACACACACATGCTAATTCATCTTTAAGTATTACACAACCACTAAGATAAAAAAAAAAAAAAACATACACACACACACTAATTCATTTTTTAGTATTACACAACCACTAAGATAAAAAAAAAAAACAATAATAATAAAAACACACACACGCTAATTCATTTTTTAGTATTACACAACCACTAAGATAAAAAAAAAAACCCACACACACGCTAATTCATTTTTTAGTATTACACAACCACTAGGAAAAAACACACACACACACACACACTCACGCTAATTCATTTTTTAGTATAACACAACCAGTAAGATAAAAAAAACAACAACCAAAAAACACACACATGCTAGTTCATTTTTTACTATTACACAACCACTAAGATAAAAAGAAAAACACACACACATGCCAATTCATTTTTTCGAATTACACATACAGATTTCATGAAAACGTCAGTAGTGGATCGGTGGTCTAGAGGTAATGCGCCTGCCTAGAAAGTGAAAAGTCCTGGTTGGAGTGTGCAGTGGTTTGAATCCCATTTGGGCCCAAAACTTTTCCCCCCATTCATTAGACCATGAGTGGTGGTCTGAGTGCTAGTTTTTCAGATGAGATGATAAACCCGAGGTCCTGTGCGTTACACATGTAGCGCATGTAAAAGAACCCACAGCAACAAGAGGGTTGTCCCTGGCAAAATTCTGTAGGAAAAAAGCCACTCTGATAGGGAAACAAATATAGTTGCAGACAGGAAAAAGAAAGGAAAAAAAAGGTTGGCGTTGCACTTGTGGCAACGTACTCTCCCCAGGGAGAGCAACCCAAATTTCATGCAAAGAAATATGCAGAGACATAAAGTGGTATAAAATAAAAAATAAACACAAAAGTAGAAACAAGAAGAAAGGCTGAACAAAAAACACAGCCTGTACCACACTGTTGTATCAATCAGCACAGTGATCTGCTGGAATGCATTTTTCACAGTATTTCCAACACTACAATTCTAGAAAACACATATGTGGCGCTCCACCACGAAATGAGTCGCTTAGCACATTACCCAATTTTGCGCTAGGAGCCTTTAAAGGCAGGTGGGGGTCAAGTTGTCAATTTTGTGATTTTGATTGATTATTAAACTAGATCTGTTTATTTATCTTATAATGAAATATCAAGGTATCATTTTTATTCCTTTTGCTTTTAATTGTGTTTTGAAAATACCAAAGTACTCATTCTGACAACCTGTTACTAAAATAAACTTGCCCGTTTCTCATTTTGTCACATCCTGCAGTCTATCATTTCAATTTGTAATAATGTTGCACAGAATTGTCCGATTTTCAATCTGTTTTTTGTATTTGATAGCCACTTTATTGCACATTAATAACATGTCAATAACTAAAAATTGACCTCATGTGCACTCCGTCTCATTATGTGGTGGAGCGTCACATATTTGAAGTGAAATTCCACACTTCCAGAAAAGCACAAATGGACACAAAAAGAAACAGTTCAAAGGTTGAACACATGCCAAAGCAGATAAATCATGCAGCAAGGAGCACTAAACAATGTCACTTTAGTCTTGCCAAGACAACCTGATTTTTGTTTGTGGGGCTTCGAACTTGTTTCCCACAATAAAAGGAAAAATCAATTTCTTATACCAGATTTTGCAAAAGAAAAAAACACACACAAAAGGTGAGGGGGGGGGGAAGAGATGCCTCCTCTAATGCAAGGTTGTTTAACATGTACACTTTTTTTTTTTAAATACTGAAATTTGGGTGGGTTGGGTTGGGGGGGGGGGAATTCCAATACTTCCTCCACTTCCTTTCTGAAATAAGTCTATTTGCTCAATTATTCATGTTCATCAAAATAGCAAATGGAAAACAAAGATTCCCTATTCAGTACTCCCAAGGCTATTACATATGTGATTCTATCACATCGTAGTTGATGACAGGAAAAAACTGAAAATCTCATCTCGCTCACACACAAAAAAAGTCAATTTTTTTAAAAGTCAAAGTTGGTTACAGCTGCAGAGCCAGCAATTTAAAAGATTTCTTTCAACCACACACACACACACACACACACACACACACACACACACACTTTTCTTCCTGGAGTTAACATCAGTGCTGACTCCACTCTCCCCAAAAGTCCTTCGGATGAGACTTTAAACCGAGGCCCCGTGTGCAAACGCATGCAGAACATCTTGCGCACATGCTAAATCCTGTTCCGCTTTTCGTGAGTAGGCCATCGTGTGCCGGTGGGAACAGATGACAATATTTACAAAACTGCATACACACGGGGACCGGATGAAAAAAACAACATGATTGCTTATTCTGTTATCCTCGATATAAAAGAATAAATAAATAAAATAAATAAATAATAAACACACACAAAGGACTTACATTCACATAATTATTTCAGTAAGTGCTATTTTCTACTTCACACCCTTAAAAAAAAAAAAAAAAAAAAAAAAAAAAACTCTCTCACACACACACACAGAAGGGGTGCAATTTTTGTGCTGGTTGCACACTATAGCCCAAGTTGGTGATGACAATACCTGTGGTAAACCATTCCATAGACTGCCTGCAGCACAAGTATTGCCTACACTAGATGTAAAAAAAACACACGAGTGCTTATTCCATTATCCTCAATATAAAAGAATAATAAATAAATAAATAAACTCTCTCAAACTACACTCATTCCCACCGACCTGAACATACTTTCTACCCTCCTTTTTAATTATTAACGCCCCATTTCTGTAATGCATCTACCTCACCCCATGATTACTCAATCAGCCTTCTTGAACACATGCCACCTTCTTCAGTTTTCAAATAAGCTTCTCAATTGAACCCCCCCCCCCCCCCCCCCCCAACCCCCCTTTAAATTTCCGTCATGCATTCTAAAACCGTGCCATCTACTTCTGTTCAATAAAACTATAAATCAACTTTTCCTCCCCCTCTTTAAAACAATTTAATCATGCATTCTAAAACCAGCAACCACCACTTTTATTTTTAAATTTACTTTTTTTCTAAATATGCTGCCCCGCCCCACAACCTTTACTGAACCTTCCCAAAAAGTGTGACTGTCTGGCCCCTATTCCCACACATGCAATATGAGTACAAATACTTTCAAAAATAAATACAAAACTCATCCCCTTCCTCAAGTCAAGCGCTACATCTCTTTCCTCATCCCTCTATACCAGAACATTATAACACCCTTCCCCTCCCTACACTTTGTCCTAGAATTCTGACACCCTTCCCCTCCCTACCATACTTTGTCCTAAAATTCTATCACCCTTCCCCTCCCTACACACTTTGTCCTAAAATTCTATCACCCTTCCCCTCCCTACCACACTTTGTCCTAAAATTCTATCACCCTCCCCTCCCTACCACACTTTGTCCTAAAATTCTAACACCCTTCCCCTCCCTGGCACACTTTGTCCTAAAATTCTAACACCCTTCCCCTCCCCTAGCACACTTTGTCCTAAAATTCTATCAACCTTCCCCTCCCTACCATTACTTTGTCCTAAAATTCTATCAACCTTCCCCTCCCTACCATACTTTGTCCTAAAATTCTATCACCCTTCCCTCCCTAGCACACTTTGTCCTAAAATTCTATCACCCTTCCCCTCCCTACCACAATTTGTCCTAAAATTCTAACACCCTTCCCCTCCCTAGCACACTTTGTCCTAAAATTTTACCCCCTCCCCCTTTTTTTATTTTTTTAACCCTACAGTATTAGTATTATCTGATAATATTTTATCTACCACTATACTCCCCAAGCCGGAATGCAGCTACCTTAATGGTGGATAAAAAACCTGGTCACATATGCCAAAATAATTACCACTAGAGAACCTTGGAGCTCTAGCCCAGGAACAAAAGAGTTATTGGTGTTTGATTACGATCATTATCTAATTTTAATTTTGGTGTGTTTAAAATTGATCATTACTGTTCGTGTACGATTTGGGTTTGGGTTTCTTTGTGTAAAGCACGATGTAAGAAGTCCTGTGCTTATCCATTTACTCTCAAAAAACAATTCAATTTGATTTGATTGAACCCAAATAAAAAATGTTCAGCCACAGTGCCAGCATCTACCCCATTATCTATCTGCCTTTTGTGTCCACATGGGGGGGCAGGGTTAGAGTTGAGGTTAGTATCTGGGTTAGTGTTAAAGAGTTAATAACAGCGGGAAAGGGTTGTCTGTCAACTGATCAGACCGACTGTTAGAATATATGTGGACACAATAGCACACAGACAAATAGTATGTAGCTACAGACACAATGGTTTATACTTTCATTTTACACAATGGTTTATACTTTCATTTTACACAATGGTTTATACTTTCATTTTACACAATGGTTTATACTTTCATTTTACACAATGGTTTATACTTTCATTTTACACAATGGTTTATACTTTCATTTTACACAATGGTTTATACTTTCATTTTACACAATGGTTTATACTTTCATTTTACACAATGGTTTATACTTTCATTTTACACAATGGTTTATACTTTCATTTCACGCAATGGTTTATACTTTCATTTTACGCAATGGTTTATACTTTCATTTTACACAATGGTTTATACTTTCATTTATGTTTACACAAAGTGTGCTTTGGCTCGCATAGTATGGACTTAAATCAGAAACACATGTCTATCAACAGTTAATGTGCTTGGACTTCGTGTCCATAGTATGGAACTTTAGAATCAGAAACACATGTCCTATCAACAGTTAAAGTTGTGCTTTGGACTTCGATGTCCATAGTATGGAACTTTGAATCGGAAACACATGTCCTATCAACAGTTAAAAGTTGTGCTTTGGACTTCGATGTCCACAGTATGGAACTTTGAATCGGAAACACATGTCCTAATCAACAGTTAAAAGTTGTGCTTTGGACTTCGGTAGTCCACAGTATGGAACTTTGAATCAGGAAACACTGTCCTATCAACAGTTAAAAGTTGTGCTTTGGACTTCGGTGTCCACAAATTTCCAGTTGTGCTATCGTCAGTGATTTCAGGCCTAAGACTTTTTGAACAAGTTGCATCCATTAAAAAAAAGAGCCCAAAATAAAACCATGTAAGAAACATGCAATAAAAAATCTATCAGCCAGCCCTCTATTTCCCTATCCTCACTGCTCTAAGTGTGCATCCATGCCCCTCCTAATCCCCCTTTCCCTTCCTTGCCTCTCCTTCCAACCTCACGTCTCCTCCCCACAACCACACACACACACACACACACACACAAAGTCACACACACACACACACACACACACACACACACACACACACACACACACACACACACACACAGAGTGAGTGACACCACACCACAAAACCCACCAAACACAAACTAAAATATACCAGAAATATACCACACAATATGCACTACTTAATTAGCAATACATCATATTGCAAAAATTTGATTGACTCATCAGGAAAGAAAATACTGCAGAAATCCATTTGCGTATTGAAATCACATTGCATCATGAATGGTTCCCATGAAAATCTACCATGTCACAGAACTGGGGGAAAAAGACAACCTATCTGGAGATTTTGAACTGCTTAAGATCAAATTGTTCCAAATGGGGCGGAAGGGTGGGGACCCAAACCTACTGGATTTTAATTGCTCTAAACAATTTCACAGGAATGGGGGAAAAATCAAAACCTATCTGGAGTTTTAGAACTGCTCTTCAGATCAGATTGTTCACAGAAATGGGGGGGGGGGGACCCAAACCTATCTGGAGTTTTGAATGCTCTAAGATCGATTGTTCACAGAAATGGGAAAAAACCCAACCTACTGGAGTTTTAAACTGCCTGTCAGATCAATTGTTCACAGAAATGAGGGGAAAAAAACACCTATCTGGAGTTTTGAACTACTCTAAGATCAAATTGGTCAGTGGTGGTCAGAGCATAGTCTGCCAACAATGAAGTCCAAAAACAAAACAAAAACAAGTTTGAAATACATAACATATGGAAAAAAAACAAGCAAAAAAATTTAATGTCAATCTGCAAGATTTTTCTGCATTTCTGGTCATCTGAACAGGCATTCTAACACCACCAACAAGAAGTTTGAAATGCATATGAAAAAAAAAACAAAGCATTAAAATATAATGTCAATCTGCTATAGTTTTCTGTATTTCTGGTCATTTGCACAGGTTTTCTACCCTGTCATTTTATCGTCATTTGTTTTACTATTCCTTATTTTACATGCAGATTGCAAAAGCCCCTTTTTTGGGGGGTTTAATTTTTCTCAATAAAATTTGTCCCTTTTTTTTTGCGAAGGGGGTGAGGGGGGGGGCATTTTTCTCACTTTTTCTTTTTCATTTTTGGGGATCTCTATTTTTTTGGAGGGGGAAGGAGTATTGATTTTTTTTTTTTAATAAACTTTCTCCCTCACTTTAAAAAAAAAAAAAGAAATCTGCTGTGGCATAAAGTGGTATGAAATAAAATAAAAATGAATCAAATAAATTATTCTTTACAGATGTCACGTTGTCTTTTAGCTCAAACCAAATGTTAAAATGATCCAATTTCCAACACCCCCCTCCCTCCCCAATCACAATCAATTTTAAAGACATCATCATGACAATTTTTTTTGCTTTTATGAGCTAAAATAATCACAAAGATTTGATCCCCATCTTGTAACAAAAATAAATTCACACTTGTGTAAAGACTATCACATCAAGAAATATGTTGCATAATTAGATAAAATGTCAAAATGATCTGACCTTTCAACATTTCCTAACAGTAAATTCTCTCACACTTCTGAAAGATACATTACATCTTTAGCTCAAAGAGTCAAATTCAAGATAGTTCAATCTGATCACTTTGAATCAAAACAATTCACATTATCTTTTATCATCTAAAATGTTACCATTTTCTTTCTTGCCTTTCACCATAAAAGTCTTCCAAACCAACCCCCAAAGTTCAAGGTGGCTTAAATACAACCCGAGGCATTTGGACCCCATCCCACAGCCCTTAAAAAGCAAGGAGTCCTAATCACTACCATTACAACCTCAGAGGGTCTTTTTGGCCATACACAACATTTACCTGGTAACGCTTCTTTGAAAATTACTAGATTTAGGATTACTCTTTACAAGCTTTGTCACAACTCAGCTGTACTTAGTTCAAAGACTGTTCTGATTTAAATAATGGTAACATTTCATCTTCAACTTCTTGTTTAAAAATTTCCAGAGTAAGAGGGGTTTTTTCCTGCCGACTCAAGTGTGCAAATGTACACCAATACTACAAAAATCACAGAAAAATCCTGTTTTTTAAACAACATTTAGCACAACCTTTTCATTACTAACGAGGGACACAATGTATTACAGGGAGAAAAATGGGAATGATCTGGTTACAAGTGACAGCAATTTTCTCACCTAGATTTTGTAAAAATATATAAAAATAATAATAATTAAAAAAAAAAAAGAAGAAGAAATCTTGATTCCATTTCATACAGGTACACACAAGGACCTGCACAGTAGCAAAGCTTGGTCCCCATTCGGTGAGGCTCCTTCTGTCTAAGAAAGTGTGTGTAAACACACGCAAAACATCTTGCGCACACATTAATTCCTGTTCCGTTTTTCGTAACAGTAGGCCATATGTGCCGGTGGGAACAGATGACATTTACAAAACTGCATACACACGTGGACTGGATGTAAAAAAGCACAAGAGTGCTTGTCCCATTATCCTCAATATAAAAGAATTTGCAAAAAAAAAAAGGAAACGATGGTTGTGTCTTTTTTCCCCTCAGTCTTGTTGGGAACTACTACTACTGAAGCGGCACAGAAGTCCAACCTGTGCATGGCAGTTTCTGTGGCAGTTGTAGCAGACAACACTGGATGTGGAGTTGATGGCCTGGTTTTGCAGTCCCCTTTGACTCTGGATTTCACAGGAACTGTTCTGGCTGAATAGACAAAAAATCAAACTAAAATAGGAGAAGGGGGGAAAGTTGAGCCTGGTGTGTGTGTGTGTTCAATTCATTTTACATCTTTTCACAAAATGTTATATCAGACATTAAAAAAAAAAAAAAAAATGTGTGTGCGTGTGTGTGTATGTGGGGAGGAGGGCGGGGGTAGGAGGAGGGTTTTGGGAAGTGGGGAAGGGGGTTAATTCACTAAATCTACACAGAACAGTTAAGAAAAAATTAATAAAATAAACACAAATGTAAATAATTCTTGAATACAGAATAGTAAAAATTCCAAATTCTAAACAGAATCTAACGCATGAACAATAAAACTATTTATAACCATAACCAACAAGAGAAAAACTAATGAACACAGGGAAATGTCTTTTAAGTCCGTAATAATCATAATAAAGAACCAATACCTCAGTAATGGATCATGTGTGTGGGTGTGTGTGCGTGTGTGTGCGTTTTGTGTGTTTTGTTTGTTTGTTTGTGTGTATGTGCGCGCGTGCGTGGGTGCATGCGTGCATGTATGAATTTTTTTTTTTTTTTAAATTTAAAATACGATAATATTGCTCATGAACAGTTGCATGCACGTGAATGATATGAAATTATGAATGCAAGCACGCTGATTTGTTTGCGTTATAAGATTTAACGCTATAAAAATTCCTCTTTTTTTAAAATCATTATCTCACAATGACTTTTCCATACCGTTTCGTGCCAGAGACAGCAAACAACAACAAAAAAAAGATGAAAGACAGAAAAATGAAATACAAGCCCCAATAAAAGAGACACAGGCAGATATCAGCGAAAAGACAAAGGGAAAGTCATACAAGCAAGGACAGAAGAACTAAACAGAAAAAGGCAGACAGTTGACAATAAACAGACAAAAAACATCAAAGACAGACACATACTAAGTCAGGTAGACAGACAGACAGACAGTGCAGTTTACAAAAAGCATCAAAGATAGACACATACCAAGTCAGGTAGACAGGCAGACAGATAGTGCAGTTTAAGGTACCTGATAATTTCTTTCAGCTGCAAGTCATGAGAAGAGCCTGGTGGTGTTGGAATTGAGTGGCACTCTCTCCTGTCTCATAAGGTACCTGGAAAAACATGAGCATCAGAAAGTTAAAAATATGAGAAAATAAGAAAACAACAGAGATGATGATAGAGACCACAAACAATGACAAAACAATTATCAAAGACGATACCAAAAGAGAGTCTGTTTAGTCAGAAAAGAGTAAATCAGAAGGAAAGAGGGTCGAAGGTGGCAGGATGGTTGAGGCGTTCACCTGCCCAACAAGTGAACTGTGACATTCTGGGTTCAATTCCCATTCTCACCCTTTCTTCCCTGTTTGACCAAAAAAATAAAACTGTATATATATAAAAATCTGATGAGATTAAAAACCAAAGTCTCGTGTATGAGTGCACGCAGAACATCTTGCGCACACATTAAAAATCCATTCCACCTTTCAGAAGAGTAGGCTGTGTGCCGGTAGGAACAAATGACAAAAAAAGATGTGTTTAGACACCATTCCCAAAGTTGGAATGCGTCTACCTAATTGGTGGGGAAAATACGGTTGGGTTGTTTACACAAAAATCTCACCATTGGTACACCATGGAGCTCTAGCCAAAGAATAAAAAAAAAAAAAATTGAATTATCTTTTTTTTTAAAGTAAAGAATGGGCATGTATTACATACAAAACACATCTCCAATTATCTTTTGAATTTAATAAGAAAAAAATGCTATTAACAATGGAAAAGTATTTTCACAATCAGAAATCAAAAAATAGAAAACCTGGTCATAAATGAAAGACCAAAAAATAAGCAAACTATAAATACCCTATCTAGCTTTCAGAAAACGCAGGTCATGATGGCTGCCCTCACACTTTTCCGGTCAATGGCACTTGATTCCAGACCCAGAGCCCCTGAAAGCAGTAAGTCATCATCAGTAGACTGAAAACTCAAATCGGTTCATTGACTCAAATATATAAGAATTTGATTTCATCACTTAAGCTTCTTTACCAATTTGGACAAATTTGAACCCACTCCATTTATAGTGTTAGATATAAAATAAATATGTGACACTATCACATAACGAGTCACACTGCACCAGAGGTCTATTTTTAGTTATTGACATGCTATCAATATGCAATCTTTTTTTTTTTTAAAAGGCTATTCAAGACTAAAAAAAAACCCAGATTGAAAATCAGACAAATCTATGAACAGTTAATACAAATTGTAATGATACACTACAAATGTGACTAAATAAGAAATTGACAAGTTTAGTATTGTAATAGATGGTCAGAATGAGGGCTTGGGTATTTAACTATTTTTAAAACACATTTAAAAGTAAAAGGAAACAAAATAATGCCTTGATATTTCATTACAAGGTAGAATAATGGCTATAATTTTATAACCAATCAAAATCGACAACCTCAGCCCCTCATTGTTTGTATTTACCTGCTCCAACACCTGTGGGTCACCAACACTGTACTAAATAATGTTTAAACTGCAAACAATATTTATCTAAATTCACTTATCAACACAACAGTGCATAACACCTGGGGTTAATAATTTTAGATTTTACTGTCATTTCACTTTGAGCTAAGTACCTCTTTCAGAAAAGAGCTTCCAAAAACTCAGGAATTTAGGGAATTGTGCTGACAGAGTTAAGGTACTTACACATGCAAGGACTTGATGAAGCCGACGACAGCCCCACTTTGATGAAGCCGACGACAGCCTCACTTTGATGAAGCCGATGACAGCCCCACTTTGATGAAGCTAATGACAGCCCCACTTTGATGAAGCCGACGACAGCCGCACTTTGAAGCCGACAATAGCCCCACTTTGATGGAGCCAACAACAGCCGCACTTTGATGAAGCCGACAACAGCCGCACTTTGATTAAGCTGACAACAGCCGCACTTTGTTTGAAGCGACAACAGGCACTCCAACCCCTTTGATGAAGCCGCCGACAGCCCCACTGATGATGAAGCCGACGACAGCCTGAGTGATGGTGAAGCCGATGACAGGCTGAGTGATGGTGAAGCCGATGACAGCCTCAGTGGTGGTGAAGCCGATGACAGCCTGACTGACACAGCAGCCTGACTGATGAAGCTGCCGCCGACAGCCGACTGTTGATGAAGCTGACGACAGCTGACTGATGATGAAGCTGACGACAGCCTGGCTGATGATGAAGCTGACGACAGCCTGACTGATGATGAAGTAGATGACAGCCCCACTTTGATGAAGCGACGACAGCCTGGCTGATGATGAAGCTGACGACAGCCACTATGCAGCTGATGATGAAGCTGACGTCAGCCTGGCTGATGAATCAAGATGACAGCCTGACTGATGATGAAGTAGATGACAGCCCCACTTTGATGAAGCGACGACAGCCTGGCTGATGATGAAGCTGACGACAGCCTGACTGCCCGAAGAAGCCGACGACAGCCTGACTGCCTGAAGAAGCTGACGACAGCCTGAGTGATATGGTGCAGAAGACAGCCCGACTGATGAAGCCGATGACAGCCCCACTTTGATGAAGCGATGACGGCCCCACTTTGATGAAGCGATGACAGCCCCACTTTGATGAAGCCAATGACAGCCTGTCTGATGAAGCTGATGACAGCCCAACGATGAGAACTGATGAGCCAACTTGATGACGATGACGGCCCCACTTTGATGAAGCGATGACGGCCCCACTTTGATGAAGCGATGACGGCCCCACTTTGATGAAGCGATGACGGCCCCACTTTGATGAGGTGATGACAGCCCCACTTTGATGAAGCGATGACTGCCCACTTTGATGAGGCGATGACGGCCTCACTTTGATGAAGCGATGACAGCCCCACTTTGTGAAGCGATGACAGCCCCACTTTTGATGAAGCGATGACAGCCCCACTTTGATGAAGCGATGACGGCCCCACTTTGATGAAGCGATGACAGCCTGACTGCCTGAAGAAGCCGACGACAGCCTAACTAATGGTGAAGCCGATGACAGCCTGACCGATGAAAGCTTGAGTGATGTGATGCAGATGACAGCCTGAGTGATGATGAAGCCGACAACAGCCTGAGTGATGAAGAAGCCGACAACAGCCTGACTGATGGTGAAGCCGACAACAGCCTGAGTAATGAAGAAGCCAATGACAGCCTGACTGATGGTGAAGCCGACAACAGCCTGAGTAATGAAGAAGCCAATGACAGTCTGACTGATGGTGAAGCCAATGACAGCCTGAGTGATGGTGAAGCCGATGACAACCCCACATGATGAAGCGATGACAGCCCATTGATGAAGCGATGACAGCCCCACTTTGATGAAGCGATGACGGCCCCACTTTGATGAAGCGATGACGGCCCCACTTTGATGAAGCCGATGACGGCCTGACTGATGGTGAAGCTGATGACAGCCCCACTTTGATGAAGCGATGTCAGCCCACTTTGATGAAGCGATGACGGCCCCACTTTGATGACAGCCCCACTTTGATGAAGTGATAACAGCCCCACTTTCATGAAGTGATGACAGCCCCACTTTGATGACAGCCCCACTTTGATGAAGCGATGACAGCCCCACTTTGAAGCGATGACAGCCCCACTTTGAAGCAACGACAGCCCCATTTTGATGAAGCGATGACAGCCCCACTTTGAAGCGATGACAGACCCAATTTGATTAAGCGATGACAGACCCACTTTGATGAAGTTGATGACAGCCCCACTTTGATGAAGCGATGGCAGCCCCATTTTGATGAAGCGATAACAGCCCCACTTTGATGAAGCCGACGACAGCCCCACTTTGATGAAGCTGGCGACAGCCCCACTTTGATGAAGCCGACGACAGCCCCACTTTGATGAAGCCAACGACAGCCTGAGTGATGGTGAAGCCGATGACAGCCCCACATTGATGAAGCGTACAGCCACTTTGATGAAGCAATGACAGCCCCACTTTGATGAAGCGATGACAGCCCCACTTTGATGAAGCGATGACGGCCCCCACTTTGATGAAGCCGATGACGGCCTGACTGATGGTGAAGCCGATGACAGCCCCACTTGTGATGAAGCGGTGTGATGGCCCCACTTTGATGACAGCCCCACTTTGATGAAGTGATGACAGCCCCACTTTGATGAAGTGATGACAGCCCCACTTTGATGACAGCCCCACTTTGATGAAGCCATGACAGCCCCACTTTGATGAAGCAATAGACGGCCACTTTGAAGCGATGACAGCCCCACTTTGAAGCGACGACAGCCCCACTTTGATGAAGCGATGACAGCCCCACTTTGAAGCGATGACAGCCCCACTTTGATGAAGCAATCACAGCTTAACTGATGATGAAATTGATGACAGCCTGACTGATGATGAAGCTGACAACAACCTGACGGCCTGAAGAAGCCGACGACAGCCTGACTGGCTGAAGAAGCCGACAACAACCTAAATAATGGTGAAGCCGATGAAAGCCTGAGTGATGTGATGCAGATGGCAGCCTGAGTGATGAAGTGATGACAGCTCCACTTTGATGAAGTGATGAAGCCCCACTTTGATGAAGCCGATGACAGCCCCACTTTGATGAAGCCATGACAGCCCCACTTTGATGAAGCCGATGACAGCTCCACTTTGATGAAGTGATGACAGCCCCACTTTGATGAAGCCGACGACAGCCCCACTTTGATGAAGCCATGACAGCCCCACTTTGATGAAGCCGATGACAGCTCCACTTTGATGAAGTGATGACAGCCCCACTTTGATGAAGCGATGACGGCCCCACTTTGAAGAAGCGGTGACAGCCCCACTTTGATGACAGCCCCACTTTGATAAAGTGATGACGGCCCCACTTTGAAGAAGCGGTGACAGCCCCACTTTGATGAAGCCAACGACAGCCCCACTTTGATGAAGCCATGACAGCCCCACTTTGATGAAGCCATGACAGCCCCACTTTGATGAAGCCATGACAGCCCCACTTTGAAGCGATAACAGCCCCACTTTGATGAAGCGATGACAGCCCCACTTTGATGAAGTGATGACAGCCCCACTTTGATGAAGCCATGACAGCCCCACTTTGATGAAGCCATGACAGCCCCACTTTGATGAAGCCATGACAGCCCCACTCCCAAAGACTCCATCCAAGATGATCCACACGATGACTCACCAGGTCAGGACCCATGATGAATAAAGGATAAAAAGGCTAAGGAGCCCTATCAGAAATGGAAGAGGATTCATAGTATACCTAGTCACAATGTCTCTAAGCCTTTGTAGGGAGTAGTATGTCCAGAAATAAAACACATTAAAACTATGAAAGGATAACCGTGTCCCAATCCCTCATGACAACTATCTCAATAAAAACAGTTTTTTTTAAATTAAAAAAAAACAAAGACAACTATCTGATCTCAAAGCCCTTGTAAGTGGTGGTACCAGATTACTGTCAGCTAAATTGCTCTAAGATTTCTTGCAGTTCCCCCCCCCCCCCCCCCCCAATTTTTCATTATACTTTGTCTTATTTTATTTTATTATATTTTTGTGGCTTACCTTATACTTTGCTTTCTTCATTTTATTACTATTTTTGTGGCTTTTCTTATACTTTGTTCTTTTTATTTTATTATATTTTTGTGGTTTTCTTATTGTGTCTGTCTGACCGTGCTGTCATTGCCGAGAAGTTGTACAGAGTCGCGCAGATTCAAATATCTGCGCTCTGTTACATTATACTTTGCTTTTTATTTTATTATTATTATTTTTGTGCTTATACTTTGTTTTTATTTTATTTTATTATTTTTCTGGCTTATCTTATACTTTGTTTTAATTCTATTATTATTATTTTTGTGCCATATCTTATCTTTGTTTTTATTTCATTTTATTATTATTTTTGTGCCATATCTTACACTGTTTTCATTTATTTTATTATATTACATTGTGGTGATTTTCGGACACTGAACTCTTCTGAACTTTTCTTAAACCATAGCTAGCAGTGTAGCACACATATAAAAGTATCAAATAATCATGGCAACTTTTGATGAATCGACACTAATTTGTGTGCCCGAGTGTTGTGAGAGGAGAGAAAAAAGCATAACATCTGAGTTACTGATTTTAATTTTTAAGCTATGTTTATAAATACTAGTACTGGGGGGGGGGGGGTCTTTTTTTAATGTTTACCAAGTGTAAAAAAATTTTACCAAGTGTAAAAATTTTTTTTTTTTTTTAATCTATGAAGTCCACAACAATCTCTTAATAAAGTTCAATGTGACATCTACTGATTTAGTCCGCAAAAGAATGCTGCACTCAAGCCAAAATGTCCACATAAGGAAACGGAAAGTACAACAAACGCTCGTCCTGATCATGTCTGTTTATTAAGTACAAAATATGCATTTAATTTCATTCAGAGGCGATTGTTTGGCCTAAGATGCGTCAAATTTGGTTACCTTGTGACCGTTTCATAGCAACTCAAAATGGCACAAAGTGCCAAAGTGCCAAATCTTGGTTGAACGATGTCAGCTCTTAAAAGTTGGCTTCAGCTTCAAACTCCTGCGCACCACTGCTTGCAGGCGAATGTGTTTTATCATAAGTACAGCAAAAACATTTGTTTTGTTTGTTGCTACTGCCTTAAAAAAATTGGCTTAACATAGCCTCCGAGCTCAGCTTTGTCATTTACACAGGATGACTCCCTATGTCAGTATACATGTATACCATCTCTCTCTCAAGCACTCAAGCACGCACACACAACACACACACACACACACACACACACACACACACACACACACACACACACACACACACACACACCTAATCATCTTGGAAACTAAAATTCCCACTTAACCCCACCTTTTTACATCTAAATAAGTTATCTATTTTGCTAAAATATCCAACCTCCTCTCAAACATATTTGCCCTCCTTCTCTTGCTCTCACACTTACTGTCACTCACACAAACACCTTAGCCATAACCTCTTATGGCTTGCCGTTTCCTACATACAGCTGTCCATCCGCCCCTTCTGTATCACATTTTTACCTATAACACCCCACTTATTCCTCCACACCTAAAAACGCAAAGAAACAATAAAAGGTTTGTTTCTGTGTCACGTCTTGTATCATGATATCCACCTGCCTTTTGTGTCCACATGTGGGGCCAGGTTAAGAAATAAAAGGTTAGTGAAAAGGTTAGTGTTAGCAATTAACATTAGTAACAGGGAAAGGGCTTGTCAGTCAGCTGGCATTTCTGCCTGCATGCATGCATGCATGTGGACACAATGGCATATAGACATAATGGTACCTGGCTTTTGACACAATGGTTTGGAAATTTTTTAAATCGTATATCACTGGTCCTATCAACTACTATGATGTTTCTGTTGCTTCACCGATTGGATTTTTTATCACAATTTTCCAGTTCTGAAATCAGCTGAGTGGCTTCAGGCAACCTCAACTTTATTTTCAGATTGGCTGTGGGCATTTTCAGAAGAACCAAAATGAAGCAAATAAACGAAGGAACAAGTCCATAGGTACAAGTTATTTTTTTGCTTTTCCCCATATTTTGTTTAATTACAAGTTTCCAACTCGCAGTGATTTCTGGCCTACAGTATTTTTGAAAAATCACCTCCATTTCCAAAAGAACCAAAAATGATTTGATGAACAAAGTTAATAGCCCCAAATAAAACCATGCAAGAAAAGCCTACTCTTCTATACCCTAGCCTTTTTCTATTCACAAACACACACACACACACACACACACACACACACACACACACACACACAGTCACACAACAGTCACAGACATACAATTCTGTCAGGCATCCATTTCTCCCATGTCTGTTCTCAATTTACCTCCAGTGTACATCCCCTTCATTTATCATCCTTCCTTTCCTCATTTCATTCTGGCTTGAGTGTTGTGCACCATTTGCATCAAAATTTGTTACCTTGTATCGGTTTTGTATCAACTTCAGTTCAAACAAAGTGTATAAATATATGTTCTTGGAAATTAACTTCAGCTTTGAACTCTTGCTGCACAAAAATGTATCTTTATCATCATCCTTAATGATATTTTCAATAAACAAGTCTTAACTACGGTTTTGTAGGTGTTTGTCACAGGTTGTTATTTTGGTCATTTTTAAAAGGATTCAAGGTCTTGCAATATTCCTTTTTTTTTTTGTAAATCCAAAAATTGCCAATATGGAATTTTGTTTAAAATGGTAGGAAAATCACCCTTGTGTTATATTTTATACCTTTTTTTTTTTTCCCCAATCGTTTTCAAAGTTTATTTTATTTTGCTTTAATTAATTTCATCTTGTTTTATTTTATTTCTATTTTTCACTCAATTTTCTATACTAATTTTCTTGGAAGGAATATTATTGATTGTTATCGGAAGTTGGTGCCCAGTGATCATTTGAAGAAAACTGACAGGAAAGACCAATACCAAAGACAGACTAAAGCCAAGGATAGCACTTGAAAGGCAAAATCTGAATAGAGCAGAGGGAAGAGTACAACAGATGAAATCTATTTAAAAAGATATACAAGAAAGCAATCTTGGTGACTTTGCATTAATAACCTCAATGAACTTTGATCTACTACAACTGTTCACTGTGTGTTTTCCCCGGTCAACCCAGAGTGTTTCGGAAGAGCTAAAAAAACATTTTTTTTCATTCAGATGAGACAGATGTGTAAATTATTTACAGAAAGTTTTGGCCATCCTGTGGCATCTGGAAATAGCCGAGATGCAAGAATTTCCAAGAAAATGAAGGATTAGGATAACAACCATCGATTCCCTACTCTCTACCAACACGGGCCTAACAAGATCATCATACATCATTGTCGAGCATCATGCCGTTTGTGTGAGAAGGTCGAAGTATCTGAAAATAAAGACAAATATATATATATGTGATAAATATATTCATATGGCATCTAATTAAAAGTGTGTGTGTGTGTGTGTGTGTGTGTGTGTGTGTGTGTGTGTGTAGTGTGTGTGTGATGTGTGTGTGTGTTGTGTGTGTATGTGTGTGTGTGTACGTGTGTGGACATGCGAGTGTGTGTGTGCGTGTGTGATGTGGTGTGCATGTGTGTGGTGTTGCTGCATGTGTGCATGTGCATGCTTGTCACAGCAGATTTATCCAAACTAGTGTCACCACAACAACAAAGCCATCAGGATACATTTCAATTTCTTTGTGTGTGTGTTTGTTTCTGTGTGTGTGTGTGGTGGTGGTGTGGATGTGGGTCTGGGCTCGTGGGGGTGTTTGTGTGTGTCATATGTGTGTTTGTAAATTTTCCAAGTTGCTATTTGGGTTTTGTTTGTAAATAGACACAGAATGTCCAGCATTTTCTGATTAAATTTGGATACAAAGATGCGCCAAATCTTTTTTTAATACGTCTACCAATCTCTCTCCCTCCCTCCCCATCTCTGCTTTTGCACTGGTGGCAATTTTTGCAGAAAGCATGCAGAGCTTGTGTGTGTGCTCAACAACTTTGCCAGCAACTGTGCCGACTTTACCTAGACAATATTCTGACATGATGCCAAGTATCTGAGTCTACAAAATTAACATATAGATTCATACTCACAGATGATGGCTGAAGCTGCATGCCCAATCGCAGTGGCAGTGACATCCCACAGCCGCAAGCAGCTTATTGGCATGAACAAGGGTTCCCATTTTTCTTTTTGTGTTCGTCAGATGGACAGCTTGCCAAGTCATTGCAATGAAGGCAGCAGTATACAGCAGGTCCTCCAAGTTGACGTAGAGCTACTCTATCCTCAAGGTGGGGTTAGGCTAGGTCCTCATTCGGAATGTTCAAGGATGTCCAGATTTCAAGACCTCAGCTCTGGTGAGTTGCCTCTTCAGTTGTCACTTTGTTTCTAAGAAAAGCTCCCTTTCATGGCTTGTTGTTTTAGTGGTCTGCTGCTTCCATGTCAGCCCAAGGTGGCAGTCTGCCCGTTGATACACAGGGTGGCCATTTCTTGGGTTGGGAGAATTGAGATAGTGCATGCCGTCTTCCCGGTGAGTTCCTGTAAACATCAAGCATCATAGATAAGATTAAAGATATTAGCATTTCATTTAAATTTATAATCAATGATTAGCTGTGTTTTTTCTAACGCATGTGTGCATGTGTACTTATGTGTGCATTGTGTGCGAGTGTGTCACTGTCAGGCATGAGAGCATGAAAGTGTGCTTAAACTTGTGTTTGCATGCAAACATTTCAATTCTATCTACTGTGTTTTTATTCATGACTCCTGCTAAGGAAAAACATTTCAGAGGTGACTTAAAGAGCACAATGCCCAAGGAACTGAACATAAAAATTAATGTTCTAGGAATAACATCTAATAAACTTAAGTCATGAGTTATGGTCATGCTGTATACTATAGTGTATGTGTATCTTATTATAATAGGCCTATGGTATGTTTTTCACAAGTGCTTTGTTTAAAATTCAAAAATTAACCAACCCACCCATCGCCGAAAAGAATTTAAAATTCTCTCTCTCCCAAAAAAAGTCCCACACTCAAATTATAAATGTTGCCATTGTTGGAAGCTGTAGCTACCGATTAATATTAGGCCTAGCCAACGATAGTGAAAACGAAAGCACTTCTTACATTGTAAATTTATACAAACAAAAGTCAGTAATGAGTATCTAAATTTCGTTAGACCTGGGCACCAGTTGCGTTGAATTTCGTTACTTTGCATCTGTTTCGTAACAACACGAGTCAAAACCTGGGTGGAACTGTTAAAAATTTTGCTTCAGCTTCAAACCAATTCAACCTAGGCGGGTGACAGATGACTTCCGACGACTAAGCTAACTGCGCATGCGAATAATTACCTCCCTTGGATGCTTTGGCGTCTGCTAGGCCCTAGCCTAGCCCTTGCTCTTTCGTCCACACACTCACACATTTGAAGCTTTACTCATTTTTCGCACAAAAGTGTATCTCCAGCTAATCATCCTTGATAACTTTATTTATGCACATGTACAGAAAACTGGCTTTATACAATAGTCCTAATAATGAAAAAAAATATATATAGTCCTTACGATGAGACCACAAACCCGGAATGCAAGCAGAACATCTTGCAAACTTGTTCCGCCTTTCGGAAGAGTAGACCGTTCTTTGTGCCGATGGGAACAGCTTTGATGTACACGGACAGGATTAAAAAAAAAAAAAAAAAACAGTCATTGCTTATCCTCAAAATAGATTTTAGATTTTTTTTCAATGAGGGGGGGGGGGGGGGGAGGAGAAATCTAGTGGCTAGAGTGCAGTGCTCCTCATCTGATGGCTTTTGTTTATTTTTTTATTCTTTTATATCCAGGATAATGGAATAAGCACTCGTGTGCTTCTTTACATCCAGTTCCCGTGTGTATGCAATTTTGTCAATCTTGTCTGTTCCCACCGGCACGGGATGGCCTACTCGTACGAAAAGCGGAACAGGGTTTAACGTGTGCCCAAGATGTTCTGCTTGCGTTTGCACACGGGGCCTCGGTTTATAGTCTCATCCAAAGGACTTTTGGGGGGAGTGGAGTCAGCACTGATGTTAACTCCAGAGGAAAAATGCTCTCAAACGGTAATCGAACCGGGTCAAATAGCAAGCCCAAAGTTCTGACCACTAGGCTATCCCGCCCCCGGAGTTTGAGCCACTAGCCTACCAAAGCATCCATTCAAGGGGATATATTCCCCCTGGAATGTCGACTCTCACTTCCCTCCAAAGACCTTGGGATGAGCATAAACCGAGATTCTGTGTGCAAACGCACGCAAACATCTTGCACACATGTTAACGCCCGTTCTGCCTTTGGGAACAGTAGGCCAGTGCGTGCTGGTGGGGATGGATAATTTTTAAAAATTGGATGCACACTGGAGTTTGACATCACTCCGAAGTCGGCATGCGGCTATGTTACATTCATGGTGGGCAAAATCTTTCAGGATCTCAGCTTTGCAGATGAAACTCCATCGGTTGGTCTCACACCATTGTGGGGTAACTTGTCTCTAATAAATTCACAGGGTGGGGATGGGGCGGGGGGGGGGACTAAAATATTTTTGAAAATCAGCATCGAGCATTACCATGCTTTATTTTTCACTTTTATCTTATTTTTCTGAAAAGTCATGTGTCTAACTTTACTCCCATAACATTTTGTGCACACATTAAAAACTATCCTTTTGCAGAAAAGTAGGATGTAACCCGTGGGGGAAAAAAAAGGGGGGGGGGTGTCAATGACATGGATACCCTGGAAAAGGGTGGATTCTGTCAAATTAAGCTTGTACAAGTGTTGGGTGCAGTGACCCAAAAGCTCATAAAACAAAGTTAAATGTGGCTCTATGAAGAGCACACGGAAATCTTGGCCCACTATTACAATACTCCAGCAACTTATTGACTTGGAATATTACAAAATCTCCCCCTTGCTTTTCAGTATGGTTTAATTTCAAACATTTAACATAACAACCAATAACAGCCCACACACAAAGACAACAATATTTACCTGTAACCTGGGTGGAAAACGGCACTATGTGGCGACATGCATGGAATGGATTTTCTGCATGCCTATAGATACAAAAGGATCTTGTGTCTGTGTCCCTGAATCAGAAAATGACTGGAGTGTCAGCCAAAGTTCTAAAATGGTTTCTGGATGAGCAGAGTTCGTTTCCACGTGCATCATGGAGCATGAGCACTGATCTCTCTCTCTCTCTCTCTCTCTCTCTCTCTGAGGGAGATGAGCTAGCCTAGTGGTCAGAACATTGCCTTGGCAATTTGACAACCCTGGTTCGATTCCCGTTCGAGGGGATTTTCCCCTGGAGTTTATTTAATATTTATTTATTTATTTATTCTTTTATATCGAGGATAACAGAATAAGCAATCATGTGCTTTTTTCATCCAGTCCCCGTGTGTATGCAGTTTTTGTAAATATTGTTATCTGTTCCCACCGGCACACGATGGGCTACTCTTACGAAGAGCGGAACAGGATTTAACGTGTGCCAAGATGTTCTGCTTGCGTTGGCACACGGGGCCTCGGTTTAAAGTCTCATCGGAAGGACTAGTTAACTTCATGTGCTGTCTCCACTCCCCAAAAAAAGCCTTTGGATACAACAGATGACCCAAGAAGAGCTGTGAATCTAAAAGAAGAAAGGGCTCAAGAAAAAGAAAACCAGAAGAGAAGAAAGAGACAAGTATAGGAAATTTGAAACAACAGAGAGAGAGAGAGAGAGAGATGAGAGGAGAGAGGAGAGAGAGAGAGGAGAGAGAGAGAGAGAGAGAGAGAGAGTGAGTAATGCATGCTCAATCATTCATGTCCATCACAATAACAGTAGGAAAACAAAGATTCCCTATTCAGTATTCCCAGACTAGGCATGTGACTCTATCACATCGCAGTTGATGACAGGAAAAAAACACACCTGAAAATCTGATCTAAAAAAAAAAAAAAATGACAAGTTTGGATGTTGCGTCATTGGACAGGTAGGCCTACTTTCGAATTACACTATTACGCCGTGATTGACAGTAGCACTACTGGCAGGTCTAGGTTATGAATTTTTGCATGGAGAGTGTGTTGTCCTTAAGGACCCTGGTCCTTGACAAATGCACGTTAAAAAGTTCGGATGAAATCCATATTGTTTTAGGCTATTTTGTTAAACGTTTTTAAAATTGTATCAAATGCTTCCGTGAAGTCTACTGCCACCAGGATTCCTGGAAGGATGATTTTGTTCATATAGTTTATATTATCAGTTGTTCTAGGTGTAGTAGCTATATTCCTGCCTTTAATAAAGCTACAGTCGTCTTTTGCCACTATGACTTATGCTTTTATTTATTTGGGTGCTCAGTTTTATTACTATTGTTTTTGCTAAAATTTCGTGGTCTGTATTGAGGAGAATGATAAGAGCACCAGTTTAATAAATTATCTCTTGGCTTTTTTTTTTTCAATTGTGTAGTAGGGTAATAATTCTTTCCCACTAAGTCTGTGCCGTAGGTATCTTTTCTGAAAGGAGTGGAGATAATGTGCTGTGGAGCATTGTTTTGACCTGTGACCAGCAAAAAAAAAAAAGATTCTGAGGGGTGGGAGGGGGACCTCACTACCTTGGGCTTAACCCTTTTTTCATTTGTTTTAAAGCTTCTCCAATATTTGCTTTGCTTTTTGGGTTGTTCAGTTTTGTATTTCATGATCATCTAGGGTTGGTGATGTATTGTGAGCTGGGCCAAAGAAATTGGCAAAGGGAGTGTTGTGATTGTGAGTGTTGTGAGTGTTATCTTCTTCTATGTCCTTTTTATATAACAGTGAGTAAAAATATGACTTGTTCGCACATAACCCTTGACTTGTCTTTCACAGTATTGGCATCCTCAGTTTTGAGCGAGTTATGTTGAAGAGGGTGGGAGAGAGCAGACACCCTTGGCGTATTCGGAACCAATCTCCTATGTTGCTGCCATAGTAGACCGGGCTAGATGCCTTGTTATTGAGGCATTCTATGATTCTGATCATGTTGGCATTGATGTTATGCAACCTCACAGTTGCCCACAGAGCTGCATGCCAGACTCTGTCGAATAGTATCTTTCGCAAACTCTTTGGTATTTCATACAGAGATCACATCACTAACGATAAAGTGAAAACCAAAATTTAAAACGCCATTGGACCAGATATAGAGCTCCTGACAAACTGAAGAGGCACGAGCAGGACAGACCAACATCTGGACTGGCCAAGACTGTCCTAGAGGGAATAGTACAAGGAGGGAGACATAGAGGCTGAGAGAACGGTGGGAAGACAACATCAGAGAGTGGACTGGCCTTGAGTGGAACAATTAGCTACGGAAAGCACAGGATCACAGGGAATGGAGGAAACTGGTTGCAAAATCTTCAGTGGTTCTCCCACAGTCTACAGGACTACGGGATAGATGCAGGATCACGTTAACTTTTGCGTGGTCTTTCCCCAAGCCAAGAGAATATGCGGCATTCTTTACACCTTCTTCTTTGTACCACATCTATCTAGATCTGATCTTGTTTGTGTAACTTTGGCTTTGCAAGAGTATTTAGTTCTAGTTCTGATTTTTTTTTTCTACACCTCGGCTAGAGCTCCCAGATTCACCAATGGCGAGATTTTACGTATGCAACCATTTTGCCAACCAGGAAGGTAGCCGCATTCCGACTTCGTGGAATAGTTCTGATTTAATTTGATTCATTTCTGTTATAAGTTGCTGCTTGTTTATTCTATATGTGAGTCTATTTTCTATTTGGTTTAGTGTTACAAGTAACTAGTTCATATGCTTCTTTTTCTTCTGTTGCTGACGTTGGCAATAGGATATTGACAGTTCTCTAACATTTTATTTTGCATTTTGCATAGTCCCCATTTGTCATAAGGACTGAGCTGAGGTGGCAGAACTTGTCCTTGTTAAGTTGAGATGGCACTTCGGGGCCTTTTATGTAATTTGGAGGTACAAGGGTTAAGAAAACTGCCCTGTTGTCTGAATGTGGAAAAGAACATTTTGCTATGCTTTTGATAAAGTAAACTGTCTTTTTGACATGAATATAATTACAATCTAAATGTTTAGTTGTGAATGGGTGAGTGCGGTTCCATGTGTATAGATTTTTTGTGGGTGTTTTAATCTTCATGTGCCTTTTAGGATATGGGTAGCCTATGAGATAAGTTGGTGTAAGGCTTTGGTTTCTCATTTGTTGCACTTCTTTCCTGATACATCTTCCTCATTGTCTCATGACTGTTAAAATCTCCTACAATAGGGAGTGGATGTATTTTGGCAGCAGTGGTTATCAACTACTTCACATAATGGTTGATCCTAAAAATCTATTTTGTCTGTGGGAGATTTTGTGGCGTACATGTCAACTAAGAAAAGGTTATTGGTATCTAGGGCTATGTCGAGTATTGTGGTCGTCTTTATAACCGCATTGTATCTTTTAATGTGTGCACAAGATGTTCTCAAAGTGTTCGCCCATGGTACCTTGATTTTTAGTCTCATCTGAATGACTTTTCTTCTTTTTTTTTCTTTTTTTTTTTTGGGGGGGGGGGGGGGGGGGGGGGGGGGGATTCAGCTGTGATATTAACTCCGGCGGAAAAATCCCCATGAACAGGCGTCTAGTTGGCAGCTCAAAACTTGGATCGATCCCGGCCGTCAGATGGCAACTGCAACCTTTAACCACCAGGCTTTCCTGTCCCCCATCCCCCATCTTTTTTTCCCGTGCGCGCGCGCGCGTGTGTGTGTGTGTGTGTGTGTGTGTGTGTGTGTGTGTGTGTTGTGCGTGCGTGCATCCGTGCGTGCGTGTTTGGTTGGGTTTTTTTTTGGGTTTTTTTTTTTTTTTGGGGGGGGAGGGGTCCTTGGCTCTAGAGCTCAGAGGTTCACCAATGGTGGGATTTTTGCGTATGAATCTCCACCCCCCCCCCCTCCCCAACGCATTAAAATCCATTTTGCCTTTTGGAAGAGTAGGCCATTGTGTGCCGGTGGGAACAGATGACAATTTTTTTTTAAAAAGGGCGCATACTGGTGGTGTGTGTTTAGACAGTATTCCCGAAGTGGGAATGCGGCTACCTTAATAGACAAAAAACGGTTGCATACACAAATTCTCACCATTGGTAAACTTTGGAGTTCTAGCCAAGGAAGGGGATCCCCCCCCCCCCCCCCCCCCCCCCCCCCCCCCCCCCCCCCCCCCCCCCCCAACCAACAAAAAACATAGCACTCAAAATATTTTAACAATCATATCAAAATATGAACATATCCTTTCACTTACAACAGTGTTTCTATTTTTCTCTTTCTTTGTAACTGGTTAAAAGATTTTTACTACATGCCACTTTAAAAAAAAGAGAAAGATTCTGCTATATGCAACTTTTAAAAAAGTGCTGTATGCAAATAGACAAAATTCACATCAGCAGACTCATTCAGTAACTGTATAACTTCAAATAACCTTACTTTTATATTTTTTTCTTATTCCTTAAAACAGAAAAAAATGAGCTTATTTTTAAAGATGAGATCAGTTTGGCCTCGCATGTAAGGAACACACCCAGATCATTGAACGATGATCTCTTACAACCACACCCTATGATATTTCACAAGTGCTTAGCCCACCCCATCATCATTTTCTCTCCCCAGTTTCTTCTTAATTCAAGATATTCACAGAGTAGCAATTGAGTTGGATTTTTTAAAATTATAGATTATTTTTCATGTTATCACATACATATTTCATGGATTTCTCTCCCCAGTTTCTTTTAAATTCAAGGCATTCACTGTGGAATAATGGGTTCTTTTTTTAATTAAAGATTGTTTTTAATGTTGTCTCATACATATTTCATGGATTTGAGCATTAACAAAAACAACCTTTGACCAAAAATTGAACCACCTTAAGTCTTAAGACAACATATTTAAAGAATACAACTCATGACAACTTACTTTAGAAGAAAGATGGCAGGACGGTTAAGATACTCACTCACTTAACAAGTAAACGAGAGTACTGGGTTCAATTCCCAGCCTTGCCCGTTCATCCCAGTTTGATGAGAAAATTCAACTGAATGGCAAAGTTCTTTGGATCTGACTTTAAACCAGGCCCCATGAATGAATGGATGCAGAACTTCTTGCCCACACCTTAAAATCCCATTCCACCTTTTGGAAGAGTTTTTAAAAAATAATTTTTAATTTCATTTTTTCTGTTTTTGTTTTTTTCACCCTTTGGAAGAGTAAGCCATTTCATGCAGGTGGGAACCAATGACAAAATTTCAAAAACACATGCATGCAGATGTCATGTTTAGACCCCATCCCCAATGATGGAATACTGTTATTCTATTGTATTGTAGTGTTTGTATACCACTTTAAATTAACAGCAGATTTCTCTGTGAGAAATTTGGCCTGCTCTCCCAAGAGAGAATATGTCAACACAAGAGCAATGCTACCCAATTTTTTCCCGATCTGTATGTGTATTTGTTTCCATACCAGAGTAGTTTTTATCTGCAGAATTTTGCCAGGGACAACTTTCTTGTTGGTGTGGGTTCTGACTTATGCCTCACTGACTCCTCAAAGAGAATGTCTGACAGAAATCAGGTCAGTTTTCCTCCCTGTTCCTCAGCTAGATCTCTGAGGCTCACCAATGGAGAGGTTTTTGAGTATGTGACCGTTTACATTTCTGCTTATCCTTAAAGTAGCCACATTTGGACTTCAGAAACAGGTCATTTAAAAGAATTAAAGGAAACACAAACCAACATAAGTGATGTAAAAAACAACAACACTGTAGCTCACATGAAAACAAGGCCATACATGGAGACCAAAAGGCAACTGTTGGACCCACAGTTCAATTTCCCATTTTTCAGTTTCCCATAAAATGTACTGAACATTTCATAAACACTACACAATATCTGACAAGAACTCCACTTTGTGGTTACTTGATAACTGAATGACCCTTGAAGGTGGGATTCTATTTCTACTCTCTGAGCCCAGACATCTCCACTGCAATTTTCACAGATTACAACAATATGAAACTGATAACAAGATTTTGAGGGACAGGATAGCCTAGTGGTCAGAACATTGTGCTCGCAATTTGATGACCCAGGTTTGATTCCCGTTCAAGATATTTTTCCCCTGGAGTTAACATCAGTGCTGACTCCACTCTCCCCAAAAGTCCTTCGGATGAGAATATAAACCGAAACCCCAACAGATGACAAGAATTACAAAACTTCATACACATGGGGACTGGATGTAAAAATGCCCACGAGTGCTTATTCCATTATCCTCGATATAAAAGAATAAATAAAATTAAAAATTAACGAAAAAAGCACCTTGCTGCCTGAAAAAAAAGCTTGCTGCCTGAAACAAAAATAAGATACTATTGATGTTTTATATTACAAGTATATAGGCCTAACACTGACAGCTTATCTTCTTGGTGCGTATTCACTGGCCACCCTACTTTGTAAGCAACACTCTCCACTTGAGCAGTCACACCTAACTTCTAACTTGCAACAGCACAGTCAAGTAAACTGTGAGACTATCAGGCTATTTTATTTTATTTTATTACTGCATTATGTCACAGCAGATTTCTCTGCGTGAAATCCGGGCTGCTTTCCCCAAGGAAAGCGCGTTGCCACAAGTGCAGTGCCTACCCATTATTTTTTTTCTTTTTCCTGTCTGCAACCATATTTGTTTCCCTACCACTATATCAGAGTGGCTTTTTTTCTATAGAATTTAGCCAGGGACAACCCTCTTGTTGCCGTGTGTTCTTTTACGTGCGCTAAATAATGATGTGTAACACACGGAACCTTGGTTTATCATCTCATCCGTAAAACTAGCACCCAGACCACCACTCATGGTCTAATAAATGGGAGAAAAGTTTTAGGCCCTAACGGGATTTTAACCACCGCACACTCTGACCCAGACTTTTCACATTCTAGGCTGGCGCGTTACCTCTAGACCACTGATCCATTACGCTATGCTGTAGGGTTGTATATGAAATGCCTTGAACCATGTCTGTGAGCACTTTACAGCTATTCATTACATTTTGTTTCTTTACCCACACCTTTTCTATAGATCAAAGGATTTGGTTTTTCTTTTTCTTCTCCACACCCAAACATGCACAATCCTTTACAAACATCACAGTAACACATGAAATGACAGAGATCTTTTTATTCAATAACAAGTACACAAAAAATGATCGCAATCGTTCTTCATGAAATTAATCTGTTCATTCCCCCAAAAAACAAAGCCATACCATCATACACATTTAAACACATATGCATGCACACACACACACACACACACACACACACACACACACACACACACACACACACAAAAACACACACACACACACACACAGAGTCACACACACAGAGTCACACACACACACACATTCTAGTGCATTTTTTGTAATTTTCTGCCTAAATAGCATTAACATAGACTACTGAAAACACACACCCACACACAACGCGTGTCACACACACACACACACACACACACTAACACACACACATCACACACACACACACACACACACACACACACACACACACACACACACACACACACACACATGTTAAAATGAAGACATGTACACACACTAACACAATGTCTGTATACACACAGCTCTCTCTTTCTCCTCTTTGAACATGGCTGATAACTACAAAAATGTACACACAGTATAACATGTATGACATGCACAAGTATCAAGCCACATCTTTGTTTTGAAGATGTCCACAACACTCCACTTTCAACTTCTAACACAGCTGATAAATTATACAGATAAATGACGCCCAAGCATCATATCAAACCACTGAAACCATTCAATTAGCCGTTCATTATCAACTAAAAGAAGGTCAGTTCACTCCTCACTTTAAATCTTACTGACGCTCATGAAAAAACAAAGTCACACATCTCATGCTTTCATGCTTCCTCCTGGTTCCATCACTTCTTCTCTTCCTCAGGCATCTTGTCAAAATCACCCAGGAAGCGCTCTTGCCGAACAGCATACATGGAATAAAAATCTGGATTTGGTTAAGGTTCTGTTCAACAGATTGATCAACAGATTGATTGCAGTAAAGGGGGAAGAAAAAAAATCAAATCAAGAAAGAAGAAGCAGAAAACAAAAGAAAACTGTGCAGAAATATCCTAATAATCTTTAAAAAAGGGTTCACATAACAATTCTATTTATATATATGAACTATCATGTGACAGAAAACCTGGTGATTCTCCGCATGAATAAATAAGTATCTAAAAATTATTTTTGTGGTAGACACTGGGACACTGCCTATCTTTGTTTTCCTGCTGTTGTTTTGGCAGCTAACATTTGGATCACAGGCATTTTGACCGAGTGCTAATAATAGACTTATCATGTTTTAATTTGCACACATACCCATTTAAAGATTTATAAGGACTTATGCCTTTCCCCTGTAAGAGTTGATTCTATATTGTGCCAAGAGATTTTAATTCTATGCAGTGTCAAATCTATTTAAGACACAGATCATATGACACTGACAGAGTAACATAATCAAAACAGCACTGTCTCTGGCTGTAGTATAATCCTGTCACTAACCACCTTCATGGAAGATATCAAATGCAGCTGAATAGGTGTTTACATATAGCAGATAAGACCTTTTCTTACACAAATGAAGAAAACTTAGAATTACAGACTGATCATGAATCTTAAAAAAAATTTTTTTTAAAGAGATGTGGTGATGGCATAATTTCAGTTAAAAAATAAAAACTTTTCTGTTCAACAGCTCCACAGGCCTGTACAGTGGCCAACTGATGGCATTATCACTCGGGTCACTTTGACACAAAGTGAACACAGCTGGAGAGACCGCCAGGCAAGTTTGTGATTTATCCCTTCAAAGTTTATGTATCAAAACTGTAGTAAAGTACTGTATTCTGAACTTATAAATATTAATTTCTGCAGGATATTCAAGCTACTCTTCCCTGGGAATGCCGTCAGTGTCACCAAAAGCGCAAAGTCTTCTTTAATTATCATTGTTTTCTATCTGCAACTTTTTTCAGTTGTGAAAAATATATATATATCTGCATCACTTCTGCCTGCTTCACAGACCAATTGTCTGAGGTACTTGAAATACTGACTTGTTCGATCGTCTTGCTGTCTTTTGTATTTGTATAAATTTATATATTTTCCCATTAATATTAGTAATAACCCCAATCTTAGTTGCAATTTACTCAGAGAACGAGGAAATGTAATGACGTACTACATCTTTCCATCAAAATTCCATGTGTTCTCAACAAAACTAAAACATGGACATTTTACAAAGAAACAAAAACTTCTCTCTTCTTCGTTGAACATCCAGACAGTAACTATTGTTATCTGTCTATGAGCACAGAAACTGAGAAAGAAAGACCAAGCCTTCAAAATGTGAGCATAAGAAAGATAACAAAAATCAGTTGGAAAGACAGAGTAAATACCAAATTTATGAGCAGACCTCATTTCACCAGGAGTCCAAGAAAAAGAACCATTGTAAACACTTAATTGTCAAAATCATATAACTCATATTTGTGAGTGTGAGTGTGTGTGTGTGTTTAGCGCACATGTGTATATATTTGAATTTGTTTACACTGTTAATTATTATTGGTTGTATAAAAGGTTGAATGCAAGCGCTTTGATTAAAAAAAAAAATTTAATACAAAATATAGCACAATAGAAATTCTATCTATCATTTTTACTATCATATTAAAGTATTATATTTTGCCCATATCTATAATAAGACATGATTCAGGATTATTATAGTATATATAGTATATATATGTATATAGACCCCAAAACAGTACAGTGAAAAAAGAGAGGTAATGGAAGGCCTACAGTCAAAACGACAATGGATAGACGATATGAAATACTGAACAGGCAATGCCAGTTGAGTGCATATATATATAATATATATTTATATATATTATATATATATATTATATATATATATACACACACACACGTAATGATATAAATATAATGTGTGTCTTGAGTGTGTGAGTGTTTGTGTTGTGTGGTGTGTGGTGTGTGTGTGTGTGTGTGTGTGTGTGTGTGGTGTGTGTTGTGTGTTTGGCCCAAGATAGATAAAATTAGCAATTCACAACACATCAGCCCCAGTCTTCAGATGGCATCTTATCCTAACCAACCTGCAGAGTATGAATTATACTAATTTTTTTTTTCTAGAATCATGTCAAGAGCAAATTTCTCTTGTTGTCATGGATTCTTTAACATGTGCAAAACGTATGTTGCACACACAACCTCAGGAGTTTTATCATCTTGTCTGAAACTGAACCAATATCAAGTATCTTCCAGGGTCTGGAGGATGGGGAGACAACGGGTATGAGTTCAAACAGACATTGAACCTGAAGTTTTCACTTTCTGTATGGACATGTGTTATCAACCACACCCCAGTATTTTTAAAAGTAGCAAACACAAGATCATCCATTCACACACACACACACACACACACACACACACACACACACACACACACACACACACACATTACAATGTAGTGACCTTGGAACTAAATACTGAATCAGTGAATGAAAAATCACACACACACACACACACACACAACACACACCACACACACCGGTGCGCAGCACGCATGCGTGCGCACGCATGCATGCATGTGGGTGCATGCACACACAGACTGATAAAGAAGCACATAACTTCATAAGCCAACACTGGCAGGCCTACTCCTGCTTGCCTAAAGTTACATTCAGTTGTCAGTTGGGGCTGAAATATTTTTCTGCAGATTTTTGTTGCCAACTCAAAGAAAGTGATGGAACGTAGGTTTTAACTATCTCCACTCACTCTGGGTAGAGATGTCAATCATGAACATCATGCAAATTAAATACAGCACACTGAGTTACACTTACAGTCAATGCATACACAGAGCCCACACAGTAGGCCTACTTACGTCAGGCTATAAAATTAAGCTTTAAGTGCTTACATAATGCATTATATATATTCAGAAGTGCATAACCTGACCATAGACCGGACTGCTTCAATATCAATGGAGCGTCAAGAATTTTAACTGGCACTCTTTTAAGAATAGTAAACTTACATCATACAATGTCTGCACGTGTGTGCAACACTGGCATCACACTACGTCCTTGAATTGCGTTACGAAAGGATACAAATGGACATCACACCGGTTCCGATTGCCAGAGCTGTAATCCAGTTCTTTCTTCTTAGAGCCTTCATATCCTTTGCTCTATCCCGATTCATTTGCTCCAATTTGCGAACAAAGTATTTGTCAGCTTCTGAGAGTTTAGTAAACTCTTTGCTCATGTCTACTTTCTCCATTCTGTTGCCGTCAGCCATGTTTGCAAGTGTTTTCAGACGAAACAAAGTGATAACTTTTCTCAACAAGGACTAGACTGTGTCTCGGTGATTTTTTTCTGATTATAACTTCAAAAGTTTAAATAACAAATTAAATTAATAAATCTTCACTATTTTTAACGTAACTTTACTTTAATTACGTCACATTGAAAAACAATGTTTGATATTTTGGCTGCAGTTTTGACTGCACAAGTCACGTGATAGCAGAAAACTGATTTGGGAAGCAGCCAAACCATCATTGTTTTGATCAGGAATGAGAACAGAGAAGAAAGCAAAGAGAACGGTAACTGTCACCGGGGAACGAAAGGTAAAGGCCGAAAAACATTAAGTTTATTTTTTTAGTTTAATGATTATCATTTATTTGTTTTCAGTCCGATTTTTTTACGATGAAATGATGATTGTCTATGTCAAATTTCGATGTCTCATGGCTCATCAATCGTCCCCATAGCAGAAATTCTGCAGACGGTACGGATGTGCTGCGTTAATCATTAATGAATTCTGTTGGCGCAGCAGCACTTCTGCTGCTTATAACGATTTTTCTCTCGTAGCAGGATGTCCTTGTGCTGACTTGCCTGAACCTTTGATAGTGTATGAATAATGTTGTGGCTGTTCAATTTTCCCACTGAATCAAACGAAAGTACTTGATGAAAATGCGCAGCATTTGTCAGTATGCAGCTGCCAGATCTATAGGCCAGCCAAACATGGAATGACTACTTCAGCGATCTAAACAACTTGGATGAGAAACAGATCGGTTGAAGTAATATGTATTTCAAATTGCCAAGATGACTTTTGTTTCATGTCTTTTCACTACTTGGTAATTAATATTCACACACACACACACCACACACACACACACACACACACACAACACACGCACACACACACACGCGCGCACACACACACACACACACACACACACACACACACACACACACACACACAATACACACACACACAGTGACACACACACACACATACACACACACACACACACACACAACACACACACACACACACACACACCACACAACTGTAGATATATTTTTTTTATTAAAGAAAAACTTGATTTCAGCATCTGATGTTATGAATTGCCACAATAGTCCTTGAGTGTGGCTATGTTGGTTGGGATAAAATATGTGATTTGTGATTCTTTTCTTCTATACAAAATAACAGCAAGATTAAACAGCAAGGATGAATGCAGAACATCATGTAGGCCCTACACATGTCAAAATCTGTTCTACCTTTTGGAAGAGTTGGCCATTTGTGTTGGTGGGAACGGAAGACAAAATTGACAGAATTGCATGCACATGGAGACTGTATGTAAAAAAAAAAAAAAAAAAAGAGTGCTTATTCCATTATTGTTAAAATGAAAGAATAAATAAAAAAAAGAAAGAAAGAAATAATCAGAAAATGCGGGTTCAGGCCTGTATAAAGCCTTGTAGCTGTACTTTAGGAGACTTTCCCCACAAGCTCCAAATAATCAGAAAATGCGGGTTCAGGCCTGTATAAAGCCTTGTAGCTGTACTTTAGGAGACTTTCCCCACAAGCTCAAGAAACCTTTCAGTTAAGGAGGGGGGTTTTTTGTGTGAAAAAGTTAAAGTCTGTCCTGAGCCTAAGGCTCATCAGGCCGGTGCTTACCCCGGTTTCTGTGGCATTAAGCGACTGAGAGTCATAGACTCCCCCCTGGATAGGATGCCAGTCTATCGCAAGGATTTTTTTTGTGTGAAGTCTAATATAATTTTATTGTGCATGTGCTTTAGATGAGATTGTAAATTTACTTTTTTGGTTTTTGTTTCTCAGCTAGAGCTCCAAGGTTGACCAGTGGTGAGATTTTGCATATGTGACTGGTTTTTGCTCACCATGATGGTAGCCACATTCTGACTTTTATTTATTTATTTATTCTTTTATATCGAGGATAACAGAATAAGCAAAAGTGTGCTTTTTTTCATCCGGTCCCCGTGTGTATGCAGTTTTGTAAATATTGTCATCTGTTCCCACTGGTACACGATGGCCTACTCTTACGAAAAGCGGAACAGGATTTAACGTGTGCGCAAGATGTTGTGCGTGCGTTCGCAATGGGGCCTCGGTTTAAAGTCTCATCCTAAGGACTTTTGGGGAGAGTGGAGGATGTATGGTGGGTACTACTATGTTCGTGTTTCTGAATGCAGACCTGAATATGACTTGACTTGACTTATGCCTGTGGATTCCCGTGGGAACATAGGGCCACAACAACACTCCTCCAACGGACTCAGTTCTGGGAGATCCTCTTCAGCTCGGCCCACGTCATTCCGACCTGAATATGGGGATATTTAATGTACATGTTTAATCAGAAACAAAGAAAGGGATAGAAAAGAGGGAATTTCTAGCACAGAACTTCAAGAAGGTGGGAATGCTGTATATATACAATTATATCATTTATAGTAAGAACAAGTCATAAAACTTGATTCTGCTACACCCAAAACACATCAAGTTTGAGATTTGCATTGTACTTAAATCCATTTGACAGACACTTTAGCTGAGTGGCTAAGACCATTTCACTTCAAACCTGTGGATCCATGAAGCCCTGGGTTCAGATCTCGGTATTGGTGTCTGGTGAATTAAGGATATGGATTTTTACAGCCTCCAGGTCAACTTTATGTGCAGATCTGTTAATACTTTATATCTTTCCATGTATATATAGATGATGATGATGATGATCATACTAGTATTACTATACTAATAATGATAATAATGTATAGTATTTATATAGCGCTGAATCTTGTAAATGTCCTTCAGATAAGACTATAAACTGAGGCCCCGTGTATGTGGATGCACGCAGAACATCTTGCGCACATGTTAAATCCTGTTCTGCTTTTTGTAACACTAGGCCATCATGTGCCGGTGGGAACAGATGACAAGATTTTAAAAACTACATACACATGGGGACTGGACATAAAAAAACGCACTCAAGTGCTTATTCCATTATCCTCGATATAAAAAAATAAAAACAGTAAAAAGCAAACAAATCAAAGCGCTTATACACATGCAGAAGATCAAACATGCCTGTTAAAAGATCCAATAATTTATGTCAGTGTTTGGTGGGTTACGGAAACATGAACATACCCAGCATCCAACAGGTACAGTAAAATAATCTGCTCTGAAATCTGAATATGTCAGCTGAGGCCAGTGGGCAGATCTCCTGCAAAGCCACAAACACAGGGAAAGATCAGGCACTAGGTACCCTGCCCAAGAATGGAATGCAGAGAGAGAGAGAGAGAGAGAGGCAAGGCAAGGCAAGGCAAGGCAAAATTCTTTTATTCGAGGATAATAGATAAGCACTCGTGTGCTTTTTTACATCCAGTCCCCGCCCTTTTCAGGGATAACATCAAGATAAAAAGATACTAAACAGAGAGAGAGAGAGAGAGAGAGAGAGAGAGGAGAGAGAGAGAGAGAGAGAGAGAGAGAGAAATCCATGCCACCTTCAAGACTTGTGAAAAATATGGTATTACATCATCAGAGTAGAACGGTTGGTGTATCAGTTTTGGTTTGTTTGTATGCTTTTTTGATTGTGATACAAGTGACAAGATAAACCTCACCACCTTTCCTGTCTTCTCCTCTAGTGGAATTAATTTTTGTCATTGTCGCTGTTATTCAGGCTGGTGAGGAGACAAGATGGGAATCTCATGCACTCACCACCAGGGAGAGGGAATCTCCATTGAATCCCAGCACCAGGAGTTTTACCGTCGTATGACTGACGGCAAACGAGGCCAGCTTCTTCATGTGTGCTCCTATGGTAAATGGACCCGCACGCATCACACAACATGTGGGTTCACAGATCGTGCGGATTATTCCACGCAGCGTGATTCACATCAGCGTTACGGAATCTTAGTGAAGCCAGACACCACTGAAGGGCGGTACTTCAGTGTCATTTGGAAGTCTAACAATGAGATACAGTTGAAAGAGAAATCAGTCATGGTGAGCTACATGGTGAAAGTTCCTCGCATCCCCATCTCCAATGAACACAACAGAAGACATGCTTGGTTCCATTCCCGGCACAATCGTAGACATCGAGAGTGCAGTGTTGTGGCTTGTCGTGGAAACACGGCAGTGCTACAGGTCAACTCCGATCGTCATTTTGTGACAGGCAAGTTCTACATCGTAGATCTCCACAAACAAACCTGCCTTGGCCACTTCCTCGTTTTGTATCACACGCGGCGCTGGTACGAAGTGTATATCTCCCCATCCAAAACGCGGATCCTTTTACGTCCCGATCATCTGACTCGCATTGTAGTCCATCCCGATATTTATGTTATACAGAATCTGCTCCTGTGTAAAGGGGCGAGTGTGATCAGTGTGTCTCATATCCCCGGATTCTTGCGTGCTCATGTTCTGACCTTCAACCCTCTCCTTGGTGATGACACCATGATCCTGGGCCTGGCCAGGGACATTGAGGTGCGCTCCTGCCTGGGCGACTGGCCTGTGAAGGAGCAGTTCTCCAACCTCAACCTGCCGGCAGACATTCAGCAGATCCGCACCAGCAATTCAGGACACTTCTTGGCGGTCCGATGCGTGCACCCTGTGCACAGTCGCGAGTACTTCACGAACTACGTGGTGGTGCTCAGCTTTCCTCAAGTCTCTGTTCTCATGCAGCTGGACGCCCGGGGGTGTTACTGGCCGGTGTCAGAGGTCATCAACCTTCAGGTGTTCCCTCGCTTCTCGCCCAGTGAGGCCTGCATCTCGGTCATGAGGAACTGCCACTACAAGCGCAAGGTGTTTGTCTACAAGTTGCCTTTGAGACTGGCCACGCTGCAGGAGCTGTGCCGTCGCGCTCTGCTGCACCTGGTCAGTGTGCAGGACCTGGGCAAACTGCCGCTGCCCGTCAAGTTGCTGGATTTCATGCAGCATCGCCGTGAGCCCAGCGTCAAACCCATCCTCAGCACCCTCACCCACAGTGAGGTATAGGCCCAGAAAGCGGGTGTTTTCGGTGACTTTCGTGTAGCCCTAAGAGCTAGAATGTCTTGTTTTAACGTGCTTCAGGTTAATGACACAAGCTGAGATTTGGACCCCTAGTCTTGCAGTGACTTTTGTTAGACTGGTATTGATCAGTACAAGTAAGCGCAGACATGCATTGCTTTTGCCAGCTCAACTCAGCTTCGGTGAAGCTCATTATGTTTTACAGGAATCCGCGAAGAGGGAAGGTCCTCGATTGTAACCTTTGACCAAAGGTCAGTTTGTAAAAAGAAAACCAAGTGTTGATGCTAACTTACCTACAGGTCAGTTTGCTAAAAGAAGAGCAAGTTTTAATACTTCGATCGAAAGGTCTATTTGTAAAAAAAAAAAAAAATTAAAAAATAAAAGCACGTTTTAGCGCTTTTATTTAAAACTCAAAGTTCAATTTGTAAAAAAGAAGAGTAAGTTTTTTAACAGCCGCCGCTGTAGCCTAGTGGTTAGGGCGTTTGACTCGTAATCTAAAGGTTGCGGGTTTGATCCCAGCTTTCGGCTATGGCGTTGTGCCCTTGGAAAAGGCACTTTACGGCTATTTTCTCACCCCACCCAGGTGTAAAAGGGGTACCAGCCTTGTGTTGGGGGTTAACCCTGCGATAGACTGGCGTCCTATCCAGGGAGAGTCTATGACTCTCAGTCGCTTAACGCCACAGAAACCGGGAAGCACCGGCCTGATGAGCCTTAGGCTCGGGACAGACTTTAACTTTTAAGTTTTTTAACACTTTAGTTTAAAAGCTCAGTTTGTAATTTAAAGAAGAGCATGTTTTAACGCTTGTGATTGTGTTCACAGTTTCATGGACTTTCAGTGTACTGCAGACTTCTTGTAGCCCAGACTGGAAGAGAAGCCAGTAGAGAGATAATCCCTCAGTATTTGTTTGCACCCTTGTCATCTACACTGTTCAAATGCCATACCTGTATATATATAATATATTCAATAAAAATGAAATAAAAATCCAGAATCAGCTTTTACTCAGTCACAGTGTAAAACGTAGGCTGAGACCAAATGTGCCAATACACAATTATGTTTTCTTTGGTGTCCATACCAGTTAATTTACCCAAATACTCATTAAGTGTGGGACTGATTTAATTGCCATTTGACTCATTTCATTTTCAGAATGATTTTTGTTGGGGCTTTGCTCAATTTTATCAGCAAAGTAATCACATGATGAATGGTTGATTTTGCTAGAGAAAAATCATGCTGTGCATTTTTGTTTTAAACAGCACCACTTTTCCGCTCATCCCCTTACCCAGCGAAACTTACATTTAAAATATTGGTTTACCAAGTGTAACTACTTTGATTTCTTTATTCTACAATTATGTTCACCTTCTCCTCACCTTCACCTGTCCCATAGTCCCGTGGACCATGGGGGCACAACTGAAGATTTTGAAACCAGCTTCCTCCACTCCCCACAGTTCTCTGCCTTTCTGTTAATTACAAAAAAAAAGAAAAAAAAAAGGAAGTGGCATTGTGCATTTAGTCATTTTTCCCCCCAATATATCAAAATAAGATTACAGTTTAAAAAAAAAAAGGCTTATGGTCATGTTTGCATATCCACAGTGATTACAGACAACTTATAATTCATATGCTTTAAAAAAAATAAAAAGAAAAATAAATTATTAAAAATTTTTTTTTTACCATAATTCACATGCTGTGTTCTAGACTATAGGTCCCTGAAAGAAGGTGCAGCATAATGCTGTGTTGTTCCACAATTTGCGTGATATCATATATCATCTTGCTGATTCCTCAGTTGTGATAGTTTATACTGGCTGCGAGTTTACACAAAAACTACTACTGGAGGTATAACTACTAACTAGTGCCATACGAGAAGTGTTGGTGAAGGGCATGGCACCAGATTGGCAGTCTGTACGTTTTTATTTTATCAGATTCACTTATTTTATACATGTATGTATCATATGCTGGATTACTGATCAGTGGTACATTTTTTTTTGTGTAGCCGCAACCTGTGAAAAGGCGTGGGATTTTTTGTTGTTGTCTTTTTTGGGAGGTCTTTTTTTACCTTATAAAAGTTTTAAAATAAGATACTAATATTTCACATATCTTTTTGTTGTTGTTCTTGCTATCAAATTATATATTTTATTTGGTCAATTGACTATTTGCTTTTTGTATTACTTATTTTTGGAGGGATGTAGTTTTTTTTTTTAAAAACAAATTTAATGTTTGCTTCTTTTTTTTTGGTTGGTAACATATTCATGATGTTTATTTGGATTGTGTTGCTTGGTTGTGTTGATATTTTTTTTACAGAAAGAATTTATATTTATAGTTCAAAGTTGTTTTTACACTCATCTTAAAAGAAGAAAGCATTTGATGTTTTTCCCTCATAAACTTTTTAGTTGTTGAATAGTTTTTGTGTGTGTGTATTTTTACACTGCTTTAAGAAAGCTTGAAATTTACGTTAGTACAGCCTTCAATTTCAATTGTGTACATTTTTTTCTAATCTGTTGAATTTCTTTAAATCAGTCTTTAACATTGAAAACAACAGATCACTTACTGAAGTATAATTTAAAATCATGTACCATTGTTACTATTTGATCATATTATGCGTTACATACAAACACACTTTTATAATACAAATGATTCCAGAAAGATGCCATACTGCCAGTTTCAGTATTTCAAAAAATGAATGGAAATGTTTAAAATTGAAAAAAGTAACTTAACTGATATCGAGTGGATTTTTTTGTTTTGTTTTTACTCTGCTTCTTAATTCTTTTGCTGCTATCACATTTTGCTCAGGCACATGCTGGACGAAACAATTGCGTTGAGCATTGAATCATGACGAACAGTGATCGTCAGCTGAGCATTGCTGGTGACAGTTTCTATGACGAACGCTGTTTGTCAACAGCGCAGTAAAGAGGTTAATATATTCCCAAATGATGAAGCATAGATCTGACACAGCTTTCTAAGGAAAACTCAAAGAATTTTACATTGTTCAAAAACATTTTTCTTTGTATACCCAAGCAGAAACAAAGAAAACAGGGCATATCTAATTTATTTATTTAACGATCTATTCTTTTTATATCGAGGATAATGGAATAAGCAGTCATGTGATTTTTTCTACATCCAGTCTCCATGTGTATGCATTTTCGTAAATCTTGTCATCTGTTCCAACCGGCGCACGATGGCCTACTCTTACAAAAAGCGGAACAGTGAGGAAGCTAGCTTTCTAAAAACAAGTATATTTCATTCACTGACACAAATAATGTATGAATGTGCTCTCATGCACCCACTCACAATCTCTCTCTCTCTCTCTCTCTCTCTCTCTCTCTCTCTCTCTCTCTCTCCTCTCTCTCTCTCTCTCTCTCTCTCTCTCACATATGTGCATGCACATGCACACACACGCGCCACACACACACACACACACACACACACACACACACACACACACACACACACATACACACAGAGCGGGGGTCAGGATAGCATGGTGGTTAGAGTGATGCACATTGCACTCTTCATCTGCTGACCCGGGTTCGAATCTCAATCAAGAGAATTTTTCCCTCTGGAGTTAACATCAGTGCCGACTCAACTCCCCCCAAAAGTCTTTCGAATGAGACTTTAAACACAAACAGAACATCTAGTGCACACTTTTTAGAAGAGTATGCCATTGTATGCCGGTGGGAACAGATGACAAAATTGACAAAACTGAATACACACGGGGACTGGATATAAAAAAGCACATGAGTGCTTATGCCATTATCCTCGAAAATTTTTTTTTTTTTAAGTTATCAAACAGAGAAAAAAAGAAAACACTGGCATTTTGAAAGGATTTGTGTACATTTTTATATTTTTGAAAAAGGCAGGTACGTAACAGACCCTCTCAGATATATTCATGAACAAATAACCCTTTGCATACAAAAAATATAGTATGAAAATACAATCTTACTTATTATATCATCTCAAATATATAACTGAGAACTTAAAAAACTGCTATTGAAAAAAACACCATTCACTCTTATAGTCGGAGCTTTTACTTTTTCTTGTAAGGGATGTATTTTTTATCAGGTCTGTTTTATCATCACTTACAAACTGTTGGTCGAATAAAATGTTTTTGATACCTTAAATAATAATAATAATAATACATGGAATTTGTATAGCGCTATATCTTGTAAGAACAAATCAAAGCGCTTAAATAGACTGAATCATAAAAAAATTGCAAGTTTACAAGGTTCAGCCTGCTTCTTATGAGTCATATTCTTAGTCAGAGTTAATCACAATTTCCGCAAAACCAACTTCCAACACCACAACTAATGATGTTGGGAAAGCTATGCTTTCAGTTTGAACTGAAATACAGCATGAAACGAAAGAAACAAAGCAGGCTGATCTTGTGACCTGAATATTACTGACCTAAAGTAACCAGAAACATTTGGACACACCAGAAATGAGTTACTTGGTTAACCCTTATAACACTAGCTCACATCTTCATATGTTCCATAGTCTAGTAGATCATTGGGGCACCACCGAAGATTTCCTCCATTCCTTGTGCTTCTCAGCTTTCCATAGTATGCCATTCCACTCTGGCAGTCCACTGTCTGTCTGATGTCTTCCCATCATTTTGTGTTCTCTGGAGGACAGTCTTGGCCAGTCCAGATGTTCGTGTGTCATGCCTGTGCCATCTCACTTTGCGCTTTTTCACTAAAGTCAGGAGTTTTTTATATGATCCATATGATTGGTGTTTTTAATTCTGGTTTTTACTTCATTATGTGATCTCTGTATGAGATACCAAGAAGTGCGAAAGTATCTCATCTCCATTGCCAGAATCCTTTCAGTATCTCCTATTGTCCATGTTTCACATGCATACGAAAATAGGGATATGACCAGGGAACACATCAGTCGAACTTTGAAGCTGATGGCAATGTTCTTATTGTTCCTGAACAGTTGTAGTTACTATTAAACAAAACAAAAGCCAGGTTACATTCAGTCCTAAACCAGCCATGTGTGCAAAGAACACAGTTGGAAAGTGCTTAGAGCTTTTCCAAGCGACTGGCCAGGCATAACTAGTGTATATATTCAGTCATATTGTTTGAACTGCAAAACAGTCTTGATCAAAATTAATAATGTATGTGTAAGTTTTGTATACATGTGATTGTGAATGTGCATTTTAAACAGTCCAGAATCTGCAGTTGCCATTTCTTGTTCTGGGAACAGGGTAACCGAAGCCGCCATAAGAAGTAAACTCTGTAAACAGTCCGAAACTCTTCAAACGAATTGTTTTAAGTATTGCACTTAATTAAATGTGTTTAACATTGTTTATTTGATATCTAATTCACACTGAAATTATGGAAAGACTGGAAATTTTAAATTGCCATAATCATGGTCACAATGTTCATGTGCTAAAGATTTTGAGTGTGAAACTTGAAATTTTTACTTGCCACTTGTTGTGAAGTGAAAGGTGAATGGTGTATGTTTTAGTGTTAAATCATTATTGGATGATGAAAAAGGTTTTTTTGTTTGTTTTTTTTTTTTTGGGGGGGGGGGGGGGGGGGTCACATGGATTTGGAGGGATCACTGTGTGGGAAAAGATTGTTTATAAATCTTTGAAAGTAGAATCATGGAATGTGAAGAATTGTACTATGACCTTCATTACATACCTAACATGTTTAAGATGTGCCAGCAGAGTAGTGGTTCATGATGTGTGTGTGTGTGTGTGTGTGTGTTGCTTGCGTGCGTGCGTGGGTGCGTGCGTGCGTGCATGTGTGTGTGTTGTGTTTTGTTATATTCTTTTATTTCAATTCAAGGTAATGGAATAAGTGCTCATGTGCTTTTTTTTTTTACATCCAGTCCCTGTGTGTATGCAGCTTTTGTAAATTTTGCCATCTGTTTGTGTGTGAGGGGGTGTGTGTTGTGTGTGTGTGTGTGTGTGTGTGTATCAAGGTTGCATATCTTTACATCAGTACTTTGTGTGTGAAAGGATATTTGATGTATGTTTAGGGCTGCATGATTTTTAATACTTGTTAACATAGTGTCAGTGTGTCTGCAAGGTTATGTGCAATGCAGGATCTTTATTGGTCAGAAAAGTGTTTTATGAAAGCTTTTTATTGTGATAACCAAATAAAAATGGGCACCCTGTGCTTTGTTGATTGGTATTACTTGATTTATTGATTTTGTTGGAAGTGTGCATCGTTACCTATTGTGTAACAGTTCAGTTGATTATATGGTGTTGCTGATGTTTTGTGCTGTATTTTGTCTTTATATCTGTTCTTTATTTTTTATTACATCAGCACCACTCGGGCACTGTGTGTTGAACTGTGGAAAAACAATGAAATTTGAAATGAAAACTGTAATTGGATTCCTGAATATTAGAAACAGTAGTTCTATCTATCTCAACAGCTGCAAAAATAAGCACTCAAAGCATGTATAATGAATTTAGGAAGACTTTATCGCTGGGAAGAAAGGGCAAGGCTAGGAATCAAACCCAGAAACACATGATTTACTTGGTAGGCAGGTGAATGTCTAATTTATTTTATTCTTTTATTTCAAGGAAAATAGAATAAGCACACATATGCTCTTTTTACATCCAGTCCCCGTGCATATATATGCAGTTTTGTAAATCCTGTCATCTGTATAAATCATCCTGCCACTATCCTTCCTGTATACTTGTTTCTGTGTTTGTTGGGGGGGGGGGGGGGGGAGACTCACTGCACAAATCCTGTTTAACTCAAGTCAAGGGTCCATCTAGGGCCCAGAGCTAAAAATTAGTACACCCCTTCCTAACTAAGGAGGAAGGTGGCAGGATGGTTAAGATGTTCGCCTGCCAATATGTAAACTGTGAGTTTCTGGGTTTGTATCCAGCCTTGCCCTTTCTTCCCAGTTTGATGAAAAAATTGAACTGAATGTCAAAGTCATTCGGATGAGACTAAAAACCGTGGCCCCGTGTGCGAACGCACGCAGAATATCTTGCGCACAGGTTAAAACCCCGTTCCGCCTTTCGGAAGAGCAGGCCATCGTGTGCCAGTAGGAGCGGATGACAAAATTATTTATAAAAAAAATCCAGCATGCACACAGGTGTCATGTCTAAACACCATCCCTGAGGGGAAAAAAAATGGGTAGGCGCTGCACTTGTGGTGATGCGTCTCCCCGGAGAGAGAGAGAGCAGCCTGAACTTCACGCAGAGAAATCTGCTGTGACACAAAGGGGTATAAAATAAAATAAAAATAAAATAAACGTCAAGTCCAAATGTGACGCTCCGCCACGAAATGAGTCGCTTAGCACATTACCCAATTTTGCTCTAGGAGCCATTAAAGGCAGGTAGGGGTCAAGTTGTCAAGTTTGAGATTTTGATTAATTATTAAACTATATCCGTTTATCTACCTTATAATGAAATATCAAGGCATAATTTTTATCCCTTTTGCTTTTAAATGTGTTTTGAAAATACCCAATCCCTCATTCTGACAACGTATTACGAAAATAAACTTGTCCGTTTCTCATTTTGCCACTTCCTGTAGTCTATCATTTCAACTTGTAATAACTTTGCACAGAATTGTCCGATTTTCAATCTGTTTTTTGTATTTGATAGCCACTTTATTGCACATTAATAACATGTCAATAACTAAAAATTGACCTCATGTGCACTCCGTCTCACTATGTGGTGGAGCGTCACAAATGTAGTCAATTCCTGCTTTAATTAGCACCAGCAGGGCTGGGCTATGGCTTGTGGAAGGAAAAAAGGAAGCTTTGGCTTGTGCAGCACTGCAGTGCTTGCGTGGGTCATTCTCTCTTGTTGCTTCAACAGAATTGTACTATTTTTGGGGTGGCCCGAGGCGCTGAAGTGGGAGACCTTCTGGCTTTTCTACAGTCCCTAAATCGGAGTACTTCCACTGGGACTATAATATAATCTCACACAATGGGCTGGGTTGGGCTGATGGTAGCTGAAATGGAAACTGACTGCTGGGGGGGAGATGGATGTTAGGTGTATCTTATCCTGCTTTTCTGATTTGAGAAAAAAGTACCAGTACATGTATATCATCCGATCTTTTATCATGTTCCTGCCGTCATGACAATAAAAAAACATTAATCATGGAAGGTTAAGATCACACGTAGCAGAGTCGAGTAAAATCTCAATATTCATATTGCGCATGTATGAGTAATTACTTTTTGGGAGAGAACGTTTATTTTCTGAGCACATTTTAAGTATTTTTTGTGTATTTGTTTCAGTTGGTTGTGAAGCATCAATCAAATAATTTTAATCTATTTCATTAATTTTATAAAGTTAAAATATTTTGTTTATATTCAGTAGATTTCACAAAGATCAGGTTGTGACAGTTTAAAAAAGTTAAAGTCTGTCCCGAGCCTAAGGCTCATCAGGCCGGTGCTTATCCCGGTTTCTGTGGCATTAAGTGACAGAGTCATAGACTCCCCCCTGGATAGGACGCCAGTCTATTGCAGGGTTAACCCCCAACACAAGGTTGGTACCCCTTTTACACCTGGGTGGGGTGAGAAAATAGCTGTAAAGTGCCTTTTCCAAGGGCACAACGCCATAGCGGAAAGCTGGGATCGAACCCGCAACCTTTAGATTACGAGTCCAACGCCCTAACCACTAGACTACAGCAGCGGCTGTGACAGTTTAGAATTAGTAAAAACCCCACTTTTGATTTCATTAGTCCATGTATTCATTTAGGCTTTGTTTCTTTTAAAGATAACTAAAGCAGTTACAAATTCACTCATGAATTTTTACTTTAAACTGTATCCTGATCTTCATTGAATTCCAAGTCCACTCACACACTGTCTGTTAAATTTTTTGGTTTCAGTCCCTATGTGGTTTCTTTTGCACTCTCTCCCACCTATATGTGTGTGTTTCATGTTTAATATTAAAATTCCAAAAAATAACTGTCCACAATTTTTTAACTTATTTTATATTTTAGACGAAAACCAGTCAGTGTTGCCCCAAAGATTGTGATAGGCACTACATAATTTTATATTTGGAACACAAGTGTGCTTGATGAAAACTATAAATGAACCTTCACTTGTTGCCTCTGTATGTGTGTACACATGTATTCCCACAGCCCGCACATAATTTTATTTACCTTATAAAACCTACAGGGGGGGGGGTTACTCATCAGGATCGATAAGCTTCGAAAGGTAAAAAATGCTTGTAAATATTTTCTAGTTTCCTATTGTTAAGTTAAAGTTAAAGTCTGTCCCGAGCCTAAGGCTCATCAGGCCGGTGCTTATCCCGGTTTCTGTGGCGTTAAGCGACTGAGAGTCATAGACTCCCCCCTGGATAGGACGCCAGTCTATCACAGGGTTAACCCCCAACACAAGGCTGGTACCCCCTTTTACACCTGGGTGGGGTGAGAAAATAGCAGTAAGGTGCCTTTTCCAAGGGCACAACACCATAGCTGAAAGCTGGGATCGAACCCGCAACCTTTAGATTGCGAGTCCAACGCCCTAACCACTAGACTACAGCGGCGGCTAGTTTCCTATTGTAGAGTGGCCTTATCCCCTCTTGGGCTCTTCCAGTATAATGCAAATCTAAATGCAGCCAGCACCTTTAATTACAGGTTGATTGGCTGAAGGTGTTGCCCGCTAGGCCTACTCTATAAAAAATAGATCCCCACCTTGGGTAAATATTGCTATAAGTAGAAGAGTTTAGTTTTGCATTTCTATAATCTGTGGATTTTAATTCAAGTAGGCTGCTTTATTATCTCACAGAGAACCAAACTCGGAGCTCAAATCATCATTAAATGAAAAAGCTGGCGTCCTCAACATGGTCCTACTGCCTGTAAGGATTGAAATAAAATGCGTCACATAGAAGGGCTCAACTTGTCCTGGTGAGTGAGATTGTTGGTAATGCAAAGTAATTAGGAATGTCCTTTAATGGTTGTATAAACAAGTATTTGAGGGCTGTGTATAACATTTAACTCTTGAAAAATTATCCTTTTCATATGGTCATTTTTAATTTGATAAAACTTCAAAATGCGATGCCATATTTTCATTTGGGGAAGATATATTGATTAAAATTTTATATATGTATTTTTTATTGAATTGTAGTGATGTACAGCTGCTTTGGCTCGTGTAGGAATATGGCCATTTTTGACTGTAAATTCACGAGGCATATTTGTAAAGTATAATCATGCAATTTATGTCACTAACTGATGAAAACCAGATCTTTGAACCAGTGGCAATGTGCACCTGAAAGGAAAAAAATCTTCAATGCCTTTTGTCTTTGCTCCATTTCCTCACAAGAATTGTGATCTGCATGTCCTTGTCTAATCTCATCTACTGCTTCTTTGAAGGTGAGAAAAGTGGTCTGCTAGCTCAGGGCAACAGCATTTCTGCATGGGGTTTTAGCCATTTGTGATATGATGTATGGAGAAAGAGGACGTGATCGTATTTGGAGATACTTTTGTCTCTGCAGTACTCTCTGGGTTGAATTTTGTAGCTCAGTGGCTGCATTTTTAGTTGCTCGATATCATACACACCTTTATTCCTTTTTTTTTTTATATCAAGGTTAATGGAATAAGCACTCATGTGCTTTTTTACATCCAGTTGCAATGTGTATGCAGTTTTGTAAATATCTGTTCCCACTGGCACACAATGGCCTCATCTTACAAAATGCGGAACATGATTTAACATGTGCGCAAGATGTTCTGCAAGCGTCCTTATTTTTTATAAGGTTCATCGAAAGAGCTTTTTAATCAGTTGCATGTGTATGCAGTTTTGTAAATATCTGTTCCCACTGGCACACAATGGCCTCATCTTACAAAATGCGGAACATGATTTAACATGTGCGCAAGATGTTCTGCAGCTCTCATATGGGACCGTGGTTTATAGTCTCGTCCGAAAGACTTTTGAGGAGTGTGGAGTCAGCACTGATGTTAACTCCAGGGGAAAACAAAAGATAGGGGCAAAGTTTGGGCAACTGGGGATTGCTCAGGGGTTGGCCATTTCTAATGCAACTGGAAACAAATCAAAATACATGGTAGAAGCCCCGCAGAAAAATGGGCCAGGGGCATGCAGACATTTCCTGGTTTCTGCACACAGGGTTTCATCTTATCCAAAAGACTAGCATTCAGGCCACCACTTGAAAGTTCGTGCAGTGAATGAAGTCTGGGTTGAAACTATTTCTTGCTTCCTACACAGGTGCACAACCTCCTGACAAAGGATTCACTCGTGACTTGTAGCATCAAGATTTTTCTGAAGTGATGAGAAAAAAAAACCCACCTCTACCCCACACAAGTACTTACTGCTGAAAAAGGGGAGGGCCGTCCACTGAACAATTGAAAAATTTACTTTTGTCAAGTTCTTTTTACAAACATGGAAGTGGCAGAGCTACAGTTAGTACTACCATTATCTTGCACAGGTTCCATAAGTGAGGCTATAAACTAACCAGTCATTTAGTTGCTTTTATTTTAATAATTTTTTTTATCGGAGGACAGTGGACTAAGCACTCATGTGCTAAGAACATCCAGTCCCCCTGTGTATGCAGTTTTGTAAATCTTAGCTGTTCCCACCGGCACAATGACGTACTCTTAGGAAAAGCGGAACAGGCTTTAACGTGTGTGGAAGATTGGTTTCAAAGGAGGAGAGTGGAGTCAGCACTGATGTTAACTCCATGGAAAAATCCCCTTGAACAGGAAAAGCGAACAGGCTTTAACGTGTGTGGAAGATGTTCTGTGTGCGTTCGCACATGGGGCCTCTGGTTTATAGTCTCATCTGTAGGACTTTCAGGGAGAGTGGAGTCAGCACTGATGTTAACTCCATGGAAAAAAATCCCCTTGAACGGGAATCAAACCCAGGTTGTCAGATTGCGAGCACTATGTTCTGACCACTAGGCTATCTAGCCCCCTTTTAAAGAGTATGTGTGCTGTTGTAAAAAACCAGGAGCTGGAGAAAAATGTTTGCAATAAGCATCTTTGTTGGTCATGTTAATTATAGCTTGATCACAGAATTGTAAGTTTGTGGTTTAACTCAATATTTTGTTTCAAATGTTCTGGTTTTGAGAAAACAGAGAAGACTGTGCAGCATTTTGGAAGGTTATGAAAACTATTTTCTAAATATTTCGTGGTCAATTTATCTTCATGTCCATCCATGATTTTCCTTTATCAGTTCAAAGAGTTGCACATTGAAATAAACAGATTTGTTTGAACTGTAAGCCACATTTGATCTCTGGTGAGAATGTGTAGGTCACAAAGTTGGTAATTAGTTACAGATGCGTATGCAAAAGCCATCATGAGAACACAGAGCCTCTCATCCATCACAGATACAGTCACACCATACATACATTCTTGCAATTTCAAAACTATGCACTGGATTGTCTTGGATTTTATTTTCAAAGAAATGATGCTATGTCAAAATCTTGGTAATAGTGTACCTAGCTACCCCTCAAAATTTTCAAATTTGTGACTACTAGGAGTAGGCAGCCTGGTTTACATACTATGAATGGAAAATGAAAAAAAGACTGGTTAGATGGAACCAGACTTTTGGACCTTTAATGTTTATGAGGTAGAGCAAGAAAAAGATGTAAAAACCCCTCACTCAAGAACAAAGATTCATTGCACTCGCAGGTGGTTCATCGATTCCCTGATCCGAGCCAATCTGAAGCATGATTTGAGATCAACTCAATAACAGTTCAAAGCATACTAGGGGGGGAAAAAACCAAAATGGAAAAAAAAATGTCAGGAACAAATAAACATCTGCTCTAAGTTTGTTTTTTGCACTAACTTTTAGACTACCAAATCCAAGACAAGTGTGGCACACAGGTAGCTGTGCACACAGAGAGGTAGGTAGGCAGGCAGGTAGATCCTTAATCCACCTCCTCGATGGTAGGCCCAGAGGAACCTCCAGCTCCAGTAGCTCCAGCCCCAGGGGTACCCCCGGCAGAGGGGTCGTAGCTGGGCACGTTCCCGCCGGTGGCCTGGTACAGCTTGGTGATAATGGGGTTGCAGATCTTCTCCACCTCCTTCTGCTTCTCGTCAAACTCTTCCTTCTCGGCCAGCTGGTTGGAGTCCAGCCAGGTGATGACCTCGTTGCACTTGTCCAGGATGGTCTTCTTGTCCTCCTCGGAGATCTTCTCCTTGATCTTGTCGTCCTCGATGGTGGACTTCATGTGGAAGCAGTAGGACTCCAGGGCGTTCTTGGCAGAGATGCGGCTCTTCTGCTTCTCGTCATCCTCCTTGTATTTTTCTGCGTCGTTCACCATGCGCTCAATCTCCTCTTTGCTCAGACGACCTGGACACAACCAAACAACACTGGTAAGAAAAACGCCAATGGTAAGTTTCTGAACGCTCCAGTATGACAGTATCAGAGATTCCCATTTTAGTCCTTACACAAGGTTGTCATGGTCTATGTTGCACTACTTTCTGAACACTGTCAACTACATATCATGCTGAAAGATATGTCACTTGAACAGTTATGCACACTGTGAAAACTTACCCTTGTCGTTAGTGATGGTGATCATTCTTGAATGCAAAAAAAAAAATATATTTACACAGTGAAAATACTTATCTGAAAGAACCAAACCTAAATAGGATCTTACACTTTACAGCATGTTTGAAATGATCCTAAGAACAATATGCACACTGTGAAAACTTACCCTTGTCGTTAGTGATGGTGATCTTGTTCTCCTTGCCAGTGCTCTTGTCACAGGCACTGACGTTGAGGATACCGTTGGCGTCGATGTCGAAGGTGACCTCGATCTGGGGAACACCTCGGGGAGCAGGGGGAATACCGGTCAGCTCAAACTTGCCCAGCAAGTTGTTATCACGTGTCATGGCACGCTCACCTTCGTACACCTGCACAGAACAAATAGACTTTCATCTCCAACTTCCCTATTTGGTGAGGTACCTGAAAAGTCAGAAATGCAATCTTCTCATTCATTGTGCAATTCCAATCTGACAGTGATTCCCAGGTGGGATGAGTGAGTCAGAGTGCACATTCTGGGTGACCCCAGAAAATCCACATCAACAATCCCCTGCAAGTGTCAATGCCAAAAAACAATGGTAAGGCATTTGGGCTTGAGATGGTGCCTATTATATAAACTTTTAAGATCATGGCATGTAGACTGTGATATGTATATCGAGTGCACGGCATCAAGGGTCTGAAATAGTTCCAAGTCGCTTATGAATTCTTGCTCAGATTTTGTAAAATGTCTAATCACAAACATTCATTGGATTGACAGATTAAAGTAGCATCATTGCAAACAATCCATACACGTGGAACACTTGATGAAATTTTTTTTACACAGGACAGTGTATACTGTACAAGCTTTCAAGATAATATTTCAGGTTTTACGACCAAGTGCAGCAAAGGGTCTAAGTTCAATGATTCCAACAGCTTATGAATTCTTGCTCAGATTTTGTAAATTGTCTAATCACAAACATTCATTGGATTGACAGATTAAAATAGCATCATTGCAAATAATCCATACACGTGGAACCTTATGACACAAAGGACAAAATTTAAGCTCTTTGAATGGTTAAGTCATTAAATCCCATCTAGCCCCAATCAAATATCCTTTCCCTAGACCTGACAAATTTGAGAAGCAGGACACTGACAATCCATTCTTTTGAGGCGCAATCTGTTCAAGATTACAAAGTGCATCAAAGCTCATGCACAAGGCTACAAGGTATTTCACTTGGATAGCTAGTGTATAGCCATGGCCAGTTGCAGGGCTAACAATGCATCACGACAGTAGTAGAACTGGTTCACTGCATAAATAACCAAATTCTATGCTAATCTCCTTATCAGTGTCCTTGATGACATGGCATGATTTGGAAGGGTATCAAAGCCACACTGAGCAAATTAAGCTCATGAGCAGTCCATGTTCCCCTCATCGTTTTGCAGAATAACCAATTACATGTCTAATACAATGGAGACAATCATTTACTTGATCAAAGTTCTTCAGACAAAATCAAGATAACGTTCCTTTAAAATTCACGTTTAGAAGATCTGCTTCCATAAAAAATTTTTTTTTTAATGTATTCAGAGGTACATTGCAAAATAGGGGGGTTCTCAGTTCCATGAATTCTTGCTCAGAAAAAAAAAAGTCTAATCACATTCATTCATTGGATTGACAGATATAAAACTCATCACTGCAAACAATCCATGGATACGTGAAAGGTATTTTTCAAAACACAATCATGAAAACTAAACTTGTCTAACCTTCTTGGTATGCTAAATATCTGCAAAGTTCACCTACTTTGAAATAGTTTGTGTGATAGTCATTATTGTTGTTTTACTGACCTGGATCAACACTCCTGGCTGGTTGTCGGAGTAGGTGGTGAAGGTCTGGGTCTGCTTGGTGGGGATGGTGGTGTTGCGCTTGATGAGGGCGGTCATCACCCCTCCGGCTGTCTCGATACCCATGGACAGTGGAGCCACGTCCAGCAGCAGCAGGTCCTGCACCTCCTCGGACTTGTCTCCATGCAGAATGGCCGCCTGTACAGCTGCACGCATACAGACAGCATCGTGGGTTATTTATACTGCTGCTGCTGCATGCCAACATTCTCCACCATAAAAACTTTGCTTCACAAGTGACGGGATTAACAGTGACACCCCCCCCCCCCAAAAAAAACAAACAAACTGGCCTATCAAAAATTATTTGGTTCAGATCGGCAACAAAATACGATAGTTGTCCTAGTAGTAAAATCTCCAGTGGTGCCCCAACATTACTAGTCTACAGGATAGGTGAAGGGTGATAAATTGGCATAAGTAATGAACTTTTGTAGCTTAGAATCTCTACATGTTCTCCTCACAAAAAATGGTGGCAGTGAGCCTGTATAAATCAGATATGGTCAAGTCAGCTACAATGTGGTTAAAAATATGGCTTTGCTTCGTCCTCTGTTTTTGAAGGTTTTTTAAATTTATTTTTTTAATCTATTTTTAATGTTAACCCTTAGTCTTGACCTGGGATTTACACAGTAGTTTTTCATCACGCAGTGAAAATCGCCACCACATGCCGAAGCAGTGTCAGGCCAGATGAGTTACGAGTCTGGAAGCGATTATAGCTGCTGGTTTGTACTGAGGAGTAAAAGGCAAGCGAACATGTGTGCCTGACCAGATTTCGTGATGGAATGCGAAATCTAGGATCCAAATGTAAGAGGGTTAAACAGTGGGAGAAGTAATGACTTTCAAGAGAAGAAAAAAAAAGAAAAGAAAAAGAAAACATCGACACCAAAGCTGTAATAAAATTCACAAAAACCTATCATCACTTACATGCACCGTAGGCAACGGCCTCATCAGGGTTGATGCTCTTGCACAGCTCCTTGCCGTTGAAGAAGTCCTGGAGAAGTTTCTGGATCCTTGGAATACGGGTGGATCCACCAACCAGGACGATTTCGTGGATGGAAGGCTTGTCAATCTTGGCATCACGCATGGCCTTCTCCACCGGCTCCAGAGTGCCACGGAAGAGGTCAGCATTCAGCTCCTCAAACCTGAACACATGACATTTCCCTTCCTTTTATCACAGTCTATAGAGGTAATGTAAAATGGTCCCATTTTTGTACTTTCTTTTTTCATTCCCATTACTGCACACATTTAAAAAAAAAACCATTACTGTGCATTAAAAAAAAATAATTACTTGGCATGTACTGGATCTGGGAAGTTTCAGACCAATTTCGATTAAGTCCCAAAAATATAAACCCTTTACCATCACACTTATTTTGCTTCCTGTGATAAGTTTTTAATTTTTGTTGACAGGTTTCTGGGATAGGGAAAGTATATAAGAACAGGTCTAGGAGAGAAAGCGAAAAATAACCACTAGCAAATTATAAACAAGCCTATAGTTCTTAGAAAAACAACAGGTATCTAGTAATTTATGTTAGGTGGTAGTGGTTGTTTTTTTTGGGGGGGTAGATAGTTTTGTTGTAGTCACTATCTTGTAATATAAACCTCAGAAAACCTCAAACAATTGGGAAATGCACCCCACTTTTCATGCACTTCTTTTTACTGAAATGAGCGAGAAAAATTACCTGGCACGTGTGATGCTGGTGTAAAAGTCGATGCCTTCAAACAGCGAGTCGATCTCAATGCTGGCCTGGGTGGATGAGGACAGGGTACGCTTCGCCCGCTCACAGGCGGTGCGCAGACGTCGTACTGCACGCTTGTTTTCAGACAGATCCTTCTTGTGCTTGCGCTTGAACTCCTGGATGAAGTGATTGACCATGCGGCTGTCAAAGTCCTCGCCACCCAAGTGGGTGTCACCAGCTGTTGACTTCACCTCGAAGATGCCATCTTCAATGGTCAGGATGGAGACGTCAAAAGTGCCACCTCCCAAATCAAAGATCAGCACATTGCGCTCAGTGCCAGCCTGAAACCACATGGGAACAGTTCAAGAGCCTGACCACATCTGGCCAAAAAAAAAAAAAAAAAAAAAGCCATTTACATCTGACTACGAAATGCCACAATTAAATCGTTTACCATTTTTCTCAGATGTTATTCAGTTATGTGTTGACTCAGACATCCAAGGAAGGATTGGGCCATCTTTGAAACGAGAGTTTCTCCGGTGGAAACCGCGAATGTAATGGAATGCCATCATCATCGCCAAACACTAAAAACTGTTTCCTGCCCCCCCCCCCCTGACCTTGAGTCTCCTCCATTCACTTCATACAGATTATTGTACATACACATATTAGCATAGAACCATAAAAACAGCACAAGCATATTTCTGTTTCACATTGGTTTAGATTTACTTTGTATTAGATTTACTTTGTATTAGATTCGAGCAAAAGAATTCTTAACCCTAGTAGCGCTGTTCCCGGATTACTCCGGAGTGACGTAGTAATGCTTTCTGGCGGCTCCCGGAATATTCCGCGATGACGTCGGTGATCGTAATTGAAGGCTTTCTTTCGCTTTCAAAGGTCATCCAATGAACGTGAAGGCCATTGTAGGGCCGCAGAAATGGGTGAAGGTCGTCCGCAGTCGCAAGCAACGAGGATTCTGATTGGTTTAGAGGTGTATTTTTTATTTTTTTTGGACGAACGTCGATCGCCTGAAAACAAAATGGCGGCAAAGTGTTTGCGCTCGTATCACTCGAAGTATTTTTCGAGTTTTTTGACGATATTGACGGCGATGAGGAGTTTTAGAGGCTGGATTTGGTTGAATTAAACGATAATAGAGACGATAAGGTAAGGATTGTGAAATATTTTTGAAAAACTTCGGAAAAATTGATCGCGATCGGACTGAATCGAGCGGCGCTAAGTTTTGTCCAAAGCACTTCATAGCTACCGGGCGATTTCGATGTCATACATTGTTTTACTTTATTTTAACGCAACACGGCTTCGAAATAACTGTTTTTAAGTCATTTCTATATGCTGTCGAGTACTTTGCATCACACGAAATCAAGCGATTGTCGTACTTTCGTCATAGAACGCCGCCAGTTCGCACGAAATAAGTGTTCACCGCCATGACGATCGCGATCGCGTCGATCATTTCGCTGGACTTTTCCGAGTATTTGACGACCGATATAAAGCCACGGAAGCTCTTTATTTTTTCAAAACTTATGTCAAGAGACAGTATTTATCGAATCATGACATTTTTGCACCGCAACAACATTGCATATCGTGTTAAAATCAATCTGGGTCACCGACATCGCAACAGTGATTGGTAGTGCACGCGCAGTTTTTAAACTTTATTTATTTTTTACATTATCATAAACACTACATGCTGCTATAAAATTTCACTCTTTTAAAAGCTTGTTATCTAAGCTTTCCAGTGATTTACAACTTTACACACTTAGTTTAGTTTTACATATCAATATCAGGAGTTGTTTGACCCCACCCTACTGCAAATCAACAATGGCTGCTGTTAATTCAGCCAGCAGCACCTAGTACCAATGCCGTTATTACAGCGCTACTAGGGTTAATAATAATGCACAGAGAACATAACTTGTTTTGATTATATCAAGATCAATAATTGATCAGAATGAAAAGTGCGTTTCCAATCGAAGTTGGAAGTAAAATTTCAGATTCAATTTTTAATTTTTTTTTTTATATTATGTATACTGTTTCATTTGGTGAAGATTACTTAGATAACAACAACAACAACAAAAACACACACAAAAACACCCCCAACACTAATAATGAAGTATATTTGTCTAATTTCTAAGAAATCCTAGGTATAAATGAATATATTTTTCTTCTTTCCTTGTTTTTCAGGTAAAGCTCTGTGAGATTATGTAACCACTTCTGCCCACTATCAAGGTAGCTGCATACCGACTTCAGGAATATACTTGGAAATGCAACCTTCCGATTTTGCAAGGACTGTCAGGAGGTACCACTCCTTGTACTGTCCAATTTTTAACTGCTGTTGGCTCTTTTACTGAGCACAAGCTTGCAAGCACATGGGTCCTACTAATTCAGTCTCCCTTGAAATCCAGTTATTTTCCCAGCAATCTGGGAAGAAAGGGCAAGGTCAGGAATTCAACCTAGTAGGCAGGTGAAGTCCCCTATTGTACTTTAACCCTTTGCTGGGCACAGCAAAATCATTTGTCACCTTCCTGCTGGGCAGAGAAAATGGAGGTGGATGGCTCGTGAGTGGGTGTATGTATTTAACATGCAATAACTCTACAATGGTCAGGTGGATTTTGATGAAATAAAAACAGCAAGATGCAGAAATGAATAAAGAAATTGCTAATACCCAATTTTTGTCATTATTTTTATTTTCTTTTAGAATTATAATGCATAAACACACAAAGTCATTGATTGGTTTGCGTGTGTTACAGTTAGCGTTGCAATAACTTTAGAATGCGTGCATGGATTTTGATTAAATAAAAACTAAAACATTAAGAAACAATTATAGAAAAGATATTTTCAACCTCCTGTTGGTTTTATAGTTTTTTTGATAAATGGTGCACGAACACATCGAACATTCCGACGACCGCCATTTTTGTTTACCGATGATCGCGATCAGCTTAACGTTTAAGTTTGAGCCGCTGCCGTATCAAAATCCCGAATAGCAACCAAATAACAAAATATATCAAGTTCTGAACCATTGCCGAACTTGAAATCCGCGATAATTTCCCCAAATCTAAGAGTAGAATTCAAAACGCGTATCGGCCGTGTTAGATTTGACGATCGATTTTCGTCTCGAACTTCGCCGTAGGCCTAGTCAAAGTCGTCTCTCTCACTTCAGTCAACAAACTCGGAAGTGCACACACTACTAGGATCGATTACATCGATATTTGAGCCTAGATACACATCTCACAGCGTCATATTTTCGGCATGGAAGCTGTAAAAACGATCGTACATGTCGGGTTCGAAGATAGCATCCATCTTGGAAAAATTTGCGATTTTTTTCCTCCAAAACTTGCAACAAACTCACTCCAATCGCCGCCATTTGTAATAAACATGCGGAAGTCTCGCGGGCAGTCTCGTGGCTTCTATATTCACGAGATTTGAAGCGAGATTGGCGGGAATTTCGAATGTATGATCGCTCTAAAGTGACGGTCATGTCGCCGGGCGCTTTGGGGCGTTTTGCCCAAGGACAGGGTCGGGCGCTTTGGGGCGTTGTGCCCAGCAAAGGGTTAATATGGTATGCCTGCAAACATACATACATACACAAATTCAAGTTAAAACAGGAATTTGGAATTGGAAACCCTAAGCCAATTCTTTGAATTATGCAAAAGGGAAAGGAGTGAAGGTGAGAGCATGTACGAGAGAGAGTGTGAGAATGAGAGAGAGAGAGTGTGTGCATGTGAGAGAGAGAGAGTGTGTGAGAGTGTGTGTGTGTCTGTGTGAGACAGAGACAATGACCCCCTACCTTTTTGTCCAGACCGTAGGCAATGGCAGCAGCTGTGGGTTCATTAATGATACGCAACACATTCAGGCCAGAGATGGTTCCAGCATCTTTGGTGGCTTGACGCTGAGAGTCGTTGAAATAGGCCGGCACAGTGATGACAGCATCTGTGACAGTCTGAAACATGGGATGGTCAAGAAAATCAACGATTGAACAGGCTGCAGAAGACTTTTTATTTATCTAACGCATCTTTATCTTGCTAAAGGTGGAAGAAAAAAATTTTAAGCTAAAAAAAGAGAAAAGATTGCTGAACCTTTAACAAGGCATCTGTGCAGCCAGACATCATTTTGCAACGCAAGTTAGTCTGGGAAAGAATGCTCAGTAACTCCATCACAATCATTTAAAAGAGCATCTCCTTCAAAAACACAGCTTCAAGTTTTTTTGGAACCACTCCAGACTATGGTGGTTTTCATTTGAAAAATGAAAAGCGTTAAGGTTTTTTTGTGTGTTTTTTTTTTTTAAGGCCTGCTTAAATGACACGCTTGTATGACATGAATGGGGGAGCAGATACATTCTGATTCAGAAAAATAACTGACAGCAATGGGCTCAACCTTCTGACAACACTCACCTTTCCAAGGTAGGCCTCGGCAGTTTCCTTCATCTTGACCAACACCATTGATGAGATTTCCTCAGGGAAAAAGGTCTTCTTTTCTCCCTTGTATTCCACCCTCAGTTTAGGCTTGGTCCCTTCGTTGATCACTTCAAAGGGCCAGTGCTTCTTGTCTGACTGGACGTTTGTATCATCAAAACGACGGCCGATCAGACGCTTGGCATCTGTTGAAAACATTTGTTTGAAGTTAGTAAAAGTTACAGATCAATGACAAATGCTTCATCCTTGTCAGTCTTTTGAGGCAACTCAGACAGCCAAGGGAAACGGAATCCTCACTTTCATTCAGAAGGAAACCACAAAAACCGATATTGTCATCACAGTTGCCTCACTCAGTTACTTCTTTGGGGATGATGGTCCTCTTACAATCACAATCAGGTGTTAGAAGCCCCAACCAATGCGTGACCAACATATGCAAAATTCTCATCACATGTGAACCTTGGAGCTCTAGCCTGGGAATGGTTTGCTGTTTTTCTGGGGGTGGGAGCATCGTCTTTGACCTCTGGATAACCACTGTGCATGCCATCTCTGGAAAAACTTCCAGGCTCGGACATTTTCTAGAAATTCTTATTTTGGGGGCTTCTGATTTAAACACTATGACACAATCCTAAAAGAGGCTTCACACAGCAAGAGTATGAACAGGCTATGTCTACAATGGAAGACCCCCCCCCCCCCCCAAAAAAGAGGTTGTTGAAGGTCTTGAACTTAGCACTACTTTCAGCAGGCTGGAAATTATAACTTTAGGATTTAAGCTATACTTTACAAGGAGACATGGAGAAATATTTGATAAAAATTCCATAAGAACAGCAATTTTCGTAAGGCCTAAATATGGCAAGCATACATTAAGTAATCCCAATTTGCCCAAATATTGACAGATGTCACTTTCTTCAATTAGCATTCTGTTTAATGTATTCATGCACAAAAATGAGATTTCTCCTTACCAAAGATGGTGTTTTCAGGGTTCATGGCAACCTGGTTCTTTGCTCCATCACCAATGAGTCGCTCTGTGTCTGTGAAAGCTACATAAGATGGTGTGGTGCGATTTCCTTGGTCGTTGGCGATGATCTCCACCTTGCCATGTTGGAACACGCCCACACAAGAGTAGGTTGTGCCCAGATCAATTCCGATTGCAGGAACCTTAGCCATGTTCTTGGTTTCTTCTTATCTGCAAGAAAAACAAACAATGCATAAAAAATACTGACAACATATAATAATGTTACTGTGAACATAGTGTTGCACTTTTACAGTATTAAAGTTAAAGTCTGTCCCGAGCCTAAGGCTCATCAGGCCAGTGCTTATCCCGGTTTCTGTGGCGCTAAGCGACTGAGAGTCATAGACTCCCCCCTGGATAGGACGCCAGTCTATCGCAGGGTTAACCCCCCAACACAAGGTTGGTACCCCTTTTACACCTGGGTGGGGTGAGAAAATAGCCGTAAAGTGCCTTTTCCAAGGGCACAACGCCATAGCCGACAGCTGGGATCGAACCCGCAACCTTTAGATTACGAGTCCAACGCCCTAACCACTCGACTACCGCGGCGGCCACTTTTACAGTATACCACATAAAACTGCTTTCACCTAAACTATCAATTTTTTTAATAATTTTTTTTTAGTGAATCCCCCATACCAAGATTGCTTTACAAAATCCTTTGACATATAAGAAGAAAAAACATTGGTATGCTTTACAAAATCCTTTAACATATATAAGAAGAAAAAACATTGTGCATTGAGATTAAAAAAGTAAACAATGGCTGTTATTTGCTTGCTTTCCCTTGAACTTTGCTGGCAGAAAAATCTGGCTATATACATAATAGTCTATTCATTGACTAGGCTGAGCGATTCATGAACAAGACTCTAGTTATTCTGGACACCATTTCTTTTGACCTGTATTGATCACTTTTTGCAGCTACAAAAATGTTACCATTCTGCTTCAAGCAACCATGTGGGGATTTTTTCATCAGGTTATAATATCTGTTCTGACTCCACCCCCCCCCCCCAAAAAAAAAAAATGTTCTAAGGCTAGACGATAAACTGATTTGATTTATTCTTTTATATCAAGGATAATGGAATAAGCACATTTTTTTTCATCCTGTCCCCATGTGCACGCAGTTTTGTAAATATGTGTTCCCACCTGCACACGATGGCCTACTCTTTTGAGAGCGGAACAGGATTTAACATGTGCGCAAAGTGTTCTGCGTGTGTTCGCACATGGGGGGTTTAAAGTCTCGTCCGAAGTACTTTTGGGGAGAGTGGAGTCAGCAGTGCACCCATGTTAACTCCAGGAGAAAAATCTCCACCGGACTCGAACCCCCATGTGCTAACACAGAGAACATCTTGTGCACACCTTAAAAACCTACTCTGCCTTTCAGAATAGTAGGCCACTAACAAACAGTGTTTTGAAATTATTTCTGAAGTAAGGATGTGACTACTTGATGGTCATAAAATCTCACCATTAGTAAACCTCACAGAGAAATGGTAGAACTGATAGAAAATTTGTGTGTAGACTTATGTGCATCCATCCATTATCCCCCTGATTTTTTTTTCTCAAGGCCTATGTCCACACCAACAGAACCTTTTCATTCATTTTCCAGAACATTCCAGAATTTCTGCCCTTCTGATAAGCTCACCAATTCGACTGACTGGAGAAATAATGTGGGCTACAATAGGCCTAGTACAAATTGACCTGTCATGTTGGCTTAGCACTTGGGCCTAATCGATCACGTATGATCATGAATACCTACTATTGTTTCCAATTAATTAAGGCCAGTACACCAAACAGCCGTTCTGCGAACACAGTAAACGAGTCGTAGATAGGCTAGATGCTAATCTATGGGCGGATATCACGATGCAGCACTTACACCGCCTTACAAGTTGGTTCAGCTAAATTCACAAAAACGTTTACATTTCAATGAGATCATACTTTTAATTCTACTCGATTGGGAAATCCAGCACTTATTTTTGTCATTCTTAAGCTTAATTAGGTAAAAGAACTTTTTGGAGCCTGCGATCGCCAGTCATAGGCAATTTTGATCTTTGCAGCAACACGCCGGTTGGTTTCAGAAACAAAGAGCTGAGCCCGTGGATGTGGGGGAGAAAAACACAAAGAAATCGAGAATTCTGTATCATAGGCTAAATAATTTTCTTTTTCGACTGCTGATCAGACTCCAGAGGATGTGATCTTGCAAGAAAATCGTGTCACAAACCTTAACCAAAGAAACTGAACAGGCCTATTTTAAAATGAGAATTTCTTCGATGGTCTGTCTGACAGCCAAAACACGTGACAGGTCTACGAACACTTTATAACTCAAATTTGAGACCAAAAAAATACATTTTCTACATCTGATTGGTAGCTTGGATAAAGACAAATTTTCATCCTACCTTAGTTGCTGTTAGATGTTCACTGGAATTGAAATCGGGGACGATGTCTCACTTTCCTCAATCGGCGTGTCCTTCTTGGTCAACGACTTCTATTAATGTGCCGGGACCTGAGATCAGCGGAAGTGACGAAATGAGAAAGCGTTCTAGAACGTTCACTACGACTGACCAATTAAAAACCTTTAGAGTGTAGCTTAGCCAATCACAAAAGTCATGACATCATTTCCTTGGGAATGGGCTTGGCGTCTCGAATTTTCCAGACTGACAGCTAACCTCCACGTGACAGATTACCTAATTTTAGATCCATTTAGGCCTAATGCGACGCCCACCCCTGTGTCGTAATCTGCACAAAGATTAACTACTTCTTCTTTAGGCATACTTTCACCTGTAGGCCTATCCCGTATTCTAGGAAACTGTTGGGGCTCCACTGTAGATTTTGCAGTCAGCCGAGAGATTTTCTCCTCTCGGACTCCATAACTATAATCAAGAAACAAATAAACCCCTGCCTTGACCGCTCGGCAAATAGCACACTCTCAGACACACTGTCATCCGCAAAATACTGAATAGGTAGACTGGAGAGAATGGCAAGAAGGGTTTTCTTAGTTTTAAATTAATAGGGGGGGGGGCGGTTCGTTTTCAGTTACTATTAAAGTAAGATAATATCCAGTTGAGAAATTGGCCAAAACAAATCTAGCTTGCGACCGGTTTTGGCTTGCGCACATAGCTTATAACTTAAGTCATTCAGTGAGGAGTAAGAAAATAGAA
>CM060338.1:23599191-23626691 GCA_030674155.1 Stramonita haemastoma | reverse complement strand
GGTTGGGTTTTTTGTTGTTTGCTTTTATTTTGTTTAGGAGAGGGGGACATGGTAGATTTTTTATTTCATTATTGTTTTGTCTAGTTTTGTATTATACAGCTTTTTTTCAGTCACAGCAGACTTCAATGCTTAAAAATCGGCTACACCTACTAAAGATAAGATATGTTGCCATAAGGATAGCACCACCTATTTTTTGTGTGTTTTTCTTTGTTTTTAAGCATAAAAACAGAAGGAAACACATATTGAGCTATCTAAGCAATCGATTTGATCTATCTAAAAAAATCGATGAAAGTCGCCATAAAATTGACTATACTGATCCACAGAATTTGGCAGACATCACTTGTTAATGCTAGAACAAGACCAGCAGCAGTCTTTGACTCAGATCACTTTCATGCATCCACGAGGAGAAGATTAAAGGCGGTCATGCAAAAAAAACAACAACCCACCTACACTGCACAAATATCCTCTGAAGTCGGAGTATGGCTGCCTCTATGGTGAGGTACTTGAAAATAGTCATACACGCAAACTTCTCATTCAGTGTGCAATTTCAATCTCACAGTGATTCCCAGGTGACCCCCCAGAATGTTAAGCTGGGAAATAACAACAACAACAACACTGCACAAATATAATCTGGACAAGCTGTATAACACTGAAGCTAAAAAGTGCGTATGAAATTGAAACAAACAATCGTTTTGAAGAACTTCTGAAAGAATGGGGATTTTCTTTTTTAAAGGCTCCACGAGAAGAGATCTGGAATGTTATGAAGAAAGTGTACATGTAGGCTGCCTAAAATAACTTAGGGGGGAAAAAAGGGGAAGAGAATAAACTAAAACACTTCATTAATGATGACGTTTTCATAATTTTTTTGAGCAAGAAGAAAGAGGAAAGCTAGAAAAGAAAAAAGAAAAAAGGATGACTGCAATTTTTTTATATATAAAAAAGACAAGAAAACAGAAAAAAAGATGACAAAAAAAATTGCATAAAAAAAAGACAAGAACAAAGAGCAGTAGAGGACAAAAACTTATGGTAAGTACTTTTAAAAAGTAAATTAAAGCAAATTAAAAGCGAGGTCGGAAATAAGTATGTGTGTCTGGAGGCTGGATTTGAAAGTAGCCTAGGTCTAGCCTATCAAATGTAGGCTAGGCCTAGGCTATTGGTGGGTGAGACAGGAATGTCATTCCAAATAGATGGACCAGAAATAAGAGAAAGAGCGACGGCCAACAGTTGATTGTTTGAATCTGGGTTTTCAGTAGCATAAGGTATCTGTAGCAGAACAGTCAGTTTGTCAGTTATTCTTTTACATCGAGGATAATGGAATAAATGTGCTTTTTTTTTTTTTTTTACATCCAGTCTCCGTGTGTATGCGGTTTTGAAAATCCTGTTATCTTTTCCCACCGGCACATGATGGCCTACTCTTACGAAAAGCGGAACAGGATTTAACGTGTGCGCAAGATTGTTCTGCGTGCGTTCGCACACGGGGCCTCGGTTTATAGTCTCATCCTATGGGCTTTTTTTTTTGGGGAGGGGGGGAGGGAGGCGGAGTGGAATCAGCACTGATGTTAATTCCAGAGGAAAAATCCCCTCGAACAGAGGGAGCGAAATGGAGTGAATGGGTGAATGCAGTTCGAGAGATAAGAGGGTGCAGCTTTGTGGAGACATTCCAATAGAAAGTACCGATCTTATTCTTTCACAAGAGAGAAGTGATATGTTTAGATTTTTCTCTAAGGACTAGTCGAGCTGTAGAGTTTGGATGTGTTGAAAGGAGTGAATGGATGAAAGGCCTAATGGCAGACCAGCCAAAAGCCAAAAGAGATATTTTTTTTTTATTAGGCTAGGCTTAGTCCAGATGTGAAAGACAGAGATGTGATAAGCTTGGATATTGCATCAGAAGTAGGCCTAAGATACTTTCGAACTGTAAAAATACGCCGATTTGCACAAATAAATGTGTGTGGGTCTGCTTAAGTTTCATGATATTGGAAAGAAAATAATAATAAAAAACAACAACAAAAAAGTAGAATTTCAGAAGCTTCATGTACCACCCTACATATTTCATCGCCTCACTACACAGACTTGTCCTTGCGTATAAACGCAGAACAGCAGATGGTTCCCGCGTCAAACATTTCAGCCAATCAAAAAATGAGGTAGTCTTAACACCGGCTGCAAATGTTGATGAAATATGGCTGCCTGACAACATACCTTTACTTCCAAACAAAAGTAAACTGTGGTGAGAAAGGTAAGCAAAACAACATTTTTGATTATTCGATGGTCATGCAAGATTCAAGAAAACTATAAATCTATTCATTTAATCATTGATTACTGTGATGTTGTTTTACTGGCAATCTGATCTAGGAAATCCGATCCGATCAATTATCAGATTCGGCACGATTGTCTTTGTGGATAAGTATCATAGACAAAACCAGAATCATCAAACTTGATGTAAATCTACTTGGACGTGACTGATATCATGTCACTGTCAGATCAGCTGATAGAGATAATTTATAATCAAGTTACGGAGGATACTTCATACAGAAAATTTATTGAGTCTTAGAATTCCATTGTTTAACTGATAAATGCTGTGAGGTTAGTCGGAGTTTTAAATGTGGACGTGTGTGTGTGTGTGTGTGTGTGTGTGTGTGTGTGTGTGGTGTGTGTGCGTGTGTTTGTGTGTGTTTGTGTGTTTGTGTGTATGTAATGTATGAAAATAATGTTGATGAAATGTACATACTTTTTAGTTTTAAATTATTAGAGCCGCACATTTTCTTATAAACATTTCAATGAAACTGGGTGGTTCTTCAGTGATGATGGTGATGATGATGTTAAGAGGAGGTAGTTAAATTATGTAACGACTAAATTGATATTCATGCATATCACACACACACACACACACACACACACACACACACACACACACACACACACACACATCACACACACACACACACACACACACACAACATACATACAGTCATACATACATACATACATACATACATACATCCATACATACATCCATACATCCATACATACATACATATACTATACAGGTATGAACATCTATTCATGCTTTTTCTTTTTTTCACTTTATTTATATGCCCTTGTTAAAACAAAAATGTTCAAAATGGTTTGATGAATTATATTTTTGAATACAGAAACTCGACATACCAAATAATACAGAAAAGTAGCTGTACACTCTAAAAGCTATAAACTGGCAGGCTTTAAGAGTTAGTGTACTCAATCATAGGAGGTCAGCACTGCAAAGTGTGTGCCGCCGCCGTAGTCTAGTGGTTAGGGCGTTGGACTCGCAATCTAAAGGTTGCGGGTTCGATCCCAGCTTTCGGCTATGGCGTTGTGCCCTTGGAAAAGGCACTTTACGGCTATTTTCTCACCCCACCCAGGTGTAAAAGGGGTACCAACCTTGTGTTGGGGGTTAACCCTGCGATAGACTGGCGTCCTATCCAGGGGGGAGTCTATGACTCTCAGTCGCTTAACGCCACAGAAACCGGGAAAAGCACCGGCCTGATGAGCCTTAGGCTCGGGACAGACTTTTTAACTGCAAAGTGTGTAGAAAACAGGATGTAATCATTCTGCTCAAAACACTCAGGGGAAGAATGAAACAGTTGATAGACAGCACAGCAGTCAAACTTTTTTTTTTGAAAAAGGTTTACAAATCATGTGTATTGTTCACATGCTATAGCCAGGTGGTTAAGAGCAATTGACTTCAATCCCATAGGTCATGAAGTTGTAAGTTTGAATCTGGGGAGTGTCTGGTTAGTTAAGGATGGCCAGGGATTTTTTCAATCTCCCAGGTCAACTTCAAGTGCAGACCTGCCAGTGCCTTAATTCCCTTTGTGTATATATATGTAATCAGAAGATCAAATATGCATGTTCAATATCCTGTAATTCATGTTCAAATTGATTGGGTCATGGAAGCTACCTTCAATATGGGCAAAAATGGTTGCATATGGAAAATCTCACAATGTGTGTGTGTGTGTGTGTGTGTGTGTGTGTGTGTGTGTGTGTGTGTGTGTGTGTGTGTGTGCATTATTTATTTTATTTATTTATTTATTCATTCTTTTTCATTGAGTATAATGGAATAAGGAATCATATGCTTTTTTACATGCCAGTGTGTGTGTGTGTGTGTGTGTGTGTGTGTGTGTATGTGTTTGTGTGTGTGTGTGTGTGTGTGTGCATACGCATGCATGCATGCACATGCATGTGCGTGCATGTATGTGTGTGTGCTCGTGCATGTGCGTGCGTCCATGTGTGCATGTGTGTGTATAACAGGACAGACAGACAGACAGTTAGATAATCTGCCAAGATGCCAAGTGCGGGAGCTTTGCCTGTTCCCATCATTGCACCACTGAGGGAGCAGTTCAGTGGTCTGCCCACCACTGCTGTTGATACCAGCGTCTACATTGAAATTTCCTCAGGTAAAAACTTCCACAGATTTATGTGTCTTCAGGTAAAGAGAGGTAGAAAGAAAAATACAGAGCAACCCCCCCCCCCCTTCCGAAAAACAACAACAAAAATTAACCAGAACCCACTCACTCACCCCCCCTTACACACACATACACGTATGCATGAATGCATGCATACACATTATCTCTGTCACACACACTTGCTTGCACGCACACACAGATACATGTATGCACGCATATACACACATACACACACACACACTCAATGTACCATCTGGAAATAAAAGTTTGACTTTGACTTTGACTTTGATACACATACACACATACACACACACATACACGCACACACACACACTTACACACACTAGTTACCTGCAATATATTCTTCTGATGCTAATAACACATTAAAAATGTGACGCTCCACCACATAATGAGACGGAGTGCACATTAGGTCAATTTTTAGTTAGTGACATGTTATTAATGTGCAATAAAGTGGCTATCAAATACAAAAAACAGATTGAAAATCGGACAATTCTGTGCAACATTATTACAAATTGAAATGATAGACTGCAGGATGTGACAAAATGAGAAACGGGCAAGTTTATTTTAGCAACAGGTTGTCAGAATGAGTGCTTTGGCAATTTCAAAACACATTTAAAAGCAAAAGGAATAAAAATGATACCTTGATAAACAGATCTAGTTTAATAATCAATCAAAATCACAAAATTGACAACTTGACCCCCACCTGCCTTTAAAGGCTCCTAGCGCAAAATTGTGTAATGTGCTAAGCGACTCATTTCGTGGTGGAGCGCCACATTTGTTCTCTCTGTCTTTCTTTCCATGTCTATCTCCTTCTCTGCTCCCCCCCCCCCCAACTCTATCTCTTTCTGTGTCTTTTTCTGTCTGTCTGTCTGTCTGTCTGTCTGTATTTGTCTCTGTCTGTCTGTCTGTCTGTCTGTCTTTCTCTCTCTTTCTCTCTCTCTGTCGCTCTCTGTCGCTCTCTCTCTCGCGCTCTCTCTCTCGCGCTCTCTCTCTGTCTCTGTCTCTCTGTCTATCTGTCTATCTGTCTCTGTCTGTCTGTCTGTCTGTCTCTCTTCCCCCCCCCCCCTGCTCATCCTACTCTCTAATTCTTATATATATACCATTTAAGTTTTCAATTCTATGTTTCAGATGTGCCGACTTGCAGATTGTACTTTACCACAGATGGCTCTAAGCCTATGCCATTCCAGAGGAAAATTGGCGGTCGTGAAGTCACATTTCGATACTTTGCCCCCTTCACATTGAAAGCTGGAAAGAGAACCATCAAAGCTGTCGCTGTCTCCAAGTATGTGTGCCGGGAGAATTTTGTTTGGTAAAAGTAGACAATGGTTTGTGAAATAAAATTGAGAAGGAAATTTGTCTGTAACAAAATCGCTTAGGTGAGTTGATGTTTGTTAGTATAAAACAAGAGTTGATGCTTGTTAGTATAAAGCAACAGGCAATGCTTGTTAGTATAAAAACAAACTACATGTTTACCGTCAAAAGAATGAAATTACGAAAAAAAATTTTTTTTTACTAATTCATTGGCAGATGCTTTTAGAGTAATAGCAGACCACATAGGTTTGTTACTTGTGTGCATGTGTTGGGCATTCTCCAGCTTAATCCTTTCACTGCTGTCATACTTGATACTTACCAGTATACTCATCAGTGCATGATAGGTGTGTGTATATTGTGTAACAGTAGCTAAGATATCTATTCTGTGTCATGCTTTTCTTTGTGGGGACAGGATAGCCTGCTGGTCAGGTGATGAACTTGGGATCTACTGATCTGGGTTCAGATCTCATTCAAGAGGACTTTTCCTCTGGAGTTATTGTCATTGCCGACTGCACTCACCCCAAAAGTACTTCAGATAAGACTATAAACCAACGTTCCTTGTGCGAATGCATGCAGAACATCTTGTGCACACATTAAACCTGTTCCGCTTTTCTGAAGAGTAGGCTATTGTGTTCCGGTAGAAACGGATGAAAAATTGACATAACAGCATACATAAGGGGACTGGATGTAAAAAAGCACATGAGTGCCTTATTCCATTATCCTCAAAGCAATAGATTAAATAAATAGATAGTAAATAAATAAATAGTAAATAAATAAATAGATAAATAAATAAACAAGTAAATAAATAAATAAATGAATAAATAAATACATGAATAACAAAAAAAAAGTTCTTCCTTTCATTCCAGGGACAAACACATGGAAAGTGCCATTATCTTCAAAATAAAAGATTATAATAAATAAATAAGTAAATAAATAAATAAGTTATGTTTCTTCCTTTCACCCCAGGGACAAACCTGTGGAAAGTGCTATTATCTTCAGAATAAAAGATTATAATAAATCAATCAATCAATCAATTAATTAATAAATTGATAAATAAATAAACTATGTTCTTCATGTCACTCCAGGGACAAACGCGTGGAAAGTGCCATAGTATCCAAGACATTCAATGTCACCGACATCGGGGAAGTGGGCTACACCAGTGACAGTTCTGCATTCTTCGACACCACCACCGACGTCACCACAGATACAGACACGCCCAGCACATCCACCTTGAAATCAAAGACGAAGCGAAACAAGGTCGGTCAGACTTGCCATGAAATTGTGTTCTTGTTGTTGTGTTTTGTAATGTGTTCTCTTGTGTTTGGGTTTTGTTGTTGCTGTGTTGTGATCTGTTGCGTTATGTTGCATTGTATTGTTATTATTATTTACTTATTTATTTACTCTTTTATATCGAGGTTAATGAAATAAGCACTGAAGTGCTTTTTTATTTTTACAGCCAGTACTCGTGTGTATGCAGTTTTGTAAATTTTGTCATTTGTTCCCACTGGCACACGATGGCCTGTTCTTATGAAAAGCGGAACAGGATTTAACTTGTGCGCAAGATGTTCAGCGTGTGTTCGCAAACGGGACCTTAGTTTATAGTCTCATCTGGAGAATGTGTGTATTGTGTCCTAACCAGTTTTTAAATTTGTAACTCTTCAGTCATTCCAGTGTGTCACTGGATTGAAACAGTACATCTCAAACACCTAGACTCTGATTTTAAGAAAATCATTAAAAAAATGTTTTCTTGTTTGTTGTAGTCTCCTGCTCGCAAGGGGCGAGCTACTCCGAAGGAAGCCTGGGCAAGTACTGGTAGTGTCCCTTTTGGATTGGGCTCTGGAGCAGATGAACAATGTAAGCTTCATTAAAAAAATTTTTTTTTTCTTTTTTAAATTTCTTTTTCTTTTTTTTTTTAAATAATTTTTTTCAGTTTGATTTTCTGATATATATATATATATATATATATATATATATATATATATATATATATATATATATATATATATATATATATATTTAACATTTAGACCTAGCTTCTGTTTGAGATTTCATGATTCTATTTAGGAAATAGGGAACTGAAGTTGTTTTTAAAGGACACTATTTCCATAGGATATGTTTCTGTTTTCAGTTTTCCCTGTGGATTAATTATACCATAATTGCTACATATGACATTTTGTGAAAATTTTTTCTTAGCTGACGTCTGGTCGATGAACTGACTTGACCATTTGCTTGACTTTTTCTACATAAATGGTGAGATCTGTGTGTATGCAACCGTAGCATCTCCACTATAATCAAATTCCTCCCCAGTTTCCGAAATAGCAGCTTCCTCCTCTGCTGTTTTGGAGGTCACTGTGGAACATGACAGACAAACAAACAAACAAACCGTTTCCAACTCCCCCCACCCACCCACCCTGTAGGTAGCCGCAATCCAAATTTATGGATAACACCATTTTAATATAGCCCTTTTCATCTTTGCTTTGAATTGATCACAAACAGAACTTTTGGCCTGGCTATACTATACTAATCATATGTCGTAGGCCTCCGTCAGTTGGTGTTGACTATGGAATTCACGCCAAAAGAAAGGTAATTTGTTCAGCGACAATGCCGGCTGTGGCTGGTTAGTCCAATGCTGGAGTGGCAGTCTCTGTCGCATCTGATGCAGATGTGGCTTGTTGAGGTGGCTGGAGTACATGCCTTCTGCTTGGCTCTCTTTTCGTTTGCTGCGGTGTGGATCTTTTCTTCACCACACTTCAGCTGTTTTGGCCTGGCTATACTATACTGATCATATAGAATATAAAGAATGCCATCAAACCATATGAAGAGCTTCTAACTTCAGTGAAAAAACACAAGCTAAAGTGGTACGGGCACGTCACACAAACATCAAGACTGGCCAAGACAAGTCTTACAGGGAACAGTAAGGGGAAGGAGACGAAGAGGCAGACAGAGGAAACGATGGGAAAACAACATCAGAGAGTGGACAGGCCTTGGGTGGAGCGATCTGCTACAAAGGGCAGAGGACTGTGGGGAGTGGAGGAAGCTGGTTGCAACATCTTCAGTGGTGCCCCCATGGTCTGAGGGACTATGGGACAGGTGAAGTTGATACTATCTATCTATCTATCTATCTATCTATCTATCTATCTATCTATCTATCTATCTATCTATCTATCCGTCCATCCGTCCATCCGTCCATCCGTCTATCTATCTATCTATCTATCTATCTATCTATCTATCTATCTATCTATCTATCTATCTATCTATCTATCTATCTATCTATCTATCCGTCCATCCGTCCATCCGTCCATCTGTCTATCTATCTATCTATCTATCTATCTATCTATCTATCTATCTATCTATCTATCTATCTATCTATCTATCTATCTATCTATCTATCTTTCTTTCTATCCCTTAGTCTGGTAACCGTGGGGACTGAAGACTTGGTTCCCTCCATTCCTCTCTCTGTTCTGCCTTTCTCAAAATTTTGTCGAGTTCTAGGCCAGTCCATTCGCAGGTGAAGGTGATAATACTCTACTGACTATATAAAATGACTGACTTACGTTTGTCAAACAGCTCCACCCCAAAATCCGTTGACTCAAATCCCAGACGGTCCCTTCAACCCGACCAACTACTCGGGGACACAGATCAATGTGTGGGGGGCCCCGCCAGGGGGCGTGTGGCCGGCCGCTGCTGGAATGGTGGCCTATGGTAGCGGGCCTCCATTTCCCCAGTATCCTGTGCAGTATGGCTACCTGACTGAGCAGATGATTCATGTGAGGGGAGTGGGGGGTGGGGGGGGGGGGGGGGGGGGGGGGGGGGGGGGGGGGGAGGGGAGGGAGGGTGTTGTGTGTGGGTGTGGGTGGGTGGGGGGGGTGGGGGTGGGGGGGGGTATGGGTAGATGGGTGGGTGGGTGGGTTGGGGGGGGGGGGTGTATGTGTGTGTGTATGTGTGTGTGTGTGTGTGTGTGTGTGTGTGTGTGTGTGCGCGTGCATGCGTGCATGCGTGTGTGTGTGTGAGTGTGGCATTCTCTCTGCAGAATGTTGCCATGGGCAATTCTTTTGTTGCTGCATTTTTTTGAGGCTGCTCTCCCTGGGGAAGAGTGCATCACCACTAGAAGAGCAGCCTCTCTCGTTATAGTTCCTTATTTTGGTTATGTTCCTAGTATGTATCATGTGTACCTTTCCCTGTGATTAGCACCCAGACCATCACTCATTGTGTAGCTACCAGCAGCTATAAATTACTTCCAGACTCTAACAACAGGCTTTGTGCCTCTAGCCTGATAGAACTTTGGCATGTGGTAGCCATCAGTGAAGGTCACTGCGTGACGGAAAACTACTGTGTTTAATAAATCCTGGCAAATCCCGGGTCGGGATTCAGGGGTGAGGGGTGGGGGTGTAATTTTTTTTAATCCGGACAGATCCAGGGTCGGGACTAAGAGGGTTAAGCCTGTTGGCAGCTGTCAATGCAATTTCTGAGATTTTCACAATACTTGATCATCAACACCTACTAGCCACACAGGATCATGAAGCATGGAAAAAGATCTCCGTTGCGTCTTCTCATGTCCCCCAACGTCCTTTGGGACATGGGACTGAGTGAGTGAGTGAGTGATCATCAAAGGTGTTTTCTGTTCCCCCCCCCCCCCCCCCCCCCCCCCCAGGGCCTGAACAACAAGGAGCAGCCCCAGCAGGTGGAGAAGGGGCCCACAGTGGCAGACCTGAAGAGGATGATAGCGGAGGCCAAAAAGGACGTGCCGCCCCCGCCCTCCAAACCTGCCATCGAGTACCGCCCCACCTACAAGGACCCCCCTCTGAACCCCATCAGCCCTGGCAACGGTTAGTGAGGCGTTGGTGTAGAAACATACAGACAAAATTCTTCTTCTTCTTCTTCTACTTCTTCTTCTTCTTCTTCTTCTTCTTCTTCTTCTTCTTCTTCTTCTTCTTCTCTCTCTGTGTGTCTCTGTCTCTGTCTCTCTCTCTCTGTCTCTCTCTCTGTCTCTCTTTCTGTCACTCTCTCTGTCTCTCTGTCTCTTTCTCTCTCTCTCTCTTTTTCTTTGTCTCTGTCTCTCTCTGTCTTTCTGTCTCTCTTTCTGTCACTCTCTCTGTCTCTCTGTCTCTGTCTGTCTGTCTGTCTGTCTGTCTGTCTGTCTGTCTGTCTGTCTGTCTGTCTGTCTGTCTGTCTGTCTCTCCTCTCTCTCTCTCTCTCTCTCTCTGTCTCTCTCTCTCTCTCTCTCTCTCTCTCTCTCTCTCTCCCCCTGTCTCTACATCTCCCTCTTTTTCTAATGCTCAGACAGCAACTATTGTCATCTGTCAAATGAGCAAAAACGCTTTGCTCTGCTGTTAAGCGCGTGAAATGTCCTTCAGGTGAGACTATAAGCCAAGATACCGTGTGTGAATGCATGCAGAACATCTTGTGCTTGCATTAAAAGCCATTCCACTATTCAGAAGAGTAGGCGTGCGTCGATGTGTGCTTGCGTGTGTGTGTGAGTGTGAGTGTGAGTGAGTGAGTAAGAGAAAGTGTATTAGAAGTGTATTATGTGTACTTCCAAGTGAAAAAAATATTCCCCCCCAAAAGTATACACCATCATTAGTATCATTATGTGTATGTTCATACATTCAAGTGATCCCTAAATGATTCTGTACACTGGTTAATAGCCATTATGCATTCATTCTGTTCTGTAGGGGACTTCAAGGAAAACCTGCTGCACATCTATGCCCACATGGTAGACTACGCCAAAAATAATGGAGAATTTCGACGAAGGGTGTCCGAACCCAAGATTGGCAAGGTAAGGAAGGGAGGGAGAGAGAGGGATAGAGAGAGAGAGAGAGAGAGGGAGAGATTTGATTTGATTTGATTTGATTTATTCTTTTATATCGAGGATAATGGAATAAGCACTCTTGTGCTTTTTTACATCCAGTCCCTGTGTGTAAGTAGTTTTGTAAATGTCATCTGTTCCCACTGGCACATGATGGCCTACTCTTATGAAAAGCAGAACAGGATTTAACATGTGCGCAAGATGTTCTGGGTGAACCGGGGGACTGTACTGAAAATAGTCAAGAGTCAAGAGTGCATATTCTGGGTGACACCCAGCGTGTTAAGCTGGGGAACGCACAACAACAACATAACCTGTGCTGCTAACGGAAGTCGCCTATGGCGGTGAATGGTAGTGTCAACTAAAGTCACCTATGGTGGTGAAAGAGTTAATTAAAAGAAATGAAAATAACTTTCCCAAGAGGGAAAAAAAAAAAAATGGGTAGGCACTGCACTTGTGGCAACATGCTCTCCCAGGGTAGAGTGGCCCGAATTTCAGGCAGAGAAATCTGCTGTGACATAAAGTGGTATAAATAAATATATTTTTTTTTTTTCATTTTATCATTTGTACAACAGGTTCTGGAGGCCAAGTTTGAAGATGAAGGAGATGGTTACCGCCTCAACTTGGTTCTAGCAAAACCTGGCATCCCTCGTGAGTACAGGAAGGGGATGGAATCAGTGACTAGGGAAATAGTCATTCATGTGTTCTGTTGAGAGATAGATAGTGAGTGTGTGTGTGTGTGTGTGTGTGTGTTGTGTGTGTGTGTGTGTGTGTGTGTGTGTGTAGTGTGTGTGTGTGTGTGTGTGTGTGTGTGTGTGTGTGTGTAGTATGTGTGTGTGTGTGTGTGTGTGTGTGTGTGTGTGTGTGTGTGTGTGTGTGTGTGTGTGTGTAGTGTGTGTATGTGTGTATTCATGTGGGGGACGGATAGCCTAGTGGTCAGAACATTGTGCTGGCAATTTGACGACCGGGGTTCGATTCCGGTCAAGGAGATTTTTCAAGAGAGAGAGAGAGAGAGAGATTTATTTATTTATTTATTTATGTATTTATTTATTTATTTATTTATTTATTTATTCTTTTATATCGAGGATAACAGAATAAGCAATCATGTGCTTTTTTTCATGCGGTCCCCATGTGTATGCAGTTTTGTAAATCTTGTCATCTGTTCCCACCGGCACACGATGGCCTACTCTTACGAAAAGCGGAACAGGATTGAACATGTGCGCAAGATGTTCTGCATGCGTTCGCACACGGGGCCTCGGTTTAAAGTCTCATCCGAAGGACTTTTGGGGAGAGTGGAGTCAGCACTGATGTTAACTCCAGGAAGAAAATTTCCTCGACCGGACTCGAACCCGGGTCGTCAAATTTCCAGCGCAATGTTCTGACCACTAGGCTATCCGTCCCCCTAGAGAGAGAGAGATAGAGAGAGAGAGAGAGAGAGAGAGAGAGAGAGAGAGAGAGAGAGAGAGAGAGAAAATAAATATTTGTGTCACCATCATATCACAAGTGTAATGCTCTGTTAGGCTGTTAGGATATTCTACATGAACACAAGATTACCACCTTAACAAATGTGGTAAAGGTAAAGGTGTCTCATAACCTGGGCGGTCGTAGGGGAGTGAGGCATCAGAGATCTCAGCTTCTCTAGGGGCCAGCATTTTGAGGGCTGCGCCCATCTCCTCTCTCTTGTTGCTTTACCTTCCCTGACCCTAAAGAGGGCAGGTACCCATTTACAGCTGGGTGAACTGGGGAACTGTACTGGAGCCAAGGTGCACAAACGGTCACTCATCCAACTGGTAATCATGCTTGATGCTGCTTAACCAAAGCTTGGGGAAAGCGAGTGTTCTGACCACTGAGCTATCCTGTCCCTTTACCTTTCACAAACATGGCTTTGCACAATTTGCAGATATACTCTCTGAAACCTATTTTGAATAGAAGTCTCTTGATTGTTTATACACATACAGTGGCAGTTGATGTTTGTGTGGGATGTGAGTTGGTTTGTATACTTTAGACTGTATCATGAGGGTATTGCATGATACAAAAGCTATCATTATTATTGTTGCTAAGATCATTGTCATCATCATCATCATCATCATCATCATCATCATCACCATCACCATCACCATCATTGATGATGAGCTATCCTGTCCCTTTGCCTTTAACAAACATGGCTCACCATCACCGTCACCACCACCACTCTTTAACTCTAAAACAACACGTCTGCAGTTCCATTTTCAAGAATGTATCATCATTGCTTTTTCCTCTCCCTTTTTGTGTTTCAATCATACATACGCACTGGCACTGCCCGCATGCCCATCCCTCTGTATACTCAGGAACACATCTGCAGTTTTGTCTTCAAGCATCTATCATCATTGCCTTTTCCTCTCCCTTTTCGTGTTTCAATTATACATACTCACTGGCACTTCCCACATGCCCATCCCTCTGTATACTCAGGAACACATCTACAGTTTTGTTTTCAAGCGTCTATCATCATCTATCATCATTGCCGTTTCCTCTCTTTTTTGTGTTTCAATTATACATACTCACTGGCACTGCCTGCCTGCCCATCCCTCTGTATACTCAGGAACATGTCTACAGTTGTGTTTTCAAGCATCTATCATCATTGCCTTTTCCTCTCCCTTTTCGTGTTTCAATCATACATACGCACTGGCACTGCCCGCATGCCCATCCCTCTGTATACTCAGGAACACGTCTACAGTTTTGTTTCCAAGCATCTATCATCATTGCCTTTTCCTCTCCCTTTTTGTGTTTTGATCATACATACTGGCACTGCCCGCCTGCCCATCCCTCTGTATACTCAGGAACACATCTACAGTTGTGTTTTCAAGCATCTATCATCATTGCCTTTTCCTCTCCCTTTTTGTGTTTTGGTCATACATACTCACTGGCACTGCCCGCATGCCCATCCTTCTGTATACTCAGGAGGTGCGGTGAAGAAGGTAGCCAAGCCCCCACCAGCCGCCAAGAAGAAGAACGGGTCTGGTTCCGAGACAGAGAAGAAGAAGAAACCCCCTCCAGCCCCCAAGAAATCAGATCCTTATTATGACATGGAGACTGAGAATCTGAATGTAAGTTTTATTTTGTTTTTATTTTATTTATTTATTTATTTTATTTTATGCCACTTTATGTCACAGCAGATTTCTGTGTGTGAAATTCGGACTGCTCTCCATCACAAGTGCCTTTTTTTTTTTTCTTTTCCTGTTTGCAACTGTATTTGTTTCCAGTAATTATTTATACACGTGGACAGAAAAAGAAGGCTTTTTTTTGGTATGTTGTTTATATGTTTTTTGTTTGTTTGTTTTTTTCCTTCAAATTCCAGCAAGAAGGAACAGTGGTGGCGTATGACAAGTTCAACGCAGAGCAGGATGCAGAGGTTCTGAACAAAGCAGTGAAGGGATTAGGTAAGGGAGTCTGTTGTCTACTGTTTTGATATATATATATATATATATTAATTAATTAATTAATTAATTAATTAATTAATTTATTTATTTATTTATTTATTTATTTATTTATTTATTCTTTTATATCGTGGATAATGGAATAAGCACTCATGTGCTTTTTTACATCCAGTCCCTGTGTGTATGCAGTTTTGTAAATCTTTCATCTGTTCCCACCGGCACACAATGGCCTACTCTTACGAAAACAGGATTTAACATGTGCGCAAGATGTTCTGCATGCGTTCATTCGCACAGGGGGCTTTGGTTTATAGTCTCATCCGAAGGATATAAATATATATATATATATATTTATATGTGTGTGTGTGTGTGCGTGTGCATGCATGCATGTGTAGTGTGTGTGTGTGTGTGTGTGTGTGTGCACGCGTGCATGCATGCATGGGTGCGGGTGTGCATCTGTGCAGCAAGATTATAAATATATGGATATGATTATTGCGGTTAATTTGCCTCTGTCATAATTATGTACAACAAACCAAGTGTTCGTTTTAAGAATCAAATAAAAGGCAGCCACTGCAGAAAGGGAGATAATCTCTGTAAAAGTAAATCAGTTCAGGGAAATCATTAAAAAAAAAAATTCATTTATCAAAAAAAATTATTTATTTAAAAAGTGTTTAAAAAAAAATTTTCTTCAGAGAAATTAACTCAGATAAAATCATTTTTCAGTGGGAAGGTAATTTCTCAATGCAACTCCCTGACATACTTTCAGAGTAAGTCAGGCAAGGCTTTTCTGTGGCAACCTTTCAGTTTGTGTAATGTTCATTCCCATGCAATCAAGAAAGAGCATTACAAGTCAAATCCTGCCACAGATTTTCTTCCATTTGGGAACCACAGTACAAAACAAAACAAAATGTGAACGCATTTACCCCCCCCCCCCCTCCACCTTCCACCTTCCCCTGGGTGATTGAACATGAATCCTAAAGGAGGAGGCATAATTATGTAAAGGCAGTGCATAAGTCTACAAACCTGCCAAAGTTAGGTAGTGTCTGTAGAAAGAGTAATTTCAGTAAAGATGAAAAATCTTATTACCATTGTACGGTTGTACGGTCATATGTGCATGAATGGTTTGAATGCAAGCGTTTTGATTTTTGTTTGCCTTACAAGATTCGATGCTATAAAAATTTAGAATGTTGTTGTTGTTGTTGTTGTTGATGATGTCATTATTATTGTTGTTATACTACTACTACTACTACTACTACTACTACTACTACTACTACTACTACTACTACTACTACTACTACTACTACTACTTCTACTACTACTACTATTATTATCATCATCATCATCATCATCATCATCATCATCATCATCATCATTATTATTATTATTATTATTATTATTATAATAATCATCATTACTATTATCATTATTATCATTACCAGTATCAGATAAAAGAGATCAAAGTGTGGTGCTGTGTACAGGCACTGATGAGGACGCCATCATCAACGTGCTGTGTTATCGCTCCAACCCCCAGAGAATGGAGATCTGCTCCACATACAAAACCATGTTCGGAAAGGTGCGTATTCTGTGTCAAGATCACACACAATAGAACTGACACTGACCAAAAAAAAATCAGAATCAAAGGTATTCTGTGTCAAGAGCACCCACTATAGAACTGACAGTTCTCTGGAAAAAAAGACATTGAGAATCACAGATATTCTATGTCAAGGTCACAGACAATAGAACTGACAGTTATCAGAAAAAAAGACATTGAGAATCACAGGTATTGTGTGTCAAGATTACACACAATAGAACTGACAGTTATACTGACAGTTTGGGTCATGGTGGTGGTGATGATGGTGATGAATAGTTTGGGTCATGGGGATGATTATTTTGGGTCATGATGATGATGATCAGTTTGTGTCATGGTAATGATGATGATCAGTTTGTGTCATGGTAATGATGATGGTGGTAGTGATGATGAGTTTTGGTTATGATGATGATTATGATGATGGTGGTGGTAGTGATGATGATGATGAGTTTGGGTCATAATGATGATGATAGTGATGACGATGATGATGATGTTGTTGTTGCACAGGACCTGGTGGAAGACCTGAAGGAAGACACCAGTGGCAATTCCTTCCAGGTGCTGAAGAGTCTCCTCATGGCCCCCCACAGTATTGATGATGATGATGATGATACTGATGATGATGATGATGATGATGATGGTGATGATGATGACAATGATGACGATGTTGTTGTTGTTGTTGTTGCACAGGACCTGGTAGAAGACCTGAAGGGAGACACCAGTGGCAATTTCTTCCAGGTGCTGAAGAGTCTCCTGATGGCTCCAGCAGAATTTGATGCCTACGAGTGCCGTAAGGCAATCAAGGTACAGAGAAAAAAAAGAGAGAGAGAGAGAGAGAGAGAGAGAGAGAGAGAGAGAGAGAGAGAGAGAGAGAGAGAGAGAGAGAGAGATTTGGATTTATTCTTTTATATCGAGGATAATGGGATAAGCACTCTTGTGCTTTTTTTCATCCAGTCCCCATGTATATGCAGTTTTGTAAATGTCATCTGTTCCCACCGGCACACGATGGCCTACTCTTACGAAAAGCAGAACAGGATTTAACGTGTGCGCAAGATGTTCTGCATGCATTTGCACACGGGGCCTCGGTTTAAAGTCTCATCCGAAGGAGAGAGAGAGAGAGAGAAACAGACAGACAGACAGACAGACAGGCAGAGACAGACAGACAGACAGACAGACAGACAGACAGACAGACAGACAGACAGACAGATAGACAGAGACAGATAGTGAGTGAGTGAGTGAGTAAGTGAGTCAGTGTGTGTGTGTGTGTGTGTGTGTGTGTGTGTGTGTGTGTGTGTGTGTGTGTGTGTGTGTGTGTGTGTGAGTGAATGTGTTTATCTGTGTATGTATACTCTAAAAATGTCACAACAAACGAACTGTTCATACTGACTTGTCACCTTACATAAACTAAAAAAATACCCAACCCTAAATCAAACAAAAACAAAAAAACCTGTTGATTTTATGTCTACATTTTCTAATCTACAGATATTTAAATTTAAAGACTGCTAGTGTATTTAGGAGACTCGAAGAGGAGAAGAAGAAGAAGAAGAAGGATAATTGCAAAGAAGAAGAAGAAGAAGAAGAAGAATTGCAAAGAAGAAGAAAAAGAAGAATTGCAAAGAAAAAGAAGGAGAATTGTGGAGAAGAATTGTGAAGTAGAAGAATTGCGAAGAAGAGGAAGAAGAAGATGAGGAAGAATTATGAAGAATATTGAAGAAGAAGAATTCTGAAGAAGAAAAATTCTGAAGAAAAAGGAGGAGAAGAAGAAGAAGAAGAAGAAGAAGAAGAAGAAGAAGAAAAATTGTGAAGAAGAATTGTGAAGAAGAAGAATTGTGAAGAGGAAGAAGATGAGGAAAAAATTCTGAAGAAGAAAAAGAAGAAGAAGAAAAAGGAGGAGAAGAAGAAGGAGGAGGAGAAAAAGAAGAAGAAGAAGATGAAGAAGAAACAGAAAAAGAAGAAGAAGAATTGCGAAGAAAAAGAATTGCGAAGAAGAAGGAGAAGAATTAAGAAGAAGAAGAAGAAGAAGATAATGATGATGATGAAGATGATGATGAAGATGAAGATGATGGTGATGATGAAGAAATAATCACTGTGAGGTTTGTTTTGCAGGGTCTGGGCACGGATGAAGATGTGCTGATAGAGATCCTCTGCACTCGCTCCAATGCCCAGCTGCAGGAAATCAAGCGAGTCTACAAAGAAAGTGGGTGGTGGGGGAAAAAACTGTATGGTTATACCTACTGAAGTTTGTTTGTGCTTGTGTGTGTGTGTGTTTGCTGTGTGTGTGTGTGTGTGTGTGTGTGTGTGTGTGTGTGTGTGTGTGTGTGTGTGTGTGTGTGTGTGTGTGTGTGTATGTGTGTGTGTGTGTGTTGTGAAATTGAGTCTACAGAGAAAGTGAGTGGTGGGGGAAAAAACTGTATGGTTATACCTACTGAAGTTGTTGTGCTTGTGTGTGGTGTGCTTGTGTGTGTGTGTGCTGTGTGTGTGTGTGTGTGTGTTGTGTGTGTGTGTGTGTGTGTGTGTGTGTGTGTGTGTGTGTGTGTGTGTGTGTGTGTGTGTGTGTGTTTGTGTGTGTGTTGTGTGTGTGTGTGTGTGTGTGTGTGTGTGTGTGTGTGTGTTGTGTGTGTGTGTGTGTGTGTGTGTGTGTGTGTGTGTGTGTGTGTGTGTTGTGTGTGTTGTGTGTGTGTGTGTGTGTGTGTGTGTGTGTGTGTGTGTTGTGAAATTAAGCGAGTCTACAAAGAAAGTGAATGGTGGGGAAAAAAACACCTTGTTTGGTGTACCTGCACAAGTTTGTCTGTGCTGTGTGTGTGTGTGTGTGTGTGTGTGTGTGTGTGTGTGTGTGTGTGTGTGTGTTGTGAAATCAAGCGAGTCTACAAAGAAAGTGAATGGTGGGGAAAAAAACACCTTGTTTGGTGTACCTGCACAAGTTTGTCTGTGCTGTGTGTGTGTGTGTGTGTGTGTGTGTGTGTGTGTGTGTGTGTGTGTGTGTGTGTGTGTGTGTGTTTGTTTTGTGTGTGTGTGTGTGTGTGTGTGTGTGTGTGTGTGTGTGTGTGTGTGTGTGTGTGTGTGTGTGTGTGTGTGTGTGTGTGGTGAAATCAAGCGAGTCTACAAAGAAAGTGAATGGTGGGGAAAAACCCTGTATGGTGTATCTGCAGAAGTTTGTCTGTGGTGTGTGGGGATAATGGTAGAAGTTTGTACTTCTGTGGGGGTGGGGAGGTGTGGGGGTGGGGGTGGTGGTGGGTATGTGTGTGTGTGTGTGTGTGTGTGTGTGTGTGTGTGTGTGTGTGTGTGTGTGCTTATTTTATTTATTTATTTTATTTTATTTATTCTCATATATCGGGGATAATGGAATAAGTATTCATGTGCTTTTTTTTTTTACATCCAGTCCCCCATGTGTATGCAGTTTTGTAAATGTTGTCATCTGTTCCTACTGGCACACAATAATATACTCATACAAAAAGCGGAACAGGATTTCACATGTGTGCAAGATGTTCTGCATGCATTCGCACACTGGGATTCAGTTTATTGTCTCATCTGAAGGACTTTTGGGGAGAGTGGAGTCAGCGCTGATGTTAAGTTAACTCCAGGGAAAAAATCCCCTCAAATAAGAATCAAACTTGGGTTGTCAGATTGCAAGCGCAATGTTCTGACCACTAGGCTATCCCGTCCCGGACTTCAAGAAACGTGTACTGGAAAAGAGGGGTTCTTCTCTTATCCCTTAACGATAGGGATGGGGTTAAAAAGGGTTTCGTTTTGTCTTGTATTCTCCTTTAATGATAGGGATGGTGTTAAAAAGGGTTTTTTGTTTTGTCTTGTATTCTCCCTTAACGATAGGGATGGTGTTAAAAAGGGTTTTGTTTTGTCTTATATTCTCCCTTAACGATAGGGATGGTGTGAAAAAGGGTTTTTTGTTTTGTCTTGTATTCTCCCTTAACGATAGGGATGGTGTTAAAAAGGGTTTTGTTTTGTCTTGTATTCTCCCTTAACGATAGGGATGGTGTTAAAAAGGGGTTTGTTTTGTCTTGTATTCTCCCTTAACGATAGGGATGGTGTTAAAAAGGGTTTTGTTTTGTCTTGTATTCTCCCTTAACGATAGGGATGGTGTTAAAAAGGGGTTTTTTTGTCTTGTATTCTCCCTTAACGATAGGGATGGTGTTAAAAAGGGTTTTGTTTTGTCTTGTATTCTCCCTTAACGATAGGGATGGTGTTAAAAAGGGGTTTGTTTTGTCTTGTATTCTCCCTTAACGATAGGGATGGTGTTAAAAAGGGGTTTGTTTTGTCTTGTATTCTCCCTTAATGATAGGGATGGTGTTAAAAAGGGTTTTGTTTTGTCTTGTATTCTCCCTTAATGATAGGGATGGTGTTAAAAAGGGTTTTATTTTGTCTTGTATTCTCCTTTTAATGATAGGGATGGTGTTCAAAAGGGTTTTTTGTTTTGTCTTGTATTCTCCTTTAATGATAGGGATGGTGTTAAAAAGGGTTTTATTTTGTCTTGTATTCTCCTTTTAATGATAGGGATGGTGTTCAAAAGGGTTTTTTGTTGTGTGTTGTGGGTGTAAAGTTTTGGATGTATTGGATTGGTACAGAGTTCAACAAGGAACTGGAGAAGGACATCATTGGGGACACTTCTGGAGACTTCAAGAAACTCCTGGTGGGATTGGTGCAGGCTAACCGCAGTGATAGTCAGGAGGTGAGAGTGATATTGTGTTGTTGTTGTTACTGTTGTTGTTTTGTGTTGTGTGTTGTGTTGTGGTGTGGTGTGTTTTGTGTTGTGTTGTGTGATGTGGTGTTTTGTGTTGTGTTGTATTTATCATTTTGTGAAATGTTTTTGTATGTGTGTGTAACGGGTCCTACACGGGAATTATCTAAGTCGCCACTCTAATTCCCGTTCCGTCTAATTCGGTACCGGAAATCTTATGAGTCCTAGAATAATTCTTATTTTCTTCAGTAACCCTAAAGAAGAGTAGGGCTCAGCTACTTATGGGCCGGGGAGTGATAAAGGGGGGATAGTAAGAGGATAGTAGAAAAATAGGGGAAAAGAAATATAGAAGAGGTAGGAAAGTAGGTGAAGTGAAATTAACTAACCTCAACTCACTCAGCAGCCACACTGAACACACTGAACGTGACGAATAACACCATTCATTCAATGTGACTCCAGACCGAGTAAATTGGGTTTATAACATATATTCCACAACACAACCTACAACACTACCACATTACACAAAACACCAATGACTAACTGTACTACAAGTACAATTAAGAAAAAACAAAGTATAATCTGTCCTAGTTTTTCATACATCAAAAATCAATGGCTCAATCTCCGATCAGGCACACAGAAGGATGAGAGTGGGGATGGGATGATGGTGTGAGGAGAAGGTGACAGAAAAAGCCGATGTTCCTGTAATCAAAAGAACATACAATGTAAAAAACATCACCACAAAATTATCCATCACTGAGCTAATTTACAATACTCATGAGAATTAAATATTCTCAAAACAAACTAACATAACCTCTAAAATTATTGCATAATTTTAGTAGTTAGTTTTACACATGTTTCATTTACTTTAGGACAGATGATGGTCCATCCTATGAAACTGTGCAAGCATCCCAACATGTCTCATTTACTTTAGGACAGATGATGGTCCATCCTATAAAACTGTGCCAACATTAATAAAAAGGACTAATTTATTTTAAATAAATGTCCACAATGACATTCCAATGTCATTACACCTGTTTTAGAATTACTAAATGATTTATCACAAATAAATCACAATTCTAATAATAAAATCATCACTACATAATTTTAATAACTTGTCTCACAACATGTCTCATTTACTTTAGGACAGAGGATGGTCCATCCTATGAAACTGTGCAAAACTAATAAAAGGGACTAATTTATTTTAAATAAATGTCCACAATGACATTCCAATGCCATTCCACCTGTTTTAAAATTGGTACGTGATTTATTACAAATAAATCACAAATCTTAACAAATAAAATTCTTTTGAAAATCAAATAGGCTTTCACACCCATATATTTGTAGTGTAAAGCCACACTAGAATATTTCCAGCATTTTAATAATAGCTGAACAATATTCTACCACAAATTAAACATACAACAAAAACCATGACTGTGTCAACATTTACATGCTTTGTTCAAAACAACCACTAGGTCTCACTGTTAATTCACAGGCTAAAAGCCTCTCAATTTAAATTAATGCCCCCACTAATATTTCAACTGTTTGAATTCCTAAATAATATATCACAAATACGTCAGAATTCGTAGTGATTACAACGATTGAGTAGTCCTTCACACCCATACATTTGTAGTGTAAAGTCATACTAAAATATTTCCAGCATTTTAATAACTGAACAATATCCTACCAAAAATTAATCTTACAACAAGGACCATGACGTGCCAAAAATTACCCCACGCTTCCTTTGTTCGAAACGCTTCCTTTGTTCGAAGCGATCACTTATGGTTCACTGTTAATTCACAGGTTGAAAGCCTGTGAAATTAAATCAAACATATAGTTTTCCTGAACCTTCCACAACTAATCTGAATTAAGCTTAAATTGGCTTAAACAGATCGTATGACCAAAAACGAAATTAATAATATCAAACCTTAATCAGGAACATCCAGACTCAGAGAGTCCAGTCACGCTCCTTTCCTTCACTAGGCCCAGGCAGGAAGTGAGATTTAAAAAACAGAAATCCCGATACGCACTCTTTTTTAAGGGGCGATCACTCAACTCTACAAGGGAGTTACTGCACTTGACGCTTAGTAACGCCAAACACAAAAATACGTTTTTGTGAGGGGGGTTACATGTGTAAATGATTTGAATGTAAACTCTCTTAATTTGTTTCCTTTACAAGATTCAGTGCTATAAAAAGTCTATATTTTATCATTACTATTGTTTTGTTGTTATTGTTGTTGTTGTCATCATCATCATCATCAACATCAACATCAACATCAATATCATCATCATCATCATCATCATCATCATCATCGTCATCATCATCATCATCATCATCATCACCACCACCACCACCACCACCACCACCACCACCACCACCACCACCACCACCACCACCACCACCATCATCATCATCATCATCATCATCATCACCACCACCACCACCACCACCACCACCACCACCACCACCATCATCATCATCATCATCATTATCATCATTATTATTTTTATTATTGTTATTATTATTGTTGTTATCATCATCATTATTGTTGTTGTTATCATTCTTATTCTTATTATCACCACCACCACCACCACCACCACTACCACTATCATTCCCTCACTCCAGGTGGACCGTAACAAAGCGCACCAGGACGCCAAAGCGCTGTATGAGGCAGGGGAGGGGAAGTGGGGGACGGACGAGTCGCGCTTCAACATGATCCTGGTGACGCGCAGCTACCCCCAGCTGAGGGCCACCTTCGAGGAGTACCAGAAGATCTCCAAGAAGGACATCGAGGACGTGCTCAAGAGCGAGCTCTCTGGAGACCTGCTCAGCGGGATGAAGTCTATCGGTGAGGTTTGGGTTGTTTTTTTTGTGGTGGGGGTTTGGGGGTTGGGGGTGGAGGGGGTGGGGGTGTGGTAGAGAGATGGGGTGAAATTGGGGTTGGGAAGAGTGTGTGTGTGTGTGAGAAAGAGGAGGGGAGGAATTAGGGGGACAGTGACAATGACAATGACAAAATGTTTATCCTACAATTTGTTCTTGTAAGCTGAATCAGTGAAGTATTGGAAGAAAAGGAGGAAGAGGGGGGTGGTGGTGGGGGTGGGATGGGTGGGGGGATGGGGATGGGGGGAGAGTCAGAGAGGCAGACACAGAGAGAAAAAGATAGAAAGACTTACAGGTATAAACTGAAAGAGTGATTATTACAGGTATAAACTGAAAGAATGATTATCATGATAATTTTTTATGTATGCATTTTGTTTTGTTCCTCCACTAAAGCTCCGAGGCCCACCAACGGTGAAATTTTGCGTATTTAACCATTTAAAAAAACCCACAATTAAGGTAGCCACATTCCGACTTCAAGGAACCAGTGAAAATTTGAAAAAAGTTAACTGATAAAACCATATTTTATTTTATTTTTCCGAAAGAAATGTATTTGACAACAACAACAAAAAATCCTGAGATTAATCTGATCAGCCTGACCTCCCCTTTGCAGTGCGGTGCGTGCGGAACAAGTTCGGCCATTTTGCCCGACAGCTGCAGAAGACGATGAAAGGCCTGGGCACAGACGACGACACCTTGATCCGAATCGTCGTCAGCCGCTGCGAAATCGACCTGAAAAACATCAAGGAGGAATTCCAGAAACTGACAGGGCAGACTTTGGATCAGTATGTCACGGTAAGTACACACATCAACATTAACCCTTACAGCACTGAATATCTGCTAACAATTACTTGCCCTATCCTGAATTTCTGCCCCCGCGCTCTCCCCTTCAGTCCGGTCAGCCGATTTTCTGGCGATAACGGTACCAGAGGAAAGTTTGTTTATAGTGATCCGTCATGCGGCTAACTGGCATCCACAGACTCTGGAAAGTAGTTTTGATACAGCAAACACTGCTTCTCCTTTCCCACAAGAATGTTTATAGAGCTTTATGTGTGTGTATGTAAAGTTTACCTAGGTACCCATTTTGCACTCTTCTGCGCCTCAGAAACCCAGGAATTGAAGGAAAATTCAGTTGGGCTGGTTTTCCTCCTTGCAGGACTGAAGGGTAGCAGAAAGCTGATCTGGAAAACAGGCTTGCCGTATTGAAAGGGTTAATGTGGGAACAAATGACAAATATTTACAAAACTGCATACACACGGAGACTGGATGAAAAAAAGCACATGAGTGCTTATTCCATTATCCTTGGTATAAAAGAATAAGATAAAAAAAAGCGTGTGTGTGTTGGTGGGTAGAGGGTGGGTAGGGGGGGGGGGGGGTCTGAGTGAATGTGTGTGTGTGTGTGTGTGTGTGTGTGTGTGTGTGTGTGTGTACGCAAAACTGCATACATACACACGGGGACTGGATGTAAAAAAAAAAAAGCACACAAGTGCTTATTCCATTATCCTCAATATTCAATAGATAAATTGATAAATAAAAAAATGAATAGATAAATAATAAATAGATAAATAAATAGTTGAATGAATGATTGAATAAATAAATAAAAGAATGAATAGATAAATAAATAAATAAATAAATAAATAAATAAAAGAATAAATGAATATGCCCTCAAAAGACGATGATTTTTTTGTTTTTGCAGGACGACATCAGCGGTGATTACCGCAACACTGTTCTGGCGCTGATTGTGGGGGGACCTCCACCAGAGATGGCTGCCAAATGTATGTCCTTTTTCTTTTTTTCTTTTTCATTTTCATCATTCATTCGCCACAGTTGGATGCGCTGAACCTGACTTGTTAGGTGCTTAACCTCTTTACTGCGCTGTTGATGAACAGCGTTTGTCATAGAAACTGTCACCAGCGATGCTCAGTTGACGATTGCTGTTCGTCATGATTCAACGCTCTCTCTGTTTTGTCCATTCAACGCTGTCTCTGTTTCGTCCAGGATGTGCCTGAGCAAAATATGATAGCAGCGAAAGGGTTAATGCCAGCACATCACATTTTTGCTCATATGACAGACAACAGTAGTTACAGTCTGAGTGTTGGACACTAAGCGCTTGACAAGTCAGACCCAGTGTGTCTGATTTCGGCCAAGAAGAGGGAGGGGAGGGAGAGAATTGTTATCGTTTAAGTCTTTCTGGAAAAAAAAGGTAGGAGAATGGACCAAGAAGGCAGAAAATAAGCAGGAAAGAGGAAGAACAGGAACAAGGCAGAAACAAAGAGAAGGATAGAAAAGAGGGAATTCTTAACACAGAATTTTCCAGAAGGCTTGGGATGCTATTTATACTGACAGGCTGAATGAAAGAATGAATGAAAGAATAAATAAATGAAAGAATAAATGATTGAAGGAATAAATGAATGAAAGAATAGATAGATAAATAAATAAATAAATGAAAGAATAAAAGAATAAATAAATGAAAGAACCAACCAACCAAACCAACCAAACCAAACCAAACCAAACCAAACCAAATCAAACCAAACAACCAACCAACCAACCAACCAAACCAAACAACCAAATAAACAACTGCCTGTCTGTGGAACAGCGGGCAAAGCCTTCGTGGAATCTGTAAAAGCCAAGACAGAGGAGGAACTGGATGAGGACGTCAAACTGGAGTCCGAGCCAGTGCAAGAGGACCCTACCCTCCTTCCCTTCGACGGCTTCAACGCGGAACAGGACTGTGAGGTCCTCAAGAAGGCCATGAAAGGATTCGGTAAGGAGGGCGTGGGTGGTGTGGAGGTGGGGGTTTAGGTGGGTGTAGGGGGTGGGGTGGTGGTGGTGGGGGGTGGGTGGGGGTGAGGGTGGGGGGTGTGTGGGGTGGGGGTGGTGGCGTGTGGGGTGGATGTGGGGGTTGGGGGGGTGAGGTGTGGGGGGGTGAGGTGGGGGGGTGGGGGGGGAGTAGGGGTGGGTGGTGTGGGAGGGGTGTGGTGTGTAGGGTGTGTGTGTGGGGGGGGGGGGAGTGTGGGGGTGGGGGGTGAATGTGTGTGTGGAGGGTGTGGGTGTGGGGGGGAGGTGTGTGTGTGTGTGTGTGATGTGTGTGTGTGTGTGTGTGTGTGTGTGTGTGTGTGTGTGTGTGTGTGTGTGTGTACATTTGACTTTGGTAAAAAATCTAAATTGTAATTATTATTGGTTGCATACGTAAGAATTGGTTGAATGCAAGAACTTTGATTTGTTTTTGCAAGATTTTTTGTTTTGTTTTTGTTTTGACAGGATATAGCGCTATATAAACTCCATTTATTATTATCATCATTATTATCATTATTACACTGTGCGCAGGAACGGACGAGGCAGCCATCATTGAGGTGCTGAGCA
>CM060338.1:23516691-23594191 GCA_030674155.1 Stramonita haemastoma | reverse complement strand
CCTTCACTTTGCCAATGTGTCATGTTAAAACTTCACCCTCTTTTTCAGTGCGTGTGATTCACTCTAAGGCAACTCACTTTGCCAATGTCTCATATTTAAAACGTCACCCTCTTTTTTTCACTTTGCCAATGTCTCATGTTTAAAACTTCGCCCTCTTTTTTCTCCAGTGCGCGTGATTCGCTCCAAGGCGACTGACTCACTTTGCCAATGTCTCATGTTGAAAACTTCGCCCTCTTTTTTCTCCAGTGCGCGTGATTCGCTCTAAGGCGACTGACCCACTTTGCCAATGTCTCATGTCTAAAACTTTACTGGCCCTCTTTTTTTTCAGTGCGCGTGATTCGTTCCAAGGCAACTGACTCTTTGCCAGTGTCTCAAGTTTAAAAACTTAACCCTCTTTTCTTCAGTGCGCGTGATTCGCTCCAAGGCGACTCACTTTGCCAATGTCTCGTGTTGAAAAACTTCGCCCTCTTTTTTTCACTTTGCCAATGTCTCATGTTAAAACTTCACCCTCTCTTTTTCTTCAGTGCGTGTGATTCGCTCCAAGGCGACTCACTTTGCCAGCGAGCTTCACCGCGCCATGAAGGGGCTGGGGACGGACGACGACACGCTGGTGAGGATCGTGGCCTCACGCTGCGAAGTGGACATGGTACAGATCAAGGAGGAGTTCCAACGCAACTTCAAACAGTCCCTCTACTCCTTCATCGTGGTGAGTGGGTGGTCTGAGTGGTCTGTGAGGAATCTGTGAGTGATCTGTGAGGAATCTGTGAGGAATCTAAGTAATTTTATTAATCTGTGATGAATCTGAGTAATTGTAGTAATCTTTGATGAATCTGAGTAATTGTAGTAATCTTTGATGAATCTGAGTAATTGTAGTAATCTGTGAGGAATCTGAGTAATTGTAGTAATCTGTGAGGAATCTGTGAGTAATCTTAGTGATCTGTGAGTAATCTTAGTAATCTGTGAGTAATCTGAGTAATTGTAGTAATCTGTGAGTAATTGCAGTAATCTGAGTAATTGCAGTAATATGTGAGTAATCTGAGTAATTGCAGTAATATGTGAGTAATCTGAGTAATTGCAGTAATATGTGAGCAATCTGAGTAATTGCAGTAATCTGAGTAATTGTAGTAATCTGAGTAATTGCAGTAATCTGAGTAATTGCAGTAATCTGTGAGTAATCTGAGTAATTGTAGTAATCTGTGAGTAATCTGAGTAATTGTAGTAATCTATGAGTAATCTGGGTAATTGTTGTAATGGAGGGTTTTGATTTTTTTTAGTTGCTTTTTTCTTTCTTTTTTTGGTTTTTGTGTGAGGATGGAGACAGAGTGCCTAGTCTGGGGGACTCTCAGTGTGTTCAGCATTTATTTATTTAATTTATTTATATATCCTTTTGTATCTACAATAATGGAATAAACACTCAGGTGCTTTTTTTTACATCCAGTCCCCATGTGTATGCAGTTTTGTAAATCTTGTTATCTGTTCCCACAGGCACTCAATGGCCTACTCTTTCAAAAAGCGGAACAGGATTTAACATGTGCGCAAGATGTTCTGCATGTGTTTGTACTCAGGGCCTCAGTTTATAGTCTCATCCGAATGACTTTTGGGGAGAGTGGAGTCTGCACTGATGTTAATTCCATGGAAAAATCCCCTTCAACGGGATTCGAACTGGGATTTGCGCTTTGGTTTGTTTTTACAAGATATAGCGCTATATAAATTCCATGTATTATTATTTGAACCCGGGTCATCCGATTATGAGCACAATGTTCTAACCACTAGGCTACCCCATCCTCCTGTACAAGCATATTCCATACACAACTAATAAACAAATGTATGCATTACAATATAACAAGGAATAACAGTGATATTTAGCCATTTGGGGTTTCTTTATTTTCACACATGAAATGCATAACATCATGTTTTTTAATTTTTGTTTTTTGTGTGGCTATTTTTACATGACAGGATAGCTCAGTGGTCAGAGCACTTGCTTTCCCCAAGGCAAGGTTAAGCAGCATTAAGCGTGGTTACCAAGTGGATGGGTGACCATTTGCCTTGGCTTCAGTACATTTCCCCAGTTCACCCAGCTGTAAATGGGTACCTGCCCTCTTTAGGGTCAGGGAAAGTAAAGCAGCAAGGGAGAGGAGATGGGTGCCACCCTCAACATGCTGGCCCCTAGAGAAGCTGAGGTCTCTGATGCCTCGCTCCCCTACGACGGGAGACGGGATAGCCTAGTGGTCAGAACATCGCGCTGGCAATTTGACAACCGGAGTTCGATTCCCGTTGGAGGGGGTTTTTCCCCTGGAGTTAACATCAGTGCTGACTCCACTCTCCCCAAAAGTCTTTCAGATGAGACTGTAAACTGAGGCCCCGCGTGTGAACACACGCAGAAATCTTGCACACACGTTAAATCCTGTTCCGCTTTTCGTAAGAGTAGACCATCATGTGCCAGTGGGAACAGATGACAACATTTACAAAACTGCATACACACGGGGACTGGATGTAAAAAAGCGCAAGAGTGCTTATCCCATTATCCTTGGTATAAAAGAATAAAATAAAAATAAAATAAATAAACAGCCTAGGTTATGGGACACCTTTATACATGCCATTTTGCCTTGCTTGCAGGACGACACATCGGTGACTATCGGCTGATGCTGTGCAACCTTATAGGGCAGCCTTACAAGAAATGGTTTGTCCTCTGAATTTTTTGTTCCATTTTCAATGTTTTGAGTGTGTTCTGTTTTGTGTGTGTGTGTGTGTGTGTGTGTGTGTGTGTGTGTGTGTGTGTGTGTGTGTGTGTGTGCGTGTGTGTGTGTGTGCGCGTGCGATTGTGTGTGTGTGTGTTGTGTGTGTGTAAGTGTGTTGTGTGTGTGTGTGAGTGTGTGTGTATGTGTGTGAGTGGTGTGTGTGTGTGTGTGTGTATGTGTGTGTATGTGTGTTTATGTGTGCGCGCATGTGTGTGAGTGTGTAGGTGTGTGCATGCATGCATGCATGTGTGGGTACATGCATCTGTGGACATGTATGTACATCTTTCATATTGACCATACTCCCACTAATACATACAACATTCTTGAACAAACACAATCCAATCCAATCATGCTATTTATAGCCCCGCTGACCACACAGGCCATATCGGGGGCTGTCACCTCGTCAGAACAAACACAAAACATACGTTCTTCATAAAACAAGATTATAGCTGACTGGTTTGTTTCTAGAACAAACACAAAGTGTACATTCTTCATAAAACAAGACTATAGCTGACTGCTTTGTTTCTAGAACAAACACAAAACATTACTTTCTTCATAAAACAAGACCATAGCTGACTGCTTTGTTTCTAGAACAAACACAAAACGTTACTTTCTTCATAAAACAAGATTATAGCTGACTGGTTTGTTTCTAGAACAAACACAAAACGTACATTCTTCATAAAACAAGATTATAGCTGACTGGTTTGTTTCTAGAACAAACACAAAACATACGTTCTTTATAAAATGACTATAGCTGACTAGTTTGTTTCTAGAACAAACACAAAACATACGTTCTTCATAAAACAAGACCATAGCTGACTGGTTTGTTTTCTTCCACAGAGTTCGAGAGCCTAGTACGAGCCTGTAGCCAGCAGGCTGGTGTGTGCGTGAGAGTTCGCCTGATTCCAGACACTTCCGCTAACTGTTCTGCCTTATCTCTTCGCCTCCTAGACATGTTGCCTGCCGACCTGCATTCCTGTACCCTAGTGTTCAGCTCTGATTGACTAGCATCAGAATACTGCTCTCTTCAGTTAGTTGTGACTGTGTACTACTTACCAATCCTTCGGTGTTATAGGGGGGTTGTTGTTAACCAACTACAAGCATCAGGAAACTAGGATTATTTATTTTTTTGTATCAGAACTTGCCTTTTTTATTAAAAAAAAAAGTTTAAATGTTGTACATATATTTCTTGATGATGGATATCGGAAGTATAAAGGGAATGTTATTTTGTTAATAGATACTATGGTATGCTAATTCAAAATATTGTACTTTGATATTTCTTGATGATGGATTTTGGAAGTGTAAAGTGAATGTTATTTGTTGATAGACAATATTATGCTATGCTTATTTAAAACATTGTACTTTGATATATTTCTTGATGGATGGATATTGGAAGTATAAAGCGACGTCATTTGTTAATAGATAATATGTGATGCTAATTTTAAACATTGTACTTTGATTTGTGACCAGTTCCAAGATAAAATACTTCAATTTGGGAGGGAGGGGGGGGGGGGAAGTGGGCGGGTGGGTGTTGTTTTTGTTTTGGACAGTGGATAACCAGTAGGTAAAGCAAGGCTGTGATATAGAAAGGCTGACTGACATAACCCAAGAAACTGAAGACTGTGACACAGCTTTAAAGGAACAGATTTCATGTGGCATTTGAACATTCCTTCGCAGTTAAAACTGGCATCTGACATTCTGAATAGAAAGTTACCCAAGTTGTACAAGGGAGATGATTATGAAAATATGGTCGTGACTGTGAAACTAAGAAATGTGTACAGAGTCAGACCATGTTAATTGTTTTCAGTAGTAAGCTGGTGGATGGGAGGTGAGGGGGAATTGGGGGGGGGGGGGGAGAGTGAGGGTGTAGGGAGCAAGGTATTTTGCTTCAAGTAATCTCATAAATGATGGGAAACTGAGATCTGAACAGTTGATCTTTTGTAACATGTTGTAATTTTAAACATATATATATTTTTTGTTACATGATGTTACTTCAAAGGTTTTATTTATATGAACATTATAATTAATTGTTTTCACTGACAAAAAATGTGTACAGTTTTTTTTTTTCAGACTTAGGAATTATGTGATCTCATTTCCTTATGATTCAACTTTTGTTAGTCTCTCTCTACATACATGTATATCAGTATTTTTTTTTGATTCTATATTTATTTTAAAACACGACTTGCATCATGTGAAGTGAGAGTTAAAAGCCAAGTCATCTGCATGTGAGTAACAATTGCATATTTGCCAGGGGGAAAGATCCCAAAGGGTACTTGAAGCCTGCAGAATAGGATAGCTAATACTGGTTCATTGAAACAATCTTTTCTTCTTCTCCTTTTCTGTAATGGACATTGTTTGTGACTGTTTCAACTGTGGAAATCATGATTCAAGTATTGAGTCACTAGAACTGGATGTCTGTTGAATGAAAAGTTGAAAGAATTTAGGAAGTGTTTGTGGCTTTAGCCATAAGTCTGTACTGCCAGTTATATTATGTTTTTATGTTTATTGTTTAACATAGATGAATGTTTAACACTTTTTGGGTGTGTATGCTTTATAATATTTTACATCCGTGTGTTAGAGAATGATATGCTTGCTGTGATATTGACAAGGTGAATGTTTCATGGCATCATGTTTTATGATTAGATATAAGTAAATGATATGCTTGCTTTGAATATTGATGGGAGTGAATACTTTATCATTCTGTACTGAGGTGTGAGCGACATTGTTGCTTTAATACTGACAGTGTACTTGCTTCTTGACATCTTATTTCACATTTAGGTGTAAGTAAATGACATGTTTGTTTTAATACTGACAATGCGTATGTTTCATGACTTTATATATGTACATTTAGGTATACTTAAATAACAACTTGCTTTAATTAAAACTGATGGTGTGTAACCTTCATTCTTTTTCCTCTAGGTGTTAAGTCAGTGATATGCTTATTTTGATATGGACAGCCTGCATATGATTCATTAATTGTTCATTCACATCAAGATAAAATCATGCTTGATCACAAAAATAGATATCGATGAACATTGTTTTTATTGTTGTTAGATGTGCTGATGATAATGTCTCACTTATTTAATGAATATCTGATCATGTATTTGAAATAGATGTTTTTATTTTCTTTGTTGATATCGATGTAACATTCAGGGAATTAATTATTGGTCAACGTTGCCATCTTTGTGACAGCTGTGTGATGTTTTTTGTCTGTGATTTCTTACTGAACGCTTTACATTGTTTTAATTCAGTATCAAACTGTGGTGCTGGTATCACAAGGGATATAAAACTGGTGATGGATATTCAAAAATGGAATTTGATTGATGTACTACAGGGTTTCTGATTGCAAAGAAAGTCAGCAGAAAAATAAATGTGAAGAAATGGAGATTTTAAATATTCTTAACGTTTGTGTGCATCAATATCAATAAAACAAAACAAAGATGATAAAAACAGAAAGCAAAGCAGGAAAACAAAAGCAGCTAAAAATAAACATTATTTATATAGTGTAAAGGTATCAATTTCATTCTCACAATACTTGAGAAGACGAAAGATTGCTGCTTTAAATGAAAAAAAACCCAGAAATGTTCTCTCACATGATACTTTGTTTGTTAGCAATATTTAAAAAAGCAATGGAGGACAAGAAAAAAAAAAGCTTTCTTTTCCCCAAATGAACCATACCTGATATCTAAAATTCTGCTTGTGACAGATTTCATATGTTTTTGTGGAAGAAGTGTTTCAGGTATTACATGATTTTACAGGTACATGAGGTCTTTCGTTTCTCCAAAGCATTTGTTTACATCATTCTTGTTTGTGCCTATCAGATTCATTCTTTTTGTAAAGTTATGTCTCAGTTACATAGAGTATTCACGTGTGAACTTTAAAAAAAACAACAACCAACATTTATTGTTATTTTCAAAGCTCTAAAGCAGGTGAATTTTTATATTTCAAGAAAACCCAAAGTTTGATAAAGTGAAAGAGTGATACTTTGGCTAATTATTTTGGCTATTTATTTTATTTAAAAAAAGGAAATGACTGATATGAAAACAAGGAAGATAAATCAGGAAATCTTGATCTGTTAGGAAGCTTTCTTTGTCTATTTTTTCTTTTAACATTTGCATCTGTTACATGTATGGGTCTGTAAGCACATATGTGTGTGTGTGTGTGTGTGTGTGTGTGTGTGTGCGCGCGCGCGCAGTATGCAGTTTTTTAAAAAGAAAAGATCTTGCTGGTGCCTTTACCTCCCTTTAGGAAGTTCATTCTTCTGTTTTTGAACATCTTTTCATTAACAGTGATATTTGAAATATTAATGAAAAGTGTGTGTGTGTGTGTGTGTGTGCATGCGTGTGTGAAATATTTTTTGACATGTTCTAGAAAAGCCCTGCTACATTTTTTTTTTTTTTTAATGATCATTACACATAAAAAAAAGTTTTCATATCAGATGTCATAAAAATAACTTTGTTGTTGAGTGTATTAAGAGAAAACACTTGCTGGACGTTCCTGAAAAATGTTCATGATGGCTTAACAGAATGAAATTTTCTCATACACAAAGTGACTAAATATTGCAAGAATAAATCTCAATTTTAGCAGACACCTATACCAGTAGAGGCAAGATTACTTGAAAATAAATGAAGTGCTTATGTACTTAAAAGCCAAGAAGGATGGGGTTGAGTTGATAGAGTTGAAAGGAGAACAGAATAGAAAATGATGTATTGCCTATAACCACAAACAAATAACCACAAAGACTATCCCTAGTTTTTCTTCTTCCATGTTATTGCTCATTATTTCATGTACATTAAAAATTTTTTTTAAACAGTCATGTAACAAGTGATCTTTGCTGTCAAAATGTTGTCTGAATATAAATAATAATGATAATAAAAAAAAAGACAAAGTTGTATCTCAGAGACTCTGTGTGTGTGTGTGTGTATGTGTGTGTGTGTGTGAGAGCAAGAGAGGGAGAGAGAGAGAGAGAGAGAGATTTTGATTGATTGATTGATTGATTGATTGATTTGATTTGATTTATTCTTTTATATCGAGGATAATGGGATAAGCACTCTTGTGCTTTTTTACATCCAGTCCCCGTGTGTATGCAGTTTTGTAAATGTCATCTGTTCCCACTGGCACACGATGGCCTACTCTTACGAAAAGCGGAACAGGATTTAACGTGTGCGCAAGATGTTCTGCGTGCGTTCGCACACGGAGCCTCGGTTTAAAGTCTCATCCGAAGGACTTGTGGGGAGAGTGGAGTCAGCACTGATGTTAACTCCAGGAGAAAAATATCCTCGACCAGATTCGAACCCGGGTCTTCAAATTGCCAGCGCAATGTTCTGACCACTAGGCTATCTGTCCCCCCTTTGGGGGGGACAGAGAGAGAGAGAGAGAGAGAGAGAGAGAGCTCTGTGTGGATACCTTGTGTTTGACAGAAGTCCCTCCTCTGAAGTCAGAGTATGGCTGCCTATATGGAGAGGTACTTGAAAACAGTCATACACGCAAACTTCTCATTCAATGTGTAATTTCAATTTCACAGCGATTCCCAGGTGGGATGAGTGAGTCAAGAGTGCACATTCTGGGTGACCCCTTGAGTGTTAAGCTGGGGAATGGACAACAATAAAAGTCCCTAGAAAATTGTTGGATGGGATGAGAAACTGAGGTCCTGTGTGTGAGCTCTTGTACATGCAACATTTTGCACAAAATCACAAACCCATCCAACATTCACAGCCGGCAGCCAACTGTGGTGACCAGTGGTTGGATGACACCAAAATATCCACCATGCGTCTTAGCTTTTACTGATGCATTGGACTTTGAAGGTAGCAAAGTCCCTGAAGTCTGAATGCAGCTACCTTCATTAGTGGTAGGCAAAACCTGGTTACATAGGGAAAACATCATCATTGATGAACCTAACAGCTCTAGCTCAGGAATGGGAAACAAAAAAACAACAAAAAAGGGATGTGAAGAAATAAAAACACAAAAAACCAAATAGATTTCTTGGTGGATATGTTGAAAAATACATGCAACACTTTGTCCTCTGTAAAACTTGTTGTAAAATAAAAAACCCCGTCAAGCTGAAAATATTGTAACCTACACAAAAACAGATCCATGTGATATTCACATGGTTGTCCACTCAGCCACACAATAACATTCTCTTCCACTGTTTACATTGACATGTGTGTGTCTTATTTCTCTCTAGACCTGAACATTGTTTACACTAACATGCGTGTCTACTTCTCTCTAGATTTGAACATTCTGACATGCATGAATCTGTGTATTTCCCAATGCCCTTGATGAACCAAATGGTACTTTTCTGCACCTGTACATATTTCTACACGCATAAACCAAAACATCTCCCACAGACTGATGTCTATCTTTGAAATAATTATCATGATTCATATGTTTGTTACCTATTACCTATCCTGTAGTCTGACTAAACTGTTGGGGGCACCACTGAAGATTTTGCAACCAGCTTCCTCCACTTTTCGCAGTTCTCTGCTTTCTGCTCTGTTGGTTCTGCTCAAGGCTAGTTCACTCTCTGATGTTGTTTTCCTGTTGTTTTCTCTGTCTGCCTCTTTGTCTCCCTCCTTGTACTGTTCCCTGTGGGACAGTCTTGGCCACTACAGATGTTCGTGTGATGTGCCTGTACCTCTTTAAAAAAAGTTAAAGTCTGTCCCGAGCCTAAGGCTCATCAGGCCGGTGCTTATCCCGGTTTCTGTGGCGTTAAGCGACTGAGAGTCATAGACTCCCCCCTGGATAGGACGCCAGTCTATCGCAGGGTTAACCCCCAACACAAGGTTGGTACCCCTTTTACACCTGGGTGGGGTGAGAAAATAGCCGTAAAGTGCCTTTTCCAAGGGCACAACGCCATAGCCGAAAGCTGGGATCGAACCCGCAACCTTTAGATTACGAGTCCAACGCCCTAACCACTAGACTACAGCGGCGGCTTGTACCTCTTTAGCTTGTGTTTTTTCACTGAAGTCAGGAGCTCTTCATACAGCTCTTTGGTACTTTCAATTCTAGTTTTCACTTCTGGTTACGTGATCTCCGTATGGGACAGCAAAGTCAGCGGAAGCATATCGTTTCTATTGCCTGATTCCTTCTTTCAATGTCTGCTGTTATGCTCCATGTTCAGCAAACACAGACAATATGGACATAATCAGGGAACGCATCAGTCTTATCTTGGAGATGATGGTGATGTTCTTGTCGTTCCAGAGGACTTTCAGTTTGGTCACTGCTGGGCTATCTTGTATGATTATCTTTTAGCAAACCGGATTATCAAACAGATCACAGGGACTAAGAGGCGAGCACATCCTTCAAAGGTGTACGCTATTCAGCGACCTGAGGAAGAAAGTGTGGCCAATGGAGATAACCCTACAGACCAAGCTGTACGGCCCATGAGAGGAGCTGGAAAGGACATACCATTATTTTTCCAGACACATCTGACAGTGTAAAGCGAACGAGAGAAGAAGAAGAAGACAGGGACTAAGATAATTAATGAACTAAAAGATAATCATGGAATGATAATGATTTTTCAATAACACCCTCATGCATCCAACAGATGTTAAGCATAAAACTTGAAACACATACTTTAAATTCGGGCAAATTCTTTATTGTCCAACAAAGGCTGACAACCTGCCTTGATACCATAATGCTCTTCTGTAGGATATACATGAAAGATACCACTTTCAGTGAAATGTTCCATTTCAAAGGAAATGATTTCTTCAGCTTTTGTCACAACACAAGTGGACACATTTTCACTCATACAACATATACACAAGAAATAATTGAAGCCATCAATCTGTAGTAGCGTTTGACTTATAGAATGTAATAACTTGTGACATCAATTCATTCCAGAGTACATGTATTGCTTAAAATAAAAGCAACCAATTAAAGCTACTAAGAAATACTGTTTAACAAAAGCTACTGATAAATATTACTACATTAATTCATATTGTGAGTAATCCATATTAAATGTTATTCATTCATGCAAAGAATTATCTATTTGATAAGGATTAGATAAAGTCAAAGAAGGGTAGATTTTTTCATTTTGATTTATCTTTGCATTTTTCCTTAAAAGAAAAAAAGGTAGAGATTATATGAATTTTATTCATTTGTTTTTATAAGTAATTACTCATTTCTGTTTGGTAGTACTGTCTACATATTCCGTCCATTTCTGCATCTCATTTCTCATGGCTTGCAACTCTGCTTGAAAGAACTAGGGTGAATCTGCAATTTGCATGTTTCAATCATTTGTTTTCAATAATCTTAGGAGTATGCAAAAATCTGATCTAGAAATAAGGCCACAGACTAAAGCCCATTCTTTGTAGCTTAAATTAATCTATAACAAAACCCTGCATAATTATGCAGGGTTTTTTTGTTTTTTTTTGGTTTGTTTTCTTTCTTCAGCTAGAGCTCCAAGGTCCACCAATGGCAAGATTTTTGCATGGGCAACTGTCCCCCCCTAGCCCCCCCCCCCTCCCCCCTAGCCCCCCCCCCCCCCTCATTTAGGTAACCGCATTTCAACTTTGATAATGATGTCTATACACAACATCTGTGTGCATGTGTTTAAAAAAATTTTCATATGTTCCTACCAGCATGAAATGGTCTACTCTCCCAAAAAGTGGAACAGGTTTTTACAAGTGCGCGAGATGGTCTGTATGCATTTGCACTCAGGGCCTCGGTTTATATAGTCTCATCCAAAGGTCTTTGATATTCAGTTTGATTTTCTTGTCAAACTGGGAGGAAAGGGTAAGGCTGGGAATTGAACCCAGAACATACACATGATTATGTGGAGAGTTTAACATACAGAATGTGTTATGGTCATTACAATAAGGCCATATTTGAAGCTAAATAAAATGAATTTTTGCCATGATCTTTGTGTGCCACAAGCCCTCCCCCCCCCTCTTCCCCCCCCCCCCCCCCAATCATGCCACACTTCACATGCATACAAAATGCTTGCAAGTATGCATATGTAACACACAAAGTAAGATTATTTTATTTTAAGAAAAAATATATGTTGGTGATAAATCTCTTTTGTCTTGAAAGAGAGTTACCCCCCCTCCCCCACCCCTTCCAATACACACACAAACAAATAAAAAAACAAACCATGCACACACAAAGGCCAAAACCCTTAGCAAAAGATATGTCCAAAATATTATCAGACAGAGATTTAGAATATTTTCATTCCTTAAAAACTAAAACCCCCCTCTCCCCCACTCCCTAAAAAGTACATGATGTAAATATTTCAGGTTTGATTTACAAGCGCCGAGTGAATTCTTCTAAAAACAAACTGTGTTTAAAAATGAAACATAAGCAAGCTACCTCCACTATCTTTAAATCAAATGGCACTTGCTTGTGTTACATTTTGAACTCTCAACAGGTTGAGTTTTTCAATAAAATGCTTACAAAGCATGCAATTAAGGATCGAGGATCATGGGTAATGTGGCAATGTGTTCAAATAAAAGGGAATATAACACCCTTTTTTTAAAATACATAATTGTGAAATATTATTAAAAAAACTATTCATCGATCATTGGTAATTTAGAACTTACAGGAGCAAATGTCTGATTTTGGACAATTAAACAAGAGAGAGTGAGACAGTGAGAGCGCGAGAGAGATTTATTCTTTTATATTAAGGATGATGGAATAAGCACTAATGTGCTTTTTTACATTCAGTCCCGTGTGTATGCAGTCTTATCAATTTTGTCATCTATTCCCTCTGGCACACAATGGCCTACTATTTTGAAAAGTGGAACAGGATTTAACATGTACATAGAATGAACACAAAATAGATAAACAGCAAAAAACCCATAGCTGTTTAAACATACACACACACGCGCGCGCGCGCACGTACGCACGCACGCACGCACGCACGCCACGCACGCACGCACGCACGCACACACACACACACACACACACACACACACTCTTACAAATTCAAATCTTAATTTAAAAGCTTTGCTTAAATACAAAGTTTAATTTCATGTGACATTAAGACTACTGCACACAAGTCTAAATGCATTAAGTGGCTAGTATATTTTGCTGGGATCTAAATATTTTCCTGATAATTATGGTTGCATGTTGGACAACATAAAAGAAATTGTACTTCACCTTCTGTTGATTAATTACATAAAGGACATAATATTGTATCAAATGTGAGAGAGGAGAGAGAGAGAGAGAGAGAGAGAGAGGAGAGAGAGAGAGAAGAGAGAGAGAGAGAGAGAGAGAGAGAGAGAGAGAGGTGGTAGTGAGAGAGAGAGAGAGGAGAAGAGAGAGAGAGAGAGAGAGAGAGAGAGAGAGAGAGAGAGAGAGAGAGAGAGAGAGAAGAGAGAGAGAGAGAGAGAGAGAGAGAGAGAGAGAGAGAGAGAGATACAGACAGAGAGAGACAGAGGCAGAGAGAAAGACAGACAGACAGACAATGATAGAGAAACCAGTATGTCAAAAAACCCCAACAACAACAGCCTAACAAGAGTAACGCACCAGCAAGTACAGTAAGCTTGATAGTTCCTGTGATTTTAGCAACCTGTGAATTGCTTCATTCATTATTTCAGCCACTGTAGGTGCCTTGGCACAGAATCTTCCTCCCAAAACAAAACACAAAATGACAACAACCCATCACTCACAAAAAAGAGGGGGTGGGGGGCTTATAAACTGCATGCAACATGCAAAACCAACCCAATCCAATCTGGTTCTTTTTAGCCCCACAGAATTTTAATTTGGGGCTGTCACCTTGTCAAATTTTAAATCTCAGATTAAAACTGTGCAACTATATATACAGATTAAAACAGGGTTTAAAACCAATGCTACTGATATTCCTTGTATCAACACCCTGGCCAACCATAAGGGGTCAACCTAGGATGGTCACCAGGTTGTGGGTGGCGAAACCCCATCAACCACTCATAAAATGAAATAAAACCAAGTCCAGACTCCTTAAAAAAAACTTTGTTCTTAGTGACTAACGATGACACCTTTACTCATATCAGACGGAAGAAAGCCAGATTCTCTCAAGAAGTAAAAAATGTTGTTCAGTGGAACATCGTAGAAAAAGGAATCATTAGGGAGTCTGCAGTAAAAGTAGAACTTTGAAGTTGGACTGATTTATGTTCCTACCAACAATGAATCTCCAGTACAATGATTTTGGGTATGGCTGTGGTGGGGAGATTGAGGTGAGCAGCGTGGGAACAACAGGACGTCGTCATCACAAAAGACGAGGAAGCAAAACAACAACCACCCCCCCCCCCCAAAAAAAAAATTCCAGTGACCTCCAGAGCTGAGAAGGAATCTGTACACAGACCAAGAAACCTTTCTTTTGAGATAAACACCTAACAGCACAGTGTTAACTTAAGTCGGAAGTTAAATCCTCTTCAGGTTTACTTATGAAAAGAGTTGCACAGAGAACTCACAATGCCATGGTGACAATAACAATAATGATTACAAGAAAAATAATGATATTTTTCATATATTTATTCTTTTATTTCAAGTATAATGAAATAAACACTCATGGGCTTTTTATCAATAATTTTTTTTTACATCTAATCCCCGTGTGTATGCAGTTTTGTAAATGTTGTCATCCATTCCCACTGGCACACAATGGCCTACTCTTCTGAAAAGCAGAAAGGGTTTTAACATGTGCGCAAGATGTTCTGTGAGTGTTCACACATGGGACCTTGATTTATAGTCTCATGTGAAGGATCTTGGGGGGGAGTGGAGTCGGCACTATACTATAGTAATACTGATGTTGTTGATGATGATTCGAGTTATCTATAGAAAGACACTGCCCTATCTAACACACTGTTTTGGCAATTAGCACTTCACAGTGGCAAAAGAACATAACATACAAGTACTAGAAAACCCCAGAACTATCAAAATATTTCTGTAGTTTTGGAGCACAATCACTTATAAACAGAACATGAACTTTGTTTTTATGGTCATTTATACAAAACGAGGATTAATTTTTCTAAAAAACCCCAAACAAACAAACAAAAAAAAACCTAGTGAAGAGGCAAAGCTGTGACAGTTTACTTTTAACACTGAATGAATCATAAACACAAATTAAAAAAAAAACTGTAAAGTAAATGAAAGAAATTAAACGACAAGTAAATGTATAGATCTTTGCTTCTGTTCCCCCCCCAAAAACAAACAACCCCCCCCCCCCCCCCACAAAAAAACAAACAAAACAAATCCCAAAGAAAACAAACAAACCAAAATAACCCCAAACAACCCCCTTCTCAAAAAAAAAAACTAATGCAAGGGAGAGCACTCAAGGTGAGTTTGAATAGCAAAAACCTTGACAACAGACCTTGAGCAGGGAATAATACAAGTCATGGAAATGTGATCGTTCACAAAAAATTTCCATGGCACTTCTGACAAAGATCATATAATCATGACCAATATAATATGTGAGTCTAAACAGAATCAGGGTAGTTGTAGTTATTAGCGGGCCCTCTGAAGACCTCTTGACCTTGGTGAAGAGACAAAAAACTGGAGTGGTATGGGCATAGGATCTCTTCATCAAAAATGCTTTCTAGGGCAGTCCAGGAATGCATAGTGCAATTTTGTTTATTCATCTATTTACTTTTTTATTTTGAGAATATGGAATAAAGCACTTATCTGCTTTTTTACATCCAGTCCCCCCCCCCCCCCCCCCTGAGTGTATGCAGTTTTGTCAATTTTGTCGCCCGTTCCCACCAGCACACAACGGCCTTCTTTTCTCAAAAGCGGAACGGGTCTTAACATGTGCAAAAGATGTTCTGCTTGCATTCACATACAGGACCTCAGTTTATAGTCTCATCCAAATGACTTTTTCAGGGAGTAGAGTCAGCGCTGATGTTAACTCCAGAGGAAAAAATCCTCTCTAGTGAGATTCAAACCCTGGTCAGCAGATTAGAAACAATGCACATCACACTAACCACCAGGGTATCCCATCCCCCCAGTGAGGGAGAAAGAGAGAAGAGAAAGAGAGAAGAGAAAGAGAGAAGACAAAGAAGAAGACAGGAGGAGAGGACATCACCTCAGACATGGACAAGCAAAACACTGAGTGAAGGAAGCACTGAGAGAGAGAGAGAGAGAGAGAGAGAGAGAGGAGAGAGAGAGAGAGAGAGAGAGAGAGAGGAGAGAGAGAGAGGAGGAGAGAGAAGAGAAAGAGAAGAGAGAGAGAGAGAGAGAGAGAGAGAGAAGAGACAGAGAGAGAGAGAGAGAAGAGAAGAGAAGAGAGAGGAGAGAGAGAGAGAGAGAGAGAGAGAGAGAGAGAGAGAGAGAGAAGCGGAAGCCAGAAAGGTGGAGGAGAGGACTGGACGTTAAATCATTCATGTCCCCCCAACGATTGTGAAAACTATGGAAGGTGTAACGTAACGTAATTTAACGTAGAGTAAACAGCGGCAGTGATCATAGAATTCAACCGACAGTGTCAGGCAGGTCTGATCTGGACTGACTGACATGACCTGACTTGCAAATAAGTTGAAAAAACTGGTCATTACTATTAACTATTTACAGAAATAAGTAGGCTATCGCAATAGATATATATATATTAGTATGCTTGTAATAAAGTTGAAAGTAGTGGCCATAACTTTATAACTATTTACACATATACTCACAACCATAAGAGTTTAGTCTTAATCATCTTGGGACACTGAATCAGCCCTGATATGGCTTAGACTGTGGGTGGCTGAGGTTATCAACACAAGTGAAAGAAGCAAAGAGAGAGAGTTGTTCTAACAGTTAAATCATCTCCATTTGTTTAAAAAAAAAATGTTTTAAAACCTTTCTCAGACAGACATTATTATATTCTCAGTAAGTATATCATGTTTTTTTTTTTGTCTTCTTCGCCTGAGCCCTGAGCCTCTGTGTGTGGTGTGTGTGTGTGTGTGTGTGTGTGTGTGTGTGTGTGTGTGTGTGTGTGTGTGTGTGTGTGTGTTTTTGTGTGTGTGTTGTGTGTGTTGTGTGTGCTGTGTGTGTATGCATGCGTACATACATGCATGCATGAGTCAATGAGAGAGAGAGAGAGAGAGAGAGAGAGAGAGAGGAGAGAGAGAGAGAGAGAGAGAGAGAGAAGAGAGAGAGAGAGAGAGAGAGAGAGAGAAAGCAACAATGAAAGAAGATACACAGAATCAGAGAGTGTACATCAATTTGACACACTTTCACACATACAGACAGAGTTATCAACCAGCATAAAACACTTGCATTAAATTCATTGGGTTGTAATTTATGGCACTTTTTCCTTCACTTCTTCCCAAAGCAGTCACCAGTGTCCTCATGATAAGGAGAGGTTTAGGTATACATACAAGGCGACAACCATATAGGGTAAGAGCATTAATGGAATTGAATACTTTGCTTCACATTTTTCTTTCTTTATAAGATTGTTCAAATTCATATTTTATTTTTGGCAAAAAAATCATGCATGCATGCATTAGTGGGCACACATCATGAAGCCCATGTTTGAATGACAAAGACACAGGCACATGAACAAAAAGAGTTCTGACCACACTGTGCTTACATGTACACATATTATACAAAACTCAATCATATAAGTACAATGTTTAAAATTTTCAGATATTAACAGTAAAATCTTCTTAGAGGCCTAAGGATGTAAAACACTAGTGAAATATGTTTCTGAAAGATCTGAAGAAAATCCTCTTTGCAACAATGAGATCAGGGGAAAGAAAAACACAGGTACTGTCTATTTTTTTTGGGTTGCTGCGCTTAAACTGTTTCTGACTCTAAGAGGTTTTTAGAGACTAGTTTGGTGAAGTATGACTTGAAGAAAGTAGAAAACACGGAAAACTCTTTGGGCAAAGACTGGGCAGGTTCGAAACAGATCTCGGCTTCAGGTCGCTCTCCTTTGGCCACAGGCGACAAGTGCAGTAGAACTTGAGCAGAGGCGTCGTGGTTTCCGCATCCCGCTCAGCAATGCATTTGGAGATGAGTTTTTCCAGTTCCAGACTGTCAGAGTGACCTTCTGCAATCAGATTGGCGCGGGTGGCCTTTCGCCCGTACCAGGCTTTGTGTCTGCCCTCACAGTACACCCGAACAGGTCTGCATTTTTCACTGCCTTTGGACTGCTTGCCACCCAGTTTTCTGCGGGTTTCTGCGGTGATCTTTGCGCTGCTTTGATCTCTGATTTCAAGGAATCTGTGCTTGTTGTGGCTTCTGACGGGCACGAGCCAGCTTCACTGTCTGCACTCACATACACTTTCCCTTCCCCCACAGGGTTGATTTCCACCCTCAACGGCAGAACTGAGTTTCCTGAAGCTGCCTCCCCCAGTGAACACGCGTTCGACTCGTCCTTTCTGTTACCAAGCCCTGCGGGGAGTCCATGTGATTGAGAGCGGGGAGAGCAGCCAGGGAGTCTGCTGTCATCTCCACATCACAGCAGCCGAGGTGGGGACCCCTCTCCCACAACACAGCCCTCTTGAGCATGACTGGTATCGGCTGATGGTGGGAGTTGTGAGCAGGGAGTTTCTGGTTGTGAGCACTGAGAAGTGGCCACACAGGCACCTTTGGCAGGGGAGCGTTTCTCTTCACCGGCGTTGGGGGACATGGGGGAGGAGGCTTGGTTTGGAGAGTGCATGGAGGAGGAGTGTTCAGAGTGGGGAGACAACTGTGTGATTCCTCCACCTTCCCCGATCTCAGACCCTGACAGTTGCGAATCCTTTTTCCCATCACCAGCGTTGGAGTCCTCGCTCAACACAGGACCTTCAGCACACGAGCTCTCCGCAATCATGACCTCCTGAGCTCCAGCTGACTTGGAGTCTCTGATATCTGCCAACAGGGAGGGGCTGAACGGCCTGATTTCCAGACCAGCGGCACGAACCTTGCAGTTTTTGGAGCCCGTGTTGAGGGCCACACTTTGTCCCTTGAGGCTCGGAGACCCACCAGCCGTGCTCTCTGCTGACTGGGCATTGCCCCCCTCCACCTCCTCCTCCTCTTCATCCACACACATCTTCTCCTCTCCTCCTTTAGAACTCTCCTCCTCCCCCCTCCTCCTGCCCGGCTAAAACACAACTCTCTTTTTCCAGCTCCACCTGGAAGAGGAACACCTCTTTCAGCGCCCACTCAAACAGGGTGGTCACCCGGCGGAACCACACGGCGCGGTAGTCTCCTTTAGCCCTCAGGGCCTCCAGCACCTTGGGGGGCAGAGTGGAGAGGTCGAGGGAGATGCAGAAGGTCCACTGTGACGACGCTGACGATGACGCAGCCACCTCCGTCGCTCTGCTCACCGTCGTCTCGCACCAGGAGGACGAGGACGAAGCCTCCACGCCGGAGGGCAGGGAGGGGGGCGTGCAGTCTTGAGCGGAGAACAGGTAGGGGAGGCCCCACAAGGGCTGGGAGGCCTGGCTGTCTGTGGACTGGGAAGGTTGAGGGGCCAGGGCCCCGTCTGCCGTTGACCATTTGGATGTCTGCGAAATCAACAAGCAGTGGTGAGATAAAAATGCGGTCGTTTATTTACGTCACGCAGGGATGATGATGAAAATACATGATGAAAAATGTGACAGCAACGAGCAGAGGTGAGATAAAATGGGGTCGTTTACTCACCCCATGGATGATGATGAAAATACATGATGAGAATGTGACAGCACTGAGCAGAGGTGGAATAAAATGCAGTCATTTACATCACACATGGATTAATGAAATACATGATGAAAATGTGACAGCAATGAGCAGAAGTGAGATAAAATGCGGTCATTTATTTACATCACACATGGGATGAAAGAAAATACATGATGAAAATGTGACAGCAAACGAGTAGAGGTGAGATAAAATGGGGTCATTTACATCACACACGGAGATGATGAAAATACATGATGAAAATTTGACAGCAATACGCACCATCAAGGAATAAAAAATGCTGATGTTTTAAAACCATCACCAAAGCCCATACTTTTCAAAAACAACAACTCCAATCCAGTTGAAATAATTATCAAAGCCCATACTTTCAAAAACATCAACTTCAATCCAGTTGAAATAATCACCCAAACCCATACTTTTAACAACTCAATTCCAGTTAAAATAAAATCACAAAAGCCCATACTTTCAACAACTGCAATCCAATTGAAATAATCACCAAAGCCCATACTTAAATTTTTTCTTTTTAAAGCCCATACTTTTAACAACTCGATTCCAGTCAAAATAATCACCAAAGCCCATATTCAACAACATCAACTCCAATCCAGTTGAAATAATCACCAAAGCCCATACATTCAACAACATCAACTCCAATCCAGTTGAAATAATCACCAAAGCCCATACATTCAACAACATCAACTCCAATCCAGTTGAAATAATCACCAAAGCCCATACTTTCAAACAACAACAACTCCAATCCAGTTGAAATAATTATCAAAGCCATACTTTCAAAACATCAACTCCAATCCAGTTGAAATAATTATCAAGCCCATACTTTAAAAATCAACTCCAACAGTTGAAAAATCACCAACCATACTTTCAAAACATCAACTCCAATCCAGTTGAAATAATATCAAAGCCCATACTTTCAAAACATCAACATTCAATCCAGTTGAAATAATTATCAAAGCCCATACTTTCAGAACATCAACTCCAATCCAGTTGAAATAATTATCAAAGCCCATACTTTCAACAACAGCTCCAATCCAGTTGAAATATCACCAAGGCCCATATCTTTAACACACTCCTATCCAGTTACATTCTCCACATCAATCAATGTTTTAATCTGCCATCTGAATTGCAACAGTAATATGCCATAAATACTTTAGACATAGTCACTTTCACTATGTTCACTCTATGCATCATGAAATTTCTTTACTTGAAAATGGAACATGGCTGCTTTAATGATTTGATAAAAAAAAAAAAGAAGAAAAGAACACCACCAAATAATCCAATCCAATCATGTTGTTTATAGCCCTGCCAACCACACAGGCCATATCAAGATTTCAAGATTTTATTTCAAGAACCCCTCCCCCCCCTCTCCCTGAGGGGTACATGAAATTTGACAAAACCAAAGCTTGCAGATAAGGGTGTGTGAAAAATACTCACAACAACAATCATTACACAATGAATAGCACAAAAATGACAGAGTATTCACAATACAGCCACTGCTGTAGTCTAGTAGTTAGGGCGTTGGACTCGTAATCTAAAGGTTGTGGGTTTGATCCCAGCTTTCGGCTATGATGTTGTGCCCTTGGAAAAGGCACTTTAGGCTATTTTCTCACCCCACCCAGGTGTAAAAGGGGTACCAACCTTGTGTTGGGGGTTAACCCTGCGATAGACTGGCGTCCTATCCATGGGGGAGTCTATGACTCTGTCGCTTAACGCCACAGAAACCGGGATAAGCACCAGCCTGATGAGCCTTAGGCTCAGGACAGACTTTAACTTTAACTTTTTATTCACAATAAGTAGAGGAACAAAAAGTCAGAATGATGTTTAGATGAATCGACAATTAATGCGTGCTCTCTCTCTCTCTCTCTCTTTCTCTCTCTCTCTCAACACCCCTAATGGTTAAGCATGCAAAAATGACGTCCAAGTTATTAAATGTACAGGCATGCTGCAAGCAGGATGTGCAGACAGACAGACAGACAGACAGACAGACGACAAGACAGACAGACAGACAGACAGACAGACAGACACAGACAGACAGACAGACAAGACAGACCGTGCTCATCTGTGTTCAGACTGACCTTGGCTGCTGCTAGCTGATCTCTGGATGAGATTTGCCGGACCTGTTGTTATGTTCTGGGCATGTTGCTGTAGACAAAAGTGGCCTCTGTATGCCAGGGTTTCACCTGCAAAAACACAGACCCTACATGACATCTTCAATGACATTCTGCATTGCCACGTGAGAACTAATGAAAAAAGCGCAGGTGGTATGTGCGGCCAGTTTTCCATTCATTCGATTTCTTTCATGCACAGTGTGCAAATCCAACATCACTCAAATCCAACATCACTCAGTCAAGGGTGCTAAATGAAGTGCCACCCTCCCTTTTACTTAGTCCAAGTGCGGTCAACTCCTGCTATAATTAAGCACCAGTTGGCCCTGGCTGGGCTGGGCTGGGCTGGGCTGGAATAGTTTGCAGCTGAGAGCAGATGAGAGTGGGGGAAATTGACATATTCTGTGCATGCTGCTTACAGCCCCACCGACCTCAAAGGCCACATCTGGGCTGCTGCACCTGGCGAGGCAAGGGGGTTAGCTGCAAAAGCAGCCCCGGACCAACTGGCCATGTTCCTATCAGGACAGGGCGGGGCAACAGGTGGCTCTGTTATCTCCATGAAATATCCCATATGACCTATGATGGGAACATCACGCGATCAAGAGCCGCGTAAAAGCTCTGCCCCCTGGGCTACCAGGGTAACAGGAGATAAGGGTGGGGTAACCCTGACAGAAACCTAGAGGGCTGAAGTCAGCGGTATCGGGCCATAGGCGCCCTTTAACAAATCACGATACCATGCAAAAAAACGCATGAAGACACTGTCAGAAGAAGAAGATCAGGGCTGCTGACATTTATAAAAACAATACATACTGACAGTGTCAAGCTGTTTTACTGTACTTTTCAGGCTAGAAAGTGAGGATTTCTCTCTTCAAAATCTTTTTTTTTTTTATCATATAATCATCATTTTTCAATACATACTGTTAAAACTACTTTGGGAGTTACTTATTAAACTAAGCGCTTTCATTCATTTAAGCTGACTCAACTTCAATATCAATACCCTTGTGACTGGATTCTTTACAGATTCTTTAGCTCATTTTTAACCCTGAGCCCAAGCGTTCCTCGGATTCGTTTGTGTGTTTCTGTTTGCGTGACTCACATACTATCTCAGTCTGTACGTATCAATTTCAGCCAACATTTGTTGTCTTTAGCACTGAGTGTGTGTCATTACAAATGTGAGCAGAGGATTTCAACAAGTAGTCCAAAAGTAGTGCACATAAAGTGCTCCTAAAACACGAGATAATCTAATCAATCACCTTGAAGTCGTTCAGATGGGGGCAGTTGACTTTTTCCATCAGAAAGTCGTTGAGCGGCTTGACGACGCCTGATCGGATTAAAATCACACTGGTGGACAGAGATACCTGGTCGTAAAACTGGAAGAATTCATGAAGCAATTTGTCTGAAACATGACCAAAAATTATATATATAATGTTTGTCGATATGTTTTGAGTGGATTTACATCGTGTGTGTTCAAATTCATTTAGGTTTTGTTTTCAATGTGTATGTAGTGGGGGGTGGGGGGGGTGGGGGGAGGGGGAGGAGTGAGGGGGTGTATGAGTGTCAGGAAAAGAGGGTGTAGTTGGCAAGTATGGGATAAAGAATTCAGGGAGTCAATACTTGTAAGTAAAAAAAAAAAAAAAAAACATAATAATAAAATAAAACCGCAAACAAAGAAAAAAAAATACTTTTTGTTATCTTATACTAGTGAATAATACATAAGCAAACTTGAATGCAGTTTCTTAACAATCTCTAACAAAATCAGTATTCAATAAAACAGTAACTAAATAGTACTTAATTTCACATAGAACACATATACCTACTCAGAAAAAAGAACGGGATCCCAAATACAGCGGAAAATCAGCTACATCAGCAACATCTCTAGCCTCACCCCAAGACCAAACAAAATAGAAAACAGAGGAGATACAAATACCAAGTACAGAGAAAATACTAACAGCCCACCCCCCCCCCCCCCCCCCCCCAAAAAAAAAACAAACAAAAAAAAAACCACACACACAAAAAAAACACCCTCACAAACATGACAAAAAAAAACAAAACAAAAAAATCCGATTAGAGCATCTTTAGAGTCCAAAGCAATCACAATAACAAACCAACTGGACTATGAATCAACGATCTAAAAAAGTCATACATAAGTGATAGATTGTTAAAGATAGCTGATGGAGAATTTACCATCAAAACGGGAATATGCCCTTTTAAGCTGCTGCATGTTAGTACATGATCTACTGTTATATTATTACCGCATATGCAAAAAATATTTCCAACATATTTTGTCTTAAAGCAATTCAATTTCCATCTACAAGCTAAGGAAACAATCTGCTTTGAACAATGTACATCACGTTCTCTGTGTTTTAACAAAAGACTCAAATTTACATAGTTCTTTGTGAGCACCTAGACACCCGAGCCTCATTTCCTCGCACTGAAAAATCCGGTGTGTGTGTGTGTGTGTGTGTGAGTGAGTGAGAGAGTGTGTGTGTGTGTGTGTGAGTGAGTGAGAGAGTGTGTGTGTGTGTGTGTGTGTGTGTGTGTGTGTGTGTGTGTGTGTGTGTGTGTGTGTGTGTGTGTGTGTGTGTGTGTGATGTGGTGTGTGTGTGTGTCTGTGTCTGTGTGTCTGTGTGTCTGTGTGTCTGTGTGTGTGTGAGAGAGAGAGAGAGAGAGAGAGAGAGAGAGAGAGAGAGAGAGAGAGAGAGAGAGAGAGAGGAGGGAGGGAGGGAGGGAGGGGGAGATAGATAGATAGATAGATAGATAGATAGATAGATAGATAGATAGATAGACAGGTAGACAGGTAGATAGATAGATAGATAGATAGATAGATAGATAGATAGATAGATAGATAGATAGATAGATAGATAGATAGATAGATAGATAGATTGATTTGATTTGATTTATTCTTTTATATCAAGGATAATGGAATAAGCACTTTTGTGCTTTTTTACATCCAGTCCCCATGTGTATGCAGTTTTGTAAATGTCATCTGTTCCCACCAGCACATGATGGCCTACTCTTACGAACAGCGGAACAGGATTTAACGTGTGCACAAGATGTTCTGCGTGTGTTTGCACATGGGGCCTCGGTTTAAAGTCTCATCCGAAGGACTTTTGGGGAGAGAGAGAGAGAGAGAGAGAGAGAGAGAGAGAGAGAGAGAGAGAGAGAGAGAGAGAGAGAGAGACAAGACGAGTGAGAGAGAGACAGCGAAAGACATACAGATAGACTGACAAAGACAAAGAGAAAGAGAGGCAGAACACAAAAAGAGACCTAGTCACAGACGGAGACTGATGGAAAAATAAATACAGAGGTAGCAAGACAAGACATAGCCACAGAAATACTGACACAGAGACAAGACAAGACATAGCAGAGCTAGACAGAGAAGGAGAAACATGTATACCTGCAGGCTCAGTGTTGGCAGAAGGCTGCAGGCTCTCAGGAAGGGAGCAGTCCCAGTTTTCTATCACACACTTTTGCTCAGGGTCTGGGGGGAAAGAGAAACACACATTTTGTATACATGATATGGTAAGATGTAGCTGATGACAGGAAATTCTGAAAATCTGATCTAAAAAAAAAAAAGAAAAAAAAAAAGGAAAAGGATTGGTAAGATGTGCGGCAGGCACTCATAAAGAACATCAACTGACAACAGAAACAGACGGTTAAAAACCAGACCTCAGTATAACCAAGGACACACGCACACAGAGATCAGCGCAGCTAGACAGCTTTGTACATAACACTAAAATCTGTCCTGGTGTAACAAAAATGGCATATGTAAAAGAGCGGATGCATCATCTTGGAAGAGAAAAGTAGATTACTGAATGAATCCTGTCTTGCGGATTGCCAAAAGCTCTGAAGAGAAAACCGGCCAACCTAAAACCTGTGCCGTGATTTATCTATCAAAAATTTGGAATTATAAATAATTGATAATAAATTAATATATAATTTGGGAATTTGAATCACAGCAAACATTTTTATTGTGTCAATTAAATTAACATGAACAAGTAGCTGCTTGCAAACCAAAAACAAACAAAAAATCCTCAATTAAAAGTTTGCTGAACCTTTTCTTACACACGCAACCAATAACAATCGTTTTAACAAATTCAAACACACACACACACACACACGCACAAACACACACACAAATGCACACCACACACAAAACACACACAAAGGCTATACAGTTTGGCAGGGTAATGGGGATTGCTGCGGCTGTAGATGTAAAACAGCACACACACACACCGATGCTGCTGACAGCTGATGAGTCGCAGTCCAGCAAAAACACTTGATCTACAAACTATACCACACCACCACACCACACACACCCCAAACACGCACGTTAAATCCTTTTCCGCTTTTCGTAAGGGTAGGCCATCATGTGCTGGTGGGAACAGATGACATTTATAAAACTGCATATACACAGGAACTGGATGTAAAAAAGCACATGAATGCTTACTCCATAATCCTCGATATAAAAGAATAAATAAATAAATAAATAAATAAATACCACTCCCACCCCTCCCACCACACCACACCCCACCACACAAACTTCTCCACTCACCCCCACCCACACACCCACACCACACCCCCCACCACCACCCTCACCCACCCACCCCCTCCCCCACCCAAAACTCACCAGCCATATCAGCCAAGGTCTGCACAGAGGGGAGAACAGGAGGCTGTGGGGGCGGGGTGTTGGCGAGGAAGAAGAGGACGAGGAGGGAGAGGCAGTAGTTGGAGAGGCGGGGGCCGCAGTTCTGGTTGCCCGCCACCTGCTTCCACCGGCCCCAGTACCGCACGGCAAACACCAGCAGCCGCACGCGCCGCTCCCCCGCACACATCTTCAGCAGCTGGGTGTTACGCAGCGCTAGTCTGCACAAAGAATTATACAGCTGTTTGGTGATTGAATGTTTGGTTTGGGTTGGGTTTGGTTTGGTTTGGTTTGTGTTGGTTGGTCCCCTGCACACATCTTCAGCAGCTGCGTGTTACGCGAATGCATTACATTTCATTAATTCTCTCTCGTTCCTGTGGTGTGGAGAAAAGGCGCCAATCAGTCTCTCCAGCATCTTGTGCTTGGGCAGCGCTGATGTTCATGTCAATGTTTTACCATTTTTTTTCTATAGTTCTCCTCCATGTACCTAACGGCCTGCCCCTCTTCCTTTTACCAGGTGGTGCCCATCTGAGTGCAGCATGTGGATGTTGGATCTTGTTCATCCTGAGGACATGGCCTAGCCACCTCCATCGCCTTTGTTTCACTTCTTCTATGATATTGTTGATGCCAGTCCTTTTGCTCACTTCTCTATTGGTAACATGTTGTTCCCAGTGGATCTTGAGGATGTGGCAAAGACACCTGCTTTCAAAGCCTCTGAGTCGGCTTTCAATCTTTTTGTTGGTTCTCCAGGTCTCTGAGGCGTAGAGGAGGACTGAGCGGACGTTTGATTTGTACACTTTTAGTTTTGTGTTGGTCTGCAAGACTGTTGACTTCCAGATGTTTTGCAGTCTGTTGAAGGCCTGTGCTGCAAGACCAATTCTAGTTGAGACCTCCTTCTCAATATCACTGTTGTGTTACGCAGCGCTAGTCTGAAAAAGTATTACAGCTGTTTGGTGATTGAATGTTTCTGGCCTAGTTTGTGTCTGGTGTGGTGTAGTGTGGCGTTGGTGTGGTTTGGTGTGGTGTGGTGTGGTTTGGGTTTGGTTTGGTTTGGTTTGGTGTGGTGTGGTGTGGTTTTGGGTTTGGATGGGTTGGGTTGGGTTGGGTTGGATTTGTGTTGGTTTTTGGTCCCCTGCACACATCTTCAGCAGCTGTGTGTAACGCAGCGCTAGTCTGAAAAAGTTTTACAGCTGTTGGTTTGGTGATCAAATGTTTCAGCCTAGTTTGTTTTTGATGCGGTGTGGTGTGATATGGTGTGGCGTTGGTGTGGTGTTGGTGTGGTGTGGTGTGGTGTTGGTGTGGGGTGGGGTGGGGTGGGGTGGTGTGTGGTGTGGTGGTGTGTGGTGTGGTGTGGTGTGGTTTTGGTTTGGTTTGGTTTGGTTTGGTTTGGTTTGGTTTGGTTGGTTGGTTGGTTGGTTTTTCACTGTTGTTGTTTGTTAGGTTGGTTGTTTTTTGCTGTTGTTTGTTTGTTTATTTGGTTGGTTGGTTGTTTTTTGCTGTTGTTTGTTTGTTTGTTGGTTGGTTGGTTGGTTGGTTGTTTTTTGCTGTTGTTGTTTGTTTGTTTGGTTGGTTGGTTGTTTTTTGCTGTTGTTTGTTTGTTTGGTTGGTTGGTTGTTTTTTGCTGTTGTTTGTTTGTTTATTTGGTTGGTTGGTTGTTTTTTGCTGTTGTTGTTTGTTTGTTTGGTTGGTTGGTTGGTTGTTTTTTGCTGTTGTTGTCTATTTGGTTGGTTGGTTGTTTTTTTTCCTGTTGTAGTTTTTTGGTTATTTTTTGGTATTGTTGTTTGTTTTCAGAGCAGCATTTGGAGAAAATGAAACCAGTCTAGTTATGACAAAGCCTGTAATTTAAGAGCCTTTTCATTTAAAAAAAAAATCTGAATTAAAAAAAAAAAAATGAAATGAAGTTTTGTATACACATGTTCAATGTAAGGTGGACAATTTTTGGTGATTACTTACTTCCACTAAAATCTTCCACTTTATTTGTCAGACACGAAAAAAAGCAGAGACTAGTTCTTCGATCTAGAGGTATAATCTTTTTTAAAATCTTCTTACTATTAGCCTAATATCTGTGAGTTAGAGATCCTTTCATCTTCCTAGTGCTAAAGTCAGTGTTTTTTTGTTTTGTTTTTGTTTGGCTGGGAGGGGGCAATCTTTTATAACTCACTTATAAAAAAAACTTCAAAACTGTGCCATTCCACACAAAATCATGCAATATTTTCATTTCTAGTCATCATTTTTTCCCCTACATTTTCTGCTGGGTTAAGATGAATATTGATACCTGCACTAATCATCCCAACACAAATATAATCCTAAAAAAAAAAAAAAAAAAAAAAAAACCTTCAAAAAAACCCCTTGCAAAAAAAATAAAACAGGGTACAGGCACTAGCTTTTGGATCCACAAAAAAAAACAACCCAACCCAACTCCATAAGAAAACTGCAACCCAATGTATGAACTGACAAGACAAACACTTGCCTGTTTATACTAAAAAAAGCTTCAAACTTAACGCAAAGTCAGACAGTTAAAGTTAAAAGTTAAAGTCTGTCCTGAGCCTAAGACTCATCAGGCCGGTGCTTATCCCGGTTTCTGTGGCATTAAGCGACTGAGAGTCATAGACTCCCCCCTGGATAGGACGCCAGTCTATCGCAGGGTTAACCCCCAACACAAGGTTGGTACCCCTTTTACACCTGGGTGGGGTGAGAGAAAATAGCTGTAAAGCGCCTTTTCCAAGGGCACAACGCCATAGCGGAAAGCTGGGATCGAACCCGCAACCTTTAGATTACGAGTCCAACACCCTAACCACTAGACTACAGCGGCGGCAAAGTCAGACAAAACCCCACCCAAAAACTGAAAGCTGGACTCCCAAGTACTGCACTCTGACCTGTTGTTGATGGAGAGATCGCACTTGATGCCTGTTGGGGAGTGGACGAAGCGGACGATGGGGCAGCGCACGCTGGGCACAAACAGCACGTCCATGCAGTGGTGGGCGTGCTGCATCAGGATGCGCGACATCAGCTTCACGCGGTGAACCAGCGACAGCTGCCGCAACTGCGACGGCATCAGGGGGCCCTCCGTGGTTTTCAGGGCCTGGATTTCGCGGATGTAAGGCAGGTTCACCGGTTTCAACTGTTACAAACAGTCAAAAGCCACTTTTTTTTACAAACAGCAGAAAAACGACGTTTCTGAGTCGCTATCATAATTCTGTAGTTTGTAAAAATTTGACTTGATTTGATTTGACACACACCCACACACACACCCACACAGAGACACACGCACGCACGCACGCACGCACGCACGCACACACACACACACACACACTTTCTCTCTCTCACTCTCTCACACACACACACACACACACACACACACACACACACACACACACACACACACACACACACACACACACACACACACACACACACACACACCACTCAACTCATAAAGACAAACCTTGTGCCTAAGCGTTTCCTCTCGCTGCAGACTGACATCCGTGTCGTGCAGATCGAGGAAGATGTCCATGTCACACCCCTTCAGTCCAAATCCATTCACTGATGATCCAAACTGATGAATGGAACATGCTGAAACAACATAATCCCAGTCAAATCACATCAGCTCGAGCTTCCTACCCTCTGAAATAATACAAACCAAAACAAAAAATCCTGGTAAATCCAGGCATGTTGCATTTAACGACAACAACAAAAAGTTGCATGACAGATACATATACACAGGAGCTGATCCAACAACCTAAAAAGAAAGATAATTACTCACATCAGCTCTAGATTCCTCCCCTTTGAAACAAAATAAAACAAAACAAAAAATCCTGGTAAATCTGGCATGTTGCATTTTAACCTAAAAAAAAAAGTTGCATGACAGATATATATCACAGGAGCTAATCAAAGGACTATAATGATCACGACTCAAAGAAAGAAAGAGACTTACTGGGGAAGAATGGGTTGAGTACAGAGTAGAGATAGTCGCACACACTCTTTCTTCTCTCCAGATCAGCATCAGACAAACGCATCGTTTCATACAGCACTCCATCTGAGCCAACACCTGTTAACAACACACACATAATCCCTATCAGAAATCACAAAACACAGGTGCAGCAAAATCAGGATACATTTTCAGAACCAGATTTCAAGATCAGAACTTAACAACTGCTAGGAGTAAAGATGTTCTATATAAACACACACACACATACGCACCACACACAACACAACATACACACACACTACACGCACATACACACACACTTCACACACACATATTTCTCACACAAACGCAAACACACACACACTTCACACACACACACTCGATATAAAAGAATAAATAAATAAATAAATAAAATAAAAACACACACACACACACACACACACTTATGTTAGTTTGGTTTTTGTTGTTGCTTTTTTATAAGTGGTCTTACGAGGGGATTTTATTTTTTTTTACTACATAGATGGCTTGACGAAAAAAAGCACATTTATTGCTTACTCAATGTACCATCTGGAAATAAAATTTTAGACTTTGTCACACACACACACACACCCAACACACACAAACACACAGAGCTGAGCCGCTCACATTTTCAGCCTGAAGCAAGGACCCCATCAGCTGCTCGTGGGAGGAGTCTGCCTGGTCCTCCTCCTCCTGGGACGCCTTTGCTTTGCGCTGGTTGCGCTCAGCCTCGGAGGGACGGCGGTGAGGCGTGATGGGCTTCCTGGGCCGCACTGTCAGGGAGCAGCCATGCAGCAGGTGGTTTCTCTGGCTCAGCGCTTTCTGCACAGGCGCCTCCGTGTCATACTGCACGATGCAGTAGCATCCCTGGTGGAACAGCACGAGGGAGGGAGACAGCGTGAGATAAAGCTCCAGTGTGTGTATGTTGGAACTATCGATTGTTGTTATTGATTGCGTGTGTGTGTTGTATAGGTAGAAGGCAAGTGTTTTGATTAGTAGCATCCCTGTGAAAGCCGCCGCTGTAGTCTAGTGGTTAGGGCGTTGGACTCGTAATCTAAAGGTTGCGGGTTCGATCCCAGCTTTCCGCTATGGCGTTGCGCCCTTGGAAAAGGCACTTTACAGCTATTTTCTCACCCCACCCAGGTGTAAAAGGGGTACCAACCTTGTGCTGGGGGGTTAACCCTGCGATAGACTGGCGTCCTATCCAGGGGGAGTCTATGACCCTCAGTCGCTTAACGCCACAGAAACCGGGTTAAGCACCGGCCTGATGAGCCTTAGGCTCGGGACAGACTTTAACTTTAACATCCCTGGTGGAACAGCATGAGGGAGACAGAGAGCATGAGAGAAAGCGCTGGTGTGTATGTGTTTGAGTTTGCTGGAATTATTGGTTGTTGATTGTGTGTGTGTGTGTTGTGTAGGTCGAAGGCAAGTGTTCTGATTAGTAGCATCCCTAGTGAAACAGCATGAGGGAGACAAAGTGCGTGAGATAAAGCTTCGGTGTGTGTGTGTGTTTGGAATTTGTTGGAACTATCGATTGTTGTTGATTGTGTGTGTGTGTGTTGTGTAGGTCGAAGGCAAGCGCTTTGATTAGTAGCATCCTTGGTGAAACAGCATGAGGGAGGAAAAGTGCGTGAGATAAAGTGCTGGGTGTGTGTGTGTGTTTGAGTTTGTTGGAACTATGATTGTTGTTGTTGATTGTGTGTGTGATGTGTAGGTCGAAGGCAAGCGCTTTGATTTGTTATTGCAATTTATATAGCACTACATAAATTTCATGTATTATTATTATCATGTCAAAGAGAGGGACTATAGATCTATAAGAGACAGGGAAGGACTATAATGATTACTACTGAAAGAACTGTAATGACAAACTAGTTAATCAAAAACATCTAGCACTGAAGAATGTTTTACCACACAGCAATACAAATCATACGCAGGTTTCATAAAATATTTACGGTGGCCCTCTCTTCTATACCAAAGATGGATGGTTTGCCTTACCCTGTTGTAGATCACTCAAAACTGACGTGGTCAGCACTGATGGAACTTTCATCAATTTTTAGTTCACAATCAACACAGCATCATGGACACCACTAGCAGTTTTTTTCGACCACATTACAATAAGTGAAAAGTACCTACAGTGTAAAAACTGCTAGATCTCAGTCTTACACACACTTGCATGTTTCTGGGCTGAGTTCAGAGTTTGAAAGAGAAGGCCATTTTGTGCAGGTAGAAAGAGATGATAATTTGTTTTTTAAAAAGCTATTCATACATATACAAGTGTTGTGTTTAGATACCATTCCTGAAGTTGGAGAGTGGACACCTTAATGGTGGGTAAAAACGGGTGCATATATTGCCTAAACATCGCTCTCACTGAGGAACAAAAAATCAAACCAAAAGAAAAGAGTACAAAATACTCTGAGAGGTCATGAGAAAATAAAATGACAAAGAGAACACATTCTCATCACAAACACATGCACATGATATAATGTATCCACACATACACACACACCTTTTGTGTCTCCACCATGATGCGGGTGACCGGCCCAAAGCGTTGGAAATAGCTGCGCAGTTCTGCGGTAGGGATGGAAGGAGGAAAGCCATGGCAATACAGGCTGTTCCGTGCCATGGCTTTCCTTCGTTCCATCGCACCCAGTGTCTGCTGGTGCCTTCGCCCCTTGACATGGTCACGCATGGACACTTCTGGAAAATCATCCATATATATATACATATTTTTAAAAAGAGAGAAAAGATTGTTTGTTGTTGAATATCTAGAGGAATGTGTGAATTTTTGCAGAAATCAGAAAGAACACATGTGAGATCATGCAAACCAAAAGTGAATGTTCTTAACTCGCCTGGTTTTCCCATATCATAAGTTTGTTATGAAGTCAAATCAAACAAAATCAGATACAACTCAAGTCCAAATTGCGACATGAACTTCTCTTATGTCAGCTTGATTTTCTAGGTCTATTTTCACTTTCAACATTTTCTTAAATATATAAGAATTGGGTAATGAGTATGAACATGTGTTACTGTAAGATAAAAATTAAAACCATGATCATTTAATCAATCATTCAATATGATGCCACAAATTCTTAATGTGCGCATGTGCAGACACTGATCAAACACAAAATTACTATGCACACACTACAGCGATGCATGTAGTGATTTATCGACACAGGATTTTATCATTGTGAGAATATTTCAAATTTTCATTATCAATTCTAAATCCTGCTCTCTGAACAGATGTGCTAAACAAACTGTGCTGACCAGCAAAAATGACAAAGTTAACCAGGTGAACTTCATCCAGTTTATTTGTACTGTGTAAGAGTTAGACAGATGTGTCTATCAGTACATGTATACAAACATTTCACCAATTGTGCCAATGTCAGACTCAAGGTGACAAAAATCAAGATCAGTAGAGCTATTTCAGAGACAAATGTTTTCAAGAGTAATAATGACATGGAAAGCTCTAACGCACTAGTTAGTTAAACAACTAAAACAAATTCACTGATGCTTTTTCATATTATACAAAACAAATTCACTCTTTCCATACAGACATAAATACATCAATTTGAACATTCAAAACATGGCATGCTGAATGTGATGAATTTCAATGACTTAACTGTGTTAACTATTAATTAGCTTTTACTTGTTGCAGACAGGCAACTATTTCAGTAAGAACAACAGCAAGGGTGTGATGAATTTTTCACAGATTCATTCAATCATTGGTAATAATTTTCAAATGACTGATAAGACTTAATACCATAATAGAAGATCTATATTTCAGCAAGTACAGCAGTATGACAAAGTGTGATAAATTTTATGAGGTAACAGCCCCAATTACATTATACAAAATGTAATATGGCTTCTGTGGTTGAAATGTTCTGCTATTTATATACATGTATAAACAATATGGTTGGATTGAATGGAAGTGCAATGACTTGCTCAACTTCACTGAGAATCTAATTCAGACAGGAGAATTTAACAGATTCGGATTGTTTCAATAGTTAAACAACTTGTAGAAGTGTATTCTAACAAAGTCAGTAATAAATCATAAACTTTTTTTTATAGTACACTTGTATCATAGTATAAGTTAATTATGTACTATCATTTCACTTTTCAAGGTCATGTCAAATGCTAACAAAGAGAGCAGGCATTTCAAGGAGAATTAAAAAGAAACAAAAAACCTTACCTAAGGCTATGTATTAGTTCTCCACACACACACACACACCACACACACACACACACATATTACCCTCCCCCCCCCCCCCAAAAAAAAAAAAGCAAAACCAAAGTAGAGGAAAACAACAAAACCAATTTAAACAAAACCCCACTGTATACACACACTCACACAGATCTAAAGACACACAAAAAAGGTATCTAGACAAGTAAACAAATTTTATAATAGAATACAATATATATTATACACATGACATAAAAACATGCACACACAAAATAAATACCTGAAGAAACCCCAATGTTGCACACATCGCAGAAAATGGGATGCGCCATCATGCAGCACTTGACTCAATGCAGTCCCCAAAACTGATGAAGCAGACAGACAACAAACAAATTTCAAGAGTATTGAAAAAATCCACATAGCAAAGTAAGAAGATATGTAACCCCCTCTCTACTCACAAGACCCCCCCCCCCACCCCCCCCCCCACCCCCCCCAACCATAAAACATTTATAAAAGTATAGTTATCACAAAATCCAAAACTTGAAGTGCCAAAAAAAGAAACAAAGATACAATGACACACTAAAAATCAATAAAACTTATCTTCAAATATTCTATTTCTTAGTCTTCAAAAAGGTTGTATGAAACAATTCTGATAAAATGCCAAAAGAAATAAGCCTGTTTTTTTTTCTTCTCCTTAAAAAAAAAAAATTCTAAGAAACAAATTCATATAATTAACATTAAAACAACATGAAATGAAACTACCACAATGGATCATTAGTTGACAGAAGTATGAATGAAGTAATGAAAAGGACAAGATTTGCAACTGAAGAATATGCTAACAATGAAGAAAAATGGTTCAATCAGTATTCAGCAAAAGAAAAGCAAACAAAAACAACTAAAGCAGATGACTTGTATTGTCTCCATACAGCTTTTGAAAACGCACACTGGCACAGAGTGAAACTACTCATACTGAGTTCTAAGGGAAAGTCCACACACACAAAAACAGGTTGCGAAATGACGATTGGAAATTCCATAATGTTTGGGTTCGTAAGTCCTCGTTTCTTTGGGCTAGATGAGTAGATCGGTTTACGGCCAAGCTGCAGACTTCTTTCGTTTAGTTAGTTTCAGTTTAAATTTCCCTGTAATCAGTAGGACACGTTGAACTGCACAGGAAAAGCACATGACACAATGTATGTAATCTTTATCCTTACCAAACGCTAAAGCAAATGGATGCTGAAATCAGAAACAACAGAACAACTTCAGTTGGTGTTTTCCTCAACGGTTGAAATGTCTGGGATTTCTCTGCGCCGCCATGTTGTCCAAATTTGACCCGGAAGTAGATTTATAGCAACCCGATTCTATGTATGGTAGGGCTTTGGCAGCAATATGTCTCAAGTTGCACTACTACTACTACCGTAATATCCCTAGCATACGCCCCCCCCCCCCCCCCCCCCCCCTTGCACTGATTTAGGGCAAGATTGGGGGGTGGGCGTTTGCTAGGGATAGACCCTTTGCACAAAATAATTTTTGTGCTCAACCGTGTAATTGAGTGAATACAAACCCCGAAAGCATGTAAGTTAGGTCGTGTGAGTAGAAGTGAAGGAAAATAGAAAAAAAAGGGATTTTGAGGCAAAGAAGGCCAATGAGTTCCATCGCTTTCCGTTGTTGGTCCTTGTTTCGCAATACCCTGCCTTCAGATCTTTCATCTTCCAGATAATGCAGCACACCTTGGTCGACATGTTCAGATCTAACTGCTGGTCCTTTTGACAGTTTCCGTATTTGTTTGTCTTTTCCGTACTGCTGTTCAAGTCTATCTCTGTTTTCACTCCACTCCCTGATCCTCTTCCTATCCACAGAAAATTCACAGGCATACTCCGAAACATTCCCACCTGCTTCGTTATCTGGAGGGCTTCCTATTTGAAAGATACAATGTAAGACTGTCGCAGGAGTGAGGAGAGGGGACAAAGAATAAGAAAAAAGGAAAGAAACACGAAAAGGTAAAGAAGGGGGAAAAGATGACTTTTAGAACAGTCTGCATAAATCCTAGTGAAAGTGAGCATAGTCTCTTTGAAAAAAGCAGGGTGGGCGTTTGCTAGGTAGTTACCCCTGTGCACAACTTTTGGCCAAAAGTGGGGGGTGGGCGTTTGCTAGATGGTGGGCTTATGCTAGGGATTTTACGGTACTACTACTACTACTACTACTACAAAAATAATCCCATACAGGAAAGTATAGAACACAATACTGTCAGGCACATGTGAATGAGCTCTTTTAAATTCATTTACCTATTAAAAAACAACAACACCCACAAGTCTTGAATGCGGTAGGCTCCCACATTACAATACACACTGCCATAGTCCACTCGACTGCAAGGACGTTATGGATGACTTGACAACCAGCCCTCACCATCTTCATCTGAATAATAAATAATTCCTGAACAAAATTAATGGAGAAAAAAGAGAAAGAATAATTGTGACACTCCACCACATAATGAGACGGAGTGCACATGAGGTCATTTTTTAGTTATTGACATGTTATTAATGTGCAATAAAGTGGCTATCAAATACAAAAAACAGATTGAAAATCGGAAATTATGTGCAAAGTTATTACAAATTGAAATGATAGACTGCAGGATGTGACAAAATGAGAAACGGGTAAGTTTATTTCGTAACAGATGTCAGAATGAGGGCTTGGTATTTTCAAAACACATTTAAAAGCAAAAGAAATAAAAATTATGCCTTGATATTTCATTATAAGGTAGATAATGGATATAGTTTAATAATCAATCAAAATCTCAAAATTGACAACTTTACCCCACTACCTTTAATGGCTCCTAGCACAAAAACTGCGTAATGTGCTAAGCGACTCATTCCGTGGTGGAGCGTCACAATTATGATTAGTTGAACACAAATCTCCATACCACCCCCACGACTGAAAACAATCTTGGGAGAAAATGAAATTGAAAAAGTGGTGCGGAATGGAGGGAAGGCAGAGAGTACGATATGAGCAACAAACTAGCACACATAAAAATATAATTATGTAAACACAACATAAGTTAAAGGATAGCCTAGTGAGTTAGAATGTGCAACAAACAAAAAGAGACAATACTACAATTATTGTCGAATACCATCACCCTGTTCCACATCATTGTGACTCATGCATTGCCAATTCACTCTTGTAAACCCACAATTACAAATCTTGAAAACGAACAATGTAACTGAGTCGAACAAATCATGAAAACGAACAATGTAATTTGGTCGAATAAATAGACAACACTGATCAGGACGACCATCACACTCACCCCCCAAAAAAAAAAAATCCAAAACAAAAAACATCAACAAAAAAAAACCCACACCCCATAATCTGTCCATCTCACATCTTCTTTGCGTCACAGCCGTTCTCACTCAATCTCGCAGTGTGTAGCTTATGCATGTATGTATGCATGCATGCATGTATGTATGTATGTATGCACGGATGTATGTATGTATGTATGTATGGATGGATGGGATGATGGATGGATGCACGCATGCATGCATGCACGCATACATGTCTGTATGTATGTGTGTAGATCTATGTGTATTTATTTCCTTATCTTCGTTCCTTTGGATTTTTTTCCTAATCCAATCCACTCAGATCCAGTTCTATCCGATGTAATCCACTCCAGTACTCACAGACGGGCATTTTCAAACAATGATCTTTCCCCCTCTAATATTGGGAACTTGAAGTGGACAGGACTATTCTGTCTGCGACAGAGTAAATGAGAGATGTGTCTTTCATTTACTTTTTCGATTTTCTGGTCTTTTTTGGTTGGTTTTCTTAATTTTTTTGCCTCTTTTTCTTCTTCTTCTTCTTACATAAAAAATGTAACATAGTATCTTGGTCAGAACAAATGGTTGAACATTACTGGACTGAGTGGGATTAATTTTCCTCTGAAGAGGTGTCTAGTATCTTTGAAGTTTTTAGAGAATGAAAGATGACCGAAGATGAATTATAGCACGTTTAGATGTACATGAAATAAGGATTCTACCACAAAAAGCGTGCAGTCTGATTATCTATTTCATTTTGATCTTCCAAAACGTGTAATGCTAATTTTTCCTATCAGCAATGATGTTATTCTCAAAAGACACAGACTGCTTTCCGTCATATTCGTTATTTATTATTTTTTTTACAATAAGTTTACTCATTTCGAGGAAACAATATAATGTGTGTGTGTGTGTGTGTGTGTGTGTGTGTGTGTGTGTGTGTGTGTGTGTGTGTGTGTGTGTATGTGTGGTGTGTGTGTGTGTGTGTGTGTGTGTGTGTGTGTGCATTTATAGCACATGCACGTGTGAGATGCACAAAAAGCGTTTGCTTATTAAAGGGAGGTTAATTCGTAAGACTTGCTTTTTACAGAGTTGTTTCCCGTAGACCAAAAAAAACAACTATTGCTCACCTTTTTTTTCCCACTGAAAATAATTTGTCGCTTTCCAAAAGACAAGAGCCCAAAGATTAAATCTTATCCCAAGACTGTTTTCAACCTTATATTTGTCAAAAACTTATAAGAAAATAGATACTATTTTTTTTATCTTCAGTTTTAGCCCTGGTAACAAACGATTCTTGTTAGATATAAATTTTGTTTTGCTGTGCCTTTTCTTTCCTCTTTAAAATATTAAAAAAATATTCTTAACGCACTAAAATAGCAAATTGTTCAGCAACTCCCTTTATGTATGAGCTAATGGGCTTTTCGTGAATAAATCATTCGAGCTCGAGTTGGTTCTCTATCACCCCCCCCCCCCCCCCCCACACACACACACACACACCATCGGGGCAACATACAATCGGCCTTACGATGCCAACACTGCATACTCCTCCAACATTACTACTACTATTCATCATCACCAGATAATCCATCATCATCATCATCATCAATCATGTGTGAGGGTAGTACTGGCACTTAAAGGAACACTTCAAAATTCTGTTATTCGTAGAGCCCCAGTGTTTCCATTTACTGCAAGGGGCATTATGGATAAACTTGATGCCAGCAGCAGACAACCCCCCTCCCCCCACTTACATGCCAGGATCGCCTCTTCCCTTCCCCTTTCCCCCTCCCCCTCCCTTTCCCTCCAGATTTCTGAAATATAAATGATATTCTTCTGACGAAACTTAAGTCTAAGATCTCCCACTGACATACATACCGTCCAGAGCTTCTCCCAACGAATTCTCACACATTTGTCTTTAGTGCTTAACAGCAAATGCACGTAGAAATCAGCACACACACACACACACACACACACACACACACACACACACCAACACACACAGACACAACACACACACACACCACACACACACACACACACACACACACACACACACACACACACACACACACACACACATTAATCTGTTTGAAATATCTTATACATTTTGAGAAATAGAGATATATAATATTATATTAGCATCTAAAAGCAACAACAACAATAGTGCTTTTTTAAATAAAATTAGAGTAGCCGTTTTAAAATGTTAAACTAGTACATTTTTTGTTCTTTCTTTTGGTTTTAGTACTTTTTTTTTTGGGGGGGGGGGGGGGGCATGTATATTTATTCAGAAAAGAAAGACATCATTCATACATCCTTTAGGAGCAACAACAGGCTAACAACTTATAGTGTTGCTGTATACTTCACTAACAAACAAAACGAAATCTTGTGATTTGGCAGCTGGAAAACATGTCACCTTTGTAACTTAAACAATCCTACAGGAACTTGTGAGTTAATAAATCAAAGGCACTACTTTTTTTTTTTTTTTAACCTTGCTGCCTTTACATTCCTTTAGAACACACAACTATCGATAAAGCTTACTTTAGGTATGGTCTAAGATTTGCATCTTGCTATGAAAAGGCTTTTATTCATATTCTAGACCCTCGTTTCTATCATTATCATCGTCACTACCATGGGGTTATCCGTCGTCTTCGTTGTTGCTGGTTCTGTTGACAATGTTCATCCTGTATGTACCTTCTTCCTTTGTGTGTAGCAACAGACACGAGACAGACTGGCAGCATTTTTTTTTAAGGTGTCAAATACACACGGATTTGTAAAAAAATCATTTTTGTAATTATTTATTGTTGTGCACGAGTTCTTTGTTTGAAAAAGACCCCCCCACCCCCAAAACCAACCAACCAACAAACAAAACAAAACAAAAAAACAACAACCACCACCAACAATAATAGAAAAAAACAACAAACACCCCCCTCCCAACTCCTCCAAACACCCCCCCAAAACAAAAACTAAAGTTAGATTTGCATCTGGATTTAAAGCCTAATGTCATCTGAGCTTAGAAAGACAATGACGAAACGGCTGCGAGCGGAATTCCAGCTGACACTAGTGAAGCTAAACCGTTGGCCATCTTGTGTCTGACAGGAGGCGCGCACGTGCACAGGGGAGGTAACTTTTCGTTTTCGTTTGTGTCACCGAGACAGCGATCTGGCTTACTTAGTGTTGGGGGGTCCTACTGATGGAAAATGTCAATTTTGGGAAGAGAGAGAGAGAGAGAGAGAGAGAGAGAGAGAGAGAGAGAGAGAGAGAGAGAGAGCGCCTCAGCCTGCCTCCCTGCCTGCCCGAAACACAGAGAACTTATGGTTGTTTAAAATGATGCAGACACTTAACATTCTTGTCTTTGTTTAAGAGACAAACACACAAAGACAGTATCTGGGTCTCACGGGACACAACACCTCTCATCAGCAAGCAGCAGTGACAGCAGTGGCAGCGGCGCGGCGGCAGCAGCAGTAACCGCAACAGCAGCAGCAGCAGCAGCAGCAGCAGCACAAAATACGACGACAAAGATACATAAGTTTACAACAATGTCCGCCGCCCCTTTTTTCTCTTCAGTCTTTATTTTTTCCCCATTCATGTTTACGTTGACACCTTCTTTGGCTGACAAGGGTAAGGGTAACTAGCCCAGAACTGGGGGGGGGGGGGGGGGGGGGGGGGGGGGGAGGCAGATGTCACACTACATACACTGCACTGGTCCAGGCCAAAAGTGTTGTCATTGTGTTTTTGTTTTCTTTTTTAAAAGCATTGTCAGCTATCAAGGAAGCAGTGTGTGTGTGTGTGTGTGTGTGGTGTGTGTGTGTGTGTGTGTGTGTGTGTGTGTGTGTGTGTGTGGGGTTGTGTGTGTGTGTGAGAGAATTAAAAAAATGATGATAATAGAATAAGCACTTATGTGTTTTTGTTTTTTTTAAACATCCAGTCCCTGTGCGAATACGTTGGTAAATTTTACCATCTGTACCCGCTGGCGGCAATGGTCTACTCTTCCGAAAGGTAGCACAGATTTTAACGTGCGCGCAAGATGTTCTGCATGAACATGAACATGACTTTAAAACTGATTCTTGTGGAGCTCCACATTCCAGTTTGCAGGTTTTGATTGAATTTTGTTTACAATGATTTTTGGAATCAGTCTGTGAGATAGGAACTAAACTAGAAGAGGGCAGTGCCATTATTACCAAATGTATTATAGAGGAGTGAGCATTAATGTCAAAGGCTGCAGATCAGTCCAGGAGAGTGCGGTGGGAGATTTTCTATGCTACAGAAGCAAGAAGGAGTGTATCTGAAGTGTGGACTAGGATGGTGTCATTACACTACACTACACTACACTACACTACACTACACTACACTACACTACACTACACTACACTACACTACACTACACTACATACATTACACTACACTACACTGCACTACACAATGTTATATCAGGATCAGCATATTAATCTTTTTCATTAATTATTGTTATTTTAATAATTTTCCGATTTGTGATTATAGGACTACTCCAAATGCAGTCTGTCATGTTTGTCAAAATAAAAATTTCAAAAGACCCTTCTAGGCTTAATAACTTTTGGTTGTAACCCCCCCCCCTCTCTCTCTCTCCCTCTCTCTCTTCTGGCCGAGCTTCAAGTAGAAACCCACTTTTTTTCCCCCCATTTATGAATTTTTTGTTCAACCATTTTCTGCCTCATCTAGGTTTGAAAGCCCTCCTCTGATAGAACCCTTCATGGCTGAAAATTTATTTGTTATTTAGAGATCTTACCATTTTAAACAGGGGGCGGGATACCTAAGTGGTCAGAGCACTGCTTTCCTCGTCGAGTTAAGCAGCGTCAGGTGATTACCAGTTGGATGAGTGACCGTTTGCCCGCATTGGTCTCCATACAGTCTCCCAGTTCACCCAGCTGTAAATGGGTACCTGCCCTCTCTAGGGTCAGGGAAGGTAAAGCAGCGAGGGAGAGGAGATGGGAGAAGCTGAAGTCTGTGATGCCTTGCTCCCCTTCGACCGCCTAGGTTATGGCACCTTTACCTTTTTTTTTCTTTACTATTTCGAAACTACTTTAAATTAGTAATTGCAGAGGGAAGGGGAGCGGGAGGGAGCGTCCCCTGTTTTAGAGAGACGGGTTAGACAGTCTTTCCTGACGATTCTTACTGTGAAATAGATTTGTAAAAGTTATGTAATTGGAACAATAAAGGTGGGAGACATGGGTAAGGATGGAGAGTATTATTTAGGCTATTTTCCAGTACCCCCCTCAACCCCACCTCTACCCTCCATTCTCTGTACCGGTGTATTATAATTTATACGGGCGATTATCAGTGGAGCCGTAAGCTGTTATAATGTCGTATCATACATAGCTTAAACTGAATCGACAAGACAAAATAATCATTAAAAAATGAAACATAAAAAAAATCAGAGCAAAGTTACATTCCATACTGTCGACTACTTTAACGCTCTCAGACGACAGCTTTATGAAAGAAAAAAAAAGAAAGAAAAAAAAAAAAAAGGAACCGCATCGCTTTCCGTACGTTCATTGTAGCGCAACCAGTTTAGTCGTTTAAAAAAAAAAAAAAAGCAGATCCAATTCCAGTTCTTGTTTCTGGTTGGTCAAAATGGTGATGTGATTAGGCCTCTCTTTGCGCATGTCGAGACGCTTTGGCCCGTGCTTTGGGGCCAGAAGGGTGATCACAGAGCACTGACTCCGCCATATTGGGTTGCCACAGAGAATGAAAATGTTTTGCCATATTTGTAAGGACTGGTCTTCGGTTTAAAACTAATAGGTAAGTGTAAACACCCTTAGTCATACTAGTTTAAAGCTGGTTGACATTTTTTACTGCTTGAGGGTGAATTAAACTATGAAGTTATTTTGTTTTGCAGCACCAGCCGACATGCTTAGTGTGGATCCAAGCAGTTTCAAATTCGAATTTCAATAAGCGGGCACATTTGACAATAGACTTCTCGTCATTGAAGTGCCGCAGTTTTAATGCCTTGCGTTTCACTTTGAAAAACCACGATTTAACGAAAAAGTAGCCGGTCCCCCAAACATCGAACAGCTTGAAGTTGAAAGTAATTTACTAGAAGGGTCCCAATTTATGATTTGTTTTTGAGGATGGTTGTCCTGACCAAAACTGTAAAAAAAAAAAAAAATCAAAGTCGATCCAAGCTACTGAGGCCTGTGAGTGTTTTTTTTTTTTTCCTTCTAAATATAGGCTATGTTTAAAAATTAAAAAAAAAACACTAGCCACCACGCCTGAATTGTAGGGCAGAGTATATTCCACAGACATGTTTTCCCTGGGAGAATTTTTTTTCACAAGAATTGGGATCATCCCAAAATATGGTGAGGTATATTCGAACGTATATGTGAAAGTGCAAAAATTATTTATGCACTGTACAGCTCCAACAGAGCCTTATAATTTTTCTACAGACTTCACAAAAATATTGCCCCCTTCTGTGCAGCATAGATTAGAGGAGAAAGAAGTGAAGTTTAAAGTATTACTAGATTGACGATTAAATTGAAGTTGATATTGGACAAGACATTTGAAATGGCCAGGGAACATGAAAGAAGTTGCTATGCAAAATAAAATTTTATCATGTGATTGAGTAATTTTCCAGCCTCACAATGTTTTTGCATGGGAGTCACACATACAAATGCGCACCAAAAATGCATATATGTGTACATGCTTACAAATGCAAGTACACATCTAAATAAGAATGCAGGCATACGAACAGTATTTATTTGGCAGTTATTTTTTTTGACTGACGTATTGTGTAGGTGTTTAATTTATATTGTGAAACTGTGATGCACTGAGTGATAAAACAGTCAGCCAGAAATGAATGAGTATTGCCACATAACATGCACTGGGACAGAAAATGAGCAATCCCATTAGTCTGTGCCATCTCAAGAGCCCATATTCAACACCAAGCTTGGTGGCTGTCGGTGGCCTTCTCACAAAGGGCACTTTGGGTCAGTGTACAAGAAAAATTGGCTAATAATTTGGAAGCTACACTTTCCGTGTTATGTCACCCCCCCCCCCCCCCTCGAATCACCAAGGAACACGTACATATTAGACTCGTTTGCATGCATATTTGTTTAAAAGTACCTCACCATAAAAGGTGTGAAATTTTAACTAAAAGATTTTTTCTCATCTAAAACTACGTTGTTAGAGATTTAAAGTCTGCATAAATGTTTGCTTTGACATACCAATGTCTTTTAATTATAAAACTGTCGAACTTCATGTACTTTAGAAACTTTTAAAAATCTTTTTGCAGACTGGAAGTTTCAAATTGCTCCATCCTTTCTGCTGGCTGCTAGTGAGATGCAAACCTGTGCTTCTTGGATCAAGTGTCTTGGATCAAGTGTCAATCATCCCACCCACTGAGCCAATCTGCCCTATGTACTGTTGACTGCATAATTATCAGCTGACCTCAGCAAAATTTTTCCGGTTAGTTATATTTTTCTTGGCTGTTTTCACAAGAAACAGATCTTGCATCTTTTCCATCTAATTTCCCCGTTTCTTGGCGAGAGCTTGGAGGTTCACCAGTCGTGAGGTTTTTGTGTATGCGATCGATTTTTTTCTCCATTATTCAGGTAGCTGCATTCCTACTTGGGGGATTTGCATTTAAATAAATCCAGGAGATTTCCATTGTTAACGATGTAATTTAAAAGAAAAAAGTATTAAAGATTGTTGACAAGTCTTGGCAGTAGCCATGTTTTCCCCCAAACATGAAAAAGTGTAAGATAAATTTGCATTTTTATCTGAGCTCTAAGATATTTTGTTGATGGGGGAAAAATGTGGATATTTCTGGCAGTACCACTTGTTACAGTGTTGCTCTAGTTGGCAGTAGAACTTGTTCTTGAACAATAATAATCAAAAGAGAATTGCAAATTTTGCCAGCTAGTATGATTTTAGTAACAGCATAAAGAAAGCCATGAAAGAAATCATTGGTGAATGGAGACTATAGTTCTGATCAAATTATACCTGGAAGAAAAAGAGATCTGTTCAAAAGTATCGTAAGTTTACCATGCCTTTCAAAAAGTGTTCCTCCGCTTATGAGCAGAACCACATTATACATCTAAAAAAGGTGCCAGCAATGCCAGTTGTAATAGTGTCTTCAGTTGCATTCATGAAAGTTGACCCTTGCACTCAGCATGCTCCTCCCCCCCCCTTTATATCTGAGCACAAGACATTCAATTGTAATGTGATGCTTTAAAATATAACTCTCAATAGCAAGGATGACCCAATTTTTGATCTGTAGAGACTGCCAGCTGTATTTTGTTTAACAAAACTGTTGAGACAAATTCAGTCATGTCAGTTTGGAGGGTTAAGACCATATAAAGGATACAGTTTTGAAGATTAGGTGTAAAATGATCTGGTGATAATTTTTACAAATTTTGTATTGTGATAGGAAGCTTGATTTTCAGGTCTAGTGGTCAGAGTAGTCCCTCCTCCTCCCTCCCCCCCCCCCCCCCCCCCCCTCTCCTCTCTCTCCTCTCTCTCTCTCTCTCTCTCTCTCTCTCTCTCTCTCCTCTCTCTCTCTCTCTCTCTCTCTCTCTCAACCTCAACTTTTTTTCTTTACAGTTATTTATGCCCATGTTTTCAGGTTCATGCCAGCATCATTGACAACCTTGTGAAGGGCACATATGTCAGGGCTATGGTATTCAGATACAAGGCCAATGAACTGTTCACATGATTTTTTGTCACTGATCACTTTGTTGAGGCATCTGTGGATGAGAATTGAAGGGTACAGATTGGAGCAGTTAGGAAATGCTTCCAAGTAAAGCTCTGAAGGGTGTGAAGCCAGTTCTTTAGAGGGTATCATATCTTGGGGATCTGGGCCTTGACCACATCTTGGGCATCTAGGTGGGTGAATGTCGATTCCCCAGTGCTTACAGTCTTTTTAAAAACAGTAGCATATTTTTCATATCCTACAGGATTGAGCCACAGAACCTTGGACATGTGTGGCACACTTTTGACAAAGAACAGAGTCAACATGACTCACTTGATTTGAAATGGTTTGTAGGACTAGACCAGTGAGCAGTAAACTGTAAAGGGACAATAGAATTGAATGTTGAGGTACAGAAACTGAAAGTTATAAGCGCAAAACTTATAACTGAGCCAAAAAGTAAAGGAAATAACAGAACCAGACAATAGAATTTACTGTAGACGTGTAGAACCTAAAACTTTACAGCTTCTAAAACGTAAAACTTCCAACTAAGGCAAAAAGTAAAGGAAATAAGAACAAAAAGCAGAGATTAGAATTGATCACATAGAGGTGTAGAAAAAAAACTTTTAAAACTAAAGGTTATAAACGTAAAACTTATGACTAAGCCAAAAAGTGAATGAAGTTGCAGCAAACAAAACTGAGCAGTACTTGAATTTGTAAAGCAGTAACTATTAAAAAAAAACAAACCCAACAAAACTTAAAAACCAAACCAAAAACTAAACAATAAATTATGAACTATACCTTTAAACAAAATAAAATAAAAACTTTAAACCAAAACTTAAAACGTAAACACAAACTTGAAACTTAACCTTGAACCAGACTATAAAAACAAAACAAAATCAAACTGGCCAAAGGTCAGAACCAAACCAAAAAAACTAAAACCTGAATTAAACCTCAAAATAAAACTAATGCAAACAAAAACTTAACAACCAAACCAAAAAACTAAAACATGAATTAAAACTCAAAACAAAACTAATGGAAACAAAAACTTAAAACTTAAAACCTTCAACCAAAACTTGAAACTAAACCTTGAACCAGACTATAAAAACCAAACTAAACCAAACTGGCCAAAGGTCAGAACCAAACCAAAAAACTAAAACATGAATTAAACCTAAAAACAAAACTAATGCAAACAAAAACTTAACAACTAAAACCTTCAACCAAAACTTAACTAAACCTTCAACCAAAACTTAACAAACAAAACCTTTAAACCAAAACTTTACTAAACCTTGGAACTAAACCTTAAAACCAAACTTTCAAAACAAAAAAACCCCAAAACTAACAAACTTGAATTTAAAACTTAACTAAAAAAAACAAACTTAAAAACTAACACTTTAAACTTGAAACCAAACATGAAACTAGAACTTTAAAAACCAAACCACAAAAAGTGGTAAAAGCTGAGAACCAAACCAAAACATAAATATAAAACTAAACACAATCAAACCTTTAAATGTATTCAAACAACAATTTGAAAACTAGAAACCAACACTTTAAACTTTAACCCCCCCCCGTAACCCCTCCCCCCAAAAAAACCCCAACAAAAACCAACAAAAACACCACCACCCCAACAAAAACAAAACAAAAAACCCTGGCAAAAGGTGAGAACCAATCGAAAACCTAAACAAACTAAAATATGAGAACCAACCAAAAACTTAAACATTAAACTAAAACATGAGAACCAAACTAAAATCTTAACAATGAACTTAAACATTTGAACCAAACCAAAACCTAAACATTAAATTAAAGCATAAATCAAACCTTTAGATTTAATCAAACAAAAACTTGAAAACTAAAACTTAAAAAAAGCCTTAAACCAAACATTAAAAAGCAAACCAAACCAGTAAAAGCTCAAAACTGAAAATCAAAACTTTAAAATGTGAAGCTAAACCTTCAACAGAAATTAAGACCTAAAAAAAGCTTCAAAAAGGAGTACCAAAGAAAGCCATATTAAAATGTGATGAAGAAAGGGGATAAAACAAAAACAAAACAAAGGTAATATTTAAAAGGGAACGGGTAACACAATACAAAGATAATAATTAAAAAAAAAACCAGTAAAAGCACAACATGAAAATTCAAAGTGATAAAATTGAGAAACTTAAAGGTAGGGGCGCAGTCTTAGTGATGCTACAAGTGTACTAACACAGTGCTTTATAAAAACTAATGGCAACTTCGGTCCTCTTCCACAGTTTGCTGTGGTGACATTCTGGCTGGCTGCCCTTCATTTATTCATGGGAGTCTTTAACATGGTGGTTAGCCATCTTACGGATCATGTGAAAGTTCATTGCCTTGGGTCTGTATATCATGGCTTGTCTCGGCGTGGAGTTTGGTCCACCATTGTCCAACATGGGTGAGTGTACATGCAGAACTGTATAGCTGTTGTTGCTGTGACTTTGTGGTTCTGTTTAATTCAAAGTCAATTCAATATTTTAAGCCTATTTATGAGGAAAAAATCCCAAGTATTGTCTCAAAAGATTTATTCTGCATTTTAGTTGCATTTAATCAGAATAATTTTACGGTGCATTCATGTGTTTCTGATCTTTTCAAATGTGTGTGTTATAAACGAGATGCTCTCGTCTGGTTTTTAAGTACATATTTAGAAAAATCTTAGTAGTACCCTAGATTGAAGCATTGTTAAGATTTCAACAGATTGCAACAGTTTATAAGCTAACTTTTACAGTAGTGCCTTTCCATTTTAGGGAATGTTGGCGTGTTGGGTATTTTTTCTCTTAACTTCCTCCAGTGGCAGGACAATTACTATTAAGATTGATTTTTTCCCTAGTGAGCAATTGCATTAAATATAATTTCCATTCCAACAAAGAAGGTTAAGTTGGAATAAGAACATTATTTTTGTCTGAGGACCTACTTTCTTCACAATGACAGATTATTTTGTTAAAATTCGCTATATTGAAATCTAACAGTATTTGTAAAATGTTACATAACCAGTAAATGGTCTTTTTATAGTAATGTTTTTTGGTTTTTTTAGCAGACAAATGTTAACAGTTTCAGTGATACTGACATATTAGTGCTTACAGTGGCAATGAAAATGGAGCCAAGTGCCAGGCAACGGACCTTTTATGGGAAATTGCTGTCAAGCCCATCACTGACGTCAGAAATGCCTCCACCAGAAAAGATGAACTACATGATTTGTCCTTCACTCTTGCCTCCATCTGCAAGTCATGTAATGGTCCTGGAGTCGACCCCCACCACCCCCATTACAGTAACAGGTGAGAAAACAGTTGTCCCAATAAAATTGAGCATACTCGCAGCTGCCAGTCATTCCTTTTTCCTGGATTTCTGTATGGTTTTTAGCCAGTTTTTTAAGAAAATTTTCCGGTTTTCTGAAATAACACTTGTCCCCCCCCCACTCTTTTGTAAATATCAATGTGCATGTTTCAAATGCCAAGATATGGTCAAAAAGTGTAAAAAAAAGAAGTGATAACTGTACCTATGAGAAGTCCATACAAGGAGGATTTTCCATACATTGATCAGTTTCAACAAGGCAAAAGATAGGCTTTCTGCTTATAAACTCAGCTTTTTTTTTATAGTGCCAAATCAAATGCTCATGACTATGCAAAACGAGGTGTAGCCTCACAGATGACACTATCCAAGGAAGGCAATGTGCATGCGCATCAAGTGAAGTCGTGTATTGATTGCCTTAACTAGATGGATTTGTGTCCTTCAAAACTCAGAAAACAACAAAGCAGGAGTGGAACTGTGCATTAAATTCCATGTAACTGATGAAAGCAGAGTTCAGGGACTAGATAACCCAAGCTGAAGCAGTAGCAAACAAAAGTGTTTTGCTGAGTATGTGAAAAAAAAATTGACCTGCAGGTAGAAGTGGACAAATGTGAAGCTGAAGCCAACATGGTCTGGCCCAGATTTGATGCTTTAGGCTACACTTGCCATAAAACAAAAGAAACAAAAACCAATACAGCTTAACTTTCATTTTCTTATTCTCAAAGATTAGCAGCTGTGATGACAGCTATCCCCAGTCAGATTGTTGAGGTCACAATATGAACAATTTGTTTCAGAGTGAGGAGATTGTCTTCATGCACATCATCACATCAATGTGTCAACATTCAAATGAAATTTTACAGGCAAACGGTGACCAAGTTTTCAGGAAGTTTTGCAATTTAACCTTTTTGAATAATAAATGAAACCAAATCAGTATTTTAACTGATACTGCTAAAAATAAATCTATTTAAAATCTGGGAATAATAGCTGTAAATTCAATTTTTTGAATATGAGTGGTGAAAATTATTTGTAAAGGAAATGCCATGTACTGAATTTGTTTGCAAGCGCTGGATGTGTTTGTTTACCAGAATTTTACTTTCCTGCTTTTAATGGCATTTTATACTTATGATCTGACCTTTTTTTGTTCCTCTCTATGGTGGTTCTTGTTTTTGTCATGTATTTCTTTTGTTTGTATGATTTTTGTTTTATTTATGTTTGTAGCTTTTGGTATCCTTTTTAATTTTGTGATTTATGTTTCACCAGGTGCTGTGTGATCCTAGGTTGTAGCAGCCACATCCAGCAGTCGGTCACTACCACTTCATTCCGTTGACAAGCGGCTGATACTAAATTCATAGCACACCAGCATGTTTACCTGCCTGCCAGCATGCGGTGGAACCAAGATGTCAAGCGTTCTGTGTGAAGTGCAGGTCAGAAAACCTTTAATCATACCTATAAGTACCAAAGGATAAATAATTCATGGCACTGTATAGTCACAGTGTTTGAATAAAATTTATCTTGTAAAATGCAAAACTAGGTTTAGAGAAATCATTCCAGTCCTGGGTTACCACATTACTCACTGGTGTTGAAAAAGATACATTTGGTAAAAAGAATTGTTTGCAAAATTTTATTTGGTAAAAGTTTTAAGTTCTCTGCTTTGTTTAGATATATTACCTGCAATCTCAGTCACCGTATAGCGTATTGTTGTTGAAAAAGAAATGTTTAGTATTGCGGTCATATATTCGGTATACAGGGGAGGATAGCTTAGTGGTAAAGAGTATTTTTTCTTATGATCTGTTGGCCCAGGATCAAGCCACCCCAGCGGTGCCCTTTAAAAGGAATTTTATTCTGTAGTTAACATCAGTACTGATTTCACATCCCTAAAAGCCCTTTGGATGATAAAGACTCCCTGTGAAGACATGCACAGAAAATCTTACACATTAAAATGTGTTAAGCCGTTTGGAAGGCTAGGCCATTTTGTAAAGGTAAGAAAAGATATGATCAGAGAAAAACCATGTACACAGGTGCTGTGTTTGGCCACCATTTCCGAAGCCAGTATGCGGCTACTTTAATGGTGGGTAAAAAATGTTTGCAGATGCAAAATCCAGTATTGATGAACCTCAGAGCTCAAGGGAAGGAACAAAAAAAAAGAAATGTCACTGAAGATATTGAGCTCAGTGCCACGTAAGCGATATCGATTGGATTGTTAATAACGTTTTTTTTTCTTGATTTGCAATTTAAAAAAAAAAGAAAAAGATTATCCTTTTTTTTTCTTTTTAAAAAAAGATTATCCTTATGCAGAATTTAAGGGACAGGTCTTGTCGCAAAAGGGATTATTTTACCTGTGCTAAATGTATATTGTGCATAGGACCCCAGATTATCTCATTTGCAGGACTAGCACCGACACGACTCCCAAGTCCAGTTATTGAGGTCCCGGTTGTTTGGGTCCAAATGATCAACCTGTGACTTCTTGCTTTTTAGGCAGGCACATTAAATCTAGACCTACACACTGTGTGGCTATGAGATGAGACCAAGCTATAATTGACTCGGGGGGGGGGGGGGGGGGGGGGGGGAGGGATAGATGGTATGTGCACATTGGTCAGAACAGGCATTAGCGAACAGCACCATAATAACCCATCTGATCAGCATTGAAGGGGTCATCTGGTTGAAACCTCGGTATTGCTGGGGTGGTGAATGAGAACAGAATGAGTAGCATAGAAACAGCTAAAAGAAAGATCACACAAGATAAAGCAGCAACAAAATTTCTCAGTGCTTTGTCACTTTACTGTGTATTGTTCTAGCATCTGGACTCGTGATTAGTTTATAATTTACATTCCAGTTTCTGGCCATTATACCGTGTGTGCTTAATTTCCTTCCTTCTGTTCCAGTCAGTGATATACCTCAAGCAGACAGAAAGGGTCAACAGTTGGCATCATTCAAGAAAAAAGTGGAAAAGGCCTCAACATCATCATGTGTAATTATGTGTACTATGTATTGCTAAGAACTGTACAACTACCAGATACGTGAAGACTCCAACATTCTGAAAGCTGAAGAGAAAAGAAATGAAATTCAAGAGAAGTGATTGCAGCAACAAAATAACCACTGAATGGGAAGGCAGCTAGTGTTGACAGTATTACATCAAAACTCGTCAGGAATGGAGGTGATTAGGGGAGTTGACTTACTACTGTGCATCTGCAACAAGATCTGGAAGACAAAGGAATGGCCAACATCAAGGACTCCTGTCATTCATTGTCACAGTTCCACGGGTGGGCAATTTTCAGCCTTGTCCAAACTATAGAATTGCCGGCCTCATCATGCATGGACATAAATTAATGGTATTAAAGATATTCCTTACTACTATACAGCTGCAGTGACATGTTCTGCATGAGTCCCTGTTTTTGCAGACTTGAGCACTGGGGTCAGTCCCTGCCACAGTGCATATGTTCCCACTTAATTTTTTTTACCATGGTAACTAGACACTGACAATGTTGTGTTAGGTGTCATTGGAAACACTCGATTGATTGCACAGAGTAATTTAAAGTGAGTTTACAAAATTTTTTTCTTTAAAATTTCAAGTGAGTTACTTCCAGTGTGTATACATGAATTTCAACTGGGGTCAGTCCCTGCCACAGTGCATATTTTCCCACTTTCATTTTTAAAAATCAGGGTAATTAGACATTGACAATGTTGTGTTAGGTGTCATAGGAAAGCAAACACTCGATTAATTGAACAGAGTAACTTCAGTGAGTTACTTCTGGTGTGGTTTACATGACTTTTCATTGTTAAATGTTGTTTGTCAGGTTGGTAAAAATTTGTTTTACACTTTTGTGGCTGTTTGCACGAATTGCAAAGCAGCATAATTATTCTCTTAGTGTAACATGAGCATAAAAACGAGTACGTTGGTGGGCGAGATAATTGTAGTATCCCATCGCATGGCCAGTAATTTTTCCTGACAAAAAAAATTCCAGCCGCACTCAGCAGGAACACCAATGTGGGTTTGCTTCTCCTGCTGTCACAGTAAAAATAGATAAAGCCAATGAGAAACCTATTTTAGGAGGATTTGGATTTTATCTTGGATGCATTATAACAGGCGTTCGAAATGACAAAAGACATGGGTGTAGGAAATACTGACCTGACCAAGCTTAATCCTGCAAATTGATACCAGCCAACATGTCTATGCCATCAAAGACTCGCCATCAAAGACTAAAGGATGATTCAAACACAGGCTACCTTTGCTGATCGACAACTTCATCTGCCCATGCCCGCCATTCACTGATGCTGGCTAAGAAATGGGGGGAAAGATGTTTCCTCAGGATCTCTTTAGTTCTGGAGCTTTTAGGATGAGCTGCCCCATCGCCAGTGGCATCAATTAAAAGGGAGAGAAATTGATCTAAAGGGAAAAAACCCAATGAAAATCAGATAAACACAAGACTCTCAAGATTATTTTATTATCTCAAAGAAAGAACAGTGTGAAAGCAGCCTCACCTTCCATGAAAAGAAGGCGATCATTAAACCAATGGCCCGATCTAGAATAGATGACGACTACCACCACCTCACAAGAGAAGATCAAGTCATAATTCTAAGACTCCACACTGGGCACAACAGACTAAATCGCCATATGCACACAAAGCTGAAACTCTCTCCTTCTCCCCTGTGTGCCTTTGGTAAAGAAAACCAGACAGGCGAGCACATCCTTCAGAGGTGCACGCTATTCAGCAACCTGAGGAAGAAAGTGTGGTCGCCGGAGATAAACCTACAGACCAAGCTGAAACGTCCACGAGAGGAGTTGGAAGGGGCATGCCATTGTTTTTCCAAGACACGTCTGACGGTGTAAAGCGAACGAGAGAAGACGAAGATCTAAAAGTGAGAATAAGGAAAAATTCTGAGTGGCAATTGAAAATAAACGCATACACAGGAGGTGTTATAAGCTGCAACAAAAGCCATAAAAGAGGACTATAACACAATGATAATAGCAAAATTCTCACTTCAGCCGTATGGGCATCAAAAGTACACGTGAACAGATAAGAGATCCACCTCTGGACCAGCATGGCAACTGACTTGCATGTCATGTTCCCAGCCTGACTCTACAAACCCATCTAATTAGTATGTGCATAATTAAAGTGATGGAAAAGGACCGTTTGAAGATATTTGTAGGAATGAGCAAGGAATGTGGAGTGGTCGTCTGGGTTGGCACAAGTATACTGTAATTGTAGTGGTGACATATCCATATTCCCGTATGCCTGTGAATTGTGGACCCTGACTACATTTTTGGAGAGGAGAGTACAGGCGGTAGAGATGAGATGCTTCCGGAGACTTCTTGGCTTCTCACACAGAGACCACATAAGCAACGAAGACGTACATATCAGAATCCAGCAACCATTGGTCCCTACGAAAACCTATCAATCGTAAAGAAGCATAAACTTAAATGGTACAGGCATGTCACAAGATCAAAAGGACTTGCAATTTAAACAATACTGCAAGGCAGTGTCCAAGGAGGAAGAAAAAGAGGCAGACCAAGGAAGAGATGGGATGACAACAGCGAATGGACAGGCCTAGAACTCGACAAAATTTTGAGAAAGGCAGAACAGAGAGGAACGGAGGGAAATGGTTGTCAAGTTTTTAGGGGTACCCCCACGGTCGCCAGACAAAGGGATAGATAGATAGAAACATAGATAGAGACAGACAGACAGACAGACAGATAGATAGATAGATAGATAGATAGATGATAGATAGACAGATAGACAGACTAGGGTAGTAATGAATGCTTAAGCTGTTTGTGGGTGGGTTTTCTTTTTTGTTATTTGTTAGAAAAATTTGTTTTAAATCACACCAAAAACTATTTCAGTTCAGAAATGGTTGTTAACCTGGTAAGACTTGGGTCAAAAGTGTACATTTCTGACAATCTGTGCAAGTCTACCAGTGATATTATATATACCAATGCATACTTTATTATTAAGAAGGTGAGGTTAGACGGATGCTACTGTTAAAAAAAGGATTTAGATGCAGAATTTAAAGCAGATAAAAAGATGCAAGGATTATAACAAAATTAAGATCCTGAGGCAGAATTCACAAAATTTGATTAAATAATTGCAAGGGTAATGAAAACTGAAGTATGAAATTTATAGAAAATTATATAAAGAAGTGAAATATTAAGATGAGGGGTGCTCATGTGCGATTTTTTGTGTATATGTGGTTTGGGATACTCGGCTCTGTAAGGGATTATAAGGGGAAGAGATGTTTAGAAAAGGTGGGTAGAATCGAATACATGAAAGTTGGGGAATGGAAAAGGACTGGTTTATAAGAAAACCCGTTTTCATTCGTGCTTTTTTTGGACTTGAAGCATTGTCACTGGGTTCAGTTGTTTTTTTTTTTGGAAAGCATATCCCAAGATTTCAAAATTGTCCAAGGGTTTGACAACAGCCTGCTGAAAATTTGCAATTAAAATTACACTGCCTCACAAATAAGTATAGGAGTTGGTAGGGATGGTATTTCGCGGCACATGCTATAATAAGGCACATGCTATCATGTCTATGCGCCGTTGTGTCCACATGCATTCAAAACACACCACCATACAAACAATCCTAACTAATGATGTTCACACTAACCGTAACACTAACCCAAAACCTAACCCTGCATGTCACATGAAGGCAGGTGGACACAACAGTGTATGGACATAATAGCAGACGACCTTTTTTGGCACTGGGGATAGTGGCAGGAAGGGGAGAGGGAATGTTGGGTGAGATGTGAACAGATTACGAGTGGTTCTGATCTTGTATAAACCAAGTCCTTTTTAACATTCCCACTAAATTGGGAACTAGTAGGAAGCCACTTAAAAAATTTTTTTTAAAGAAAAGTATTCAGAAAGGTGAGACGGAATACTCATTTGGTTGGTGAGCCGGAATAGCATACATGTGGGATGGTTAATGTATGACAATTTTTGGGGGGAGGCAAAAATCTTTTGGGATAGGGGAAAAGTATGTTAGAAATACGATGTTAAAAAGTGGGATGGTTAGAAGCATTTAAGGTAAGTCGGAGGGGAGCGAAAGAGTTGTGCTCTGGAAAGTCTATGCATTGGTCTATTATACCATTGGTATACGTTACAGATATATTAATTATATTATATATATATATATATATAAATATACATTAATATATATACAGCTAAAATCATGTTCTTTGATAAGACCAGCACAAAAGCTGAATTACTTGCATACATACATTTTTTGGTTGAAAAATTCAGTTATCAAAATGATTAGTTCTCAGTGATTTTGGTTCGTATCCATTAAAGGTTATCGGTGTAAATGTGTATATGCATGCATGCTTGTAGGTGCATACATATGCATGCAGGGCACATGCACGGAAATGCGCACGAGAAAATGTATGTAGAGGGGAGGAGAAGGGTAATGGGATAGGAGGGAACTTGGGTTGTGAGGCAGACACTAATGGTAAAGGATATGAGGCACAGGACTATCTTTCTACGTAGAATTGAGAGAAAAGGGATAGCTAAGAGAGTAAATTTGTGATGTTTATCATTATCTTTTACTTAAATTTTTTTACAAATACTTACAGTTCTGAAATCCCATTCCAAAACTTTCAAAGGACAGAAGATTATCATGAAACAAAGCCGATCCCAGAAATATCCCTTCCTGTTGGTTAGTAGGAAATGAAGTCAGAAAGTGGGAATCCTGAAGGAATGAATATGAGTTTTAATATTTATTATTTTGCAGTGGTTGTGTAGTTTTAAATTTTGTTCCTCTATTTTTGTTGTAGTGGAAAGAAGTCGTGACACTTTACTGATGGGGGGCATCACCCAACAGTTTACTGTAGAAACAGAAGGAGGTTGCAATAGGGTAACAAAGAGCTTGACAAATTTATTGTGCCATCTCTTGAAAGTTACAAAGCAATAAGTGTCAGAATCCTGATGGTAAAACTAAGCCACAAAACCAAGAACCAAATCGCGATCCAAGTTTATTACCAACTTACAAGCTGTGAAGAAGCAATATAAAATAATTTGAATTAGCTACAGGCTGCAAAAGGAAAGAGATACCAAAACATGAAATCCCTGATCATCATGGAAGGTTTTAATGAAAAGGTAGGAGATAGCCAGGTGAAAGAAGGAATTGGAAGACATGGTTTTAAGGACCAGCAATGACGGTGGAGATATTCTTTGTGATTTACGCAAAACGAACGATATGATGACCACCAACAATTCCTACAGGAGAGGTTACACTTGGATTTCACCAGAAACGAGAGTTTACAGTCAAACTGACTATATCCTGCTTGATGGATAATGGGCTCGTAAAATCTGGAGCAGACGGTTAAACAGACTGCATTCTACTGGCAGCAAAGGTCAGACAGAAACACTACAGAAAATGAAAAAAAACACCAGCTCTAAATAAAATGTTGATGTTGACTCTAAATGGGAACGATAATTTTCAGAGACAATGCAAGATGGATTTTGGAAGGATATGTTAGAATCCTGAAAAGATGTGGTAAAAAAGCATTGGAGAGCAGAAAAGAAAGAAGAAGAAACCAGATGTGAGTGATGTCATTGAGATAACGGAGCAGCAAAAACAGACGATGAATGTAGACCATGAAAGATAAACACTTAAAAAGTGCAATATAGATTAAAACATTAGACAGGAAATGAAAGAGACGCTAGAATGAAAATGCAGCAATAATTGATTTTAATGCAGCAAGACGTTGAAAGAACTTCAAGTGCTAAAGAAAAACGGAGTAAAGCCACACCAGCTATGTTACAGTGACAAGGACTGTAAAAAATGAAACACAGATGTTCCAGACGGGTAGTAGAGAATGGCAGCAGACTCTTCAGTGATGAATCAATTACTCTCAGTTGGTACGGAAATGAATTCAGAACAAAAAAATTTAAAGCAAACTATCGAAAGTATGAAATTGATAATTCACCAGGATTTGAAAACATAATGAATAGGTTTTGAGAACTGAAGCAGACCAGAAGCATAATGGCAATTCATACTGAATGTACTTTAATCTGGGAAATTCTGTAGAGTCAGACAACAGAAAAGGCAAGAATGTTTCACCAGTGTGGAAACCTAAAAACTGAGCAGTTGTCTGTGGGAAGGATCCTACCAATAATTCCTAAACTGACTGAACCAGTAATTTGTCAGATTTTTGAGCCGGCTTTAGAACCCATAGGGAAACATGACATGAATTCTGATGGAAAGAGTTGAATATTGGTGAAGATAGAGAAAAAATGAATTTTACAGGACGTGCATTGGTTACTGCAAAACATCTGATGTTGAAACAGAGCACAACTCCCAAACCATGAACAAATTGGTTCTCAAGGCACCTGGTTACACAGATGACAACATCTATACAGACCAGCAGGCCACAGTAAGAGTGATAGACATTGCAGGCTCTTCCCAATCCAGAAGGTAGTTGGGCAAGGATGAAACTGTCATACAACTCTTCAGCTTGACGCATAATGGCTAATGAAAGGGGCATAGATGGACAAACTTTGTGTCAGAAGTGTGGGGAGCAAATGGCAAACCGAGGTGTGTGCATGAGACTGATGTATCGGACTGCAAAGACAGTATGCAAATAATCATGAATTAAATGGAATGGACAGAACTGCAGGCCTAAAATGCACTTAAGAAGACTAAGGTCATGCACACTGGTTAGTCTGTGGATGGAAACTTAAAGTTTTGAAAGCCCATCAAAGTTGAACGTTTCAAACACTTGGGTCGTACAAGTCAATTGATGCCTCACCACCAAAGAAATTAAACAAGATTTGCTTAAGCCAAGCCAAGAAAAGTCCATCTTGTATGTATATTTGGAAAGATCGACCAAAACAAAATCAAGGAACTGACTCAAACTTGCAACACGTGATTATATGGAGGTGAAGGAAGGGCTCTGAAAGCTGCAGATGAGAACTGAATCACAAGGTGGCAAGAGATGGGGATCTAACAGAAGAATACAATTTGCTAAGACGAAAGACGAACAAATCAAACATATGGAAGAACTGAACAGATGCGGATTGTACAGAAGACAAAGAATATGCTAAGACTGAAAGACGAACACATCAAGCATATTGGAAGAAATGAACAACCTGAACTTTTAAGGCCAGGTTTCGAAAAATAATTTGGACAGGTCTGAAACATCTGAGCTGCCATGTGAGAAAAGACTGGCCCAGGGCAAAATGGAAGGCAAGAGACAAGGAAAACAGTGAACTTCCTCTGTAGATAACATAGCCAAATGGAGGGAGTTTTCTAAAGATGTAATCTACAGAAAAAGACTGAAGGCATAAGAGAATAGAGACAGTTGATGGGGCATGCAACCGTGGCTGCCCTGAAAAGTGACATGAAACAGGTGTTTCCACCCCACCCCTTATTATTATTCTGAAATAGTGTGTGTTAGAATTAGAAACTTGCAATGAAGAGACAGTTGCATAAAAACCCCAAAACGAGTAACTTTATGTGCCGTAGAAGAAAACGCTGATCCAGAAAGCCGAGTGCAAGAAACAGTTCCACGAGTGCCAGATTCCTGGCTTAAGAGAGCAGGAAGATTGAGAAGTAGCCAGAACAACCCAAAACAACAAGTGTGAAACAGCGCAGGAGATATAGTGACTGATACCAGAGTGATCTGTGATGAGAAAATTCCTTCAAAAGTGGGAGGACCAGTTACATTGTCATTGTTAGGCGCAACACTTCACATGGGCTGGAAAACATTGCCCTCACAAAAGGATTGTTCGAAAAAAAAAGTAGTAGAGATGAAAATGCTGCGATGGTCCAAGAGAATGACTGTTGAACAGGTTGCAAAAAAAGTGGAGAGACGAGTGAGACCCTGTAATTTTCAGAAAGGTAGGCTTTGATGTTTGGAGGAGAAATGGCCAGTATGTTGGCAAGAATGTGATGAACATGACGGAACAAGAGGAGAGGAGTGCCAAGGATCAGATGGAGATTGTGTGAAGGAAGATGGGAGAGAGCGAGGTGTCCAAGAGATGTGGAGAAGAAAACTGAATGGAGGAGAAATTCACACCAGCAACCCTGAATAGCTGGGAATAAGGCCAGTAGAAGAAGCAGCTTGTGAAAGAAGTTTTGAAGCTCAGAATAAAGGATGGCTGTGATATATGAAAATTATTTTTATTGCTGTTTTTTTAGAGAAAACTTTTTTTTCATTATTTTTGTACCAATATTATTGTCCAATCTATAAGAACTATGTCGATTGTAAACAAAAACCAAAAAAATTGATCTAAACAGCTATGGTTTATGCTTTACCAATTAAAATAAAACATAATCGAAATGGTTTTTATAGTGATTAGGAAATTCCGCAATTGTCTTGTGAAATATTCTGATTAAATTAACAATCATTCCTGTAATAAGCAGTGACATTTTGTATATACATAAAGAGCTGCAGACTTTTAGTATCAATAAGTAAACAGAACTGTATTATAATTTGACTGCTAATGACAAATTCCTAAGGTGTCGCTTGGAATGGAACAATGACACATTAGAGAAATTAAAATGGGCCACCTTTTTTTTCTTGAAAAATCCATAAAGACATTAGATAAAAATTATTTCAGTGAAGTAAAATTCATTGAAAAATTGAAACTACCGTTCTTGAAAAACTCGCATGGTTAAAAGATAGTTTGTGTGCTTTTTTTTTTATTTTATTGCAAAACTGAGAAACAGTTGTTTTTAGTAATGCAATGTAACGGCATATTTTTTTTAATTTAAAAGAACGTATAGACAAATATTGCAGTAATGCATCTTATCTCATATGTAAAAAGAAATGTTTCACTACAATTGTCAATCAAAAACCAATGAGGTAATAGACTATCCTCGTTTTTGCACATTTTTTCTGTATAAATGTAAATGAGATCAAACGTATCCTCTACTTTCAATTTTGAAAAAGTACATGAAATTGCATGATTGTGAAAAAGAGTACATTGCAAAGATCAACATGAAGTTGGCTGATTTTGTATACAAGCCATGACTAAAAACAAAAAGTGTAAACAATGATTTGGCACTTTGGTAAGTTTGGGGTTGACACTAGTGAGTAACATCATGATTACTATATTTTCAGACCTTTGCTATGATGATTTTTAACTGTACATGAAAAAGTTGTACTTTGAACGGCCTCTGTGTGCACAATATTTATATGTAAATATGGGATGTATGCATTGTGTACATGATTTTTGTCTGTGAATTATTTTGAGTTTCTCATGAATCAATGTGTGTTATTTACTTTTCTTGTTGTAGAGGTGTATTTGCAACATTTTTGGCTGCACTTTTCAGCCTGTCTTTTGATGTAGCTAGTGTTGATGTGTTTGAAAAAAAAAAGTCATAGACAAAGAAGAAAATTTTTTTTCGTTGCATAATATATACTAGTAACTACAAAGAAATGTTTTATTAAGGAAAAGTGTAGAGTTACTGGTGGCAAACAATTTATACACGGCTATGTGTAATTTAAAAATAATTCTAAAAGCTCGGTTGTTAGAACTAAAAGTTGGCATGGGAGAGAAAATTGGGATATTTAATCACTGTTGTTGTTAGTTGTAGTGAAATTCTATCGCTCAGAAAAGAGGGGTGGCACAAAGGGTTAATATCAGAGGGTTGCTTTATTGTTTATTTCGACTTTTTTCCCCTCATAATTTGATTACTTTGTAAAGAAGTGTGTTTTTTGTTTTTGTTCTTTTTTTTTGGGGGGGGGGGGGGGGGGGGGGGGGAGTTGAAGCTGGACATTTGCAATGAAAAAGACTAAAGCAGTCTCTGAAGATATTTGTTATTGAGTTTGTAACTCAGAAAAGCTAGGACCCCCGCCCCCCAACGTTTGTGATAATTGCTTTTTACAAATATTGTTCAGAAATCCTGTTTATTGTCCCAGTTGGATACTTGTATCCAAAAAAAATTATAGCCCAAAGCAAACATTTGATTTTGGCTGTAAATGAGTTTTGTAACAAGATATAAGGATAAGTGATCAAGGATTGTATGTTTTTTTTATACTATTCAAAATTAAATCTTCTTTGTTTACTAAAAAAACAACAACAAACCAAACCCCACCAAATTTGACAAGCTTATAACCGCGTTTCTGCTTGAAAAGACAGTAAATTTGCTATAAAGAGAAAGTCAAGTCCTGTAGTAATCTTTGCTGTCATAAATTATGGTACGGAGTTTTCTAAGAAAAGGGCTGTGTCTAATAGATTGAATGTGTAACTTTTAAAACTTTCCTTTTTTTAAATATATTTTTTAATTCCTTTGACTTGAAAACGTGTTTGCTGTTGTCAAGGTATGCAATTCATTATGAAGAGAAAGCGGAGCCCAGAAACAACTTTTGCTGTTGCTTAAAATGAAATTTGGAAACCCCCCAAAAGTGGGTTGGCTGATAGAGTAAATATACGGTTTTTTTTTTCCTTATCTGAATTTTGTTTCTGCGTGGTTTTATATATATATATATATATATTATATATATATATATATTATATATATATATATATATATATATATATATAAAATTCTTTCCAAAAATCTATAAAAATCATGATTACTATTATCATAAAAGGAAGTTATGAAGACAAATTGGAGCCCCAGTAGAGCTCTGCCTTTGGTTGGAGAGTAGTTTTGTTAACTCAGAAATGAGGACTGGCTCTTTGAGTTAATATGTGGATTTAAAACAAAATTGATGTTTTTCTTTTGTTTTTCATAGTCTTGGAAGTCCTGTTTGCTGTTTACAGTAAAGGAACTCGCCCAAAAAGAGAAAACCAAGTCCTTTTAAGTCTGTTACTGTTGTATTATAGGGAGTGGAGTTTTTTTTTAACTGGAGAGAGGCATATGAGAAAGTGAAATGAAATATTGTGATTTTCTTTTTAAAAGAGAAGATACCTAATTTGTGTGTGTGTGTGTGTGTGTGTGTGTGTGTGTGTGTGTGTGTGTGCGTGTGTGTGTGTGTTGTGTGTGTGCGTGTGTGTGTGTGTGTGTGGTGTGTGTGTGTGTGTGTGTGGTATATAGAGTGAGGTCTTGAAGTCATATTTGCTGTTGTTAGAAAAGAAAAATTGTGTAAAGAAAAGGTCCAGCTGCTAAGCAGTGATTTAAAAAAAAAAATAGAAAGGCTGGATGAATATCTAGAGTGAATGTAGATTTTGTTTGGTTGAAAAATATTTTCTGTCAACTTTGGTTTTTCCTGGTAGTGTTGTGTACTATGATCATTTTATAAAAACATTAACTGTAGCAAAAACCGGAACTTGATATCTTGAAGAAGTCAGACCACAAAATAATAAATCGGAGAGTAGTTTTGTGACAAAAAATGATGGCTGATGAAGTGAGTGTGTGGACTTTTAACATTTTTACCTTAAAAAAAATTACCAGTCCAGTGATCTGGTTGTAAGATAACTGTAAGCGTTTGCAAGCCTTGATACGATTTGTAGTTTTGGCATATCCAAACACTGGTCTCATCACAGATAAACCTATTCCGAAACCTATTTGATACAGGTTTATGCTCTGGTTTATTGGTGAGAATGCCACTGCAGATTCGAGAGCGGCACTGTTCTGCAGCCAGTGTAAATGTTGCATTACATGTGTGCATATATTTTTGTTTGTTTGATGGAAAATGTTCCTTTATACAGGGTGGATGGTGTATTAGATAAAAAAAAAAAAAGTTATATAAATTTGTCTGAGGGATGATAAGGTGTGTAAGAAGAGGCTGCAATAGAGGGAGGGTAGTGATGAGGGTGGGTTGATACAAAAGGAATGAGTGTGGGGAGTGGATTAATAATGTAGGGAGGGGAGGGGAACATGTGAATATTACTTTCATCTAAAAAATTGTTAGAGCCCTTCTTGGGGGGGGGGGGGGGGGGGGGATAGGGAGGAGGAGATAATTAGTTGGGTTGTGTGTGCATGGGTTGGACTGATTCCAGTGGCACTTAATACTGTATGCGTATTGTGTGCGTGTGCGTGTGTTTGCTTGTTTACCTGTGTGTGTGCGCGCTTGTTTACCTCTGTGTTTACCTGTTTGTGTGTGCTTGTTTACCTGTGTGCGAGTGTGTGTGTGTGTGTGTGTGTGTGTTGATTCCACTGGCCCTGTATGTGTGCATGCGTATGCTTATTTACTGTGTGTGTGTGTGAAGGAGAGAGGGTAGTGGACGAGGGGGCCTATGAGGGAAAGAAATTGTAAAGGTGGTGTGTGTGTTCTGTGGAGTGGGTGCCGTAGAGAAGGCAGGGTGTGAGATGACTGTGTGTGTGTGTGTGTGTGTGTGTGTGTGTGTGTGTGTGTGTGTGTGTGTGTGTGTGTTTTCCCATGTGTATGCTTGTGGTGAGGGTGAAAAGAGATGTGCATTTTAAGGGGAAAACTAAATGCCTCTTTTTTTGTAATTTCGTTGTGGTTTTTAAATTAGATTTGCTCACATATTGTACAGTCCTAAAATATATTCCTGTTGAGAAGACTTGGTATTATATTTTTAAAAAAAAAGAAAGAAAGAAAAAAAAGGAAAACAAGAAGAAATAAAACCGCATGAAACTTGGTTTGCTCAACAGGGAAAAATTGCTTTAAAAAAAGACGATTGTTTTATTTTATGATGTGGGAGGAGAGACTACCAGAAGAATAATGTAAGTGGGAGAGATTGGTAGATAGATATTTTTGGTGATTTTTTAAAAATAATTTTTTAGCAAAGTTGTGGCAGAGAGAAGTAAATGTATGAATCATGTTGACTTAATTGGGGCTTGTAAAATGAATGAATTAATGAGGGTAATGAGTTCATTATCCTCGATATAAAAGAATAAATAAATAAATGTGTGCTTTTTTTCCTCGTGCATGTGCACATATAGTGTGCACCCATTTTTTTCCTAATCAAAAACATTACTTGAATTGCATGTATTTTTCCTAAAGAAATTTCAATTAAGTTGATTTTTTCCACAAATGATATAAAATGGTTAAAAGAAGTTTGTGATGTTTGCTAATCTATGCATTGGTTTATCTTTGCTAAAGAATTCTATGAAGAACTTGAAAACGTCATCTCCAAAACGCCCCAAAAAGACATCCTTATTGTGGAAGGCGACTGGAATGCTAAGGTGGGACCTGATGCCTATGACACCTGGGCAGGAACCACAGGACGATTTGGACTGGGATAAACAAATGACAGAGGACAGCGGCTGCTGGAATTCGCAAAGAAGCACAAACTTACTTTGGCTAACACACTCCACCCTCACAAGCCATCCAGAACATCAACCTGGCACTCACCAAATGGTCTGATTCATAATCAATTTGATTACATTCTGTCACCCCAAAGATTCAAATCCAGCATAAACAAGGCAAACACAAGAACATTCCCAGGAGCTGACATTGGCAGTGACCACGACCTTGTACTCACCACCATCAGACTGAAATTGAAAGCAAAACAACAGCCAAAAAGCCCTCGCATAAGATTCGACCTGGAAAAACTCAAAGACCCAACAGTGGTTGAGATCTTCCAAGCCAACATAGGAGGAAAGTTCGCCGCACTCACAGCCATCGACAATGATGTGGACACATTGGCCAACAACATCAAAGAAGTGCTAACGACAGCAGCAGAAGAAACATTAGGAAGAAGCAGAACGAAGAAACAACCCTGGGTGACAAATGAGGTTCTTGACCTCGGCGACAAAAGAAGAGAACTTAAGAAACAAAAGTTCACAAGTCAAGAAGCTTACAAGAAGTACATGGATAGCCACAGAGAAGTGAGGAAAAAGATGAGAGAAGCCAAAGAAGGGTGGATAGAAGAACAATGCAACAACATCGAAGCTGGAATGACCAAGGGAAACAGCAAAACAGCTTACGACACTTTGAAAGCACTAACGAAAACCACACAGCCTAAAGCCTCTGTTATTGAAGACAAAGAAGGAAATCTTTTAACGGAAAACAATGCCATCCTCCAACGCTGGACAGAATACTGTGAAGGATTGTACAACTACCCACTACGCCCAGATACCAACATAGTTTCCAACAAACCCCATGAACACCAAGATAAAGACCCACCAATACTAAGGTGTGAAGTAGATGCAGCTATTAAACAATTGAAGAAGGGGAAGTCCCCTGGAATTGATAACATCCCAGCTGAACTCATAAAAAATGGAGGGAATGAAACAGCAAGGCGATTCACAGAACTTTGTCAGAAGATCCACGACACCAAAGAATGGACACAGTCTCTTGTAATACCCCTGCCAAAGAAAGGAAACCTCAAGAAATGCTAGAACTACAGAACCATCAGTCTCATAAGTCATCCTAGCAAGATCATGCTGCAGGTAGTCCTCAACAGACTGAAAAACCAAGCAGAAAAACTCCTGGCAGAAGAACAAGCGGGCTTTAGACCAAAACGCAGCACAATGGAACAAATTTTCAATCTGAGAATTCTGATAGAGAAGCATCTCCAACACCAAAAAGACTTGTACCACAATTTCATAGACTTCAAAAAGGCCTTTGACAGGGTATGGCATGACTGCCTCTGGCAAGTACTCGGGCACTTCAACATTGACAGCTGCCTAATTGAAGTCATCAAGGCTCTGTACGAGAACGCAAAAAGTGCAGTTTTCATGAACAACCACGTGGGCGAGTTCTTCAAGACCACGGTCGGGGTTCGCCAGGGCTGCCTTCTCTCACCTGTACTCTTCAACCTTTTCCTCGAAAACATCATGACAGAGACACTGCAAAACTACCACACTTCCATCTCCATTGGTGGAAGACCCCTTTGCAACCTCAGATTTGCAGATGACATTGACCTCGTGGGCAGCAGCAAACAAGAACTGCAAATCCTCACAGACAATTTAACAGATCGAGCGAGCGCATACGGCATGGAGGTCAGTACAGAGAAATCAAAGATCATGGTCAACAGCGCAAGTAATGACATCACGGAAATAAAGATGAATGGAGAAACACTAGAAGAGGTGAGCCAATTCAAATACTTAGGCTCCATCCTAACAAAAGATGGCACATCAAACAATGAAGTGAAAGCTCGCATTGCAACAGCAACATCTGCTCTAGTCAGACTCGAGAAGATCATCAGAAGCAACAACATCAGCTTCGGCACCAAATACCACCTTTACAAATCCCTCGTGATATCTATCCTCCTATATGGCTGTGAATCATGGACTCTGACAGCAGAGCTAGAGAAAAGAATCCAAGCATTCGAGAACAAGTGCCACAGAAGACTTCTCAAAATATTATACAAAGAACACAAGACCAATAACTATGTGAAAGAAGAAATCAAAAAGCGTGTGGGCCCCCAAGAGCCTTTGCTCTCCACCATAAAGAGGAGAAAGCTGATGTGGTTTGGTCACACCACAAGACACAACACCCTAGCAAAAACCATCCTGCAAGGAACAGTCGAGGGCAAGAGAAGAAGAGGCCGCCAAAAGAAATCATGGGTTGACAACATCAAAGACTGGACCGCCCAACCCCTACAACACCTCCTACTAGCCACACAGGATCGTGAAGCATGGAAAAAGATCTCTGTTGCGTCTTCTCTCATGTCCCCCCTACGTCCTTTGGGACATGGGACTGAATGAGTGAGTGAGTGTGCATTGGTTTATCGTTGTGTAGATCAGTGCAAGCTTTAAAGCAATATGCTGTTGTTATAAAATGTGAAGAATTTTTTGATTACTTGTGTATTTGCATAAATGATAAGCTGGAAAAACGTTATGTGAAGACTGATTGCTGAAGGATTTTTAGTGTGTTTGTGTGTGTGTGTGTGTGTGTGTGTGTGTGTGTGTGTGTGTGTGTGCGCGCGCTATACATAGTACAGTTTTGAAGTCTATTTGCTGTTGTCAGAAAAGGAAAATTGTGTAAAGAAAAGGTCCAGCCCAGAAACTTATATTTGCAGTGCTTTATTTGCAGTGATTTATTTTTACATGGAAAGGCAGGATGAATAGAGTGAATGTGGATTTTGTTTGGTTAAAAAGTATTTTGTGTTAATTTTGGTTTTTTGCTGTTGTTTACTATGATCATTTTATATTCAACAAATATTAGTTTTCACATTATATTTGCTGTTGCAAAATTGGAAATTTGATATCTTGAGGTAGTCAGACCACAAAATAATGAGTCGAAAAGTTTTGTTACTAAAAATGATGGCTGATGAAGTTAGTGTGCGGACTTAACATTTTTACTTTAATTTTTTTTTTACCTGTCCAATGATCTGGTTGTAAGATAACTGTAAACGTTTACGAGCCTTGATACGATTTGTAGTGTTGGCATATCCAAGCACTGGCCTCCTTACGGATATACCAAAGCCTATTTGACAGCAGGGTGTTCTATGTTGCTGGCAAATTTATGCTCTTGTTTATTGGTGAGAATGCCACTGCAGATTCGAGAGCAACACTGTTCTGCAACCAGTGTAAATGTTGCATTACTTGTGTACATGTTTTTTTGTTTGTTTGATGGAAATTGCGCCTATATAAATGATGGGTGGTGTATTATTTTCAGTTTTTAAAAAAAATGTGTAGGAGGGATGATAATGTGTGAGAGAAGAGTCTGTGATAGAGGGAGGGTAGTGATGAGGGTGGGTTGATACAAGAGGAATGAGTGTGTGTGGGGGAGTGGATTTTTTGTTGTTGGGCGGGGGGGGGGGGGGGGGGGGTGTTATAGTGTACGAGAGATAGGGAGGGGAGGGGAACATGTAAAGATTACTTTCATTTAAAACATTGTTAGAGCTTCGGGGAGGGGGGAGAGGTAACCAATTAGGGTGTGCGTGGGTTGGGTTGATTCCACTGGCACTTAATACGTGTATGCGTGTTCTGTGTGTGTGTGTGTGTGTGTGTGTGTGTGTGTGTGTGTGTGCAAGCGCTTGTTTACCTCACTGTGTGTGTGTGTGTGTGTGTGTGTGTGTGTGTGTGCGCGCATGGGTTGGGTCGATTCCACTGGCCTTTAATGTGTGCATGCGTATGCTTGTTTACTTTGTGTGTGTATGTGTGCGTGTGTGTAGTGGTGGAGGGGGCCTATGAGGGGAGAACATTTTTAAGGTGTGTTAATGTGGAGTGGGGGTGCCGTGGGGAAGGCAGGGTGTGAGATGATTTTGTGTGTGTGTGTGTGTGTGTGTGTGTGTGTGTGTGTGTTGTGTGTGTGTGTGGTGAGGGTGAAAGATGTGCATTTCAAGGTGAAAACTAAATTTTTTTTTTTTTTTTTTTTAAATTTGAAGATTTTGTTGTGGTTTTTATATGATTAGATTTGTCCATATATTGCACCCTCCTAAAATTTATTCCTGTTGGCAAGACGGATATTATGTAAAGAAAACCAAACCGCATGAAACAAAGATGGTTCAATAGGAAAAAGGTGCTTTAAAAAATGATTTGTTTTTATTTTATCATATGGGAGGAGAAGACTACCATAAGAATGAAATAGGTGGGAGAGATTGATTGAGTTTTTCGGGTGATTTTTTTTTTAGAGACGTTGTGGAAGAGAGAAGTGGGTGTTAGGATGGGTTGACTAATTGGGGCTTGTAAAATGTGTGCTTTTTATCCCTCGTGCATGCGCACATGTAGTGTGCCCCCCCCCCCCCCCCCCCCCCGTTTTTATTTCCCTAAATCAAAAACATCGGTTGAATTGTATTAATTTTCCTAGTGGAATTTCAATTTGTGGGAACTTTTTTTTCCCAAATGATATAAATTAAATAGAAGAAGTTTTGTGATGTTTGCTAATCGGTGCACTGATCTAAGGCAATATGCTGTTGTTATGAAATATGATTTTCTGGATTACTTGTGTATTTGAAGATCGACTTCTGAAGGATTTTTATTTTGTGTGTGTGTGTGTGTAGTATATGTAGGCAAGTCTTGGAAGTCCTGTTTGCTGTTTTCAGAAAAGGAAAATTGCGTACAGAAAAGGTTCAGCCCAGAAGCAGTTTTTGCTGCTGTTTAGCAGTTGTTGTTTTTTTAACAGGGAAAGGCAAGGAATGAGTAGAGTAAATGTGGATTTTGCTTGGTTAAAAAATATTTTGTGTTAAGTTTGTATTTTCTTGTTGTTTACTATGATCATTTCATATTCAACAAAGATTAGTTTTCGCATTATATTTGCTGTTGCAAATTGGAAATTTGATATCTTGAGAAAGTCAGACCACAAAATAATGATTCGGAAAGTAGTTTTGTTACTAATAATGATGCTGGTGAAGTGATTGTGTAGACGTTTAACATTTTTACCTTTTTTTTTTTTTTTTTTTTTTTTTTTACCAGTCCAATGATCTTGTTGTAAGGTAACTGTAAGCGTTTACAAGCCTTGATATGATTTGTAGTGTTGGCATATCCAAGCACTGGCCTCCTCACGGATATACCAAAGCCTGTTTGACAGCAGAGCGTTCTATGTTGCTGGCAAATTTATGCTCTGGTTTATTGGTGAGAATGCCACTGCAGATTCGAGAGCAACAGTGTTCTGCAACCAGTGTACATGTTGCATTACTTGTGTGCATGCTTTCTTTTTGTTTAATAGAAAATGCACCTATACGAAGGATGGGTGGCGATTTATTTTCAGTGTTTAAAAATGTATTGGGGATGATAATGCGTGAGAGAAGAGTCTGCAATAGAGGGAGGGTAGTGATGAGGGTGGATTGATACAAGAGGAATGTGTGTTGGGAGTGGACTGATAATGTACGAGGGATAGGGAGGGGAAGGGGACATGTAAAGATTACTTTTATTTTAAACAGATTGTTAGAGCTTTGCTGGTTGGGGGGGGGAGGAGGACAGGTAATCAGAGTGAGTGTGTGTGTGTAGGTTGGGTTGGTTCCACTGGCTCCTAATGCGTGTATGCCTATGCTTGTTTACATGTGTGCGTGTGCGTGTGTGTGTGTGTGTGTGTGTGTGTGTGTGTGTGAGTGGGTAGTGGAGGAGGGGGATTATGAGGGGAAGAAATTGTAAAGGTGGTGGTGTGTGTGTGTGTGTGTTCCCTTGTGTATGTATGTGGTGAGGGTAAAAGGAGATGAGCATTTCAAGGGGAAAACTAAATGCTTTTTTTTTGGGGGGGGGGGGTTGTAATTTCGTATGAAGATTTTAGATTTGTTCACATATTGTACAGTCCTAAAATATATTCCTGTTTGCAAGACTGATATGTAAGAAAAGAAGAAAAAACCGCATGACACTCGTTTGGCTCAACAGGAAAAAAGTTGCTTTAAAAAAGGATGATTGTTTTATTATATGGGAGGAGAGACTTGTAGAGAAACGATATAAATGGGTTAGATTGATGATAAAGATTTTTGGATGATTTATATATATATATTTTTTTTTAGGAATGTTGTGGCAGAGAGAAGTGGATGTATGGATCAGGTTGACTTAATTGACACTGATAAAATGAATGTGTGCTTTTTTCCCCCTTGTGCATGGGCACATATAGTGTGCCCCCCTTTTTTTCCTTAATCAAAAACGTTGGTTGAATTGCATTTATTTTCTGAATGGAATTTTAATTTGTGTGAATTTTTGCCTGCAAACGATATAAATTGGTTGAAAGAAGTTTGTGATGTTTGCTAATCTATGCACTGATACTGTTGTGTAGATCAGTGCAGGCTTTAAAGCAATATGTTTTTGTCATGAAATGTGAAGATTTTTTTGATGACTTGTGTATTTGTATAAATGATAAGCTGAAAAAACGTTATATTAAGGCTGACTTCTGAAGGATTTATAATTGTGTGTGTGTGTGTGTGTGTGTGTGTGTGTGTGTGTGTGTGTGTGTGTGTGTGTGTGTGTGTGTGGTATACATAGTGAAGTCTCGAAGTCCTATTTGCTGTTGTCAGAAAAGGAAAATTGGGTACAGAAAAGGTCAAGCCCAGAAACCATCTTTGCTGCTGTTAGCGGTGATTTTTTTTTTTTTTTTTTTTTTTTTTTTTTAACATGGAATGGTGGCGGGATGAGGAGAGTAAATGTGGATTTTGTTTGGTTAAAAAAATATTGTGTGTTAAGTTTGTTTTTTTGTTGTTGTTTATTATCATTTTATATTCAACAAATAATAGTTTTCACATTATATTTGCCGTTGTAAAATTGGAAATTTGTTATCTTGAGAAAGTCAGACCACAAAATAATGAGTCGGAAAGTAGTTTTGTTACTAAAAATGATGCTGATGAAGTGATTGTGTAGACGTTTAACATTTTTGCCTTAAATTTATTATTATTATTTTTTTTACTAGTCCAATGAATGATCTTGTAAGGTAACTGTAAGCGTTTACAAGCCTTAATATGATTTGTAGTGTTGGCATATCCAAGCACTGGCCTCCTCACGGATATACCAAAGCCTATTTGACAGCAGAGTGTTCTATGTCGCTGGCAAATTTATGGTCTGGTTTATTGGTGAGAATGCCACTGCAGATTCGAGAGCAACACTTGTTCTGCAACCAGTGTACATGTTGCATTACTTGTGTGCATGCTTTTTTTTTTTTGTTTGATGGAAAATGCACCTATATAAACGATTGGTGGTGTATTATTTTTATTTTATTTTATTTTTTTAATGTGTAGGAGGGATGATAATGCGTGAGAGAAGAGGCTGCCATAGAGTGTAGTGATGAGGGTGGATTGATACCAGGGGGGGGGGGGGGGGGGGGGGGCTGAGGACAGGTAATCAATTAGTATGTTTGTGTGTATGGGTTGGGCTGATTCCACTGGCACTTAATACCTGTATGCGTATTCTGTGTGTGTTTGTATGCTTGTTTACTTTGTGTGTGCGTGTGCGTGCGTGCTTGCTTGTTTACCTGTGTGTGTGTGTGTGTGTGGGGGGGGGGTTGGGTTGACTCCGCTGGTCCTTAATGTGTGCATGCGTAGGCTTGTTTACTTTTGTGTGTGTGTGTGTGTAGTGAGGGTGAAAGGAGATGTGCATTTCAAGGGGAAAACTAAATGCTTTTTTTGTTTTTTAAATTGGAAGATTTTGTTGTTGTGGTTTTTATATAATTAGATTTGTCCATATATTGTACCCTCCTAAAATTTATTCCTGTTTGCAAGACTGATATTATGTAACCAAAAAGGAAAAGAAAACAAAAACCGCATGAAACTCAGTTGGTTTAAAAGGAAAAATTATGCTTTAAAAATGATTGTTTTATTTTATCATATGGGGGGAGAGACTACCATAAGAATGATATAGGTGGGAGAGATTGATAGTTTTTCGGGCGATTTATTTTAGGGACGTTGTGGCATAGAGGAATGGATGTTTGGATAGATTGACTTAATTGGGGCGTGTAGAATGAACTATGTTTTTTTTCCCTCACGTGCATGTGCACTTGTAGTATGCGCCCGTTTTTTTTTTCTTCTAAATCGAAAACATTGGTTGAATTGTATTCATTTTCCTAATGAAATTTCAGTTTGTGGGATCTTTTTTTCCCAAATGATATAAATTTGTTTAAAGAAGTTTGTGATGTTTGCTAATCTATGCACTGATACTGTTGTGTAGATTAGTGCAGGCTTTAAAGCAATATAATTTTGTCATGAAATGTGAAGATTTTCTTGATGACTTGTGTATTTGTATAAATGATGAGCTGGAAAAACGTTATATGAAGACTTGTGTGTTGAAGGATTTAAGATATATGTGTGTGTGTGTGTGAAAGATGGACGTTGTGTGTGTGTGTGTGTGTGTGATGGACGTTGCGCGCGCGTTTGTGTGTGTGTGTGTGTGTGTGTGTGTGTGTGTGTGTGTGTGTGTGTGTGTGTGTTGTGTGTGTGTGTGTGTGTGTGTGTATTGACTTGAGATAGAGGGTCTGTTTGCTTAGATGTTTTAGAAGTGAGTTGTATATATATATATATATTTTTTTAAAGTGATATAAACTTTTGTGATGTACGATTCTTCGTGCAATGAAATGGTTGCACTGGAGATTTTTCTCAACCATATATATATATATATATATATATATATATATATATATATATATTATATATATATATATATAAAACACTGTAAAACGGTTTGATCCTGACCATAGGTGACTGTCCATGTGAGTTTTTCTTGTTGCAGTAGGTTATTGTGTTCTGTTCTCTTTGAAAGGAAGAGTATCATGTTTTTGTGTGGGTGCTCATTATTATTATTTTTTTAAATCCATAGTGAAATTTAAAAAAAGTGGTACTTAGAAAAATATGCACACGTGCATTGGGCTGTAAAACTTGAAATCGTGATAATTCATGTTTTGAGTGCGGAATATTAAAAAAAAAGTATTGTTAAACTGTTTGTGCCTCCAAAAAGTTTTTTTTTTAATTTTGATTTGACATTTTTTTTTAAATTGAAAAAAAAAAGGTCTTATCAAGAAAACTTTGTGTTTCGTTAAGTTTAGTATTGGAAATCTGTTGTAAAAAAAAAAAGTCTGTGTGTGTGGCTTAAGTATTTGAAATTTGTTGTAAAAATTTGAATTTGTACTGCCCATTATCCAGTTTTTTAAAATATATATATCTAAGAGAGAGAGAGAGAGGGTGGGGGCAAGGGAGATAAAGAGCTCGGGTAGAAAGGGGTGGATGTCTTGGAGCATAGGATAAGCTACCTTTTATTCTTTTAAACTGTGTTCAATTTTTCTAATAAAATATAGTATTAGTTTCACCGAGATGTATCTTATTATACAACTTCTTATGACAATTTGGTTTATCATTATGCCATAAAAATGCGTGCATGTGTTATTCTTTTAGATTTTGTTCAATATCCTAATAAAATAGAGTATTAGTTTTAATTGATATTAATTTTGTCTTTACCTATAATGTGTTACAACAATTAATTTTGGTTTATGTCATAAAATGTTAGGGTGTGTGTGTGTGTGTGTGTGTGTGTGTGTGTGTGTGTGTTGTGTGCCAGCGGTGTGTGAGTGTGGATGGTTGGCATTCTGGGCTTGAATGGGTGTTTGTGATTTTGCTTGAGTGAGTCAATGACTAGCTGATGTATTGCTGATTTTTGGGTGCTTTTATTGTGATGGTTGCGTTTTGATATTTGGCTACTGTGTTGTGGGACTTTTTTATGTTTACCTTTTTAATGTATGGCTTGTACCCGCTTGAATTTCTCTGTCTGTGAGATAATAAAGTGTTTTTAAAGTTAAGTTTGAAGTTTTTACCTTTCCCTTGACTTCTATGAAAGAATGCTATCCATAAAAAACTAAATGTGAACTTGAAGATATGAAAGAATGCTATTCATAGAAATTCATTGTGAAGTGTTACATAGAGTAAACTTGACAAAATAGAATAGCAATAGTTCTTCAAGAGGGAAGGATTGCAAACAAATATCTCGGCCCACGCGCGCGCGCGCGCGCGCGCACACACACACCACACACACACACACACACACCACACACACACACACACACACACACACACACTGTGTGAATAGACTTTAAACTACAACAACTACAACACTGTTTAGCTCTGAACTCTTCCAAACTTCACTTTGACAAAAACTAAAATCAATGACATGGATAGAGCTTGCTTGCTCATTGGTATTTTTCAAGCAACCGAAATTGATAAGATTTTAAGCACCTGATGACTCGCTGCGTATGGTAAAACTTTTACCTGTTCAACTATTGCAACGGAGTTTACTGCATTCATTCTCATTAAAAAAAAAATGACAGCTGAAAAAAAAACACCCAAAACTCCCCCCCCCCCAAAAAAAAGAAAAAAAGAAAAGATCTATATATCCGCTTCAGCTGACAAAAATTAAATTGTATCATTAAATGAGATACAATTTAATTTTTGTCAGCTCATTTTAATGGTTCACTCTCCTGTCTACATGAAATAACTGGCTTAAACCTGGTTTTTTTTTTTCTCTCTGATGATAGAATATTATCACTAAAGTGGATTGAAACGCACCTGTGCGCGCGCACACAGCCACCCACACGCACACGCATACACACGCACACGCGCGTGTATGTGGAGGGGAGAGAAAGGATATAACTGCTGATAGTATTGTAATTGTTAACGGCAATGAATGCCCAATACATGTATTTATTATTAATTTTTTTAATGTGTAAACGTGAAAGAATGGAAGAAAAATGTGACCCATTTAACTTTTTGTTGTCATTTTTCCATTTAAGGTGTGTGTGTGTGTGTGTGTGTGTGTGCGCGCGTGCGCATATTGCCTTTTAGTTTTTTGTGTGTTTTTTTGGTGCTATTTCCAGCCTTTTTTTTCTCTTTGATTGTAAATATGTTGTTGCATGTTACTGATGTAGTTTTTTGTTAGATGGCTTGATGAAGAAAAAAGCAAATGCATTGTAACATCGAGAAATAAAACTTGACTTTCACACACACACACACACACACACACACACACACACACACACACACACACACACACACACACACAAAAGAGTTGTCTCATTTTTTGCAGAGACTGAAAAAGAATGATGAGTCTGTACAGGTGACTGATAAAATTTATTTTGAAATGAATTTACCGTGAGTGGTATCTATGAATATTGTTACAGGGGAAAGAAGATTAAAGAATATAAAGCAAAGATTTCAATTAGACTCTACATTTAACAATTTTATTTAAGCATAACACACGAGTCAGATCTTTAAAAAAACAAAACAACAACAACTATTTCGAGGATAATGGGATACGCACTCGTGTCCTTAATTTTTTTTTTCTACATCCAGTTCCTTTGTGAATGCAGGTTTGTCAATTTTGTCATCTGTTCCCGCCGGCACACAATGACCTAATCTTACAAAAAGAAGAACAGGTTTTAATGTGTTGACAAGATTTGCGTGCGTTCGCAAACAGGACCTTGGCTTATAGTCTTATTGGAAGGATCCGGAGGTCTGCTTTTTAGGTCATAGCTATAACGTCATAGAAGTTACGAAAACGTCTTTTCATACCTTCGAGAAACTGATTTGTTGTGACGAGAATAATCCAAAGTTTTCTCAGCACAAAAATGATGGCTTGATAAAACAAATCAACCAACCAGCCAACCTCTCCCCCAAAAAAACCAAAAAAAAGAACAAAAAACCTAACGGGGATTACAAACGTGCTCTACATCTTATGCTAGCTAAGACAGTTTTGATGAAGGTGTTTCTAGATTTTTGTCGGGAAAGAGTTTACTATGTATTACCTCCCTTTGACCACGCAGCACATAGTCGGTCGCTCATTTGGTGCGATACGCGAGTGAGTGTGTCTGCGCGTGCGTGCGCGCATGTGTGTGTGTGTGAGAGGGAGGGAGTCATTCCCA
>CM060338.1:23509819-23516591 GCA_030674155.1 Stramonita haemastoma | reverse complement strand
TATGGCGTTGGGGGCCCCTTGGGAAAAAAGGCCCCTTTTAAACGGCTATTTTTTTAACCCCCCCCCAAAGGTGAAAAAAGGGGTCCCAAACCCTTGTGTTGGGGGTTAACCCGCGTTTAAAATGGGTCCCTACCCGGGGGGGGAGTTTTAGGGACTCTCATTTTCCGCTTAAACGCCACAGAAACTGGGAAAAAGCCCGGCCTGATGACCTTGGGCTGGGGGACAGTTTTTTTTTAAACTGCAAAGTGTGAAGAAAACGGGTTTGAAATCTTTTCTGCTCAAAACACCGGGGCAAGAAAAAAAAAACATTTTTGATAACGAAAACGCAGTAAAAACTTTTTTTTAAAAAAAATGTTCAAAATGGTTTGATGAATTATATTTTTGAATACAGAAACTCGACATACCAAATAATACAGAAAAGTAGCTGTACACTCTAAAAACTATAAACTGGCAGGCTTTAAGAGTTAGTGTACTCAATCATAGGAGGTCAGCACTGCAAAGTGTGTGCCGCCGCCGTAGTCTAGTGGTTAGGGCGTTGGACTCACAATCTAAAAGTTTCGGGTTCGATCCCAGCTTTCGGCTATGGCGTTGTGCCCTTGGAAAAGGCACTTTACGGCTATTTTCTCACCCCACCCAGGTGTAAAAGGGGTACCAACCTTGTGTTCGGGGTTAACCCTGCGATAGACTGGCGTCCTATCCAGGGGGAGTCTATGACTCTCAGTCGCTTAACGCCACAGAAACTGGGAAAAGCACCGGCCTGATGAGCCTTAGGCTCGGGACAGACTTTTTAACTGCAAAGTGTGTAGAAAACAGGTTGTAATCATTCTGCTCAAAACACTCAGGGCAAGAATAAAACAGTTGATAGACAGCACAGCAGTCAAACTATTTTTTTTAAAAAGGTTTACAAATCATGTGTATTATTCACATGCTATAGCCAGGTGGTTAAGAGCAAATCCCATAGGTCATGAAGTTGTAAGTTTGAATCTAGGCAGTGTCTGGTGAATTAAGGGTGAGCTGGGGATTTTTTCGGTCTCCCAGGTCAACTTCAAGTGCAGACCTGCCAGTGCCTTAATTCCCTTTGTGTATATATACGTAAGCAGAAGATCAAATATGCATGTTGAATATCCTGTAATTCATGTTCACATTGATTGGGTTATGGAAGCACTAACATACCCAGCATTCACCCTGAAATCAGGATGTGGCTACCTTCAATATGGGCAAAAATGGTCATGTATGGAAAATCTCACTGTGTGTGTGTGTGTGTGTGTGTGTGTGTGTGTGTGTGTGTGTGTGTGTGTGTGTTTATTTTAATTTTATATTTTATTTTATTCTTTTATTTCGAGGATAATGGATGTATGTATGTGTGTTGTGTGTGTGTGTGTGTGTGTGTGTGTGTGTGTGTGGTGTGTGTGTGTGTGTGTGTGTGTTTATTTTAATTTTATATTTTATTTTATTCTTTTATTTCAAGGATAATTTGTGTGTGTGTGTTATTTATTTATTTATTTTATTTATTTATTCTTTTATATTGAGTATAATGGAATAAGCAATCATATGCTTTTTTTACATCCAGTGTTGTGTGTGTGTGTGTGTGTGTGTGTGTGTGTGCACGTGCATGCATGCACATGCATGTGCGTGCATGTATGTGTGTGTGCTCGTGCATGTGCGTGCGTCCATGTGTGCATGTGTGTGTATAACAGGACAGACAGACAGACAGTTAGATAATCTGCCAAGATGCCAAGTGCGGGAGCTTTGCCTGTTCCTATCATTGCACCACTGAGGGAGCAGTTCAGTGGTCTGCCCACCACTGCTGTTGATACCAGCGTCTACATTGAAATTTCCTCAGGTAAAAACTTCCACAGATTTATATGTCTTCAGGTAAAGAGAGGTAGAAGGAAAAATACAGAGCAGCCCTCCCCCCCTCCAAAAAACAACAACAAAAATTAATCAGAACCCACTCACTCACCCCCCTTACACACACACATACATGTATGCATGAATGCATGCATACACACACGTTATCTCTGTCACACACACTTGCATGCACTCGCACACAGACGCATGCATGCATGCATGCACGCACACACACACACACACACACACACACACACACACACACACACACACACACACACACACACACACACACACATACACACACACACACACATACACACACATACCCACGTACATACACTTACACACACTAGTTACCTGCAATATATTCTTCTGATGCTAATAACACATTTGCTCCCTCTTTCTTTTCTTTCCATATCTATCTCCTTCTCTGCCCCCCCACCCCACTCCCCCCTCTCTATCTCTTTCTGTGTCTTTTTTTGTCTGTCTGTCTGTTTCTGTCTGTCTGTGTTTGTATCTGTCTGTCTGTCTGTCTGTCTGTCTGTCTCTCTTCCCCCCCCCCCCTCCCCCCTGCTCATCCTACTCTCTAATTCTTATATACCATTAAAGTTTTCAATTCTGTGTTTCAGATGTGCCCACTTGCAGATTGTACTTTACACAGATGGCTCTAAGCCTATGCCATTCCAGAGGAAAATCGGCGGTCGTGAAGTCACATTTCGATATTTTGCCCCTTCACATTGAAAGCTGGAAAGAGAACCATCAAAGCTGTCGCTGTCTCCAAGTATGTGTGTTGGGAGAATTTTGTTTGGTAAAAGTAGACAATGGTTTGTGAAAAAAAAATTGAGAAGGAAATTTGTCTGTAACAAAATCGCTTAGGTGAGTTGATGTTTGTTAGTATAAAACAATAGTCAAATGCTTGTTAGTATAAAAACAAAGTACATGTTTACTGTCAAAAGAATGAAAAAGTTTTGGGTTTTTTGACTGATTCAATGGCAGATGCTTGTAGAGTAATAGCAGACCACATAGGTTTGTAGTTGTGTGTATGTGTTGGGCATTCTCCAGCTTAACCCTTTCACTGCTATCATACTTGATACTTACCAGTATACTCATCAGTACATGCTAGATGTATGATGTATAATTTGTAACAGTAGCTAAGATATCCACGCTGTATCATGCTTTCCTTTGTGGGGACAGGATAGCCTGCTGGTCAGGTGATGAACTTGGGATCTACTGATCTGGGTTCAGATCTCATTCAAGAGGACTTTTCCTCTGGAGTTATTGTCATTGCCGACTGCACTCACCCCAAAAGTACTTCAGATAAGACTATAAACCAACGTTCCTTGTGCGAATGCATGCAGAACATCTTGTGCACACATTAAACCTGTTCCGCTTTTCTGAAGAGTAGGCTATTGTGTTCCGGTAGAAACGGATGAAAAATTGACATAACAGCATACATAAGGGGACTGGATGTAAAAAAGCACATGAGTGCCTTATTCCATTATCCTCAAAGCAATAGATTAAATAAATAAATAGTAAATAAATAAATAGTAAATAAATAAATAGATAAATAAATAAACAAGTAAATAAATAAATAAATGAATAAATAAATACATGAATAACAAAAAAAAAGTTCTTCCTTTCATTCCAGGGACAAACACATGGAAAGTGCCATTATCTTCAAAATAAAAGATTATAATAAATAAATAAGTAAATAAATAAATAAGTTATGTTTCTTCCTTTCACCCCAGGGACAAACCTGTGGAAAGTGCTATTATCTTCAGAATAAAAGATTATAATAAATCAATCAATCAATCAATTAATTAATAAATTGATAAATAAATAAACTATGTTCTTCCTGTCACTCCAGGGACAAACGCGTGGAAAGTGCCATAGTATCCAAGACATTCAATGTCACCGACATCGGGGAAGTGGGCTACACCAGTGACAGTTCAGCATTCTTCGACACCACCACCGATGTCACCACAGATACAGACACGCCCAGCACATCCACCTTGAAATCAAAGACAAAGCGAAACAAGGTCGGTCAGACTTGCCATGAAATTGTGTTCTTGTTGTTGGGTTTTGTAATGTGTTGTCTTGTGTTGGTTTTTGTTGTTGTTGTTGTGTTGTGATCTGTTGTGTTATGTTGCATTGTATTGTTATTATTATTTACTTATTTATTTACTCTTTTATATCGAGGTTAATGAAATAAGCACTGAAGTGCTTTTTTATTTTTACAGCCAGTCCTCGTGTGTATGCAGTTTTGTAAATTTTGTCATTTGTTCCCACTGGCACACGATGGCCTGTTCTTATGAAAAGCGGAACAGGATTTAACTTGTGCGCAAGATGTTCAGCGTGTGTTCGCAAACAGGACCTTAGTTTATAGTCTCATCTGGAGAATGTGTGTATTGTGTCCTAACCAGTTTTTAAATTTGTAACTCTTCAGTCATTCCAGTGTGTCACTGGATTGAAACAGTACATCTCAAACACCTTGACTCTGATTTTAAGAAAATCATTAAAAAAATGTTTTCTTGTTTGTTGTAGTCTCCTGCTCGCAAGGGGCGAGCTACTCCGAAGGAAGCCTGGGCAAGTACTGGTAGTGTCCCTTTTGGATTGGGCTCTGGAGCAGATGAACAATGTAAGCTTCATTAACAATTTTTTTTTTCTTTTTAACATTTATTTCTTTTGTTATTTTTATTAATTTTTTCAAGCTTGATTTTCTTATATACATATATATATGTTTTAACATTTAGACCTAGCTTCTATTTGAGATTTCATGATTCTATATAGAAAATAGGGAACTGTAGTTGTTTTTAAAAGGACACTATTTCCATCAGGATATGTTTCTGTTTTCAGTTTTCCCTGTGGATTATTTACTCCATAATTACTACATCACATTTTGTGAAGAAATTTTCTTAGCTGACATCTGGTCGATGAACTGACTTGACCACTTGCTTGACTTTTTCTACATAAATGGTGAGATTTATGGGTATGCAACCGTAGCCTCTCCACTATAATCAAATTTCTGCCCAGTTTTCGAAATAGCAGCTTCCTCCTCTGCTGTTTTGGAGGTCACTGTCGTACACGATAGACAAATAAACAAACAAACTGTTTCCAACTCCCCCCACCCACCATGTAGGTAGCCGCAATCCAACCCAGAAGACTTGACAACCTGTTCCCTCCATTCCTCTCTCTGTTCTGCCTTTCTCAAAATTTTGTTGAGTTCTAGGCCTGCCCATTCGCAGATGAAGGTGATACTCTACTGACTATATAAAATGACTGACTTACGTTTGTCAAACAGCGCCACCCCAAAATCCGTCAACTCAAATCCCTGACGGTCCCTTCAACCCAACCAACTACTCGGGGACACAGATCAACGTGTGGGGGGCCCCGCCAGGGGGTGTGTGGCCGGCCGCTGCCGGAATGGTGGCCTATGGTAGCGGGCCTCCATTTCCCCAGTATCCTGTGCAGTATGGCTACCTGACTGAGCAGATGATTCATGTGAGTGGGGAGGGGGGGGGGAGGGGGAGGAAGGGTGTTGTGTGTGTGTGTGGGGGGGGGGGGGGTGGATGGGTGGGTGGGTGGGTGGGTTGTGTGTGTGTGTGTGTGTGTGTGTGTGTGTGTGTGTGTGTGTGTGTGTGTGTAGTGTGTGTGTATGTGTGTGTGTCTGTGTGTGTGTGTGTGTGTGTGTGTGTGTGTGTGTGTGTGTGTGTGTAGTGTTGTGTGTGTGTGGGTGTGGGGGGGGATTGTGTGGGGGTGGGGGTGGGAAGGTGTGGATGTGTGTGTGGGAGTGTGTATATGTTTGTGTGTATGTGTGTGTGTGTGTGTGTGTGTGTGTGTGTGTGTGTGTGTGTGTGTGTGTGTGTGTGTGTGTGAATTATATATATGTTACAGTTGATTTTGTTCACTGAAATTCTCAGTGCTCCAAGAGGGGTTAAAGGTGAATTAGGTCTTGAATCTTGTGTATGTGTTGTGTGGGTAGATGAGGGTAGGGGGAAGTGTGTGTGTGTGTGTGTGTGTGTGTGTGTGTGGTGTGTGTGTGTGTGTGTGTGTGTGTGTGTTGTGGGTAGATGAGGGTAGGGGGAAGTGTGTGTGTGTGTGTCTGTGTGTGTCTGTGTGTGTCTGTGTGTGTCTGTGTGTGGCTTTTTCTCCACAGAATGTTGCCACAGGCAATTGTTTTGTTGCTGCGGGTTTGGGCTGCTCTCCCTGGGGAAGAGTGCATCACCACTAGAAGAGCAGCCTCTCCCGTTATAGTTCCATATTTTGGTTATGTTCCTAGTATGTATCATGTGCACGTTTCCCTGTGATTAGCACCCAGACCATCACTCATTGTGTAGCTACCAGCAGCTATAATTACTTCCAGACTCTAACAACAGGCTTTGTGCCTCTAGCCCTGATAGAGCTTTGACATGTGGTAGCCATCAGTGAAGGTCACAGCGTGATGGAAAACTACTGTGTTTAAATCCTGGCAAATCCCGGATCAGGATTCAGGGGTGGGGGTTGGGGGGGTGGGGGTGTAATTTTTTAATCCTGGCAGATCCTGGGTCAGGGGTGGGGGTTGGGTGGGGGTGTAATTTTTTAATCCGGGCAGATCCCGGGTCGGGACTAAGAGGGTTAAGCCTGTCGGTAGCTGTTAATGCAATTTCTGAGACCCACCTGGACAGTCCAGCACTCATTCAGAAGGCGGAGGACAGGGCTGGATGGCGACGGCTGGCTGCAGAATCGTCTCTCATGTCTCCTCCACGACCATCCCGGTCATGAGAAAAAGAAGAAGAAGAAGAAGAAGATCATCAAGGTTGTTTTCTGTTCCCCACCCCCAGGGCCTGAACAACAAGGAGCAGCCCCAGCAGGTGGAGAAGGGGCCCACAGTGGCAGACCTGAAGAGGATGATAGCGGAGGCCAAGAAAGACGTGCCGCC
>CM060338.1:23482319-23489819 GCA_030674155.1 Stramonita haemastoma | reverse complement strand
GTTAACAGTTGTTGCTGATGTAGACAAAGTGTTTTATTTTATTTTATTTTATTTTATTTTATTTTATTTTATACCACTGCATAACACAGCATATTTCTCTGCATGATTTTTGTATGTTTGTCTGTCGTGTTCGACGATGACCTCCAAAACAGCAGAGGAGGCAGCTGCTGTTTCGGTCACTGGGTAGAAATTTGATTATAGTGAGGGAACCTTGCCCACAGCACATCCCCACTCTTTCGGCCTAGAGGGCATAAGCTTATATTCTCTCTTTAAAACACAGCATGTTTCGCTGCTCTCCCCTTGGCGGGGAGAACATGTTGCCACAAGAGCAGAGCCTACCCATTATTTTTTTCATTTTCCTGTCAGCAACTGTATTTGTTTCCCTATCAGAGTGGCTTTTTTTCTACAGAATTTTGCCAGGGACAACCCTCTTGTTGCCGTGGGTTCTTTTAAGTGTGCTAAATAATGATGTGTAACACACAGGACCTGGGTTTATTGTCTCATCCGAAGGACTAGCACCCAGACCACCACTCATGGTCTAATGGATGGGGGGAAAGTTTTGGGTCCAAACAGGATTCGAACCACTGCACACTCTGACCCGGACCTTTCGCTTTCTAGGCAGGGGCATTACCTCTAGACCACTGATCCACATTTTTTGCTTTTTTTTTTCAACTTGAACAAATGCGATAAGTGGGAACTGTAAAAAAAAAAGACATTTGGGTGACCCCTCCCTTCTTTACAACCTCTGAAAATGTAGTTTTAATTTGTGTGTGTGTGTGCGTGTTTGCGTGCGTGCGTGCGTGCGTGCGTGCGTGCATGCATGCGTGTTTATTAAAATTTAAAAACCTAAACGATTAATTAAGATCCCCTTCATCTTCCAACAAAGATCTGGGGAAGGGGGGGGGGGGGGGGGGAAGAGACTTACAGCAAGGAAAAAAAACCCTCAAATAATACACAGTACGCAGCACATCAGCTACAGAAAAGACCATCATCGTTGTCGTGTGTCTGCAGTGTACCAAAAAGGTGTGGAGGCTGATGTGGAGGGTGACACATCTGGTCCCTTCAAGCGATTGCTGATTGGCTGCTTGCAAGCCAACCGCCCAGAGGGACAGGAGTTTGACCGCAACAAGGCCAAGCAGGATGCACAGGGTATGAGTTTGTTTTACTTACAAGATTTATTTAATTATTTATTTATTCTTTTATATCAAGGATAATTGAAGAAGCAGTTGTGTTGTTGTGTTGTGTTGTTCCCACCGGCACACAATGGCCTACTCTTTTGAAAAGTGGAACAGGATTTAACATGTGCACAAGATGTTCTGCCTGTGTTCGCACACGGGGCCTTGGTTTACAGTTTCATCTGAAGGACTTTTGGGGAGAGTGGAGTCAGCAGTGATGTCAGTGATGTTAACTCCAGGGGAAAAATCCCCTTGAACGGGATTTGAACCCAGGTCATCAGATTGCGAGCGCAATGTTCTGACCACTAGGCTATCCCTCTTATTTATTTATTTATTTTATATCGAGGATAATGGAATAATTTATTTATTTATTTATTTATTTTTTTCTTTTATATTGAGGATAATGGAATAAGCTATCATATGCTTTTTCACACCCAGTCCCCGTGTGTATGCAGCTTTGTAAATGTCATCTGTTCCCACCGGCACATGATGGCCTACTCTTACAAAAAGCGGAACAGGATTTAATGTGTGCGGAAGATGTTCTACATGCGTTCGCACATGGGGCCTCTGTTTATAGTCTCAACTGAAAGAATAAGCACTATTGAGCAGTCTAGTCAAACAAATACAGTGTTTTTCTCTCTCTGTGTGGACTTCACAGCTCTACTGGATGCCGGGGAGAAGAAGTGGGGGACGGACGAGTCTCGTTTCAACGTGATCCTGGTGTCGAGGAGTTACCCTCAGCTGAGAGCCACCTTCCAGGAGTACGCCAAGCTGGCCAACAAGGACATCGAGGATTCCATCACCAGCGAGATGTCTGGAGACTTGAAGAACGGCATGTTGACTATTGGTGAGTGGTGGTGTTAGGGTTAGTGTGTGTGTGTGTGAGTGTGTGTGTGTGTGTGTGTGTGTGTGTGTGTGTGTGCACTCAACTAAAAGAAGAACAACAAACAACTTCCCCCCCAAAAATAACCCCAACAAAACACAAAAATCCTAAAACAACCCAACCCAAAACTCGATCTCAGCCTTGTTTCATGTTTAAAACTTCGCCCTCTCTTTTTCTCCAGTGCGTGTGATTCGCTCCAAGGCAACTCACTTTGCCAATGTCTCATGTTGAAAAACTTCACCCTCTTTTTTTTTCACTTTGCCAATGTCTCATGTTGAAAAACTTCACCCTCTTTTTTTTTCACTTTGCCAATGTGTCATGTTAAAAAACTTCACCCTCTTTTTCAGTGCGCATGATTCGCTCCAAAGCAACTCATTTTGCCATCATCACAATAGGAGTAGGAAAACAAAGATTCCCTCTTCAGTACTTCTGAGGCTACATTTGTGATTCTGTCACATCGTAGCTGATGACAGGAAATTCTGAAAATCTGATCTCCAAAAAAAAAAAGCAAACAACCCCCCCAAAAAAACAACAACAACAACAACAACAAAAAACCAAACAAACCTCCCCCCCTTCACTTTGCCAATGTGTCATGTTAAAACTTCACCCTCTTTTTCAGTGCGTGTGATTCACTCTAAGGCAACTCACTTTGCCAATGTCTCATATTTAAAACGTCACCCTCTTTTTTTTCACTTTGCCAATGTCTCATGTTTAAAACTTCGCCCTCTTTTTTCTCCAGTGCGCGTGATTCGCTCCAAGGCGACTGACTCACTTTGCCAATGTCTCATGTTGAAAACTTCGCCCTCTTTTTTCTCCAGTGCGCGTGATTCGCTCCAAGGCGACTGACTCACTTTGCCAATGTCTCATGTCTAAAACTTTACTGGCCCTCTTTTTTTTCAGTGCGCGTGATTCGTTCCAAGGCAACTGACTCTTTGCCAGTGTCTCAAGTTTAAAAACTTAACCCTCTTTTCTTCAGTGCGCGTGATTCGCTCCAAGGCGACTCACTTTGCCAATGTCTCATGTTGAAAAACTTCGCCCTCTTTTTTTCACTTTGCCAATGTCTCATGTTAAAACTTCACCCTCTCTTTTTCTTCAGTGCGTGTGATTCGCTCCAAGGCGACTCACTTTGCCAGCGAGCTTCACCGCGCCATGAAGGGGCTGGGGACGGACGACGACACGCTGGTGAGGATCGTGGCCTCACGCTGCGAAGTGGACATGGTACAGATCAAGGAGGAGTTCCAACGCAACTTCAAACAGTCCCTCTACTCCTTCATCGTGGTGAGTGGGTGGTCTGAGTGGTCTGTGAGGTTTCTGTGAGTGATCTGTGAGGAATCTGTGAGGAATCTAAGTAATTTTATTAATCTGTGATGAATCTGAGTAATTGTAGTAATCTTTGATGAATCTGAGTAATTGTAGTAATCTTTGATGAATCTGAGTAATTGTAGTAATCTGTGAGGAATCTGAGTAATTGTAGTAATCTGTGAGGAATCTGTGAGTAATCTTAGTGATCTGTGAGTAATCTTAGTAATCTGTGAGTAATCTGAGTAATTGTAGTAATCTGTGAGTAATTGCAGTAATCTGAGTAATTGCAGTAATATGTGAGTAATCTGAGTAATTGCAGTAATATGTGAGTAATCTGAGTAATTGCAGTAATATGTGAGCAATCTGAGTAATTGCAGTAATCTGAGTAATTGTAGTAATCTGAGTAATTGTAGTAATCTGAGTAATTGCAGTAATATGTGAGCAATCTGAGTAATTGCAGTAATCTGAGTAATTGCAGTAATCTGAGTAATTGTAGTAATCTGAGTAATTGCAGTAATCTGAGTAATTGCAGTAATCTGTGAGTAATCTGAGTAATTGTAGTAATCTGTGAGTAATCTGAGTAATTGTAGTAATCTATGAGTAATCTGGGTAATTGTTGTAATGGAGGGTTTTGATTTTTTTTAGTTGCTTTTTTCTTTCTTTTTTTGGTTTTTGTGTGAGGATGGAGACAGAGTGCCTAGTCTGGGGGACTCTCAGTGTGTTCAGCATTTATTTATTTAATTTATTTATATATCCTTTTGTATCTACAATAATGGAATAAACACTCAGGTGCTTTTTTTTACATCCAGTCCCCATGTGTATGCAGTTTTGTAAATCTTGTTATCTGTTCCCACAGGCACTCAATGGCCTACTCTTTCAAAAAGCGGAACAGGATTTAACATGCGCGCAAGATGTTCTGCATGTGTTTGTACTCAGGGCCTCAGTTTATAGTCTCATCCAAATGACTTTTGGGGAGAGTGGAGTCTGCACTGATGTTAATTCCATGGAAAAATCCCCTTCAACGGGATTCGAACTGGGATTTGCGCTTTGGTTTGTTTTTACAAGATATAGCGCTATATAAATTCCATGTATTATTATTTGAACCCGGGTCATCCGATTATGAGCACAATGTTCTAACCACTAGGCTACCCCATCCTCCTGTACAAGCATATTCCATACACAACTAATAAACAAATGTATGCATTACAATATAACAAGGAATAACAGTGATATTTAGCCATTTGGGGTTTCTTTATTTTCACACATGAAATGGATAACATCATGTATTTTAATTTTTGTTTTTTGTGTGGCTATTTTTACATGACAGGATAGCTCAGTGGTCAGAGCACTTGCTTTCCCCAAGGCAAGGTTAAGCAGCATTAAGCATGGTTACCAAGTAGATGTGTGACCATTTGCCTTGGCTTCAGTACATTTCCCCAGTTCACCCAGCTGTAAATGGGTACCTGCCCTCTTTAGGGTCAGGGAAAGTAAAGCAGCAAGGGAGAGGAGATGGGTGCCACCCTCAACATGCTGGCCCCTAGAGAAGCTGAGGTCTCTGATGCCTCGCTCCCCTACGACGGGAGACGGGATAGCCTAGTGGTCAGAACATCGCGCTGGCAATTTGACAACCGGAGTTCGATTCCCGTTGGAGGGGGTTTTTCCCCTGGAGTTAACATCAGTGCTGACTCCACTCTCCCCAAAAGTCTTTCAGATGAGACTGTAAACTGAGGCCCCGCGTGTGAACACACGCAGAAATCTTGCACACACGTTAAATCCTGTTCCGCTTTTCGTAAGAGTAGACCATCATGTGCCAGTGGGAACAGATGACAACATTTACAAAACTGCATACACACGGGGACTGGATGTAAAAAAGCGCAAGAGTGCTTATCCCATTATCCTTGGTATAAAAGAATAAAATAAAAATAAAATAAATAAACAGCCTAGGTTATGGGACACCTTTATACATGCCATTTTGCCTTGCTTGCAGGACGACACATCGGGTGACTATCGGCTGATGCTGTGCAACCTTATAGGGCAGCCTTACAAGAAATGGTTTGTCCTCTGAATTTTTTGTTCCATTTTCAATGTTTTGAGTGTGTTCTGTTTTGTGTGTGTGTGTGTGTGTGTGTGTGTGTGTGTGTGTGTGTGTGTGTGTGTGTGTGTGTGCGTGTGTGTGTGTGTGCGCGTGCGATTGTGTGTGTGTGTGTTGTGTGTGTGTAAGTGTGTTGTGTGTGTGTGTGAGTGTTGTGTGTATGTGTGTGAGTGTGTGTGTGTGTGTGTGTGTATGTGTGTGTATGTGTGTTTATGTGTGCGCGCATGTGTGTGAGTGTGTAGGTGTGTGCATGCATGCATGCATGTGTGGGTACATGCATCTGTGGACATGTATGTACATCTTTCATATTGACCATACTCCCACTAATACATACAACATTCTTGAACAAACACAATCCAATCCAATCATGCTATTTATAGCCCCGCTGACCACACAGGCCATATCGGGGGCTGTCACCTCGTCAGAACAAACACAAAACATACGTTCTTCATAAAACAAGATTATAGCTGACTGGTTTGTTTCTAGAACAAACACAAAGTGTACATTCTTCATAAAACAAGACTATAGCTGACTGCTTTGTTTCTAGAACAAACACAAAACATTACTTTCTTCATAAAACAAGACCATAGCTGACTGCTTTGTTTCTAAAACAAACACAAAACGTTACTTTCTTCATAAAACAAGATTATAGCTGACTGGTTTGTTTCTAGAACAAACACAAAACGTACATTCTTCATAAAACAAGATTATAGCTGACTGGTTTGTTTCTAGAACAAACACAAAACATACGTTCTTTATAAAATGACTATAGCTGACTAGTTTGTTTCTAGAACAAACACAAAACATACGTTCTTCATAAAACAAGACCATAGCTGACTGGTTTGTTTTCTTCCACAGAGTTCGAGAGCCTAGTACGAGCCTGTAGCCAGCAGGCTGGTGTGTGCGTGAGAGTTCGCCTGATTCCAGACACTTCCGCTAACTGTTCTGCCTTATCTCTTCGCCTCCTAGACATGTTGCCTGCCGACCTGCATTCCTGTACCCTAGTGTTCAGCTCTGATTGACTAGCATCAGAATACTGCTCTCTTCAGTTAGTTGTGACTGTGTACTACTTACCAATCCTTCGGTGTTATAGGGGGGTTGTTGTTAACCAACTACAAGCATCAGGAAACTAGGATTATTTATTTTTTTGTATCAGAACTTGCCTTTTTTATTAAAAAAAAAGTTTAAATGTTGTACATATATTTCTTGATGATGGATATCGGAAGTATAAAGGGAATGTTATTTTGTTAATAGATACTATGGTATGCTAATTCAAAATATTGTACTTTGATATTTCTTGATGATGGATTTTGGAAGTGTAAAGTGAATGTTATTTGTTGATAGACAATATTATGCTATGCTTATTTAAAACATTGTACTTTGATATATTTCTTGATGGATGGATATTGGAAGTATAAAGCGACGTCATTTGTTAATAGATAATATGTGATGCTAATTTTAAACATTGTACTTTGATTTGTGACCAGTTCCAAGATAAAATACTTCAATTTGGGAGGGAGGGGGGGGGGGGGGGAAGTGGGCGGGTGGGTGTTGTTTTTGTTTTGGACAGTGGATAACCAGTAGGTAAAGCAAGGCTGTGATATAGAAAGGCTGACTGACATAACCCAAGAAACTGAAGACTGTGACACAGCTTTAAAGGAACAGATTTCATGTGGCATTTGAACATTCCTTCGCAGTTAAAACTGGCATCTGACATTCTGAATAGAAAGTTACCCAAGTTGTACAAGGGAGATGATTATGAAAATATGGTCGTGACTGTGAAATTAAGAAATGTGTACAGAGTCAGACCATGTTAATTGTTTTCAGTAGTAAGCTGGTGGATGGGAGGTGAGGGGGAATTGGGGGGGGGGGGGGGAGAGTGAGGGTGTAGGGAGCAAGGTATTTTGCTTCAAGTAATCTCATAAATGATGGGAAACTGAGATCTGAACAGTTGATCTTTTGTAATATGTTGTAATTTTAAACATGTATATATTTTTTATTACATGATGTTACTTCAAAGGTTTTATTCATATGAACATTATAATTAA
>CM060338.1:23468036-23473036 GCA_030674155.1 Stramonita haemastoma | reverse complement strand
TCGAGAAATAAAACTGACACACACACACACACACACACACACACACACACACACACACACACACACACACACACACACACACACACACACAGAGTTGCCTCATTTTTTGCAGAGACTGAAAAAGAACGATGAGTGTACAGGTGATTGATATAATTTATTTTGAAATAAATTTTATCGTGAGTGTTATCTATGAATATTGTTACAGGGGGAAAAAAGATTAAAGAAAATAAAGGCAAGATTTCAGTTAGACTCTACATATAACAATTTTTTAAAGCATAATATACGAGTCTGATCTTTAAAAAAAAAAAAAATCGAGGATAATGGGATACGCACTCGTGTACTTAATTTTTTTGGGTTTTTTTTGGTACATCCAGTTCCTTTGCGAATGCAGGTTTGTAAATTTTGTCATCTGTTCCCGCCGGCACACAATGACCTACTCTTACAAAAAGAACAGGTTTTAATGTTTTCAAGATCTGCGTGCGTTCGCAAACAGGACCTTGGCTTATAGTCTTATTTGAAGGATCAGGAGGTCTTCTGCTTTTAGGTCGAGAAACTGATTTATTGTGACGAGAATAATCCAAGTTTTCTCAGCACAAAAATGATGGCTTGATAAAACGAATGAACCAACCAGCCAACCCCCCCCCCAAAAAAAAAAAATCAACAACAACAACCACCCTCCCCCCAACCCATCTCCCCTCCGAACCCCCCCCCCCCAAAAAAAAAAAAAAAAACACACCCAAAAACAACAACAACAACAAAAAAACTGGATTACAAATAGACTTCATCTTCTGCAAACTAAGTCAGTTTTGATGAAGGCCTTTCTAGATTTTGGTTAGGAAAGTTTACTATGTATTGCCTCCCTTTGACCACGCAGCACACAGTCGGTCGTTCATTTGTGCGATGCGCGAGTGTGTGTGTGTGGGAGGGAGGGACGGAGGGAGTCATTCCAAGGACTTTATATCAGCAACTGGCGCTGTTTACCATCTAGCCCTTATCCCTTTGGGAACGCAAATCACGTAGTTGTAAAGCATACACATGTAAACTCGCACGGGCGTACACACACACACACACACACACACACACACACACGCGTAATTGGGGAAATAACACTGGAGGAAAACTAGTGCAAGTAACCAGTTAAAACTTCACGCCCCATCAGTTTAAAGATTAATAAAAGATTCATTGAAGAAAAAAAAGTCCCGAGTCTTCGGCGCCTTGCGCAATAGGCATTTAGAGCTGGTTAAAAAAAAAAGAAAATCCACGGCAATAAGGGAATTTTCCTTGTCAAAATTATGCAGAAAAAGCCACTCTGACAGGGAAAAAAACCCACTCTTGCAGACGAAAAAAAATTGATGGATGGCGCTGATTTTGTTGCGACGCACTCTCCAATTGGGGAGAGCAGCCCGAACTTCACGCAATCTGCTGCGACTTGGTGATATACAATAAAACATGACATTAACATTTTAAGATAATAATATGAAGAAAAACATGGAAAGCATGCAAAAAAACTCCAAATTAAAAAACAACAACCGCAAACGACCCTCTCCCACCCCCTAAAAAAAGGCACGGCACACGTTATTTTGACCAAATGTGATGTACTATATCCAACACAAAAACAGCGTTTTCCGCGGTAACATTCGAGCTGGAGCATCTAACTACAAGGCTTCCTTGTCTTCCAGCATACAAAAAAATTTAAAAAAAGAAAAAAAGTTGGGTTAAGTATGACGCCATCTGCAATATCCACCCCCCAACCCTCCTTTTATTCAGTCCGCCAGAAAAAAAAGACAACAGCACAGCTGAATTGTAGAGCTCATTTAATATGTAAGTTTTTGTGTGTGTGTGTGTGGCAAGGAAACGTGTACACATAATTATGCTATACCTAGAGATTCAGTTGTGGCCGATCTGAAGTGTATGTAACATGTTGCCCAGCTTGCACAATGACATTCATGTAGAATCGTAGTCGCGAAGGAAAGATTGCAAATTCCCAAATATTGCGTAGCCCTATGTGCATTTTGAAATCGTTAATATTTTTCCTTGTTATTGCTTGTGTGTATAAGAAAAGGCTGAATGCAAGCTCTTTGTTTTTACAAGATATAGCGCTATGTTAATTCCATATTATTATTATTATGCTTTTTCATCCGGCCCTTACTCTGAGAAGAGACGATCATAAATAATCAGAACTAATAATTTCAAGAAAACGTGTAGAAAGAGAGGGAGGGAAAAACCTGCGAAAAGGAGAAAAATTGTAAATCAATCAAATCAATGAGGAAGCCGATATCAGTTACTGAAGAACTCCAAAGGTATGTTGCAAATAAACACTTAAAACATTAAATAAAAGCTGCGGTACATGGTGTGTGTATGTGCGCGCGCACGAGAGAGAGAGAGAGGGTGGGTGGTAGTGCGATACCCCCCCCCCCCCTCCCGAAAAGATATCCCCCCCCAAAAAAAAAAAAAAAAAAAAAAAACATAGAAGCATAGAATTTGTCTCCGAAATCAGAGCGGGATGGCTTCCGGTATGGAAATGAACCACAACAAACTTACGATGAGCGTGGCTTTGTTAATGGCGTCCCCACCGACATTGATACGATGCCACCAACGGAGAATCGAACCACATAGCCCTCTATTTTCTGCAGCTGTGCAGTGTTCAAAACGGCGTTCAAGCCACCTGCTGGGGTACTGTTACACTGTGGGACTTTCTGGGTGCGAGCGCCGGGTGTGAAAATTAGGTGGGGTGCTGACTGAGGGCCACAAATTGACTTGACACCTGTCGCATCATCCGATATCTTTCTCTGCCCCACTCAGTAGTTTGGCCCTGTTTCTGTCTTGTTTCTTTCAGTGTGTGTGTGTGTGTGCCTGCCTGCCTGCCTGCCTGCCTGCCTGCCTGTCTGCCTGTCTGCCTGCCTGCCTGCCTGCCTGCTTGTCTGCCTATATGTTGAATGATCTTGATGGTTAAAACCGACAGTGTTGATCCCACGGATGCAAGAATAGAGCGAGATTTTATTTTTCATTCCTCTGTTATGAGGTTCAACTCTGCCTAGGACGGTCCCAAGCCCGGCTGAAAAAGGAGGAGGGTTTGGCGTAGGGTTAGCTACCCCACCCTGTGAAAAAAACTCTAGCTACAGAAACGCCAAATAGCAATTTAACAGACATCGCGGACCTGGGGAGGGATGGACCTCCAGCTGGAAGGAGTATGAAGTCGGGCGGTGAAAGCCAGAATCATCTGGAAGCCGTCAGACCGAAGACCATCATCTCCACCAGGACCACCACATCCATCGGTACATGGAACGTCAGGACCATGTACGAGACGGGGAAGACAGCGCAAGTAGCCGCAGAGATGAGGAAATTCAACCTCACCATCCTAGGAATCAGCGAAGTCAGATGGACTGGTTCCGGGCAGAAGCGACTGACTTCCGGGGAGCTGCTGCTGTTCTCGGGGCACGAGCAGGAAGATGCTGCACACACCCAGGGAGTCGCCCTGATGCTTTCCAAGCCAGCACAGGGAGCGCTCATCGGGTGGGAGGCACACGGACCAAGGATCATGACAGCCTCTTTCCGTACAAAGAAGAAGAGGATCAACATGGACATTATCCAGTGCTACGCCCCAACGAACGACAGCGAGGAGGAGGAGAAGGACGACTTTTATAACAGATTGCAGACCATCATACAAGACAGACCAAAGAGAAACATCATCATCGTAATGGGCGACTTCAATGCTAAGATAGGTAGTGACAACCAGGGATACGAGGAGATCATGGGGCGGCATGGGCTAGGCGAGATGAACGACAACGGGGAGAGGTTCGCAGACCTGTGTGCCACAAGCAACCTGGTCATCGGAGGAAGTGTTTTCCCGCACAGAAGGATACACAAGGCAACTTGGGTGTCGCCAGACCTGTCAACGGAGAACCAGATCGACCACATCTGCATCGTGAAGAAGTTTCGCCGCTCCCTACAGGATGTACGCGTCAAGCGAGGAGCAGACGTCGCTTCGGATCACCATCTACTTGTTGCCCAATTGAAGCAGAAGCTGAAGAGAAATTGGACGGGGGGATCCAGTCAACGCCAGCGTTACAACACCACGGCGCTGAAGGACAACAGGAAGCAAGAAGAGTTCAAGGTCACTCTATCCAACAAGTTCCAAGTCCTAGGAGAGCTGCTTGAAGAGGAGACGATAGAAGAGAGGTGGCAGAGAGTGAGAGAGACAGTGACCTCAACATGTCAGGAAGTACTGGGCCCCAAATCATTCACACACAAGGAATGGATTTCAGCAGCTACCCTAGAGAAAATAGAAGAAAGAAGGAAAAAGAAATTAGCCGTCAACAGCAGCAGGACACGATCAGCAAAAACAAAAGCCCAAGAGGAATACACAGAAGCAAATAGGGTTGTAAAGCGAAGCATTAAAGCAGATAAGCAAAACTACTTGGAGACATTGGCAAAAGAAGCAGAAGATGCAGCTCACCAGAACAGCACCAAGGACCTGTATTTCATTATCAAGAAGTTATCAGGGAAGTTTGCCAAGCCAGAGAGACCAGTAAAAGACAAGAACGGAGGAGTAATAGCTGATGACGAAGGACAGAAGAACAGGTGGATTGAGCACTTCCAGGAGTTACTCAACAGACCAGCACCTACAAACCCACCAGAGATACCGACAGCCGCAAGCGACCTGCCGATCAAGTGTAGCGCTCCCACAAGGGAAGAGATCCGCAGCGCCATCAAGCAATTGAGGAATGGTAAGTCTGCAGGACCTGACAGCATCCCAGCAGAAGCCCTGAAAGCCGACGTCGAGACCAGTGTGGAGCTCCTCTACCCGCTCTTCGGCAAGATCTGGGAGGAAGAAGAAATACCAACAGAATGGAAAGAGGGTTACCTAATCAAACTCCCCAAGAAAGGCGACCTCAGTTCCTGCTCCAACTACAGAGGGATAACGCTGTTGTCCATCCCAGGAAAGGTGTTTAACCGCATCCTGCTGAACCGGATGAAGGACGCAGTAGACCCGCATCTCC
>CM060338.1:23459605-23464605 GCA_030674155.1 Stramonita haemastoma | reverse complement strand
ACACTATGCAACACAAACATGACAACCATTTCCGATGTGTATGGCACTGGAATTGTGGCGACACCGTGGCCCCGAAAATGGCAACCCCTCCGTATATATAGTCAATTTGTCGCCAAGAAACATGAACAGTGTACGCAAAAACCACCCCTACAACACACATCCAATAACAATATCCTACAATTCATGCACCAATGGCAATCTGCAGGGTATCCATCCACACGCCCAAACACAAAAAACCGCACACACAAACATCAGCCAACACGCACGCAGGCATCATACCACCCTCCCATGAATAAGCTAAAGAAGCATTGAACCCAAAAAATGGACGCAAACAGCCGTTTTGGGCCCTTGCCACCCGCATTTTTCCGCGGTTACAAGCCCATGGCACAAACCCCGTGTCTACACTATGCAGAAAACTTGACAACCATTTTCGATGTTTGTGGCACTGGAATTGTGGCGAACCCGGCCCCTGAAGTTTGCAACCACACCTGTACATAGTCGAGTATTGTCGCCAAGAAACCTGGTACAGGTACAGCAAAAACCACCCCTAAACACACATCCAATAATAATATCCTACAATACATGCACCAGGGCAATCTGCAGGTGTCCTTCCACACCCACAACACAAAAAAAAAACCGCACACACAAACACCAGCCAACGCACGCACGCAGGGCAAGCATACCCACCCTCCCATGAAAAAGCCAAATAAGCTTGAGAAAAAGATAGGACGCAAACGCCGTTTTAGGGCCCTCCCGCCCGCACTTTTCCGCGGTTACAGAGTCACCACGAAACCAGACATGATCTCCACTATACACACAAACTTGACAACCATTTTCCATGTGTGTTGCACCTAATTGTGGCGACACCACGGGCCCCGAAAATGGCAACCCCGCACTTACATAGTCAAGTTTGTCGCCAAGAAACATTGTACAGTGTACGCAAAAACAACCCCTCAACACAACATCCAATAATCAATATCTTTCAATATCATGCACTAGGCAATCTGCAGGGTGTCCTCCACACGCCCAAAACACAAAAATCAGCACACACAAACACCAGCCAACGCACGCACAGAGTGCATGCATACCCACCCCCGATGAAAAGCAAAAAGCATTGACCAAGAGAGGTGGACGCAAACGCCGTTTTGGGCCCTTGCCGCCCGCACTTTTCCGCGTTACTGAACCCACGGCACAAAACCGTGATCTACACTATGCAGACAAACATGACAACCATTTCGATGTGTTGGCACTGGAATTGTGGCGACCACCGCGGACCCCGAAATGGCAACCCCCCTATACATAGTCAAGTTTGTCACCAAGAGACATGGTACAGTGTACGCAAAAACAACCCCTACAACACACATCCAATAACTAATATCCTACAATCTCATGAACAAAGGCAATCTGCAGGGTTCCTCCACACGCCCAAACACAAAAACGGCACACACAAACACCAGCCAACGCACGCACGCAGGCATCCATACCAACCCTCTCATGAATAGCTAAAGAAGCATTGAACAAAAGATAGACGCAAACCTCCGTTTTGGGCCCTTGCCGCCCGCACTTTTCCACGGTTACAGAGCCCATGGCACCAAGACCGTGAGTCTACACTATGCAGAAAACTTGACAACCATTTTCGATGTGTGTGGCACTGGAATTGTGCCGACACCGCGGCCCTGAGATTTGCAACCCCGCCTTACATAGTCATATTGTCGCCAAGAAACTGGTAACAGGTACGCAAAAACCAACCCCTATAACACACATCCAAAATTAATAACCTACACATACATGCACCAGGCAATCTGCAGGTGTCCTTCCACACGCCCAAACAAAAAAACCCACACAAAACACCAGCCAACGCACGCACACGCGCGCAAGCATACCCACCCTCCCATGAATAAGCAAAGAAGCTTGAGCAAAAAGATAGGACGCAAACGCCGTTTTCGGGCCCTTGCCGCATCCGCACTTTTCCGCGGTTACAGAGCTCACGGCACAAACCCCGTGGTCTCCACTATGCAGACAAACTTGACAACCATTTTCCATGTGTGTTGCACTGGAATTGTGGCGACACCACGGCCCCGAAAATGGCAACTGCACCTGTACAGAATCAAGTTTGTCGCCAAGAAACATGGTACAGTGTACGCAAAAACCACCCCTACAACACACATCCAATAACAATATCTTACAATATCATGCACTAGGCCAATCTGCAGGTGTCCTCCACACGCCCAAACACAAAAATCCGCACACACAAACACCAGCCAACGCACGCAGGAGTGCATGCATACCCACCCTCCGATCAAAAAGCTAAAGAAGCATTGACCAAAAGAGGGGTCGCAAACGCCGTTTTCGGGCCCTTGCCGCCCGCACTTTTCCGCCGTTACTGACCCCACGGCACAAAGACCGTGGTCTACACTATGCAGACAAACTTGACAACCATTTTCGATGTGTGTGGCACTGGAATTGTGGCGACACCGCGGACCCGAAGATGGCAACCGCGCCTGAACAGAGTAAAGTTTGTCACCAAGAGACATGGTACAGTGTACGCAAAAACAACCCCTACAACACACATCCAATAATAATATCATACAATATCATGCACCAGGACAATCTGCAGGGGTCCTCCACACGCCCAAACACAAAAAACGGCACACACAAACACCAGCCAACGCACACACCCGCGCATGCATACCCACCCTCCTATGAATAAGCTAAAGAAGCATTGACCAAAAGATGAGACGCAAACCTCGTTTTTGGGCCCTTGCCGCCCGCACTTTTCCGCGGTTACAGAGCCCACGGCACTAAGACCGTGGTCTACACTATGCAGATAAACTTGACAACCATGTTCAATGTGTGTAACACTGGAATTGTGGCGACACCGCGGCCCCGAAGATGTGAACCCCGACTGTACATAGTCAATTTTGTCGCCAAGAAACATTGTAAAGAGTACGCAAAAACAACCCCTACAACACACATCCAAAAATAATAGAAAACATTATCATGCACCAAGGCAATCTGCAGGGTGTCCTCCACACGCACAAACACAAAAAACCGCACACACAAACACCAGCCAACGCACGCACGCGCGCATGCATACCCACCCTCCCATGAATAAGCTAAAGAAGCATTGGGCAAAACAGGTGACGCTAACGCCGTTTTCGGGCCCTTGGCATCCGCACTTTTCCACGGTTACAGAGCCCACGGCACAATGACCGTGGTCTACACTATGCAAACAAACTTGACAACAATCTTCAATGTGTGTGGCACTGCAATTGTGGCTACACCGCGGACCCGACGATGGCAACGCCGCCTGTACATAGTCAATTTTATCGCCAAGAAACATTGTAGAGTGTACGCAAAAACCACCCCTACAACACACATACAATAATAATATCCTACAATATCATGCACCAAGGCAATCTGCAGAGTGTCCTCCACACGCACAAACACAAAAAACCTCACACACAAACACCAGCCAACGCACGCACGCGCATATGCATACCTACCCTCCCATGAATAAGCTAAAGAAACATTGACCAAAAGATGGGATGCAAACGCTGTTTTGGGGCCCTTGCCGCCCGCACTTTTTCGCGGTTACAGAGCCCACGGCACATAGACCGTAGTCTACACTGTGCAGACAAACTTGAATACCTGTTTCGATGTGTGTGGCACTGGAATTGTGGCGACACCGCGGACCCGAAGATGTCAACCCCGCCTTTACATAGTAAAGTTTGTCGCCAAGAAACATGGTACAGTGTACGCAAAAACCACCCCTACAACACACATCCAATAATAATCCTACAATATCATGCACCAGGAAAATCAGCCGGGTGTCCTCCACACGCACAAACACAAAAAACAGCACACACACACAAACACCAGCCAATGCACGGACGCCCGCATGCGTACCCACCCTCCCAAGAATAACCTAAAGAAGCATTGAGCAAAAGATGGGACGGAAACGCCGTTCTCGGGCCCTCTCCGCTCACACTTTTCCGCTGTTACAGAGCCCATGGCACCAAGACCGTGGTCTACACTATGCAGACAAACTTGACAACCATTTTCGATGTGTGTGGCACTGGAATTGTGGCGACACCGCAGCCCCGAAGATGGCAACCCCGCCTGTACATAGTCAAGTTTGTCGCCAAGAAACATGGTACAGTGTACGCAAAAAAAAAACCTACAACACACATCCAATAATAATATCCTACAATATCATGCACCAGGGCAATCTGCACGGTGTCCTCCACACGCACAAACACAAAAAACCTCACACACAAACGCCAACGAACGCACGCACGAGCGCATGCATACCCACCCTCCCATGAATAAGCTAAAGAAGCATTGACCAAGAGATGGGACGCAAACGCCGCTTTCGGACCCTTGCCGCCCGCACTTTTCCGCGGTTACAGAGCCCACGGCACCAAGACCGTGGTCTACACTATGCAGACAAACTTGACAACTATTTTCGATGTGTGTGGCCATGGAATTGTAGTGACACCGCAGCCCCGAAGATGGCAACCCCGCTTGTATATAGTGAAGTTTGTCGCCAAGAAATATGGTACAATGTACGCAAAAACCACCCATACAACGCACATCCAATTAAAATATCCTACAATATTATGCACCAGGGCAATCTGCAGGGTGTCCTCCACACGCCCAAACACAAAAAACGGCACACACAAACACCAGCCAACGCAGGCACGGGCGAAGCAAGCGTATCCACCCTCCCATGAGTAAGCTAAAGAAGCATTGAGCAAGAGACGTGACGCAACCACAATTTTCGGGCCCTTGCCCTCGCACTTTTCGGCGGTTACAGAGCCCACGGCACCAAGACCGTGGTCTACACTATGCAGAAAGACTAGACAACAATTTCCGATGTGTGTGGCACTGGAATTGTGGCGACACCGCGGCCCTGAAGATGGCAACCCCGCCTGTACATAGTCAAGTTTGTAGCAAGAGACATGGTACAGTATACGCAACTACCACCCCTACAACAC
>CM060338.1:23449605-23454605 GCA_030674155.1 Stramonita haemastoma | reverse complement strand
CCAATGAATAAGCTAAAGAAGCAATGATCAAAAGATGGGACGCAAACGCCGTTTTGGGGCCCTTGCCGCCCGCACTTTTCCGCGGTTACAGAGCCCACGGAACCAAGACCGTGGTCTACACTATGCAGACAAACTTGACAACCATTTTCCATGTGTGTGACCCTGGAATTGTCGCGACGCGGCCGCGGCCCCGAAGATGCCAACCCCTCCTGTACATAGTCAAGTTTCTCGCCAAGAAACATGGTACAGTGTACGCAAAAACCACCCCTACAACACACATCCAATAATAATATCCTACAATATCATGCACCAGGGCAATCTGCAGGGTGTCCTCCACACGACCAAACACAAAAGGCCGCACACACAAACACCAGCCAACCCACGCACGCGCGCATGCATACCCACCATCCCATGAATAAGCTAAAGAAGCATTGACCAAAAGATGTGACGCAAAACGCCGTTTTCGGGCCCTTGCCGCTCGCACTTTTCCGCTGTTACGGAGCCCACGGCACCAAGACCGTGATCTACACTATGCCGACAAACTTGACAACCATTTTCGATGTGTGTGGCACTGGAATTGTCGCGACACCACGGCCCCGAAGATGGCAACCCCGCCTGTACATAGTCAAGTTTGTCGCCAAGAAACATGGTACAGTGTACGCAAAAACCACCCCTACAACACACATCCAATAATAATATCATTTTGTCTCTCTCTCCTTTCTCTCCTTCTCCTTATATCTTTCCTCTCTCTTTTTTTTCGCGTCTCCCTCACTCCCTTTCTTTCCTATAATCTGTTCTCTTTCTTTTTCATTTTCCTATTCTCACTCTCCTTTCCTCAGTCTCTTTTTGCATCTCCCTCCCTTTTTCTCCCCCTTTCTTCCCTACATTTTTCTTCTCTCATTCTGTTTTTTTTCATCCACCTTCCCCTTCCTCTTATTCTTATAATAATTATTTTTCGCCAGCACCAACACCTCAATTTCTGAGGGGGAGGGGGGGGGGGGGAAGAGAGGTAGGCGAAGATGCAAATTAAAAAACATTAAGGGAGGTAATGATGTGTTGATGGAAATGAAGTTATCTACTCTTCATCTGGAGCTATTGTCAATGTTGAAATGGATTCCCTGTGTGCTCTAAGGAGCCTCAGTTGTCTCCCTTGGGCGCCACAGTTGTCTCCCGTGATGCGAAACGCCTCCCCATGTTTTTGCTTCTATTCACAGTTTGTTTATGGTTTTGGTCTCCTGTATTCTCTCTCTCTTCCCCCCCCTCCTCTCTCTCTCTCTCTTCTCTCTCTTTTCTCTCTCTCCCTCTCTCTCTCTCTCTCCCTCTCTCTCTCTCTCTCTCTCTCTCTCTCTCTCTCTCTCTCTCTCTCCTCTCTCTCTCTCTCTCTCTCTCTCTGTCTCTGTCTCTCTCTCCTCTCTCTCTCTCTCTCTCTCTCTCTCCTCTCTCTCCCTCTCTCCTCTCTCTCTCTCTCTCCTCTCTCTCTCTCTCCTCCTCTCTCTCTCTCCTCTCTCCTCTCTCTCCTCTCTCCCTCTCTCTCTCTCTCTCTCTCTCTCTCTCTCTCCTCTCTCTCTCTCTCTCCTCTCTCTCTCTCTCTCTCTCCTCTCTCTTCCCCTCTCTCTCTCTCCCCCCCATCTCTCTCCCCCCGTCTCTCTGTCTCTCTGTCTCTCTGTCTCTGTCTCTCTGTCTCTCTGTCTCTCTGTCTCTCTCTCTCTCTCTCTCTCTCTCTCTCTCACTCTCTCTCTCTCTCTCTCTCCTCTCTCTCTCTCTCTCTCTCTTCCCCTCTCTCTCTCTCTCCCCCCATCTCTCTCCCCCGTCTCTCTGTCTCTCTGTCTCTCTGTTTCTCTGTCTCTCCATCTCTCTCTCTCCCTCTCTCTCTCTCTCTATTTATCTACTCCTCCTACTCCTCCACCTCCTCCTCCTTTTCTTCTTCCCCCTCCCTCTACCCTTTTTCCTTGAATAAAATTGCTCTTAACCCCAAACTCAAGGTTCATCCCATTACACTATTTGCACATTTCACAGACATTGCACAACAAACACTTCTGTTCTCATGACAAGACAATTATGCAAATGCCCGACACACCAAGGGAAGTAATGGGTGCTCAAGGGAAATGAAGTTATCTACCTTTCATCTGGCGCTGTTGTTGTTGAAATGGATTCCCAGCGCCTCCTGGCGACACAGTTGTCTGCCCTGATGGGAGGCATCCCTGGATGGTTTTCTATTCACAGCTATTGTATGGTCCGCCCCCCCCCCCCCCCCTCCTTTTTTTTATTTTTAAAAAGAAATTCTCCTTTATTCATACCCCAACCACTCCTCCTTTTCCCACTCTTCTCTTCTCTTTATCACCGTGGGATGTTAGGGTTTTTCCTGTTGTCTTCTTCTTTTCTTTCTTTTCTTCTTCTTCTTCTTCTTCTTCTTGTTCTTCTCCTTCTTCTTCTTCTTCTTCTTCTTCTTCTTCTCCTCTCTTCTTCTTCTTCTTCTTCTTCTTCTTCTTCTTCTTGGTCTTCTTCTTCTTCTTCTTCTTCTTCTTCTTCTTCTTCTTCTTCTTCTTCTTCTTCTTCTTCTTACCCCATCAGTTGACTTGGATTTGTTATCTTTTTTCCCTTTTCCATTTCATATGCTTCTCTGTGTGTGTGTGTGTGTGTGTGTGTGTGTGTGTGTGTGTGTGTGTGTGTGTGTGTGTGTGTGTGTGTGTGTGTGTGTGTGTGCATGTGGGTGTGCACGTGTGTGTGTGTGTGTGTGTGTGTGTGTGGTGTGTGTGTGTGTGTGTGTGTGTGTGTGTGTGTGTGTGTGTGTGTGTGTGTGTGTGTTGATCATCTCTCTTTCCATTCTTCTGAAAAGGCTGTTTTGCTTCAGCCTAAAATCTTGTGGCAACAGATAGTGTTTTGATTTGTATCCATACAAAGTTTACAAAACAGTATTTTCATGTAGCTGTTTATTTTCAATGCTGCTCTTTCATTTTATTTTCCATCCAAAAAAAACGAAAGAGTGACCAATGAATATGTAGGGGGATGGGGTGATATCTGTTTTCTATAATGACTGAAAACTAAACTTTATATCAGGATAAATGGTTTCAACTATATCTCCTTTTTTTTTTTCTTTTTCCCCTTTTTCTTTTCTATTTTCTTTGCCAATTTTCTCACATTAACGAAATCACACCCCCTGCCTTTTCTTATCAGTTTTCTTCCCTGTCAATAAAAGTCTAACCACACCAGTCATTTTGCTTTTGATCGTTGTCACCTCATTACCCCTCTTCCTGATAGCCATCAGCATACACACAGGGACTGGATGTAAAAATAAAAAATAAAAAGCACATGAGTGCTTAGTCCATTATCCTCTATATAAAAGAATAAAATAAAATAATAAAATCATTCCATGTTTTTTTTCTTCTTTTTCTTCTTCTCTTCTTTGCTTTACACTGTCAGATGTGTCTAGGAGAAAAAATAATGGTTTGTCCTTTCTAGCTCCTCTCGCCTCGGCCCTACAGCTTGGTTTGCAGGGTTGTCTTTCGTCCACACAATCTTCCTCAGGTCGCTATATAGCACGCATCTTTGAAAGATGTGTTCGCCAGTCTGGGGTGTTTGGGTTTTTTATTCTTTACAGAAGATTGGCAGGAAAGAAGAAACAAGCTTCAGCATTGTGAAAATGAGATTGCAGTTTTTTCAATCCCTATAAATGTTAAAAACCAATCTGAGCAGATTCCAGTCAAAGAGCTTGTAATGACCCTGTTTACAATAGTAGGCACCCATCAGTCTCAGAAGACTATGGACTTGCGCTCTAGTTTTTAGAGCGCAAAGCCTGGGTAAGTAAGTATGAAGGGCAAGCTGTTACCCATGCAGCAGATCCCCACTCTCCACGCCACTGGAATGATCCATTGGAAAGGCAATGACCGATAGGAATGGTTCTAGTACCGTTGCAGGAGCCACCAGAATGTTGCTGTATACAGCCTATACACTGTTTACAATAGTGGTGTGTGAAACGAGTTTTGACATTATAATTATAGGAGTTATAGGTTATGGCTTGTGTGATTTAGTGTGATGAAGTATTTGTCTGTTTCTTCTTTGACTATAATTATGTCTATCTGTGCTCATCTGTCAGTCCTTGTTCTCTCTCTCTCTCTCTCTCTCTCTCTCTCTCTCTCTCTCTCTCTCTCTCTCTCTCTCTCTCTCTCTCTCACACACACACACACACACACACACACACACACACACACACACACACACACACACACACACACACACACACACACACACACACACACACACACACACACACACGACAAAAGACACACAAAGAAAGGGAGAAAGGTATGAATAACTCAGTGCCATGACCTCCAACTTTTTTATAAGTTTATATCACTAACTGTCATAATTATGCAAATCAATTTAACCCCACATTATATTGAACCAACACCTCTATTTCTGGGGGGTGAAGATGCAAATTGGGCAACACATCAAGGGAGGTAATGAGTGTTGAAGGAAATGAAGTTATCTACCCTTCATCTGGAGCTATTGTCAACATTGAAATGGATTCCCTGTATCTCTTAGGTGCCACAGTTATCTCCCGTGATGCGAGACATTTTACGATGTTTTCCTTCCATTCACAGCATGTTTTATGGCGTTCTCCTATTGCTTTGTTGGGGGAGGGGGGGGTTTGTTTGCTTGTTTCCCTGTTTTTATTTTTTTTTATTTTTGTGGGTTTTTTTTCCATTCTTCTATTACTTCAATATTCTCTCATTCTGTCTCTCTCTGTCTCTGTCTCTGTCCTCTGTCTCTTTCTCCTCCTCCCTCCCTCCCCCACTCTCTCCCCTCTCTCTCTCTCTCTTCTCTCTCTCTCTCCTCTCTCTCTCTCTCTCTCTCTCTCTCTCTCTCTCTTTTAGATGAGACTGAGACTGTAAACGAGGCCCTGTGCGAATGCACGCAGAACACCTTGCGCACATGTTAAATCCTGTTCCACTTTTCGTAAGAGCAGACCATTGTGTTGTGTGCCAGTGGGAACAGATGAC
>CM060338.1:23442105-23444605 GCA_030674155.1 Stramonita haemastoma | reverse complement strand
CAACGTGTTGTCATGTCAAAATGCTCTGGGTGTATTATCTTAAAGGGGAAATGATTTTTTGGCGGGGCATGATGGTGTTCCGTTTTCATTTTATGACCATGACACTGTCCGACATATTCCTTGATTTATATGACAATTCCATGCTCCACAGCAAGTCTTCTCTGTCTGTCTGTCTGTCTGTCTGTCTGTCTCTCTGTCTGTCTGTCTGTCTGTCTGTCTGTCTGTCTCTCTCTCTCTCTCTCTCTCTCTCTCTCTCTCTCTCTCTCTCTCTCTCTCTCTCTCTCTCTCTCTCTCTTTCTCTCCCAGCCCACCCCCCTCTCCCGAGACCCCCTCTCTACCATTTCCCTCCGTGTATATGCGTGCGTGCGTGCGTGCGCATGTTTTGTTGTTGTTGTTGCACAATTTCCAAGGTGATTCCATCAGCTGGTCATCTTCATAATAATTATGGTCATGGTCAGTTGAGGTGACTCCTCAATTAGTTCTTGATTATGGAGCCTTGAATGGTGTAGCAGTGGCACTCTCATAATGATCTTGGTTACTTTAAGGCAATGGCGGTGGTGGTGCTGGCACCTGATTGCTTAATTACAGGGTTTTTGATGTTGTGCGTTCTCCAGCTTAACAAAATGGAGGTCACACAGAATATTATGCACACTTGACTCACTCACCCCACATGGGAATCACTGTAAGATAGGAAGTACACCGGATGATGGGAATTTTGCATGTATGACTGTTTTCAAGTACTTCGCCATATAGGCATCCATACTCCGACTTAGGAGGATTTCTTTTCCTTAAAGGAGAGTGTTGGTTGTTATTTTAAGAGCTTGTCATGGATGAAGGCAATTTCAACATTGACATTTTACAACATAACAACATATTAATGTAGACCTCTGAACTTAGTTGACATAAAAAAAAAAAGTGACACAGCTTTGTGGCCTGGGCCAGAATTTCAAAGTTACTTTGGGCTGATTTTTTTTTTCATTTCGAGAATAAAAGAACAAGTTCTCATGTGGGTTGTTGTTGTTTTTTTAATGCAGTCTCAGTGTGCATGCAGTTTTTTGAAATTTCGCCGTCTGTTCGGTTTTAATGTTATGAGCGGGTGGACAGTTTCCTAGTGTAGTAATTAATGGTAGACCAATCTTGTCCTTATCTGAACACAATGCCTGTAGGGTTGATTTTCCTTGATTTCCTATTTCATTTCATACCACTTTATGTCACAGAAGATTTCTCAGGGCGAAATTCAATGCAGTGAAGGAAAATAAACTACTTACAAGCCTCACAACAGGAAACATCAACACACAGAGACAAATCTTATCAGTACACACACACACACCAACACACACACACACACACACACAACACACACACACACACACACACACACACACACACACACACAACACACAAACAAACAAACAAACAAACAAACAAACAAACGAACACAAACACACACAAACCATATCAGTATATCAGTAAACACATCAACACACACATAAGACAAACGTTATCAGTAACTGTGCATGTTACATACATCTGGTCCCCATATCTTCACACTAACTGACAAGACATCCTTTTTTTTTTTTTTTAAGTGGAGTTGTAGATCAACACACTTCGGCTCTTAGATAAGAGGTAGTAACATCTCAAGAAAGACGAACCATGGATAATACCCTTTTAAGCACCCCCAACCCACCCGTTTTAAATTTTACTGGTTTAAACCCCCCCCCCAAAAAAAAATCACTTCTGTCACAGCCAAGAGTTGTTGAAGCATTCTCAAAATTCCCCCAAAGTCCTGGAACAAACACATCAGCAAGATGGAGCCATTTTCACAGTAGCACAAGAACCAGGCTGTACCCTCAAGACAATCTCCCCATCTCTCACTCTGTGTCAAACTGAGGAGGAGAAGAAGCGAAGGCAGGACAGGACACCACTCAGCCCTAAATTGTCAATCCGCAACTCACCTCGGCACCTTTAGACCTCTCATCTTCTCTCCACCATTTTCCCCCCAACACCACTCTACTCTACTCTCTGCCTTGCAGTCATGGCGTCGTCGGAGACAAATTGCCCCCCCGTCAGCGACACCTAAGCTTCCCGCCCGCGTGAAAGGGTAGTTAACTCGAATTCCTGGCGATATTGCTTTTTAACTCCCCTTACAAGCGGTCTTTCTAGCTTTGCGTTTCAAAACATTTGGTTTTCCAGCCCAGGCTAAAAAGCAGAGGCATTTTTGTTGAGGAGAAAAAACTTCATCAGAGACTGAGGTGTGGAAGTTGTGTAGTCGTTTGACGTCTTGTAATAAAACAACGCCTTGGTGACGAAGTGGGGGAGGAGACACGCGTAATTAAATGCAGCATAGCAGAGGGAAAGAGCAGGAACATAATTATCTGCACTGGGGTTTCTTACACATGTGTGCAAGTCAGAGCGAGAGAGTTTTAAAGACAACAACAACAACAGCAAGAAACAACAAACAAAAACATCTAACACTACAAAAACCCAAAAGGCAACCTTC
>CM060338.1:23427423-23442005 GCA_030674155.1 Stramonita haemastoma | reverse complement strand
TTGTCCATCTTTGTCTCCTTTGTCTTTTTTTTTTTTTTCTTCTTTTTTCTTTTATTCTTTTATATCGAGGATAATGGAATAAGCAATCATATGCTTTTTTTTTTTTACATCCAGTCCCCGTGTGTATGCAGTTGTGTAAATATTGTCATCTGTTCCCACCGGCACACAGATGGCCTACTCCTACGAAAAGCGGAACAGGATTTAACGTGTGCGCAAGATGTTCTGCGATGCGTTCGCACACGGGGCCTCGGTTAAAATTCATCCGAAGAAGAGAGAGAGAGAGAGAGAGAGAGAGAGAGAGAGAGAGAGGAGAGAGAGAGAGAGAGAGAGAGAGAGAGCAGAGACAAGCAGAGAACAGAGACAGAGACTGAGACAGAGGACAGGAACCGATGGAGGGAGGGAGGGCGACCTTCTACGTGGATAGGCATTGCCTAGGAGCTAAGTGCTACAGATGTAAAGTAAAGAATTATGAATTAAAAAAAAACCCACATAAAGACACTGATCATTGTGATCAGGGCAATGATCATGATCATTTTCAACACTCACGATGGGAAGTGTTTTCTGTTTTATCTGAACGAAGGTAACATTCCATCATAGGCTTTTAGAGATAATTATCTGCTGAGGCATATAATTGTTGGTGGAATGAAAATACGATGAAATGAAGTATTCATATCTATCATGCTGCTGAAGTTAGTGTTCGCTGATGAAGTAATTTCCGAGATATCTTCAAGGTTCACACACACAGACACACAGACACAGCCCACAGACACACACAGACACACAGACACACACACACTATTCATCTACACATGCACACGAATCCAGAGAGAGAGAAAGAGAGAGAGAGAGAGAGAGAGAGAGAGAGAGAGAGAGAGAGAGAGAGAGAGAGAGAGAGAGAGAGAGAGAGAGAGAGAGAGAAGACAGACAGACAGACAGACAGACAGACAGACAGACAGACAGACAGAGACAGAACAGAGAGACAGAGCGTACGGAGATAACTCCAGGTGTCGCGATCCCATTCAGACCAACATGGCGTTGCAACCCTTTGTCACCCGGAACTAGTCTATCAGCGACACCTACCGCCATTCACCCGTCAAGGAAAAGACAACTCGGTGGGATCTGGCCCTCACACCTCGAAAAGCCACGAAGGTGAACGGGTACTTTCTTCGTCATTATATTCATGACCGTAATTCGCACATGGCGGGAGACCGAAATTGAGCGATCATCATCAAACGGCGACTTTTCTTTACGTGTTAACTTTATCGAGATGGTGATGACGGGATAGCGATGGCGGCACGCACAGGGTCAGGTTACGATAAAGAAGGTGAAGTGGGTGCAGAAAGAGAAGTGTGGAGGTAGGAAGGTGGGGGGAAGGGGAAAAGGTTGGGAGGTGATGGGGGGGAGTGAGGTTGGCGAATTGTGGAAAGTTAAAACATGACCCCCTTCCCTTGTCAAAAAAAGAAGAGAAAATAGTGCGATATGTTATGCATAACACCAAGTTTGCAGTTTGATTAAGAACCATGAACAAGCCAAAGTATCATACTCCTAAAGCTATAGAGTAAAATTTTATGGTTAAAAAAAGGAGACCCCCCACCCTCCACCCCTTTCCTCCCAAAAGAAATAAGCAACAACTATTCTACCTTTCAGAGTGTGACAGCCAAAAGTGCTTAAAACGGTTGACTCTAAAATTCAGATTCCATCAGTTTGAATCTCATTGTTGCATTTGGTTAATGCTTAATGCTGATGACAGACTTTAAACACTTTTTCCCCAAAATTTCCAGATCTAAAGATGGGCAGTCCTGCTAGTGCCAAAATTCTTGCATAATCACAGATTCTGTGGCTGGCCCAGTGTTGGAAATTAGCTTTTACATGATGCATGTATGCACTTAGCTAACACTTTATGTGCTTGTCTAACACATTTTTTTTTTTATAGTTCCATCATATCACCTTGGTGGTTTGACGATTGAATATTCATAACTCAAAGTGACTGGATAATGACAATCTGTAGCCCTGGCTTACTTTGAATATTCATGACTTAAGGTGAATGGACAATGAGAATCTGTAGCTCTGGCTTACTTTGAATATTCATGACTTAAAGTGAATGGACAATGAGAATCTGTAATCCTGACTTAATTTGAATATTCATAATTTAAAGTGAATGGATAACAAAAATCTGTAGCCCTGGCATACACACCCGCTAAGAATAGGCGCCTTTTGAGATGTGTCAAAGGGGCGGGCGGTTTGAGTTCCGCCCTACCCTGACTTTTGCACAGTAACAGAGCCCACGGCACTAAAGAGAGTGCATTACTGTATGCATACACGCTTTACTAGCATCTTTTGATATATGCATGACACTGTCCTTGTGGCGACACCACAGCACCGAAGAGTGAAGCCTGCTTGCATATAGCACGTGCGCACCTGCATGCTCCCCTCCCCCCCCCCGTCCCTCAAAGATTGAGGGCATCCCAAGAAGATGCAACAAAGGGACAGGTCTAGTTCCATTCTCTCCCTGTCTTTTGCACAGTAACAGAGCCCATGACACCAAGAGAGTGCTGTACTATATGCGCACACACTTTATCTTTGGTTAGCGTGGCGCTGATTTTGTGGCGACACCCCAGCCCCGGAAGAGGACATCTTGGCTTGAGTATAGCAAATTTGTTGGAACAAAAGCTGGGTACAGTGCACAGAATAATACCTAGTGGTACACATCATAATAATGATAATAAACAATTTGATGGACCACAGCAAAGTGTAGTGCCGCTGCCACATGCAAACATGCAAACACACACACAAAAAAACCTGCACACACAAACGCGGGGGTGCACAGACATTCGCATGTGCATATACACACACCCAAAGAATAAGGCACATTTCGAGAAGATGTGATAAAGGGGCGGTTTGAGTTCTGTCTTACCCCAACTTTTGCACAGTAACAGAGCCCACGGCACCAAAGAGAGTGTTCTACTGTATGCATTCACACTTTACTTGCATCTGTTGATATGCGTGGCACTAGCCTTGTGGCGACACCACAGCCCTGAAGAGGGAAGCCTGGCTCACATATAGCACCCCCCCCCCCATCCCCCGAGATTAAGGGGCATCCCAAGAAGATGTAACAAAGGGACGGGTCTAGTTCCGTTCTCCCCCTGAGTTTTGCACAGTAAGAGAGTCCATGGCACCAAGGGAGTGGTGTACTATACGCACACACACTTTAAATCATCTTTGGTTAGCGTGGCGCTGGTTTTGTGGCGACACCCCAGCCCGAAGAGGGCAGCCTGGCTTGAATATAGTAAGTTTGTCAGAACAAAAGCTGGCATAGTGTATGCAACAATACTCAGTAGTACGTACACAGATTAATAATGATAATGTACAATATCATGCACAACAGCAAAGAGGGGGCGGCTGCACATGCAAACACAAAAAAACCGCACACAGAAATTAGTTTGAATATAGATCTAGCAACTTAGTGGATAGTCAGACCTATTAAGTGTGTGTGTGTGTGGTGTGTGTGTGTGTGTGTGTGTGTGTGTGTGTGTGTGTGTGTGTGTGTGTGTGTGTGTGTGTATCAACACTGTGGTTGATGAGACAGAGACAGAGGAGCAGAGAGAGAGAGAGAGAGAGAGAGAGAGAGAGAGAGAGAGAGAGAGAGAGAGAGAGAAAGAGAGAGAGAAGAGAGAGAGAGAGAGAAGATGGATGAGAGATGTATGAGAATGAGAAGAGAGAGTGAGAGAGGAGAAGATTATGCTGGTTTTGTTGATGAACACACAAGAAGTCAGGCTGAAACGTTATGGTAACAGCTGGTTTGTGTCCATAACTTTCCCTCTGCTTCCCCCTGTTAAGCTGCCTGTTCTTTTTTTTTTTCTCTTGTCAAAACAAAGATACATCTCTAAAGTTCTGGTCTTGCAGTGAGTGAAATGCTACTGTTGCTGCTGTTGTTGTGAGTTGACATGTTGTTGTGTTGTAGTCATTGCGTGTTGTTTTGTCTTTGAAACTCTATCGTTGACTTGCACACATGTGTAAGTAACCCGTGCAGATAATTATGTTCCTGCCTCTTTGCCTTGCTCGCTGCAGTAATTAGCGTGTCTCCTCCCCCATTCGTCACCGGGCGTTTGTTATTACAAGACGTCAACGACTACACATTCACCACTAAGTCTGTGAGTTTCCTCAACGAAACGGGCTCTGCTTATAGCTGGGTGGAAAACCAAATGTTTTGAACGCAAAGTAGAAAAGACCGTTGTAAGGGAGAGTTAAAAGCATATCGCAGGAATTCAGAGTTAAACCCTTTCACGCGGGGGGAAGTTAGGTGTGAGGGGAGAGAGACGCTGACGGTGGAGGCAATTTGTCTCCGACGACGCCATGACTGCAAGGCAGAGAGAGTAGAGTGGTGTTGGGGGGAAAATGGTGGAGAGAAGATGAGAGCTCTAAAGGTGCCGAGGTGAGTTGCGGATTGACAATTTAGGGCTGAGTGGTGTCCTGTCCTGCCTTCGCTTCTCCGTTTGACACAGAGTGAGAGATGGGGAGATTGTCTTGAGGGTACAGCCTGGTTCTTGTGCTACTGTGAAAATGGCTCCATCTTGCTGATGTGTTTGTTCCAGACTTTGGGGGAATTTTGAGAATGCTTCAACAACTCTTGGCTGTGACAGAAGTGATTTTTTTTTTTGGGGGTTTTAAACCAGTAAAATTTAAAACGGGTGGGTTGGGGGTGCTTAAAAGGGTATTATCCATGGTTCGTCTTTCTTGAGATGTTACTACCTCTTATCTAAGAGCCGAAGTGTGTTGATCTACAACTCCACTTAAAAAAAAAAAAAAAAGGATGTCTTGTCAGTTAGTGTGAAGATATGGGGACCAGATGTATGTAACATGCACAGTTACTGATAACGTTTGTCTTATGTGTGTGTTGATGTGTTTACTGATATACTGATATGGTTTGTGTGTGTTTGTGTTCGTTTGTTTGTTTGTTTGTTTGTTTGTTTGTTGTGTGTTGTGTTGTGTGTGTGTGTGTGTGTGTGTGTGTGTGTGTGTGTGTGTGGTGTGTGGTGTGTGTTGTGTGTGTGGTTACTGACAAGATTTGTCTCTGTGTGTTGATGTTTCCTGTTGTGAGGCTTGTAGGTAGTTTATTTTCCTTCACTGCATTGAATTTCGCCCCGAGAAATCTTCTGTGACATAAAGTGGTATGAAATGAAATAGGAAATCAAGGAAAATCAACCCTACAGGCATTGTGTTCAGATAAGGACAAGATTGGTCTACCATTAATTACTACACTAGGAAAAATGTCCACCCGCTCATAACATTAAAACCGAACAGACAGCGAAATTAAAAAAACTGCATGAACACTGAGACTGCATTAAAAAAACAACAACCCGCATGAGAGCTTGTTCTTTTATTCTCGAAATGAAAAAAAATCAGCCCAAAGTAACTTTGAAATTCTGGCCCAGGCCAAAAGCTGTGTCACTTTTTTTTTATGTCAACTAAGTTCAGAGGTCTATATTAATATGTTTTTATGTTGTAAAATGTTATGTTGAGATTGTCTTCAGCCATGACAAGCTCTTAAAATAAAACCAACAGTCTCCTTTAAGGAAAAGAAATCCTCCGAAGTCGGAGAAATGTTTGAGATTTGTCTTCAGCCAGACAACCTCTTAAAATAAAAACCCAAACAGTCCCCTTAGGAAAGAAATCCTCCGAAGTCGGGTATGTTGAGATTGTTTTCCCAGCCATGACAACCCCCTTAAAATAACAACCAACAGTCTCCTTTAAGGAAAGAAATCCTCCGAAGTCGGGAGTATGAATCCCCTATATGGCGAAGTACTTGAAAACAGTCATACATGGCAAAATTCCCCATCATCCGGTGTGTCCCTACTCAAAATGATTCCATTTGGGGTGAGTGAGTCAAGAGTGTAATATTTTGTGTGACCTCCATTTTGTTAAACTGGGGAACGCACAACAAAAACATAAACCCTGTAATTAACGTCAGGTCCAGCACCACGCAATAGCCATTGCCTTAAGTTACCAAGATCATTATGAGAGTACCCGCTGTACACCGTCTAAGGCACCCCCTCCAAGAACTTATTGAGTGTCCCCACTGCCCATGGCCATATAAAGATGACCAGCTGATGGAACACCTTGGGAAAATTTGTCAACAACAACAACAAAATGCGCGCGGGGATTCCCACATGCGCGCATGCGCACGCACGCACGCATATACCAGGGGAAATGGAAGGGGGAGGTCTCGGGAGAGGGAGGGGGGCTGGGAGAGAGAGAGAGAGAGAGAGAGAGAGAGAGAGAAGAGAGAGAAGAGGGAGAGAGAGACAGACAGACAGACAGACAGACAGACAGACAGACAGACAGACAGACAGACAGACAAAAACAGACAACAGACGAGAAGATTGCTGTGGAGCAGGAATTTTTTATATAAATCAAGGAAAATGTTCGACAGTGTCATGGTCATAAAATGAAAACGGAACATCCTCATTCCCCGCCAAAAAATCACTTCCCATTAATATAATACACCCAGAGTATTTTGACAGACAACACGTTGACAGACGATTGAAATGGCGTTCCTAATCACTACAACTTGGCAAGAGGGGTCTTTAACGTGAATAAAAAAAATGAATATGCTCCCGATTGGAGCCACATTATATTGAACACAGCTGGAAGGAGCACTTAATTTTGATAACGTGACGATGGATATAAACAAAGACACACAGGCACAGACAGACGGGAGACACAGCACACACACTACTCACGAAACGCATCCCCACACCCCACAATCAACACACACACACACACACACACACATACCACAACCACACCCACACAAAACATACAAAAAACAACTCACGCACACACAAAAATAATAATCCCATAGAGGATGGAGAGTGGAAACAAAACTGACTGAAAGAGAGAAGGAAAAAACAGAATGTATTAATGAAGCAGAGAAGAGGAAAAGAGGAAAGAGGAGAAGGAAAAGTACAATTAAAAAGAAACGAAGAAAAGAAAAGATAAAGATGATGATGAAGAAAATCGAAAAATGCAAGAAGAAGAATCGAAGGAGAAGAGGAAGAAGAAGAAAGAAGAAGAAGAAGAAATTCGAAAAAATAATAAAGAAAAAAATGCAACCATATGTCATTAGAAAAAAAAAGTACAAGAAATAGGAGGAGAAAACATCAAAGAAAGAAAAACAAAAAAGAAAAAAAAAGCAAGGGGAAAAAAACTTTCCGAAAACCATGAAAGCTCTGAATAGACCCAAAAACTTAACGAGGCTCTCGCATCAGGGGGGGAAAAACTGTGGCGCCCTAGGGGTACACAGGGAATCCATTTCAACTTGACAATAGTCCAGATGAAGGGTTAGATAACTTCATTTCCTTTCAACACTCATTCCCCCCTTAATTGTTGCCAATTTGCATATTTTTTTGACAAAATATATCTCATTAAGACAAAATTTTTAGGTGTTGTTTATTCTAGTTAGATTCAACTTTTTTTTTTTTTCTTCTTTCTTTGGCTGGAGCTCTGCGGTTCACCCAATGGCGGGTTTTGTGTTGCCGCAATTTTTTTTTATTTTTTTTTTTACCCCCCATGAGTTAAGCTGCATTTTGATTTTGGGGATAAGACTATTCTAAGACTATCTTTTTTTTATTTTATTTATTTTTTTTTTCAAAAGGGTTCGGAATAAACTCACGTTTTTTTTTTTTTTTTTTTTACATCCCGTCCCGTGTGTCCAGCTTTTTCATTTTGTCATCTCACACAAGGCCAACTCTTCCAAAAAGCGGAAAGGTTTTTAAGTGTGGTAACCTGCGTTCGCCACAAACCTTGGTTTAGAGTCTCATCCGGAAGGACTCAATTTGTGAATGGTGTAGAGGGGTAGAGCTTGAATTTATGTATGGGGGGGAAATGAAAGATTGTTGAAAAAATTTTTGTTATTTCATCTGTTTGTCTTTTTTTTTTTTTTTTTTTTTTTTTTTTTTTTTTTTTTTTTTTTTTTTTTTTTTTAAAAAAAAAAAAAAAAAAAAAAAAAAAAAAAGGGGTTTTGGTTGTGGTTTTTTTGGGTGTTTGTGGTGTTTTTTTTATTTATTTTATTTATTTTTTTTCGGAAAAATTGGAAAAACAGTTTTTTTTTTTTACCAAATCCCGTGTGTCATTTTTTTAAAAAATTTTTCCCCCCCCCCAAAAGGCCACTTTCAAAAGCGAAAAGGTTTAAGTGTGGAAACCCTGGTTTTGAACAACCTGGTTTAATCTCACCAAGGACTTGTGGTGAGAGTGGAAAATTGAAAAGTTTTTAAAACTACTCTGTGGTTTTTTTTTTTGTTTTTGGTGTTGTTGTTTGGGTTTGTGTTTTTTTGTGTGTGTGTTTGAGGTTTTTTGCTCGTTTTTGTTGTGTGGTGTGCTCGGTGTGTGTGGGTGCGTGCGTGCTTCGTGCGTGCGGGGTGTGGTGCGGCTACGCACGCCCGCGCACGCACGGTTAGCCAACCAACAAAAAACAGATTTCAAGCAGCACTTAGCCCCTAACATCCCCCCCCCCAAACAACAACAAAACAACAGCAACAAAATAAATAAAACCCACCCCCAAAAAAAAAAACAACAAAAAACCCACAGCAAAACAACAAAAAAAAAGACAGGATAAAACAAAAGGGGAAAAAAGGGGAAAGGGAAAAAACCCAGCCACCACCCACAAATCATTGGATCATAAAACCCAAAAAATTTCCCCAGAGCATAACTTCCCCCTCACCCCACTCATAAATTTTCTCTTTCAGTAGAACTTTTTCAACTCCTCTGGATGTATGTCTGGAATTTGTTCAAAGGAGCCATGGGAATTTTTCTATGTTTGAAAAAAAAAAAAAAAAATCAAAAATCCTTGCTTTTTTACTATCATGAGGGGGGGTAATGAATGAGGGGCTATATTCTTTTTTTTTTTAAAACAAGGTTTAAAGGAAAAAAGCATTTTGTGGGTTTTTTTTTCATCCAGCCCCCCTGTGAAAAAAGTTTTGTAAATCTTGTCATCTGTTCCCACCGGCACATATGGCCTATTTTTACGAAAGCGGAAAGGGGGTTTAAAACTTTTGTGCGCAAGATGTTTTGCGTTTTTTTCGCACACGGTTAAGTTAAAGTTAAAGCCGTTTCCCGAGAAAAAGGCTCAGGGGGCCGGGGGTGCTTACCCGGGGTTTCTGGGGCGTTAAGCGATGAGAACTAAAAACCCCCCCCCTGGGGGGGAAAACGCCATTTCTATCGCGGTTTTTTAACCCCCAAAAAACAACCTTGATACCCCTTTTACAGGGGGGTTTTGGGGTGAAAAAATAGCCTTTAAACCCCCCTTTTCCAAAAGGGGCCCCACAACAATGGGGGGAAAGGGGGGGGAAAATCGAACCCGCAACCTTTAGCTTTCGAGTAAAAAACCCAAAAACCCCAAAATAGACTACAGCGGCGGCGTTCCCCCCAAAAGGGGGGCCTCGGTTTTTTTTTTCCCCTAAAAAGGGGGGGGGTGAGAAAAAAAAAGAGGGGACTATCATGAGGGGGGTTAATGAATGATTGCGTTTTCCAACCACCCTTTTCCCCCTTTTGCCAAAAAAGTTATTTTTTTTCCCAAAAATTCGGGGAAAAAAGATTAAAAATAAAACCCCCCCAAAAGAAAAAAAAAAAAAAAAAAATTTAAAAAAAAACCAAAAACCAAACAAAAAAAAGGGGAAAACAAACCCCCTTAGGGGGGAGAACAAAGAGGAAAAAGGGAAAAAAAAGTAAACGAAAAAAGGGAAAAAAAATATTCGATTTGTAAGTCAAAGTCAAAGAAAAAAAAGAATGTATTTCCAGATGGTACATTAAAAAAAGGGGAAATTATATATAATTTTTTATTTTAATCTGTAAAGTAATTTAAAATCTGTAATAAAAAAATATCTGTGAAGAAAAAAAAAGTGTAGAAGGAGGGGGGGGAGGAAGAGAAGGAGGAGGAGAAGTCGACATGAAGAGGGCCGGGGAACAGATGAAAAAAATTTTAACAACATGCAATACACCGGGGCGGGATGAAAAAAATCACAGAGTTTTTTTCCCTTTTTTCCCTTGATTTTAAAAAGGAAAAAAAATTTAAAAAAATAAAATAAAAAAAGGGGGGATGGGGGCGGGTTAGGAGGATGAGGGGGGTTTTTTTGTAAAAAAAAAAAAAAAGCAAAAAAGACACTTTAAAAAAATATTTTTAGAGGGGGGCATTCTGGGGAAAACTTTTTAAAAAAAAAAACCCCTGCAGGGGTGTTTTCCCCCCGGGCAGACCCCGGGGGGCCTGCGAACCCCAAATTTTAACAAAACAGCAGCCCCAAAAAGAAAGGTAGAAAAATTCATTTCCCTTGAGCCCCCCTTTAAAATTCCCCCTTTGGGGTTCGGGCTTTTTATAATTTCTTGCCCTTTAGAACAAAAAGGTTTGTTTTCCCCAAAGCCCCGTGAAATGTGAAAAAAAATTTTTAAGGGGGGCCAATTTTTTTTTTAAAAGGGTTTTTTAAAGGGGGAGTTTTTTTGAAAAAAGTAAAAATGAATGTGTGTTGTGTGGGGTGTGTGTGTGTGTGTTTTGTGTGTTGTGTGTGGTGTTGTGTGTGTGTGTGGTGTTTTAAGTGGTGTTGAATTTTTGGGGGGGGGTTTTTTTTGTTGGTGGTGTGTGTTTTGTGTGTGTGTGTGTGTGTGGTGTGTGTGTGTGTGTGGAAAAATGTGTGTGTTTTGAAAGTGTTGTAATTTTTGTGTTGTATGTGTGAGTGGGGTAAGTGTGTGTGAAAAAGGGGGGTTTTATTGTGTGTATGTTTATTGTGTAAAAAGTGGGGGGGTGTTAAGTGTGTGTGTGTAAGTGTGGGGCCCCGAAACGTTTTTTGTGTATGCTTTTTTAAATTTTATGAAAAAAGGGGAAATTTTATTTGATTTGATTTGATTTTCTTTTATTCCAGGATAAGGGGGAAAACACTCACATCCCCTTTTTTTTATCCAGCCCCCCTTTTTTTTGTTTTTCAGTTTTGAAAAAATTTTTCATCTTTTCCCCCTGGCACAAAAAGGGGTTGCTCTTACAAAAAAATGGGAACGGGGTTTAACAGGGCCCCCAAAATGTTCTGTGGTGTTGGCACAGGGCCTCTTTACGGGCTCAGTCTCATCAAAAAGAGAGAGAGTGAGAAGAAGGGGGAGAGAGAGAAGAGGGGAGGGGAGAGAGAGAGAAGAGAGAGGGGAGAAGGGGTTTTGGTTTTGGGGGGGGGGTAGGGAGAAAGAAAAAAGAGAGAAAAGAGACAGGAGACAGAGAAAAAAGAGGACAGAATAAAAGGGGAATTTTTAAGTAATAGAAGAATGGAAAAACCCCCCCAAAAATTTAAAAAAAAAAACAAAAAGGAAACAAGCAAACAAACTCCCCCCCCCAACAAAAGGGGGTTTGGAGAACGCCAAAAACATGCTGTGAATGGAAAGAAAAAAAGTAAAATTTCTGCATAAAGGGAATTTTAAAGGGCAACCCCCGAGTTTTAAAGGGGGAAAAAATTTCAAAGTTTTACAATAGCCCGATTTTTGGGGGGGGTAAAAACTTTTCCCCTTTTTCCCCCCAATACCTTTTCCCCCTTTTTGGGGGTTTCCCAAAAATTTTCATCTTTTCCCCCCCAAAATTTGAGGTTTTTTGGGTTTAAATAGTGGGGGGGGTTAAATTTTTTTGCATAATTAAAAAAAAGTTATTTTTTTAAAAAAAATAAAAAAGTTGGAGGTCCTGGGGGGATTATTAAAATTTCCTTTTCCCCCCCTTTTTTTTTGTGGGCTTTTTGGTTTTGTGTGTGTGTGTGTGTGTGTGTTGTGTGTGTGTGGTTTTGGTGTGTGTGTGTGGGGGTTTTTGTGTGTTGTGTGGGGTTTTGTGTGTGTGTGTGTGTGTTTGTTGGGGGGGGAGAGAGAGAGAAAAAGAGGGGAAGAGAGAAGGGGGAGAGGGTTGGGGAGGGGGGAGAGAGAGAGAGAGAGAGGGGAGAGAGATAGAGATAAAATGAGAGAGAGAGAGAAAAGGGGGGAGGGGAGAAAAAGGACTGACCCGATGAGCACAGATAGACATAATTATTGTCAAAAAAAAAAACAGGGGGAAAAACTTTTTATCACACTAAATCACACAAGCCTTTTAAACCTTTTTAAATCCTATAAAAAAAAAGGGCCCCCAAAAAAAGTTTTACACACCACTAAAATTTTTAAAAAAATGTAAAAAGGGGGGGATCAGAAAATTCTGGGGGGGTCCTCAACGGTTTTAAAAAAAACCCCCCCCTATCGGGGGCAAAGCCTTTCCAATGGTTTATTCCAGTGGGGGGGGAGAGTGGGGGTCTGCTGCATGGATTTCAGCTTGCCCTCCATTTTTTTTCTTACACCAGGCTTTGCGCTCTAAAAACTAGAGCGCAAGTCCATATTTTTTTGAGAGGGGGGGGGGCCTACTATTTTTTAAACAAAAGGGGGGAATTTTTTAAAAAAACTTTGACTGGAAAATTTTTCTCAGATTGGGGTTTTTAAAAAATTTTTTTGGGGTTTTTAAAAATGCAATTTTTATGTTTCAAAATGCTGAAGCTTGTTTTTTTTTTTTCTTTTTAATTTTTCCAAAAAAAAAAAAAAAAAAACCCCCAAAAAAACCCAAAAATTGGGGCCCAAAAAAAATCTTTCCCAAAAAGCGGCATAAAGCGACCTGAGGGGGAAAAAATTTTTTGACGGGGAAAAAAAACCCCGGGGGAAACCCCAAAAATTTTGGGCCCAGGCGAGAGGAAGCTTTGGAAAAACAAGCCTTTTTTTTTCCCAAGAAAACTTTTGGGCAGTGTAAAGCAAAAGGGGAAAAAGAAGAAAAAGAAAAAAAAAACCATGCAATTGGGGGTTTTTTTTTTTCCCTTTTAAAATTTTTGGGGTTTTAAAAAAATAAGGGGGCCCTTTTGCTTTTTTTCATCCAGTCCCTGGAGGGGTTTTTTTTTGTTTTTGGGGTTTTCAAGGTAAAGGATTGGGAAATGAGGTGGGGAAAACGATCAAAAACAAAAAAAAAAGGTGTGGTTAGACTTTTATTGACAGGGAAGAAAAATATTTAAAGGGGAAAAAAGGGGTGTGTGATTTCGTTAAAAAGGGGGAAAAAATTTTAAAAAAAAATTACAAAGAAAAAGGGGGAAAAAAAAAACCCAAAAAAATTTGGGGGTATAGTTGAAAAAATTTATCCTGATATAAAGTTTAGTTTTTTAGGGCATTATAGAAAACAATATCACCCCCCCCCCCCCACTATTCTTTTTGGGGGCCATTTCGTTTTTTTTTGGGGGGGGGGGAAAAAAAAAAGAAAGAGCACATTGAAAAAAACCCAACTACATGAAAATACTTTTTTTTTAAACTTTGGGATGGATACAAATCAAAACACAAAAAGTTGACACCCCAAAATTTTTGGGGGGGGAAACAAAAAAAACCCCTTTTTTTAAAAAAAGGAAAGAGATGATCAACACACACCAAACACACACACAACACCACACACACACACAAAAAACACACACACCACACACACACACACAAAAAAAAAAAAGCATATGGGGAAGGAAAAGGGGAAAAAAAAAAAAACAAATCCAAGTCAATTATGAGAAGAAGAAAAGAGAAGAAGAAGAAGAAAAAAGAAGAAGAAAAAAAAAGAAGAAGAAGGAGGGGAGGAGGAGGGGGAAGGGGGGAAAAAGAAGAAAAAAAAGAAGAAAAGAAGAAGAAGAATGCAAAAAAGAAGAAGAAGAAAAAAAAAAAAAAGGGGGAAAAAAAAGAATAAAAAAGAAGAAAAAAACCCGAAAAAAACCCCCCCGGCCAATGTTTTTTAAAAAAGAAGATGGGGAAAAGGGGGAAAAGGGGTTTTGGGGGGGGAATAAAGGAGAATTTCTTTTTTTTTTTTAAAAAAAGGGGGGGGGGGGGGGGACCTAGAATTAAAATTTAATACAAAACATCCAGGGATGCCCCCCCCAGGGCAGGGCAACTGTGCGCCAGGGGGGTTCTGCGAATCCATTTTAAAACAGCGCCAATGAAAGGGAGATAACCCTTTTTTTTTCCCCTTTTGGGACCCATTTTCTTCCCCCTTTGGGGGGTTTTGGGGGGTTTGGTTTTAAAATTTTTTGTCAAAGAACGAAGTGTTTTTTTTTGCAATGTCTGTGAAATGTGCAAATAGGTTGGTAAAGGGGGTTCAAACCCTTTAGGGGGGGAAAAGGGGGGGAAAAAGGGGAAAAGAGAGAGAGAAAAGGGGAAAAGAATTTCAGCTTCCAAAACTTCAAAAACCGGGGCTTAAATTTTTTTCAAAAAAAGGGGCCAAAAAAAGCCCCCCAATTATTTTGAAAAGGAAGAAAAGGAAGAGAAGAGAAGGGGGAAGGAGAGGAAAGGAGAGAGGGGGGGAGAGAGGAGGGGGAGAGAGAGGGGGGGGGAGAGAGAAGAGAAGAGAAAAAAGAGAGAGAGAAGAGAGAGAGAGGGGGAAAAAGGGGAGAGGGGAGAGAGGGGAGGAGAGAGAGAGGAGGGAGAGAGAGAAAAGGGGGGAAAGGGGAGAGAGAGGGGGTTGGGGGAGAGAAGAGAAAACAGAGAGAGAGACGAGAAAAGACAGAGACAGAGAGAAAAAGACAGGAGAAAAGAGAGAG
>CM060338.1:23419923-23422423 GCA_030674155.1 Stramonita haemastoma | reverse complement strand
CATTCATTCATTCATTCATTCATTCATTCATTCATTCTTTCTTCTTTCTTATATCATTTATTTATCTATTTATTCTTTTATATCGGGGATAACGGAATAAGCACTCATTTGCTTTTTTTACATCCAGTCCCCGTTTGTATGCAGTTTTGTAAATCTAGTCATCTGTTCCCACTGGCACAAAATGGCCTACTCTTACAAAAGCGGAATAGGATTTAACGTGTGCGCAAGATGTTTGCGTGCGTTCGCACACAGGGCCTCGGTTTATAATAGTCTCATCCGAAGGACTTTGGGGAGAGTAGAGTATGCACTGATGTTAACTCCAGGGGAAAAATTCCTTCGAACGGGAATCGAACCCAGGTCGTCAAATTGCCCATACTTACAAATTGTACATACCCATCATGCACCTTGGCAACCGGAAGAGAGGATGGGTCCACAAGGTTTAGCTCCCTTGAGACACTCCAAACAACTCAAGACAGCGCTGCGAGAACTTCACAAGGACATTTGAGAGAAGTCACTACGCTGGGTGGGTGGGTGGGTGGGGCGGGGGTAGGGGGTGTTAAAAGGAAGCGGCATTACTGAGTCGGGTGTCCGCATGATGGCAGTTTTTCCATGTGCCATTACTTCCCTTTGATCGGGCAGGAAACTCTATCCTTTTCTGTTTGTAAGGCGAGAGGTTGTTTTCCTGTTTCTGGTTTTTATCATAAACTTGTTAACGGTTTGTTTCTTTAAATTTGTTTCTTTTGGTTCTTTTACTTCTTTATTTTCTTCTCTTCATTTCCTCTCTTACTTCTTTGATATTTTAGTATTTTCCTTCTTTCTTACTCTCGTTCTGTCCCACTGATATTTTTGCCTTCTGTGTGTGTGTGTGTGTGTGTGTGGTGTGTGTGTGTGTGTGTGTGTGTGTGTGTGTGTGTGTGTGTGTGTGTTTTGGTTTTGTTTGTTTGTTTAGCGGTGCCTGTTTTAATTCCATTTTCCTTCTGTCATTAGCTTTGTTTTATTAATATCTCTCCCCCCCCCCTCTCAGCCTTTAAGAATTTTTTTTTAAATATAAAATTTCCCCCCTTTGTCTTGATGCGTCTTTTTTTTCATCCTCCTTCCAGCCTTTTATCGTCCTTCTTTCTTCATTCATTCATTCATTCATTCATTCATTCATTCATTCATTCATTCATTCATTCATTCATTCATTCATTCATTCTTTCTTTTTTTCTTCCTTCGTTAGGTATTTGAAATCAGCTTAATTGAAAGTATTTGTAAAATTATTTATTTTTCAGGTTCAATCTACCTTACAGTATAGTGCCGAAATATGGGCTTTTGAGAACAGAAATCAAATTAAGAGTCTTCATTTGTTTGCTATGAAACGTTTTATGAATGTTGAGAATCCAACTCCAAATGATCTTCTTTAAGGAGAAGTTGGAAGATACCCGATATATCTTAATTTTTATGTGAAATGAATTACGCACTGGCTTAGGATCACGAGACTGGAAAATCATAGACTGCCACACAGGGCTTATAAGACACTATATAATCTGGATATGAGCGGTAAGAAGACTTGGGCTACAAATGTGCGGAAGTGTCTAAATACGTATGGATTTGCATATGTTTGGGATAATCAGGGTATTGAGGATGTTGGGAGCTTTATCAAATGTTTCAAACAAAGAGTCATTGACTGCAGGTGGCAGGACTGGCATGACCATGTAGAAAACAGTAGCAGATTTAGGGAATATAGTATGTTGAAAGTAACAAATAGTGTTGAACCATACACTGAAATTGAAATGAACAGATAATATGTCAAAAGTGCTTTGACAAAATTTAGATTTGGTGTATCAGCTATTGCAAGTCATCGATTTAGACACATCAGGTTAACGGATAAAACAATATGCCGTCTATGCCATAGCTCAGAAGAAAATGAAATACACTTTGTGTTATGTTGTCCTGTTCTTTATGATCTGAAGATAAAATTTATCCAACTATAATAAAGATCCGTGTCGTTTCCGGTTCAATGAACTTATGGCATCGAAAAATGAAAATGTGTTGAATAACTTGGCATTGTACATTTATAAAGCCTTAAAGCGTCTGGATGCTGCTATGTCGTAAGCTACTTTATGATATGATATTACTTTTGTGTTATATTTTCCGATTGTTGATACACCCTTTCAGTTGTGGGCTATAGCCTAATCTGAATAAACATTTCGCATTCGCATTCTCTCAGTCTGTCTCTGTCTGTCTCTCTGTCTGTCTCTCTGTCTGTCTCTGTCTGTCTGTCTGTGTCTGTCTGTCTCTGTCTGTCTGTCACTCTCTCTGTCTCTGTCTGTCTGTCTGTCTGTCTCTGTCTCTGTCTCTGTCTCTCTGTCTCTCTGTCTCTGTCTCTGTCTCTGTCTCTGTCTCTGTCTCTGTCTCTCTCTCTCTCTCTCTCTCTCTCTCTCTCTGACAGCTTAAGAAAGAAGAACATGGCTTATATATATATTATATATATATATATATATATATATATATATATATA
>CM060338.1:23404923-23409923 GCA_030674155.1 Stramonita haemastoma | reverse complement strand
GAAAAAGGTAAGGTACGGTAAGGTAAGGTAAAGGTAAAGGTGTTCCATAACCTATGTGGTCGTAGAGGAGCGAGGCATCAGAGACCTCAGCTTCTCTTGGGACCAGCATATTGAGAGCGGTGCCCATCTCCTCTCCCTTGCTGCTTTACCTTCCCTGACCCAAAGAGGGCAAGTACCCATTTACAGCTGGGTGAACTGAGGGGACTGTACTGAAGCTAAGGCTCGTAAACGGTCACCCTTCCGATTGGTAACCACGCTCGACGCTGCTAACATTGGCGCTGTGTGAACAAACGCAAATCATCTTGCACACACGTTGAAAGGCCATCCCTTTTTCATGGAAGACTAGGCCAGAGATGGTCAGTGATATGGAAAGTACAAACATACCCAGCATGCACATTGTTTCCCAGACAGTCATGAGCTCCGGTGTAGTGGCTTTTTTCTTTTTTAACAGAATGTCATAAGGGACAACTCTTTTTTTTTTTTTTTTGGTTCTTCTACTTATACTGAGTGCGTTTGCACAGGGGGACCCCTGTTTATTTGTATCATGGGGAAGTGTAACATCCGCAGTGTACCTCAAAGTACAACACAGGGGGGGACGGGATAACCTGGTGGCTAGAACATCGTGCTCGTAATCTGACGACCCTGGTTCGAATCCCATTGAAGGGGATTTCCCCACTGGTGTTAACATCAGTGCAGACTCTACTCTCCTCAAAAGTCCTTCGGATGAGACTATAAACCGAGGCCCCGTGTACGGACGCACTCAGAACATCTTGCACGCACGTTAAATCCTGTTCCGCTTTTCGGAAGAGTAGGCAGTTGTGTGCTTGTGGGAACAGATGACAAAATTACAAAACTGCATACACACGGGGACTTAATGTATATAAAAACACATGAGTGCTTATTCCATTATCCTCGATATCAAAGAATAAATGAATAAATAAAAGAAAACAGAAATTCTATTGGATGGATGGCTATTATGTATGAAACAAAAGAATCAATACAGGCATAAGAAAATATTTTTAGCGGACAGGATAAAAGATAATTGGGGTTACAAACACAAATCCGGATCCTACCGTCCTCCACTTCCAACTTTTTAAGCAGCACAGATGCATTTCTTTTCTTTTCTTTATTCTTTATACCGAGGATTTATTTTATTTTATTTATTCTTTTATATCGAGGATAACAGAATAAGCAATCATGTGCTTTTTTTCATCCGGTCCCGTGTGATGCAGTTTTGTAAATATTGTCATCTGTTCCCACCGGCACACGATGGCCTCTCTTACGAAAAGCGGAACAGGATTTAACGTGTGCGCAAGATGTTCTGCGTGCGTTCGCACACGGGGCCTCGGTTTAAAGTCTCATCCGAAGGACTTTTGGGGAGAGTGGAGTCAGCACTGATGTTAACTCCAGGAAGAAAATTTCCTCGACCGGACTCGAACCCGGGTCTTCAAATTGCCAGCGCAATGTTCTGACCACTAGGCTATCCGCCCCCCCATCCGATAATGGAATAAGCACTCATGTGCTTTTTTACATCCAGTTCCCTCGAACGGGAATCGAATCCTTGATGTAGACTACCGATCCCCTCTATTGCTAGAAGAATGGCCGTTTGGTTTTGATGTTGCACACCTGTGTCCATCATCACAGGTATCACAGCCTGTGGCTCAGGCACACCTGTTTCTGCCCGGACTGCAAGTTTGACCTGAACGGTCAACCCAAGGTGCGGCACGACCTCATTCCCTCTGACCTCGCCGTGTCATCTGCTGTGGATGATGGTAGGAAGATAAGCCTGCTGGACGTACCTGTATTTTGTATTTTGTACCACTTTATCTCACAGCAGATTTCTCTGCGTGAAAATCGGGCTTCTCTCCCCGGGGAGAGTGCGTCGCCACAAGTGCAGCGCCTACCCATTTCTTTTTCTTTTTCCTGCATGAAACTATATTTGTTTCCCTGTCAGAGTGGCTTTTTTCTACAGAGTTTTGCCAGGGTCAACCCCGTTGTTGCCGTGGGTTCTTTTACATGCGCTAAATAGTGGTGTGTAACACACGGGACCTCGATTTATCGTCTCAACGAAAAAGACTAGCGCCCAGACCACCGCTCAGGGTCTAATGGATGGGGAAAACAGTTTTGGGCCCAAACGGGGTATGAACCACCGCACACTCTGACCCAGACTTTTTGCTTTCTAGGCAAGGCGCGTTACCACCTAGACCACCGATCCACCAATCCACGTACAGCTATTTCATTAGCCCTTTGGTTGGGTGGGTGGGTAGGGGTGGTGGTGGTATTGGTGGTGGCGAGATAGCCTAATACAGTGTTACGCTCTAATACAGTGTTACGCTCTAATACAGTGTTACGCTCTAATACAGTGTTACGCTCTAATACAGTGTTACGCTCTAATACAATGTTATGCTCTAATACAGTGTTACGCTCTAATACAGTGTTACGCTCTAATACAGTGTTACGCTCTAAAATACAATGTTAAGCTCTAAAATACAATGTTACGCTCTAATACAATGTTACGCTCTAATACAATGTCACGCTCTAATACAGTGTTACGCTCTAATACAGTGTTACGCTCTAATACAGTGTTACGCTCTAATAGTGTTACGTTTTAATACAGTGTTACACTCTAATACAGTGTTACGCTCTAATAGTGTTACGCTCTAATACAGTGTTACGCTCTAATACAGTGTTACGCTCTAATACAGTGTTACGCTCTAATACAGTGTTACGCTCTAATAGTGTTACGCTCTAATACAGTGTTACGCTCTAATACAGAGTTACGCTCTAATACAGTGTTACGCTCTAATACAATGTTACGCTTTAAAATCATGTTACGCTCTAATGCAATGTTACGCTCTAATACAGCGTTATGCTCTAACACAGTGTTACGCTCTAATACAGTGTCACGCTCTAATACAGTTACGCTCTAATACAACGTTACGCTCTAAAATACATGTTACGCTTTAATATAGTGTTACGCTCTAATACAGTGTTACGCTCTAATACATATGTTACGCTTTAATACAGTTACGCTCTAATACAGTATTACGCTCTAATGCAGTGTTACCCTCTAAAATACAATGTTACGCTTTGATAGTGTTACGCTCTAATACAGTGTTACGCTCTAATACAGTGTTACGCTCTAATACAGTGTTACGCTCTAATACAATGTTATGCTCTAATACAGTTACGCTCTAATACAGTGTTACGCTCTAATACAATGTTACGCTCTAATACAATGTTACGCTCTAATACAGTGTTACGTTCTAATACAGTGTTACGCTCTAACACGGGTTACGCTCTGTTGTTGTTGCTGTTGTTGTTGTTGTTGTTACCTATCAGCGTAGCCAGTGTTGAGAACATCGTTATGTGTGTAATTATTTTTGTTAACACACTTAGTAACAAGTCATATCCCAGTCTCATCTGTTCGCCAGTATTGGGGAAAAAAATGTAAAGCGTCCATGCCATTGATTTAAAAAAAAAAGAAAGGTGTGTGTGTGTGTATGTGTGTGTGTGTGTGTGTGTGTGTGTGTGTGTGTGTGTGTGTGTGTGTGTGTGTGTGTGTGTGTGTGTGTGTGAGTGTGTGTGTGCGTGTGCACGTGTGTGTGTATGTATGTGTGTGTGTGTGCACGTGCGCGCGCGCGTGTGTGTGTGAGTTTATTTATTTATTTAGTTATTACTTGTTTCCTCGCGCGCGCGCGCGCGCGCGTGTGTGTATGTGCGTGCGTGCGTGCGTGCGTGTGTGTGTGTGTGTGTGTACACAGGTGAAGGATGTCTTTTAGTTCACTGGGAAGGGGAGGAGGGGCACACAGGGGTGTTTCCTCTCAAATTCCTCAAGTTTCGCTGTTACTCTCCGGATTCCGTCCATGAACGGGTAGAAGCCACCCGTATGCGTTACACCACTGACGTAAGTTTGTTATAGTTGTTGCTGCTGTTACACTACTGACGTAAGTTTGTTATTGTTGCTGTTGTTGTTGTTTTGTTTATATATTCTTCTTCACACACCCATGCTGCTATTTTTGTTGTTGTTCGCATACATGTACTAATATGTTCCATTTTTTTTAAAATAAAAAAAATGTTATATTAATGTGGCAGACAACAATGCCGGAACTGACGTATGAGGAAGTGATGGAAAGTGAAGAAGGAGTTTTACGGTACGTATCAGTTTTTTTTTATAAATCAGACTTTGACTTCTTCATTTTTGAATTAAAGATTTACATGACGTTATCTTAAAAAAAAAATGAACATCACACCTAATACGTTTTATTAATAAAACACTGTTCTCATCTTTTATTGCTAAGTATAGTAGGCATCCGTCAGTCTCGGAAGACTACGGAGTTGCGCTCTAGGCTCTAGAGCGCAAAGCTGGGTAAGTAAGTATGGAGGGCAAGCTGTTACCCATGCAGCAGACCCCCCTCTCCACGCCACTGGAAAGATCCTTTGGAAAGGCAATGACCGATACGAATGGTTCCAGTCCCGTCCAGGAGCTGCCAGAACGTTGCCATATACAGCCCCGAACCGCCCTGGGGATTGCCAACTCCCCGATTTTTTCTCAGGGAAGGTGTCTAAACATGACACCTGTGTGCATGCTTTTTTTTTTTTTTTTTTTTTTTTTTTTTTTACAGTTTGTTGTCATCCGCTCCTACCAACACACAAGGGCCTACTCTTCCGAAAGGTGGAACGGATTTTTAACGTGTGCGCAAGATGTTCTGCGTGCGTTCGCACACGGGGCCTCGGTTTATAGTCTCATCCGAATTGCTAAGTGGCATGTGTAATACTGATGGGAACCTTGGCTTCATGTTTACAGTTAAAGGCCCAGTCAGTCCACCAATTAACCAGCAGTATTGTCAGGGGACGGGATAGCTCAGTGGTCAGAGCACTCGCTTTTCCTCCAACCAAAGTTAATTAAGCAGCGTCGAGCGTGGTGACCAGTTGGATGGGTGACCGTTTGCGCGCCTTGGCTACAGTACAGTTCCCCAGCTGTAAATGGGTACCTGCCC
>CM060338.1:23397423-23399923 GCA_030674155.1 Stramonita haemastoma | reverse complement strand
AAGATATATGTATAGATAAAAACAAACAAAAAAGAGGAAAAAAACAAAAAAGAGAAGAAAAAAAAGAGAAATACACTCAAAAGTCACACACACACACACACACACACACACACACACACACACACACACACACACACACACACACACACGGAGAAAACTCATGTCAGTTTGCAATGTCAATCTGTGTCACTGTGACGTGTAATGTCCACAGTTGGTGGGAGTGCGTCATCAGCCTCATCACATGGGACCTCTGGAGGTAGCGGAGGTAAGCACGGCGACTTATTTATTCATTTATTTATTTATTCTTTTATATCAAGGATAATGGAATAAGCACTCTTGTGCTTTTTTTAAATTTTTTTTTTTACATCCAGTCCCCGTGTGTATGCAGTTTTGTAAATGTCATCTGTTCCCACCGGCACACGATGGCCTACTCTTACGAAAAGCGGAACAGGATTTAACGTGTGCGCAAGATGTTCTGCGTGCGTTCACACACGGGGCCTCGGTTTAAAGTCTCATCCGAAAGACCACTCATTCATTCATTCATTCAGAAAAAAAATGATATACCTCAAAACCTGACCAGCCACCATAGCGGAGTAGTTAGCGCGTTGTATTACTGGCAGAAAAAAATCGCATATTTGAATCCATAATGGCATAATAAATTATCCAAAGATTTTTTTCGGACTCCAGCCTGCTCCTACGTAGACTGAAGTTGCTGTGGGCTCAGTGGGAAGACTGGAACCACACAGTCGAGCGAACTTCATCCAGTTTGTGTATGCGATTTAGAGAGTGTTGCTCGATTTACCTGACCAACACTACAGGTGTCTGTATCTCTTGGGGCCCTATTGACGCTGCCGGGATATTATTGTTAGGAAGCTTAGAGAACAGCACCTGTCAAGCAGTTTTATTTTTATTTCATTTAATTATTTCTATTTTAGTTTTTTCTTTCGAGGGTAATGGAATAAGCACTCAATGTGCTTTCTTTTTTTTTTTTTTTTTTATACATCCAGTCCCCGTGTGTATGCACTTTTGTTAACTTAATCATCTGTTCTCACCATCAGTTTGAAGCAAGCTGCACTTCCATTGCATCATCATTACTTTATTTTATACTACTATATGTCACAGCAGATTTCTCTGAACGCACGCAGAACATCTTGCGCACACGTTAAATCCTGTTCCGCTTTTCGTAAGAGTAGGCCATTGTGTGCCGGTGGGAACAGATGACATTTACAAAACTGCATACACACGGGGACTGGATGTAAAAAAGCACAAGAGTGCTTATTCCATTATCCTTGATATAAACGAATAAATCAAATAAATCAAATCAAATCAAATCTGCGTGAAATTTGGGCTGCCCTCCCCGGGAGAGCGCAACCAGCCAACCAACCAACCAACCAGCCAACCAACCAACCAACCAACCAACCAGTCAACCAACCAACCAACCAACCAACCAGTCAACCAACCAACCAACCAACCAACCAGCCAACCAACCAACCAACCAGTCAACTAGTCAGTCAATCAACCAGTCAACCAATTAATCAATAGACCAATAAATATATCAACTAATCAAACAATCAACCAGCCAACCAACCAACTAACCAACCAGCCAACCAACCAACCCACCCACCCACCCACCACCATTCAATGAATGAATAACAATCAATCAATCAACAATCAATCAATCATCAATCAATCAATCAATCAATCAATCAATCATCATCAATCAATCAATCATGTTGTATTTCAGGAGCTGATAGAGCCGTTCTATGCTGCCTACAAGAAGTTCTACGTCATGATGAACGATTGGCCCTACAGGGTAAACACACACACACACACACACACACACACACACACACACACACACACACACACACACACACACACACACACACATCACATACACATCACTACACACACACACACACACATACACACACACACACACACACACACACACACACACACACACACACACACAACACCACACACACACACACATCACGTACAACACACACACACACACACACACACAACACACACAACACTTCACATACACACACACAACTTCACACACACACACGACACACACACGCACGCACGCAGCACGCGTCGCGCGCGGAAGGGGTGGGAAGGCTGAGGATAGGCAGGGGGAAGGGAGAGGGATAAGCAGTAGAAACGGGAAGGGTGGAGAGGGATAAGAAGTAAGGGAGGGGGTAGAGAGGGGGAGGAAAGGGGGGGCTATACAGGAGGAGGGGATAGTTATTTATTTATTTACTTATTCTTTTATATCAAGGATAATGGAATAAGCACCTGTGTGTGTGTTTTTTTTAACATCCAGTCCCCATGTGTTTGCAGTTTTGTCAGTTTTGTCATCTGTTCCCAGCGGCACACATGGCCTACTCTTTTGAAAAGCAGAACAGGATTTAACATGTGCACAAAATCTTCTGCACAGGTTGGGGAAGGGGTAGGCTAGGGGGAGGAGGGGGAGGTATTGGGGTAGGTT
>CM060338.1:23382423-23389923 GCA_030674155.1 Stramonita haemastoma | reverse complement strand
GTCCACAAATCCCGCGCCACACAGACCAAAAGATGGTTGGAGAAAGTGTATGCATACAGTGGATATGTCGTGGTGCCGCGGGATTGTTTACCGTGCAAAAGTGGAGGTAGGACGGGGATGATAACGGCTCTTTTCGTCCGAATCTTTGTCCAAAACCGCACCTTTTTCTGGAGGGGGTTGTGTATGCGTGCGCGCTTTCACAGATGGCAGCTGTCATTGTGTTTGTTGTGTTGGTTTTTTTTTTTTTTTTTTGTAACGATGGCATTGGCGGGATCTCCTCATTTTCAAATGCTGAGCAAATATGTTGTATATGTCATTACAAAAATTGTTGCGCACGCTAGTGTGTTAATTGTTGGCTACTTTACCAGCTTTCCTTCCGACAAACTGGCTTTCTTCGCTCTAGGGGGCTGTTTAGTCGCCACAAATCCCGCGCCACTCAGACCAAAAATGGTAGGAGAGAGTGTATGCATACAGTGCGATATTGTCTTGGTGCCGTGGGATGTTTTTACCGTGCAAAAGTGGGGGTAGGACGGGGATGAAAACGGCTCTTTTCGGTCGCATCTTTGTCCAAAACTGCACCTTTTTCTGGGGGGGGGGGTTGTGTATGCGTGCGCGCATAAATAAATACAATAGATGCACGTCATTTTGTTTGGTTTTGGTTGGCTTTTTTATATATATATTTTTTTTAAACTGATGGCTATTCGTGCATTCTCCTTCTTTTTCAAATGCTCAGACAGCAAATATTGTTGTCTAGTCATATGAGCAAAAAATGGGTTGCCTGCTACCGTTAAGTGCCTGATAAATCAGGCCCAGAGAAAGATTTAAATTATTATTTATCTATTTATTTATATGGAGGATAATGGAATAAGCTCTCACGTCATTGGTGTTTTGGTTACATCCAATCCCTGTGTATATGCAGTTTTGTAAATCTTGTCATCTGTTCCCACCGGCACACAATGGCCTACTCTTACGACAAGCGGAACAGGATTTAGTGTGTACGCAAGGTGTTCTGCGTGCGTTCGCACAGGAGGCTCCAGTTGAAAGTTTCATCTGAGGGACTTTTGGGGAGAGTGGAGTCAGACACTGATGTTAACTCCAGGGTTAAAATCCCCTGAAACGGGAATCGAACCCGGGTCGTCAATTTGCGGCTGCAATGTTCTGACCATTATGTTATCCCGTCAGAGAGAGAGAGAGAGAGAGAGAGAGAGAGAGAGAGAGAGAGAGAGAGAGAGAGAGAGGAGAGAGAGAGAGGAGAGAGAGAGAGAGAGAGAGAGAGAGAGAGAGAGAGAGAGAGAAGAGAGAGAAGAAGAGAGAGGAGAGACAGAGTCAGAGAGGCAGCCAGACAGACAGAGACACACTCAGAGAGAGAGAGGAGAGAGAGAGAGAGAGAGAGAGAGAGAGAGAGAGAGAGAGAGAGGAGAGAGAGAGAGGGAGAGGAGGAGGGAGAAAGAGAGAGAGAAAGAGGAGAGAGAGAGAGAGAGAGAGAGAGAGAGAAGAGAGAGAGAGAGACAGAGAGAGGAGAGAGCAGAGAGGAAAGACAGAGAGAGACAGGCAGACAGACAGAGACAGACAGACAGAGAGAACACATAATTATGCATGACTACACAAACGTGAATCCATTCCCTCTTGTTTTCTCCAGCAATGGTTAAGCCTTTTTTTCCCCCTTTGCACAGAAGAAGGAGGGGAGGGGAGTGGGGAGGTATGTTAGCTCAAAGCAGGCATCACTGAACTCCGCCGGGTGGCCTGTAAGCAGTGCAATACCCCTCTGGCTGGTGGCCCCACGGCGGCCTTAAACTGACCCACAAGGAAAGAGAGAGGAAAAGAGGAAAGAGCTGATGTAAGGAACAAGGAAAAAGAGACAAAGTTTGATCAAGCGAAGGAAAAGAAACAAAGAAAGAAAGACCCCCCCCCCCCCCCAAAAAAAAAAAAAAAGAAAAAAAAAATCCCCACAAAAAAGACCCCCCCACAAAACAACAACAACAACAAAAAAAACAAAACAAAAACAGCCAAACAAACAAAAAAACACCACCCCCCCCCACAACATTAACAAACAAACTAGTCTTCATTCAGCCATAGCAAAATTCACCCCCAAAAAACAAAGACAAAGAAATATATTGTCCTTAACCAAAGCCCAAGTAATATAAGGCATTTTATTGACAGAACTTCGTCACTTCGTTTTTTTTTTTTTTTTTTTTTTTTTTTTTTACACCACAGTTTTTATTCCGCAAGCATTTGATATGTTCATAATGATTAATGTAAGACACAAGTAGTATAGTGACGTTAACAAAACAACCTGAAGCAAAGAATTGAACAAACAAACAAACAAAAAAATGCAACCACAAAATGAAAGAAAGAACATTCATTTATGCCAAACAAACCAAAGTAATAGGAACAGGAGCATCAGGAACAGCAGAAGCAGCAGTAGCAGTAAAAGTAGTAACAACAAGAAGAAACCCCCCCCCCAAAAAAAAATATGGTAGATGCTACCATGCGTTATATTATAACCATTCTGTACAGATATAATAAGATCAAGCACAACTTCATTTTTGTGGGTGGGTGAGAGAGAGAGAGAGAGAGAGAGAGAGGAGAGAGGAGAGAGAGAGAGAGAGAGAGAGAGAGAGGAGAGAGAAGAGAGAGAGAAGAGAGAGAGAAGACGAGACAGAGACAGAGACAGAGAACAGAGACAAACAGAAAGAAGAAAAGACAGACAGACAGACAGAGAGACAGACAGACAGAGAGAGAGAGACAGAGACAGACAGAGGAGAGAGAGAGAGAGAGAGAGAGAGAGAGAGAGACAGAAGAGAGAGAAGAAGAGACAGAGACAGAGAGAGAGAAGAGAGATGAGAGAGAGACGAGACAGAGACAGACAGAGACAGAAGAGAGAGGAGAAGAGAGATAGAGAAGAAGAGAGAGAGAGAGAGAGAAGAGGAGAGAGAGAGAGAGAGAAGAGAGAGAGAGAGAGAGAGAGAAGAGAGAGAGAGAAGAGAGAGAGAGAGAGAGAGAGAAGAGAGAATGAGAGAGAAGAGAGAGACAAAGACAGAAGCAGCAAAGCAGATTTAAACAGCAACAGCACAATCAAATAAATCATCCTCATGATCATGACACATCACTGAAGCAAAGCAGTAACCAGCTCAGCAGCAATTCAAATTAATCATCATCATCATCATCATCATCATCGCATCATCATCATCACCACCATCATCACCACCACCACCACCACATCCACACCACCACCCCACATCATCATCATCCCACACACAAGGTATCATTTTTCTCCTGGTTGTGTTCCATGTAACATGAAGGGTGTGATTGTCAGGGTGTGGTCTGCAGTAGTCGGCCATGAGACTATCAAGGACGTCTATCATGGACGTCTATCATGGACGTCTGTCATGGACGTCTGTCATGGACGTCTATCATGGACGTCTATCATGGATGTCTGTCATGGACGTCTGTCATGGACGTCTATCATGGACGTCTGTCATGGACGTCTGTCAAGGACGTCTATCATGGACGTCTATCATGGACGTCTGTCATGGACGTCTGTCATGGACGTCTATCATGGACGTCTATCATGGACGTCTATCACGGACGTCTATCATGGACGTCTATCATGGACGTCTGTCATGGACGTCTGTCATGGACGTCTGTCATGGACGTCTATCAAGGACGCCTATCATGGACGCCTATCATGAACGTCTGTCATGGACGTCTGTCATGGAGTCTGTCATGGACGTCTGTCATGGACGTCTGTCATGGACGTCTGTCATGGACGTCTGTCATGGACGTCTGTCATGGAGTCTGTCATGGACGTCTGTCATGGACGTCTATCATGGACGTTTATCATGAACGTCTATCATGGACGTCAATCAATCAACAACGTTTATCAATCAGCAACGTCTATCAACATGAAATGGAATGACGAAGATTTAAAAAAAAAAAAAAAAAAAAAGACACACAAAAAAGACTATGCTTGAAACGTATGAAGCGAAACTCTCCCCTTCCCCCCCCCCCCCCCCCCCCCCCCCCTCCACCCTATCTCCCCCCCCCCCCCCCCGACTCAACCAACACACATCAAAACCAAAAAATAAATCCCCAAACAAAATAAAGCAAAACGAAGCAATATACCTCTGATCCTCCTCCCCCCTCCCCTTCGAACTCCCCCCCCCCCCCTCTTTGGCCAACAACAACAAACAAGAAAAAAATATATGAGATAAACAGAAAAAAAATTATAGAAAGAAAAAAGTTAACAGAAGCCCGCCCCCCCCCCCCTCCCTCAATGGGAAAAGAAACCCCAACCCAAAGATTTTTTTGAAGCGACAAAATATGAATATATACTATCCATGCCTTTAATGATATAGAGAACTGGAGGGAACATGGAAAGGCACCATTGTATTTATTTTATATAGACTGTATTATATTCTTTATATAGTTGTGTCGATATGCCCATTTCCCCAGTAAAGTTATTGCGGCAAAAAACCCCTACAAATAAACACACACAAAAAAACAACCCAAACCCAAACAAAACCAACCAAAACTCTCAGCAGCATAATCATTCCTAGAGCAGCGCTAGTTTTCAACAGTAAATTAGGCTGATAAAAGGCAATGAATGAAATAAGCGCACGAATAAATCTTTTTTTAAAAATTTTACTTTATCTTAATTCTTTTCTTTTATTTCGAGGATAATTCAATCAATCAGCCAATCAATTATTCATACAACCAACCAACCAACCAACTCACCAATCAAGTCACTCACTCGGCTCATTCAATCAATCCAATAGTTTATCAATCGATCAATCAATCAATCATTGATGAAGTGATAAAACAACCAATGGTTGAATCATCGATGGATAAAAAACCAATCGATCAGTCAGTTTATCCAATGTTCAATCACTGAAGCACTCAACTAGTATAGTTTATAGGCAATCAATCCATATCCTGATGCAGAACAACAACAAGAAGAAAAACAAGAAGAACAAACCACACAGACTCACAAAAAACACGAACAGCAAAATATCCAAACAAAAAAAAAAAAACACCCCAAAGAACAAAGCAAAAGAAGAAACAATACCCATGGCAGTTAATTATATATACATATATATACTTCTCTCCCTTTTCACAAACAAATAAATAAATAGATTAATCTCTTTTGAAAGCGACATGACTATAAATAACAGCCTAATAATAGTCCAGCGTATACTTGTTCTTCTCAAGGCGTTTGGAACACCAAATGACGAAAAACTTCTTTCAGTGACGTCATTGTTGAATGATTCATCACATGAAATCGTAATCTCCCACCCGTTTGACGATGCGCCCATCCCCGATCAGGTTGGACAGTGTCTGCATGCAGCTTTTCAGTTCCGAAACGTTGATATAGCATCCCTGAAACACATACACACACACGCACGCATGTATACACGTTCAACATAGCAAAGTGATAACATACACACATATATAAATATTTACATACATATATATATATATATATATATATATATATATATATATATATATATATATATATATATATATATATATGTCCTCAGACAGCGCAGACTCAGATGGCTCGGTCACGTGCGAAGGATGGACGCATTCCTAAAGATCTCCTCTATGGTGAACTTGCCTCCGGCAAGAGGAAGCACTGGCCGCCCCCAACTGCGCTACAAAGACGTCTGCAAGCGTGACATGAAAGCCCTGGACATCATCAACACAGAGAAACTGGGAGGGGGTAGCAGCTGACCGCAGCAAATAGCGCAGTGTTCTCCACAAACAGCTGAAGTGTGGTGAAGAAAAGATCCACACCGCAGCAAACGAAAAGAGAGCCAAGCGGAAGGCATGTGCTCCAGCCACCTCAACAAGCCACATCTGCATCAGATGCAACAGAGACTGCCACTCCCGCATCGGACTGACCAGCCACAGCCGGCGTTGTCGCTGAACAAATGACCTGTCTTTTGGCGCGAATTCCATAGTCGACACCGACTGACGGAGGCCTACATATATATATATATATATATATATATATATATATATATATATATATATATATATATATATATATATATAAGGTAAAGAATTTGACTTTATGACCTTGATTGTTCAACGTAAGCTCTCTCTCTCTCTCTCTCTCTCTGATGTCTCAGTATGACGCTTAAGTAAAAAAAAAAAAAAAAATCAAAACAAAGACAAAGTTTGTAAAAATATCAAAACAAAGTTTCACAATGACGTATAATGAAATTTGATGTCATACCATCACGTCATCGCAATAAAACACCCCCTGAGGAAGGAGAAAGCCAAAATATTGGGGAACCATTATATGCTGGTTGTTTTACTTTCACTGTGTTATACATACATACATACATACATACATACATACTATATATATATATATATATATATATATATATATATATATATATATATATATATATATATATATATATAAGGTAAAGGTGACCCATAACCTAGGCGGTCGTAGGGGAGCGAGGCATCAGAGACCTCAGCTTCTCTAGGGGCCAGCATGTTGAGGGTGGCGCCCATCTCCTCTCCCTCACTGCTTTATCTTCTCTGACCCTAAGGAGGGCAGGTGTCCATTTACAGCATCTATCTATCTATCTATCTATCTATCTATCTATCTATCTATCTATCTATCTATCTATCTATCTATATCTATCTATCTATATCTATCTATCTATATCTATCTATATATCTATCTATATATCTATATATACATCTCTCTTAATTTAGTCCTCCAAGAAAGAAATGATGAATCATGGATCTAATCAAACTGTTTCAATTGAGTGAACTATTTTTTTTGTGTGTGTGTGTCTTCATTTTAACGTCTATCCACTAAAAACTGATTTTACACAGACAGTAATAGTTTCGTGTTGTGTCCAATAAGTCTCTAGATCTATTTGACTTTATGACAGTAACAAGCGTTTAGTGTGACTCTTCCTCCTTACCTCAATTCTCATCTCCCTCCCCCCCCCCCCCTCCCCACCCCCTTTTACACACACATACACAGGCGCGCGAGCGCGTGGGCAAGCAAACATTTGTCTGCTTACACATGCACACAGAAACACACGCTTGCACGCGCACGCCAGCATTAGTCTGCTTACGCATTCGTATGCTTTCTCAAACTAGATCTAATTTGTTTTCCTGGACAATGCTAAAAAGCATTAGGCCCAATCGTAATTAATGTTGAAACCACACATTCTGAACCATTTCTCTCTCTCTCTCTCTCTCTCTCTCTCTCTCTCCTCTCTCTCTCTCTCTCTCTCTCTCTCTGTCTCTGTCTGTCTTCTGTCTGTCTCTGTCTCTGTCTGTCTCTCACCTGCAAATGCCTCTCCTGTCCACTCTGGTACGCGAAGGCCCCCCGCCCGTGAGCGAACCGTCGGTTATTGTAGGAAACCATGTCACCGGGCCTGAGGCGGTAGAACATCTGAACACAGCCACACACTCAACAGTAATCCTGATGGAAGAAGCCTTACGTAATACATTTTGCCT
>CM060338.1:23359923-23377423 GCA_030674155.1 Stramonita haemastoma | reverse complement strand
AGAAGAAGAGAAGAAGAAGAAGAAGAAGAAGAAAGAAGAAGAAAAGAAGAGAGAAGAGAGAAGAAGAAGAAGATTGCAAAGAAGAAAATTTGTGAAGAAGATTTGTGAAGAAGAACAAAAGAACAAAACCAAACCACCCCCTCCCCCTCCGAAAAAACAACAAAAAAGGACATACTTGAGGCAGAAGAGAGCCTGCATTCCAGGGGGAGAGGAGTAATACACCAGGTCTTGGTGCAGCTTCAGCTCGTCTGTGGAGTAGCCTGCGTTGATGGGCACTGGGCTGGATTTCACGTCCTCGATCTGTCAAAAGTCAAAGTCAAAAACACAAAGTCAATGTTACAACACACACCCTGGATTTGACGTCTCGATCTGCCAAAAGTCAAAGTCAAAAACACAAAGTCAATGTTACAACACACCCTGGATTTGACGTCCTCGATCTGCCAAAAGTCAAAGTCAAAACATAAAGTCAAGTTACAATACACCCTGGATTTGACGTCCTCGATCTGTCAAAAGTCAAAGTCAAACACATAAAGTCAAAGTTACATACACCCTGGATTGACGTCCTCGATCTGCCAAAAGTCAAAGTCAAAAACAAAAGTCAATGTTACAACACACACCCTGGATTTGACGTCCTCGATCTGCCAAACGTCAAAGTCAAACACATAAAGTCAAAGTTACAATACACCCTGGATTTGACGTCCTCGATCTGTCAAAGTCAAAGTCAAACACACAAAGTCAAAGTTACAACACACACCTTACACTTACAACACACTGCCCCCCCCCCCCCTCTCCTCCGCAATCCTCAACTCTTGAGTATGAGCGCTTTGATTTGTGTGCTCTACCAGTATCACGCTATATATATTCCATATATTATTATTAAGATTATGATTATGATTACTATTATTATTATTATTATTTGAAGCTGGTAGTTTCCTATGGATTAACATTTTGAAAACACTTTCGACACGGAGGAAATATGTATGAATTTTAATTTAATTCAATTTAATGTATTTATTCATTACTATCATTAATATTATTATTATTATCATTATTATTATTATATTTTAATTAATTAATTAATTTATTATTATTTATTATTTTATTATTATTATGATATGATGATGATGATGATTTCATTATTATTTATTATTATTATTATTTTTAAAAAAAACTGAACTCTTTTACAGTAATGACAGTAAGTCAGAAGAAGAGAAGAAGGAGAGGGAGAAGAAGAGGGGAGGTGGAGAAAGGAAAAAGAAAGAGAAGAATAGGGGGAAGGAAGAATAAAAAGAAAAGAAACTAGCTTTAAAATGGCAATCAATGGTGGGGTCTGACTCGTGCAGCACACTTGTACTTGCGAGGGCCTGGCGCAGTTGCTTCAAAAATTGTATGTTTTTGGGGGTGGCCCGAGGCGCCGAAGTTAAAATCCTGTTCCACTTTTCGTAAGAGTAGGCCATTGTGTGCTGGTGGGAACAGATGACAATATTTACACAACTGCATACACACGGGGACTGGATGAAAAAAGCACATGAGTGTTTATCCCATTATTCTCGAAAAAAAGAAAAAAAAAGTGCGATGGCTTGCTGCCACAGTCCCTAAACCGGATAATTCCGCTGGGACTCTAATATTAATCTCAAAACAAACAAAATTGAAATGTCAGAACTCACAAAGCCGTAGATGGTTGGTACCACACTCCGGGTTATTCTCTCGCAGACCTGAAAAAGAAAAAAAACCCAGCAGATAATAAACAGGTAAGCCATTGACAAGGAGAAGTATTCATGTTTTGTTGTTGTTGTGCTGCTGCTGCTGCTGCTGCTGCTTGCTGCTGGATGATGATATAAAATGAGATGATGATATGATGATATAATAAAATTGATGAACGATGTAAAAGACGACATTATGGTCGTTTACATCGTAGAAGTAGTCGTCATCGTCGCCATCGTTGTCCTGATCATCGTGATCATAACGACTAGACTAGTAACCACTTCCACAACCCGTACCAACATCTCGATCTTCACCTCTTCCACCCCTTCCATCCCACCGCACCCCTTCATCCTTACCTCTGCCACCCTTCCATCATCCCTTTCACCTCTTCCACCCCCCACTTCCTTCATCTCACACCTCCACTCCTTTCACCTCTTCCACCCCCCTTCCATCATCCCTTTCACCTCTTCCACGTAACCACCCCTTCCATCATCTCTTTCACTACCAGCAGGAAAATGTGAAAACAAACTGACAAGAAACTTCTCTCATTCGGGTTAAGATTTTTTCGTGAGCGCACGCGCGCGCGTGCGCGCGCACACACACACACACACACACACACACACACACACACACACACACACACACACACACACACACACACAGGGATTTTTTGCAACCAAATAATTCAAACGAAAGTAGCATGTTACAACTACAGTAGTAGTGGCACTCATCAGTCTTGGAAGACTATGGAGTTGCGCTCTAGTCTTTAGAGCGCAAAGCCTGGGCAAGTATGTATGGAGGGCAAGCTGTTACCCATGCAGCAGACCCCCCCTCTCCACGGCACTGGAATGATCCATGGAAGGGCATTGACCGATACGAATGGTTCCAGTACCGTCGCAGGAGCCACCAGAACGTTGCATATACCGATCCGCTCTGGGACTCCCAACTCCCCGATTTTTCCTCAGGGATGGTGTCTAAACACAACACCTGTGTGCATGCTGGTTTGTTATAATTTTGTCATCCGCTCCTACCGGCACACGATGGCCTACTCTTCCGAAAGGTGGAACGGGGTTTTAACTGTGCGCAAGATTTCTGCGTGCATTCACACACGGGGCCTCGGTTTCGAGTCTCATCCGAATGACTTTGACATTCAGTTCGATTTTTTCGTCAAACTGGGAAGAAAGGGCGAGGCTGGGTACGAACCCAGAAACTCACGATTTACATATTGGCAGGCGAGCGTCTTAATCATCCTGCCACCGTCCTTCCTTACAACTACAAAATTGATAATATTTATGTCATTGATTACTGAAAATGTGAAAACTCGGAAAAACACACACTGGATAATCATGACCATTATCGTCATTAGTGTCGTTGTTACCACCACCACCACCACCACCACCACCACCACCACCATCACCATCATCATCCATCACCACCACCACCACACCACCACCACCATGGATATTGTTGATGACATCATTGCTCGTCAGTTGACACTTTTTGACGAGAGTGTGTTAGTATATTTGCCAGCGTGTCCGCGTCCCAGACTGACCTTTCTGCCCATGCCAGGTTCTGTGGGTAGTCCTTTGACCAGACAGATTCCTCTCTCGTTCAGAATGGTCATCCACCTGGAAAAAAGAAGGAAGAAAATGAACTATTTCATTGATGAATAAATGAATAAAGAGATACATAAAGAAGAACAGAGGAGAAAAAAAAGAAAAGAAAAAAGAAAGAAGAAAGAAAGAAAGAAAGAAAAAGAGGAGAGAGAGAGAGAGAGAGAGAGAGAGAGAGAGAGAGGAGAGAGAGAGAGAAGAGAGAGAGAGAGAGAGAGAGAAAGAAAAGAAAAGAAAAGTAAGAAAGAAAGAAGGAAAGAAAGAAAGAAAGGAAGAAAGAAAAAAGAAAAGAGAGAAAGAAAAAAAAAGAAAGAAAAACAAGAAAGAAAAAATATGGTAAACAAAGAAAGAAAACCCGAAGTTCATATCTCATACGAATGGCCTTGTACCTGCTAAGATTAAACAAAGCAAACAGAAGATAGCTAGATCCCTAGATAGATAAACAGACAGTACCCCCCCCCCCCCCATATCTGTCTCATTCAATATTGTCATCTGCCTGCCAAGATACAACCAGCCAACCAATCAACCAATAAGTCAATTAGTTGACCAAGCAAGCAAGCAAGCAATCAATCAACAAATCACACGTTCTTTCGCTCACTCACCCAATCAATGAAACAATCAATCAAGTAATCTTGTTTCAGCTCTAGCTATTGTTGAAAAAAACATGTTCATGCATCTGATGTCAGGATAAATTTGATGGGCTAAAAAAAGAGAAAGATATTCAGACTGATGCTAGTCTTTCATTATTATCCCGAACACTGAGTATGGCGACTCGACTTCAAAACGCATTTTACGTACCGGAGAAGACCATGGTCACTTTCCATCACTTCCTCATACGTCACTTCCGGTATTGTCGTCTGTAAAGAAAGGTACAAAAATTGTTTGAGACTGTTCGAAGATGTGTACATTATTTTCCTCACAGAAAAAACAACAAAAATCCAAAATTTTTTTTATCAAATCCTTTATTTCACTTATTTGGGTACAGGGAAATGCATACACGAAAACCATCCAAATATCATCAGCAAAACGAGATTGCCATCACTTTAAACAACCAGCCACAGTAATTTTACCTTGATCCAACAACACACATCCCCCTCCCCCCACCACACAACACACAAACACCAGACACACGAGCACACAGACAGCAGTACACAAAAACTCAACAACGTTAAAAATACCCATCTGCAAAATATAAAGTTTTGACAAATAAAAATCAGCCTCGCTCTTTAATACAGCGTTAATATTTGCTACTAAATACAGCTTAAATCAACTTTGCTACTAATACGGCACAATATCAACTTTGCTATTTAATACAGCTTAATATGAAACTTTGCTACTTAATACAGCTTAATATCAACTTTTCTCCCTTTAATACAGCTTAATATCAACCTTGCCACTTAATAAAGCTTAATATCAACTTTGCTATTTAATACAAGCTTAATATAACTTGCTACTTAATACGCTTAATATCAACTTTGCTACTTAATACAGCTTAATATGAACCTTGCTACTTAATACAGCTTAAATGCTTTTATAGACCAAAGAAAACATAGCCCCCCCCAAAAAAAACCCCGTTCAGATAAAAAAAAACAAAAAACGCTTGCATTGTACACCCCTTCACCCAAAAAAAAACCCAAAAAAAAAAAACAAAAGAAAAAAAAAGAAAGGAAAGAAGGCTGGAAAAAGAAGCTGAAGACTCACGTCTGTGGAATAACGCATCTGCATGGTTTCTCTCAGTTCCTTCATGGACTCTGGGGAGTAGCAATGGTATTTCAGGAACTTGAGGGGGAACACCCCGTGTGGTTGCTCTCGTTTTTCCACTGTACCACAAGACACCCCTCCCCTGCAAAGTGACAACGTCCACTGTTACTACTACTACTACTACTATTGCTACTACTACTACTACTACTACTACTACTACTACTACTACTACTACTACTACTACTAGTACTACTATTACTAACTAGTACTTACTACCACTAAATACTACTACTACTACTACTACTACTACTACTACTACTACTACTACTACTACTACTACTACTACTGTTACTACTACTACTGCTACTAACTACTACTACTACTACTACTATGGACTGAAGCTAAGCTCAAAGGTTGGCTGAGTCAGTTATTGATGTCGTCAGGTGATTGCCAAGGCCCTACACTAAAATGTTGTTATAATTATTGTAAAATGTTGTGTTGAAATTGCCTTCAGCTAGTCAAGTCTAGTCAAGTCAAGTCAAAAACTTTTTAATCATCCCTAAAGGGCAATTACTATGACAAGCTCTTAACATAACAGCCTGCTCTCTCCTTTTACTATGACAAGCTCTTAACATAACAGCCTGCTCTCACCTTTCACTATGACAACTCTTACATAGAACACCTTGCTTTCTCTTTTTCCACTGGACCACAAAACACCCTCCCCTCAAATGACAACGCTTTAACATAACAACCTGCTCTCCTCTGCTCTATGCATGCTCTAACTATACACTAGCCTTCTCTACTCCTTATCTACTATGACACTCTAACATACAACTGCTTTCTTCTTTTACTATGTACTAAGCTCTTACTTAACACCTACTCTCTATCTTTTACTATACACACTCTATAACTAACAACTCTTCTCTTTCTTTACTATACACCTTTATACATACACAACTCTTCTACTTTTTACGATGACAAGCTACTTTAGCATAAAGCTTGTCATTATTTGTTACTCATGACAAGTTTATAATTATTAAGTGCTTTAGATGTTTCACTATGACAAGTCTAGTACACATAAAAACCTGTATCTCCACAATTACTAGACAAGCTCTTAACATAACAACCTGCTATCTCCCTTTTACTATGACAAGCTCTAAACATAACACCTGCTTCTACCTTTTACTAGACAAGCTCTTAACATAACAACCTGCTCTCTACCTTTTACTACGACAAGCTCTAACATAACAGCCAGTCTCTCCTTTTACTATCGACAAGCTCTTAACATAACAACTTGCTCTCTCCTTTTACTATGACAAGCTCTTAACATTAACAACTTGCTCTCTCCTTTTTACTATGACAAGCTCTTAACAAACAACCTGCTTCTACTTTAAAAGAGAAAAAAAATCCTCTGAAGTCGAAGAATGGTGCCTATATGGCGAGATATTTGAAAACAGTCATACACACAAACTTCTCATTCAGTATGAGATTTCAATCTCACAGTGATTCCTGTATGGGATGAGTGAATGCATCACTCCAGCTTCTAGTTATTGTGTTTAATCTTTAGAAATTGGGCGTAGATTTCAGAATGAAAAAAAAAGTGTTTAAAATGAAATTATCTGAAACAATCTCCTTGGTTTTTTATTTTCAAAATTCTAATTTTCTGCTAAACGCACACGCTACATTCAGATACAAGTGTCTTGTAGTTCTTGAAGAATGGTGTGGCAGTAAGCAAGGGAGATAATTTTCTTTCGTCAGCCGAAAATCAAGGTATATAATCTTAGTTTCCATTGCAACCCACCCTTGCCATATGATAGTCCTTAAATTGGATAAACTCTGAGGGATAGAATGGATGACCTAGTGGTTAGAGCGATAACTCGCAATCTGACTGTGCGGGTTTGAAACCACCAAAGAGTCACCTGTTTAAAAAAAAAAAATTTAAAATTATTTTATTTATCTATTTTCTTCTTTTATATCGAGGATAATGGGATCAACACTCTTGTGGTTTTTGTTGTTGTTTTTTTTACATCCAGTCCCGTGTGTATGCAGTTTTGTAAATGTCATCTGTTCCCACCGGCACACGATGGCCTACTCTTACGAAAAGTGGAACAGCATTTAACGTGTGCGCAAGATGTTCTGCGTGCGTTCACACATAGGGCCTCGGTTTATAGTCTCATCTATAGGACTTTTTTGGAGAGTGGAGTCAGCACTGATGTTAACTCCAGGAGAAAAATCTCATCGAACGGGAATCGAACCCGGGTCGTCAAATTGCGAGCGCAATGTTCTGACCACTAGGCTATCCCGTCCCCAGCTGTGCGAGCTATGTGTGAGTGTGTGGATGCATGGGCATACTGGTGCGCACAGGAGTGTTTGAGAATTTATTTCGGTGAGTTGATAACTGGCTGAAGTATTGCTGATTTGTGGGTGCTTTTTATATTGTGATGGGTGCGAGCTGATGTTTGAATACTATGTTGTGGTATTTTTTTGTGATATTATCTTGACATGTTTACTGTTTTTATGCGTGGCTCGTATCCCGCCTGAATTTCTGAGATAATAAAGTATTGGAATTGGAATTGGAATTTGATAAGAAATTCCGGTATTCATCCTGAAATAGCAGGTTACAAAAAGCAAGTAGGGGTCAACCTAACCGTTTTTCAAACAGTGACCTACTGGTGAAATGATTCACTGGTTTTTCGTTTAATCAATCTATTGACTCGAATCTTTTACCATCATCCATGGCAGAGGACACCACGAGGTCAGAGGGTATCTGGTCATAGGCCATTTTGGGTTGACCGTTGCCGTCAAACTTGCAGTCCGGGCAGAAACAGGTGTGCCTCAACCACAGGCTGTGATACCTGTGATATTAGGAACTGTGTCATAAAATAGAAACAGGTGTGCCTTAACCACAGACTGTGATATTAGGAACTGTGTCATAAAATAGAAACAGGTGTGCCTTAACCACAGGCTGTGATACCTGTGATATTAGGAACTGTGTCATAAAATAGAAACAGGTGTGCCTTAACCACAGGCTGTGATACCTGTGATATTAGGAACTGTGTCATGAATAGAAACAGGTGTGCCTCAGCCACAGGCTGTGATACCTGTGATATTAGGAACTGGTCATGAATAGAAACAGGTGTGCCTCAGCCACAGGCTGTGATACCTGTGATATTAGGAACTGTGTCATGAATAGAAACAGGTGTGCCTCAGCCACAGGCTGTGATACCTGTGATATTAGGAACTGTCAGTTTAATCCTAAGTTGTGACACACATGAAAATTAAAAATGGGCATGTTTCAGCCATGACATAGTCTGTGTAATAGGCCTACATCCCAAACAGATGTACTTTCAATACTACCCCCCCTCCCTTACCAAAAAAACCCCATCACTTGGAAATATCGATTATTCATAGTGTTTAGCTATTGTCACCACCACCACCACTACCACCGCCATCCTCCTCCTCCTCATCACCATCACCACTACACCCCCTCTCCTATCATAATCATCACCACGACCATCATACGACGACGACAACGACCACCACCACCTTCATCATCATCATCATCATCATCATCATCATCATCATCATCATCATCATCATCATCACCCACATTATCACTGCCATAAACCACTTCCACCTCTAACACCTTCACCACCACCACCACCATTGTGGTCGACATCATTACCACCACCACCACCATCACCATCATCGTCGTCATTATCATTTGTATAAAAACAAGATGAAATATTTTAAAAGAGAAATTGGGATGTTTTGACACACAGAGAAAAAAGAGACAGATGCAAAAGCTGATCGCTGATTGGTTACCGTGAGACTTTCCCATCCTCCCACGTGACTTCCACGTGCTTGCCGTTCTCCACCACAGCGAGGCTCTTGACGTTATATCCGGTCACGTGAGGGATCTGAGGAAAAGCCAGATATAGGATCCAATTAGCTTAAAAACTGCAGTGGACTGACTCAATGGGCATCCAAATTTAACGTTGGCAGTCACCCACCATCGTTCACATAGTACATACAAGTCCTTTTCACACAATACTCTAGATGGCTGTCATGATTCCCGGGAACAGGTTAGACAGGCAAGGTGACAGGACTAAAACAAAGAGGAGAGAGAGAGAGAGAGAGAGAGAGAGAGGAGAGAGAGAGAGAGAGAGAGAGAGAGAGAGGAGAGAGGAGGAGAGAGAGAGAGAGGAGGGAGGGAGAGGAGGGGGGGGGGGGGGGGGGAGGGAGGGGGAGATATGGGGAAGAGAGTGGAACAGACGGACAGACAGACAGACGCACTCACCGCTATGTCACCATTCTGTCAACATTCATATGGGAGGGAGAATGGACTGGGATGGGTGGGGGTGGGTAGCACCGGTAGACAAGACAAACAGACATGCAAACAAACGAACAGACATGAAGACAGACAAACAGACATGCAAACAAACAGGCATGAAGACAGAAAACACACAAACAGATATGCATACAGACATGCAGACAGACCGACATGCAGTCAGACACACAGACAGACAGACGCACTGACCGTTCTCTCGTCATAGGCCCCTCTTTCTGTGGCAACATTCAGATGGGATGGGGGCTGTACCGCCTGACGTACGTCCGACATCGTCGTTCCTGACAACAGTCATATTATTATTATTATTATAATTATAATATTATTATTATTATTATTATTATTATTGTTGTTGTTGTTATTATTGTTGTGTTATTATTATTATTATTATTATTATTATTATTATTATTATTATTATTCATCGTCGTCATCGTCATCATCATCATCACATCCATGATCATGATGATGATGATGATCATCATCGTCGTCGTCGTCGTCATAATCGTCGTCGTCATCAGCATCATCGCCATCGTTGTCGTCGTCGTCGTCATCATCATCATCGTTGTCGTAGTCATCGTCATCATTTTTATATCATCATCATCATCATGATGATCATCATCTTCTTCTATTTCATCATCATAATGTTTTATTTTATCACCACCACCACCACCACCACCACCACCACCACCACCACCACCACCACCACCACCACAATGATATTTTATTTCGTCGTCGTCGTCGTCACCACCACCACCACCACCACCACCACCACCACCACCACCACCACCACCACCATCATCATCATCATCATCATCATCACATCATCATCATGTCTTTATTTTCTTTATTCTGAATACATTTCTTGTCACCTTTAAATAAACATTGAAGAGGATAAATACAAACGACCATTCTGTGTCAGTCCTATGTCACACACACAGTGACCACCTCCCTTTGCTCACCTACTTACTATACCAGTCTTTCCCAATGGGCTATGTTCAATGCTCCTGATGTTTGGAAAGTGATTACGTCAACAGTTATTAGAAAAAAAAGTAAAAGGGAAAGGTGTCCCATAACCTTTGTGGTGGGTCGTAGGGAGCGAGGCGTCAAAGACCTCAGCTTCTCTTGAAGCCAACACATTGAGAGCGGGGCCCATCTCCTCTCCCTTGCTGCGTTACCTTCCCTGACCCTAAAGAGGGCAGGTGTCTATTTATAGCTGGGAGAACTGGGTAACTGTACAGAAGCCAAGGCGCGTAAAAGGTCACCCATCCACTTGGTAACCACGCTAAGTGCTGCTTAACTTTAGCTTTTGGAAAACGAGTGCCCTGACCACTATATCCATATATTTCTCTCGTCCACGGGGAAAAAGATGACCACTGCCCTAATGTTACTCTATGCTACTTCCAGTCGCGGCAGATTTCTCTTTCCCTGAAAATCGGGGTTGTTCTCCCTGCGGGAGAGTGCGTCGCGTCGAGTCGCCACAAGCTGAGCAGCGCCACCCGTTTTCTAAAAATCTAATCTAAATTTCCTGTTTGCAGGTTATATCTATTTATTCATTTATTTATCTATTTACTTATCATTTTATATAGAGGATAATGGAATAAGCACTCATTGCTTTTTTACTTCCAGTCCATGTGTGTATGCAGTTTTTATAAAACTTGTCAACTGTCATTGTTTCCTTACAAGAGTGGCTTTTTTCTACATTTTTGCCCCGGGGAGGGGGAGTTCAGGTTCAAATGAGGATCGAACACGCAGCTTGCAGCTTAAAAGGCAGGAGGTAGGTGCGTTACCTGTAGACCACGGGTAAAGTAGATGTATGTCATATTTTGCAAAACTGTACACAACAGTTTTGGAATAAAAAGAAGAAAAGAAGTATATTCCTGGTGACGCCAAGCCACGCCATGAGCAGCCCACTCCCTTTCCAAACCAGTTGGTCCATTGTTGAAAGACAACAGGACTTGGCAGCACGAAGCCCTGGGAAATGCAATTATTATTCGGAATGAATATCACAGCGTAGGATTCTATAGCTGTAATAGCAGTGACTTTGATCCAATGTATAGCTGAATGGGAGCGCATTCACTTTCCAGTCCATGAATGAATGAATCCTGTCCTTCACCACACCCACACACACACACACACATTCACACCCACAGACACACACATACACACACACACACACACACGCAAACACACACACACACACACACCACACACACACACACACACACACACACACACACACACACACACGCACACGACACAACATAACATACACACAGACACACAGGCACAAACACACACACAGCACATAGACACACACACAACACACACGCACCACACACACACACACACACACACACACACACACACACACACACACACACAACACACACACACACACACACACATTCGATCCTTTCAGTGTCTACTTGATCAATAACCGCCTCAGAATACAAAGGCCATAAGCTGACACAAATCATGGAAATGCAAGGGACACAGAAACTGTATATTGAACAGCTTCATGAAGCCTATGACCAAACATTTTTCCTTCAAAAGATATTTTACAGCTTGATATTAAGATTGAATAAAACCCCATACAACCTTAATCATTCTATACTCGAGACTGCGCATTAAAGTATTCTACAAAGCTTGAAATTATGTGTGTGAAATGACCTGCAATTGAAAGCTTTGGGTAACAACACTCTTAAACTTGACATTTTTAATAGGAAACTCTCTTTTCAGAATAAAAAAGCTCTCTGCAACTTGAAATTGCGGAAGAAAAAGCCATTAAAATTAAGTAACAGAATAAATTAAAAAAAAAAACAAGCTCTGAAACTTGACATCATAGATTACGCGCCGTCTAAAACTTGGAACTGTGGAATAAAGATCCACTCAACACTTACGGTAACAGAATAAAAAAGGCGCCCAAATTTTGAAAATATGGAAGAAAAAGCTCCCCCAACTTAACTAAGGAATAAGAAGACCCTTTGTGACGTAAAATTATGTACTATACAGCCCCCTGAAAGTACAAACATTATAAAGAAAAAAACCCTGTAATTTATGAAATGAAAAGCACTTTGTAGCTCAAAATTACGGAATAAAAAGCCATCTGAAGCTAAAAAATTACAGAATTAAAGACCCCCTTGAAACTATACAATTACAGAATAAACAGCCTTCTGAAACTCAAAATTAAAAACAAAACAAAACCACCTTTACTTCACAAGACTAGATTCGAACCCTCGACTTCATGGACCCATGGGATTGAAGTCGTACATTTCAACCATTCAGCTATAGTGTCTGTTGACCAAAAATTTCTAATTGCATACAGTTTTGATGACTGAAGAATGTGGCAAAGCACAACTGGACCATGACAATTATCTGAAGCAGAAATCTGGAGGGCACTGGGGAAACTAAAAAGTGGAAAAGCTTCAGGTCCTGATGGCTTGTCCTCTGATTTCTTTTGCATGCCCCTGATGTTCTCATAAAGTTTCTCCTCCCTTTGTTCAATAAAGTCTCCTCATCTGGACAATACCCTGAGAGTTTGACACAAGGACTGATTTTTTTCCCTTACATAAGAAAGGCAATGCCGCAAATGTGGACAATTAGAGAGCAAAAAATCCCCTTTGAACGTTATCAGTAAAATGTGCAGAATAGTCATAAAAAAAAGACTTGAAGAAGTTTTGTGAGAATCATGACATGACCTCAGAGGCAGAAGCTGGGTTTGGGATGGGTTATAGCACAACTGTTAATGTCTTTACTCTTCACAGTCCTGTCCAGAAATATCTCGTAAAGCAAGGAGGTCGATTTTATACTCCTTTTTGTGGATTTCTGTAGAGCTGTTGATTGTTTAGGTAGAGGAAAGTTGTGTTTGTTATTGCTTAAAGCTGTTTATGGGAAAACGAATTTTGGTGCTGTAAAGTGAGTATGAAAGGGTGAAAGCCCCTGTTAAAGTCGGTAACAAAAGATCACAGAGACTTTGGTTGCTTACCTGAGTAAGACAGGGGTGTATTCTTAGCCCTTTTTTTTTTTTGCTTTCATACTTTTTTTTTTTCAAAAATCGCTGTTTGATTGAATTTGTGTGGTACTGGTGGCATAGATTGATTAAAAAACCTGCTTAGCCTGTTTCTTTTAATAAATGTAGAAGACATTACTTTGGTGTCAGATTCTGTTGGTGATTTACAAAACAAAAATTAATTTTCTTGAAATATTCTCCTCCAAATGAGGTCAAGGTTAACATGGACAAAAATAAAAGTAGTGGTTTTCAAAAATAGTGGATTTAAAAAAAAGGAAGAGGTCAAAATGGTCTATGCTGGCAAACAAATCGTGACAGAAGCCTGTTACAATTATCTAGGAATTATGTTTGGATTCACTTTGAGTTGGCCACATTGTACTGATCACTTATCTCGCAAAGCTCTCAGAACAGTTGCAGGGATTTAAAAGATTGCATTTCAGGCTTAGAATCCTGCCGGTCACTACTGAGTTCAGAGTTTTTGACACAAATTCTGTTGCATGGTTCTGAAATTTAGGATGTAAAGCTGACAACATTGAAAAGGTGCATATCAAAATTTGTAAAATGATTTTAAGTGTTGGCAGAGATATGAAGAATAGCATTGCTTTGGGTGAATGTGAGTAGATACCCAGTATACATTGATACTTTTACACGAATGATTAAATACTGGATCAGACTTCTTGCCATGCCTGAGAACAGATATCCAAGGGAGTGTAACTTCATGTTGCTCAAGCATGATTATATGGGCAGAAGAAACTGGGTAACTCACATCAGATCTATGTTATGTTCAAATGGTTTTGGATATGTATGGAAATTGCAAAATATTGGAGATGTTTCTTTGTTTATCAAAGCCAGACTTCTGGACTTATAATGCCAGAACTGGCATGACTCATTGATGTCTTGTCCAGATTATTTGAATAACCATCCTGAGATATGTAGAGCAAATTATGTAGGACTTCTGGTTTTCTTTTGAACACCGCCGTATACTCTGCTTATTAAGAAGTAACACACTGCCACTGAACGGAATTCCTCGTTATAAGAAAACACCTGTAAATCCCTATTGTGTTCAGTGTGATGGATCTGCCATTGAAGATTTGTGTCATTTTTTGTTCGTATACCCAAGATATGCAGCTTTAGGCTTTGTCCGCACCCTTTATTATTACAGTTTTCTATCAGCCTTTAAGGTTCGGATGTTGCGTTCAAATCCCTCTGACAAACTGATTGTAAACTTGGCAGTTTATGTAGTTGAATGTCTAAAGATCAGAAACATGTATTTTTCGGTGCCTGCAACAAAAGACTGTGTGTTTTCTGTATTATATCACCTCCACTGCGTCATGGCTGCTTGTCCTATTCTATGTTCATGTGGGTTTCATGGCCTGCAAAAAACTAAATAAAACCGACTTGGTTTGTTTTTATTCGATTTGACAAACACGCATAACAGCTAAAAAAACTTTTTATCTTCATTTTTCGTGTTGATTCTAGTAGGTTTCATACACACCGTGATGGCTCCGTGCGCTTGCGCGTGCGCGCGCGCGCCACAACACACACACACACAACACACACCAACCACCACCAAACCAACCCAACCCAAACCAACCCAACCCAACCCAAACCACCCCACCCCAACCCAACCCCACCACCCAATCCCACCCTATCCACCCGACCCAAACACGCTTACTCTTTGCATGCTCCAAAGGCGACGAAGAAGAGGAAGAGGAAGACGCACGGACGAGACGGGAAGTGACGGAGAGAGAAGGGCGTTTCGGGATTGATGACGCGGCCTTTCCCCATTGGCTAGCAGACGATGCCAGTTTCCTGACCAAACTCCAACGTCCCATGATGGCAGATGAGTGACAATGCGCAGACTCTAGGGTCAATCAGCAGCTGAAAATCTGGAGAAAAAAAGGACAGAAAAAATGATTGATATTAAGAAATCTTATACAGTCCAACTCCAGATGAAGTCACCTACAGATGATAGATAGATTCCAGTGAAATACAGGTTTTCCTGAAAGGAGGGAAACCAACAGAAATAATCGACCAAAAAAAAAGCAGAAAAAAAAGGCGTCAAGTTTGGTAATAAAATAAGAAAAGCATGGAGACTGAGAAGAAGAGTAGAAGCAGAAAGGAAAGGAGAGAGAGAGAAAACATCAAGGGAAAAAAGATGAATGGAGAAGGAAAGGAAGAGAATGAAGCATGAAATGGTGCAGCAATACTTCATAAAAACAACAAACCCCAAAACAAAACCAAAATCCTAACAAAACCAAACCCTAACCCCCCTCCACAAAAACAAAGACAAATACCAAACATCTAACAAAACCAAACATCCTAACAAAACCAAACAGCTAACAAAAACCAAACATCTAACAAAACCAAACATCTAACAAAAACCAAACACTAACAAAACCAAACATCTAACAAAACAAACATCTAACAAAACCAAAAACATCTAACAAAACCAAACACCTAACAAAACCAAACAAATATCTAACAAAACAAAATCAAACACCTAAAAAAACAAAACAAACACCTAACAAAACAAAACAAACACCAACAAAACAAACACCCTAACAAAACACAAACAAAATCAAAACACCTAACAAAACAAACAAAACGAAACACCTAACAAAACAAACAAAACGAAACACCTAACAAAACAAACAAAACAAACACCTACCAAAACAAACAAAAACGAAACACCTAACAAAACAAACAAAAACAAACACCTACCAAAACAAACAAAACGAAACACCTAACAAAACAAAACAAAATCAAACAACCTAACAAACACCTACCAAAACAAACAAAACCCTAACAAAACACCCCCCCCCCCACCCTACAAAAACAAAGCGAACAAACCCCTAACAAAACAAAACCCCTAATAAAAAAACAACAACCCAAAACCCCACACTATTTCAAGAACAAACTAGACAGAAACATACATGATTTAATAGAGAAAAATCAAGGATAAATAAATATATAGATGGATGATGGATGGATAGATGACTGGGCATAAAGACTGATTGACAGACAGATGAATGAGTGGACGGGCGGACAGATTGGATATTTTTTTTATATTATAATATCATAAACAACTTTGCAATCATCAGAAAAACTTGGGCAATTCTCCTCGGGAATACTTGTCGCCACAAGAACAGGGCCACTTTTTTTTTTATTTTTCTAATTATGAACATACTTCTCTCCCATAATGGGGGCATTTTTCCACCGATTTTTTTTTTCGGGACAATTTTTTACTGTCGTGGGTTATTTCACATGCACATAGAAAAATTTCCCAAGACACCCTCGTTTTATCGACTCATCCGAAAGACTTAACACCCAGACCACCACTCACGTTTAGTGGATGGAGGAAAAATTCATCTCCAGTCATGGAAATCAAACCAGCCACCTATCACTTTCTAGAAGAGGGAAGGGTTCGAATTCCATTCTAGAGGATTTTTCCCCTGGAGTTAACATCAGTACATTAGTACTGATTTCACTGCCCCCCAAATAATAAAAAAATGCAAAAAATCATCTGCAACATATGGAATAAAAGACCATTTTTTCCTTCCTTCCTTCCATCCTTCCTTCCTTACACCCTTCATTCGTTCGTTCATTCATTCATTCATTTATTCATTCATTCACTCGCTCTCTCTCTTATACTATTAAGCTGTGCTATAGAGCCTTCCACAATGCTAGCAGTAGCATATAGGCTAGCACAAAAATAACTGTCCCAGTGAAATACTCAACTTGCATAGCTTTTTCTTTATTCATTGAAAAAAGTCTAAATGGAGTGACAGACGTTAAAAGCAACGTATAATACCCAATGAGTAAAAAAGACTTTTTTTTTTATTTACACACACACACACACACACACACACACACACAACACACACACACACACACACACACACACACCACACACCACTCTTCTCCTCTCTCTCTCTCTCTCTCTCATTTTCTCACGTGGAACTTCATGGGAACGAGCTAAAAAGCACGTAGACATTGTCAATATTCGGGTCGCTTCAACGACTAACTACAAAGAGCATTTCAAAACCCGTGTACAAAACTGTGCAGACGTTAACAGCCAACCAGCAACCAAAAAAAAAAAAAATGCTGGGTTACAAAAATCAA
>CM060338.1:23342423-23352423 GCA_030674155.1 Stramonita haemastoma | reverse complement strand
AGAAATATAAGCATATCATGAGCGTTTTGTTCTGAATTATATTTATTTTTCGTGAAGTAACACTAGTATTGGTGTATAGCGAACGTAGGGGTATTTATCCTTAGTTGTTTTGTTTTGTTTTTAAACATCAATGGTTCGTGTGGAAAGGGTTTTCATTGTGTTTTGTAATACTCGGCATTGTTTTATGTTGGAATTGATATGGAAATTTTTGAGTTATGTGCGAGATAGTGCAATTAAGTGTGTTTGATGGTAAGTATGGATTGATATTGTTTTGTTATAAAATAAAAATATGCTTTATGACAGAGTCTTTCGAATGTTTTTGAATTAAACCCATTTGGATGTTGATAGTTATTATGAGGTGTTGAATGTGGATTAGATTAAGGTACATAGATATATATATTTTCCCCGAGTACTGGGTGGAATCTTTGAGTGTGAAGAGACAGGTATTTTGCCAACCTAAAAAGAATCGAGAAATAACTTTAGTTACCAGTATATGTGGAGGATTAGTAAGTATCGCCTTTTACAGGTTTCCGTTTACCACCAGTTCCTGTTCGCCACCAGTTCCTGTTTACCTCCTGTCGTCAAGTCCTACCTTGTACCTTGTCTTCGGCACGTCTTCTTTGTCTGCTTCATCTTCTCCATCGTATTGTCAGGAAAGTGATTCTTTTGGTGTGTGTTTTTGGTGTGTGTGTGTTTTTTTTATATATTCATTTTTGGACTTCAAAAACTGTGTTAGAGAAAAAGGAAAAGAGTGAGAAATACAGGACCTTAAATTAGAGTTAATATATAATATTTAGATTTGAGTGCGGTGGTATGTGGGTGCGAAAACTTGTACATTTTTTTGCGTGTGATTTTTGCATTGTTATTATTTTTGTTGTTGTTGTTTACTATATAAGATTTTTGTGAGCATGAGGAAGTGTATTATTGGTGCGTTGGTTTTGCCTTGTTATTTTTTGATTGTTGATTTTCATTATCATTGAAATTGAATAGTAAAGATTGGAAATTTCTCCTCTGTGTTCTGCGTTTGTTGTTGTCGGGAAGTTAGATAGAGTGGGTATGGGTGGGGTTTTTTCACACTCCCTTAAGGAGCGTGACAGAGAGACAGAGACAGAGAATATCAAATCAGTTTCTTTTTTTTTTTATACCGAGGATTAAGAATAACCAAGGGCTTTTTCTTGTTACATCCAGTCCCTGCCCTTATCAGGAATGATATTAAAAAGGAAAAAAAAGTAACTGCACTTCATCTTCTCCAAAATGAATAAAAACATTACAAACATAGCACACAGAACAAACAACCCCCCTCTCCCCCCAAAAAAAACCACCCCACCCAAACAAACAAAAAAAAACCAACAGCTTCACACAAACCAACGACAATAAACAGACCCCCCCCCCCCCCCCCCACACACACACACACCGCTAACTGGGGAAAAAAGCCAAATAAAAACAAAACAAAAACAACAAACGAACCACATACAAACATAAAAGTTTTGACGAACATGGAAGAAAAAGCCATTAGACAATGACCTTTCTACTAAAAAGAAAGCGGCAACAACAGCAACGATACAAGAAAACAAATGTCGTAGATTAAATGGGGAAAAGATATAAAATTTACCAATTTTAATCACTCCCATAGCTCGTCATTTAAACCGTTGTCGTTTTAGGCATTCGCGGGGCGGAGTGGAGTTTCTGTAATTAACTCCCCTGAAAGAGCAACCCTTTATGAATTTTAGTAGTCCCAAAGAAGGCAACCGTGTTCTTTGTCAACAAGGGAGAGAATTTAGAAGCTTTGCGCATGCGTAGAAGTTAACTCCCATGACAGAGCGAGCGTTTATGAATTTAAGTGACGCCAAAGAAGGTAACCGTGTTCTTGGACAGGGGGAGGGAATTCAAAAGCGTCGCTCTTGCGTGGGAAGATGTCGTTAGGGAATAAGAAAAGGGATTGTGTATTTTTTCACTCATTTTTTTCTTTATTAATATTTCGCGTTAATTTTGACGGCAGTAGATCTCATCAGCGCAGCTAAGAGTTTATTTTCGCGCACGCTTTTAGAAGCTTGGAGGTGAGCGTGCGGATAATATGCATGTTAGGCCTACTTTTAGCACACTTCCATGCCTCCCTTCCTTTGCCCCACAATCTAGACTTACTGTTTCTTCTTTGGTTGGTTTGGTAGTGCAACCTTTTCATTTGATAGCTTCGCTGTTATCTTAGTAAACTCATACAAGCAATGATTTTTCTCCCTTTAATTTAAAAAAAAGAAGATATGTTTGGCTGTTTTGTATCTGATGACAAATATATGGGCAGGCCATAATAAAATAAAATAAAAATATAAATGAACATTTATAAATCAATGTGGATTGGTAGCCTGAAAGTAGGGTCGCCTGTTCTCTTCGCATCAGAAGATTTTTTATTTTTATTTTTATTATTATTATTATTATTATTATTATTATTATCAGTGTAGTAGTAGTGTATTAAATATTTATTTTATGTTATTATATGTATCATTATTATTTATCTAATGAAAAACGAGATCAAATCAATTTCTTGGATTTCGAGGATGACGGAAACGGACGCATGTGCTTCATTTATTTTCATTTTATCATTATCACAACCAGTCCTCATCCTTAATCAAAATCGCTATAGAAACACGCACACACGCGCGCACACACACCAATTGGCTACATGCTAAAAGAAGAATTTGCTACATGCTAGGAGAAGAAAATGCTGAAACTGATATGACAGGACATAAAACAAAAAGAACTGATCTGGAGAGAGACAGACTGAGCCAGCCAGCCTGCGAGACAGACAGAGACAGATCCAGACTAGACAAGAGACTGAGAGAGAGGAGAGAGAGAGAGGGAGAGAGAGAGGAGAGAGAGATTTGATTTGATTTATTCTTTTATATCGAGGATAATGGAATAAGCACTCTTATGCTTTTTTTTTTTCATCCAGTCCCCGTGTGTATTGAGTTTTGTAAATGTCATCTGTTCCCACCGGCACACGATGGCCTACTCTTACGAAAAGCGGAACAGGATTTAACGTGTGCGCAAGATGTTCTGAGAGAGAGAGAGACAGAGAAGAAGAGAGAGAGAGAGAGAGAGGGGAGAGAGATCAACTCGCCACTCATTACTTTACTATTCTGTACCACATATTTGACCTCAGAGATTTCTGTAAGGATTAATTACTAGGAACGCTCATGTTGCCAAAGGCCTACTGCCCGACCCACACTTCCAGGACGTTTGTTTCACTTTTTCTTTTCCTTTAAAAATTGAAAAAAAAAAAAAGGGGGATAATCTAATGCCGTGGAAAATCCGCTTACTGACAAGCTAAGTGCTATGAGACCAGAGACATGGGGAAAAATAGGATGAGTATCACGCGCTGGGGAACGGGATAGCTCAGTGGTCAGAGCACTCGCTTTCCCCCCAAGCTAAGGTCAAGCAGCATCGAGCGTGGTTACCAAGTAGATGGGTGACCGTTTGCGCTCTTTAGCTTCAGTACAGTTCACCCAGCTGTAAAAGGGTACTACCTACCCTCTTTAGGGTCAGGGAAGGTAAAGCAGCGAGGGAGAGGGAGATGGACGCCGCCCTCAATAATGCTGGCCCCTAGAGAAGCTGAAGTCTCTGATGCCTTGCTCCCCTAGATGCGCCCACACATAGATTGATAGAGGAAACCTCAATCTTAGCCTATCCCTCCGATTAGCTGAAAATCTAGTTCAGTAAAAAAACTATACTAATATATATATTTATAAATTTAATGTGTATATATTATTAATAATATATATATATTATTATAATATATATATTATGATGTGTTGTGTGCACACACACACACGCACACGCACACGCACACACGCACACACACACACACACACTCACACAGAGCACAAGAGCAACCACGCACACGCAGACCAAACAACAACCGACTAAAACTACGAGGCTTTCCCCGCTAGTTCTAACCCGTAGGTTATTCTACTTTAACCACTAGAATACGTACACTGGACCATATATATAATGCTTTTTTTAAGTCGCAGTACCAGTCTGGGGAGTCTTACAAATGGGCTTGGGGGGTGGAGGGGGGGGGGGGGGTGGAGGGGGGGAGGTGTAGCATGCCGCACTTGAAGATATGAAAGCTCTTATGAAATAATAATGCAACCGGGGCTTAGATAGTAGTAGATATTATTTATAAAAAAAAGCCTTGTCAGTTTTCGAACGTGCATTTAGCCTTATATGCTTCATTATCTATAAGTTCTGTTGACGTAAGGTGTGTGTGTTGGATGGGGTTGGGGTGGGGGTAGGGGAGGGGGGTAGGGTAGGGTAGGGTAGGGTATAGGGTGGTAGGGTAGGGTAGGGTAGGGTAGGGTAGGGTGGGTGGGTGTGTGGATGTGTTGTGTGGTGGTGGTGATGGTGGTGGTGGTGTGTGTGAGTGTGTGGGATTTTTTCCCGTGTCAGTATGAGGTTTTGTTGGTTAAACCTCTTTTTTTTTCTTCAGTGATTGCATATAGGGTTAGGGTACAGGTTCAACGGAGTGTTTGGAATGTAACATTGTGTGTATATCACAGGTTGACGTAAACTGGTGACCCTGGTGAACATTTTGAAGGGCATGTAGTTTCCATGGCTTGCAGTTAACTCTTTCTTTTTTATGTTTTTTTTTTATTCAATCCAACAGAGTATGCATACTATAAGCAAATAAGGAGAAATTTTGTATCATCATGGAATGATTTTTCAATCCAAAATATAAAAAAATAGAAATGCATATACTTTGTTTCAATCAATAAAATAAAAAAAAAGGAAAAAAAAAAGAGCTTTTTCTACTCGTTGACATGCAGTTAATTCTTGTTCAGACATTCAAAAGCACAACCTCACTAATGCTGTCATTTTTTTTGGTAACAATAAAAAAGGGGGTATCATAAGAGATCAACAAAACATAAACAAATACTGCAAAGCAAAACAAATAAACCAATTAAAAAAAACAAACCTCGGACTATTTTAGGTAGGTAAGCAAATTCTAGTTGTCCATTACCATCTGATTTCCATGTTGCAGTTTTTGTTTTGTTTTTTAAATATTAAGCATATCTTGTCATTTTCTTTTTCATTTCCTTTTCTTCATTCTTTCATTTCAAGGATAAGCGAACACAGACACAGACAGACAGACAGACACACACACACAACTTTTTTTATTTTCATTTTTTAAAATTTGACATCCGGCCATTATGCATGCAGTTTTGTAAATGTTCTACACACATACCCCCCCCCCACACACACACACCACTCACACACACACACACACTCACCACCCCTCACCACATCACACACACACACACACACACACACACACACACACACACACACACACACACACACACACACAATCACCACAATCACACATCACACACATTCATGATTATGCTTGTTTATATTTTACATCCAGCCACTATGCATGCAGTTTTGTAAAGGCATTATGAGGGTGATTTGACATGGGTGAGTCCATGACTGGCTGAGGTATGCTGATTTGTGGGTGCTTCTTATATTGTGATGGGTGCATTCTGATATTCGGTTACTGTCTTTGTGTGTGTGTGTGTGTGTGTGTGTGTGTGTGTGTGTGTGTGTGTGTGTGTGTGTGTGTGTGTGTGTGTGTGTGTGTATGTGGTTGTGCGTATGTGCGTATGTGTGTGTGTGTGTGTGTGTGTGTGTGTGTGTGTGTGTGTGTGTGTTGTGTGGTTTCCGTGATATTACTATGTTTACATGTTTACTGTTTTTAATGTATGGCTTGTAACCCGCTTGAATTTCTCTTTCTATGAGATAATAAAGGTGTTTTAGAATTTAAATTTGAATTTGAATTGAAATGTTCTGAGTTGTTCCCACTGGCATATGAAGAAGAAAAGAGAATGTTGTTGCATCATAACCTTAATCGGACATACTATGTGTGCATCAAGCCGAGAGAGAGATCGCTTTTACACAGTCTATTTATTCATGGAAATTAACTAAACGCAGTGCACATATTCCATGCTAGTTTATCCAAACACTTTCCATATCATATATATTACCTTGTAAAGGTTATTTAATCAAATATAAGTATCAGTAACACAGTGTGAGGGTGGAGGGACCGTGGCGAGTGGAGGAAGCTGGTCTGCAAAATCTTCAGTTGTGCCCCCGCAGTTCCACGAGACTAAGGGACAGGTGACGTGAAGGTGAAGAAACAGTGTGAGCAGAATAAGCAAGGAATGTATGTATCTCAGGTTTGCATTTCAAATTCAAACCTCTGAGGACAAGCAGATTGCTTGTTCCTCTTGTTTACAAAACACCCCTCAAAGAAATATTTCTCTTATTCAAAAAGAAGTAATGACAAAATGTAGGCTAGGCTGTTTTAGAAACTTGTGATGATGTTTGAATACCCATATAAGCTTTCCTTGTTGTACTCATATCATACACTGTTGCTTGTTTTTTCTGAACAAATAAAACTGTTTAAACCAAACTTGTGATGAAGAAAAATCATGTTCTTTTCCGGAGCACGTTCTGTTTCATTCCAAACAGCTTTAATATTCGCTTGTTTTTACCAAAAAAAAAAAAAGCGTTATTATTTTCATCTTGATTGCGTTGACTTTTCGTTAGTGCTCTGTCTATCTGTCTGTTTGTCTGTCTGTCTGTCTGTCTGTTTGCCTGCCTGCCTGTTCTGCCTGCCTGCCTGCCTGCTGCTGTCTGTGTTGTGTGTGTGTGTGTGTGTGTGTGTGTGTGTGGTGTGTGTGTGTGTGTGTGTGTGTGTGTGTGTGTGTGTGAAATCAAATCAACTTTTTATTTTCAGATGGTACATTGAAAATAATGTGTGTGTGTTGTGTTGTGTGTGTGTTGGTGCGTGCGTGCTGTGTCGTGCGTGCGTGCGTGCGTGCGTGTGTGTGTGTGTGTGTTGTGCGTGCGTGTGTATGTGTGTGTGTATGTGTAAAAACAAACAACAATAAACCAACCTCAAGAGGAACACATTTCGCAAGAAAATTATAAACCCCCCTCCCCGCCAAGAAAAAAACCCACACCCACACACACCAGCATACCTAGCCTTTAGTTCACAACCTTTCACTGGAAAGAAAAACAGCAAGATTAAGCCTACAACAGTGAATGGACAAAATTAAACACAGGTCTGAAAGGATGAACTATTAAGCTCTTTCATATCCCCCCTCCCCAACACACACACACACAATGAACACACACACACACACACACACACACACACACACACACACACACACACACACACACACACACACACACACACACACACATTTTTCCTTTAAATGTCTAATATCACAGTTTGTGAAAAGACGTAAAATGAATCGAACACAGAAAACACACACACAACGACCACAGACACACACACGTACACACACGTACACACTACACACACGCACACACACACACACACACACACACACACACACACACACACACACACACACACACACACACACACACACACACACACACCTCTCTCTCTCTCTCTCTCTCTCTCTCTCTCTCTCTCTCTCTCTCTCTCTCTCTCTCTTCTCTCTCTCTCTCTCTCCTCTCTCTCTCTCTCTCTCTCTCAGTGCTGACTCCACTCTCCCCAAAAGTCCTTCGGATGAGACTATAAACGAAGCCGTGTGCGAACGCACGCAGAACATCTTGCGCACACGTTAATCCTGTTCCGCTTTTCGTAACGTAGGCATCGTGTCCCGGGAAGAGATGACATTGACAAACTGCATACACACGGGACTGGATGAAAAAAGCACAAGGTATACTTATTCCAATATCCTCGTATATAAGAGAGTAAATCAATCTCTACTCTCCTCATCTTTCTAAAACACTACGCATCTCTTTTCCTTCCCTCTGATATTAGTATCAATCTCTCTTCTCTCCCTATCATTTTCCTAACAAACCACGCTACCGCATTTTTCACGTGCCCATACTGGAATATGTACCGACTTGCAGTCAAAACCGGTTCTACGGGGGGAGGGAGGGGAGGGGGGGGGGGGGGGAGAGGGGGAAGGGGGAAAGAGACTTTCATCATCGCTCGGCAGTGTAAAGTACAGATGAAATCATTCGTTTCTAGTGCTTCGTCACAGGGTGTGTGTGTGTGTTTGTGTGTGTGGTGTGTGTGTGTGTGTGGTGGTGTGTGCGTGCGTTGTGTGTGTGTGTGTGTTTTGTGTGTGTGTGTGTGTGTGTGTCGTGCTGTACGTGTGTGTGTGTTGCGTCGTGTTGCGTGCGTGTGTGTGTGTGTGTGTGGTGTGTGTGTGTTGTATGTGTGTTGTGTGTGTGTGTGTTGTGTGTGTGTTGTGTGTTGTGTGTGTGTGTGTGTGGTGTGTGTGTTGTGTGTGTGGTGGTGTGTTGTGTGTGTGTGTGTGTGTGTGTGTGTGTGTGTGTGTGTGTTGTGTGTGTGTGTGTGTGTGTGTGTGTGTGTGTGTGTGTGACCCCATTACAGTCCTTACAAGGAAAGAATCGAATTTCATCAGAGGTTCAAGCCAACCGGTTGGTTGATCCAGTGGTGGATCGTTTGTATAAGGGATAACACATACTACAGTACAAAGACAATACCAGTACAAGGCTATACAAGGCAATACAAGAAAATGCAACGCAATGCAATAGAGTACATTACAATTACAATACAAGAAAATGCAATGTTATACAGGACGTTACAATACATTGCCATACAATACAGGAAAATCGCAAATGCAAATACAGTACAATGCAATACAGTGCCATACAATACAAGAAAATGCGATGAAATACAGTACATTTCCAATAGAAGAAAATGCAATACAAAACATTACAATCCAAGAAAACGCAATGCAATACAGTACAATACTATACAATGCAATACAATACAAGAAAATGCAATGCAATGCAGTACAATACAATACAAGAAAATGCAATACAATACATTACAATCCAAGAAAAGCAATGCAATACAGTACAATACATTGCAATACAATCAAAAATGCAATGCAATGTAGTACAACGCAATACAAGAAATATGCAATGCAATATAGTACAATATAATACAATACAATACAATAGAATACACTAGTCATTCATGTCTTTAATGGACTGCTGGCTTTTTGATACATGTTTATTATATGGGGACGAGATAGCTCAGTGGTCAGAGCACACGCTTTCCCCGAGCCAAGGTTAAGCAGCATCGAGCGTGGTTACCAATTGGATGGGTGAACGTTTGCGTGCCTTGGCTTCAGTACAGTCCCCCAGTTCACCCAGCTGTCAATGGGTACCTGCCCTTTTCAGTCAGGGGAGGTAAAGCAGCGAGGGAGAGGAGACGGACGCCGCCCTCAATATGCTGGCCCCTAGAGAAGCTGAGGTCTCTGATGCCTCGCTCCCCTACGACCACATAGGTTATGGGACACCTTTACCTTTACCTTTATTACATAATGTGATGACCCCTTTCCAAATTAACAGCTGTTGAAAGTAATCACGCTTCCATCTGCGTTTAAGGGAATTTAACTTTATTTCTGTGTGTGTGTGTGTGTGTGTGTGTGTGTGTGTGTGTGTGTGTGTGTGTGTGTGTGTGTGTGTGTGTGTGTGTGTGTGCGCGCGCGCGCGCGCGCGTGTGGTGTGTGTTTGTGTGTGTGAGTATGGTGTGTGTGTGTGTGTGTGTGTGTGTGTGTGTGTGTGTGTGGAGTGTTTGTGTGTGTGCACGTATACGTGCACAGTGTGTGTATGTGTGTGTGTGTGTGGCACGTGAGTGTGTGCGTACATACATGTGCGTGCTTGTGTGTGTCCCTTTACCAAACATGCAATGACAAGTTCATTCCAGTCCTTCTGGCCCTATAAATCCATAATGCATTGTTTCTCATTCACAGTGCCTGTTTGGTTGTTAAGTCGAGCGCACGCGCGTGTGCGTGTGTGTGTAGGCCCTACTTGCGTGCATATGTAAGCGCTACAAGCCGCGCGTGTGTTCATGAATATACACGTTCGAGGGCGTCTGTACGTCAGTTTGTAAAATAGGCCTCAGTGTGTGTGTGTGTGT